>JASDDO010000012.1:365926699-366526699 GCA_030015575.1 Agapanthus africanus
TGTATGACGATCTCGGGTCAACAAACTAACCTGTACCAGTGTCACCAGAGAACTGCCATCTGACGTAAGGTATAATACCATCTGGGAGTTCTCGGCGAGTCCGTCCTGTGTACCCAGTCTCCACTGAGCACCCGTATATCATCTCTGATGTCAAACACCAATGGATATGTGATCATCCATCACCCATCTGTATGGGTCGAGAAGGTATACGCTAGTCTACTCTGGTATATCGATGCCCCGTCTCGATACACCCACGACTAGGGTCCTTGAAGGATGTACTTATGGATTACCATGTCCCCACTAGTATGATCCTCATCATAGTCCAGGTAGTCAAGTACACATCCTAAGGGCTTTACCAACATGTAACAGAGAGACAAACAGTATACACGTTAAGGTAAAGAGTAACCAGATAGCATACAATCATGTCGAGCAAGAAAGTCCTCCCTATATATGTCCCAGCATCCACTACAATATACATCCTATGTACAGTAATGGCCTCTAGGGCATACATATAACTAACAATCTCCCACTTGCACTAGGGCCATCTGTAGCAGTGGTTGTAGTATCTCATACTCAACCATCCCATAAATGTCTCTCTCTGGGAATAGGCCTTCATGAGTGGATCCGCCGTGTTATCCTCTGAGTCTACTCTCTTAACCTCGATCACCTTGGAGATCAGCCATCTCCATGATCAGGTGATACTTCCTTAGAATATGTCTGGATCACTGATGGGACGGACGTTCCTTGGCATAAGCCACAACTCCATTGTCACACAATGGGAGGAACTAAGTTCATCTCATGAACAAATATACATCCAGACTGCCTCTTTGGTAGCATCTTAAGTAGCGATGTATCTAGCCTTTATCGTCTAGTATGCCACGATATCTAGCTTGGAACTCTTCCAACATACCGTCCCTTTACTGAGGGTAAAGACAATGCCTGTGACTGACATTCAGTCGTCTTTATCACCCTGGAACCTTTCCAGTGATTCTCCCCAGGATTAATTGATACCATCTCATTACAGCTAGTGAGTATGCTAACACCCAAATAACATCTATCTCATAGATGAAAACTCATGATTTAGGAGGTATCACTTTGATCCTATATGGAGAATCATTGTGATAAGCGGAGATTGACCGAGCGTAGCATAGGAAACTGCTTTCTTATCAAGAGTATGTCATCCACGTACTCTACGAGGATCACCACCATACTCCCTACTACCTTTTTGTATATACAAGGTTCATCTACCATTTTGATGAAGTCAAACTCTTTGACTACTACATCAAAACAGACGTTCCAACTCCGCGATGCCTGCTTTATCACATAAAACATCTTGCACACGTTTCCGCTGCTCCCACTGTCTACGAGGCCCTCTGGCTGTATACTTATAGACGCATTCTTCTAAAACATCATTTAGAAAAGCAGTCATGGCACCCAACCGCCAGATATCGTAGTCATGGTATGTAGCCGTGGCAAGTAGGATCTGGATGGACTTAAGCATAGCTACTGGAAAAGGTTTCAACATTTTCCACGCCTGGTCGATGACGAAAACTTTAACAAGTCTAAACTTTTCCATTTACACCAAGTAATCTTCTCAAGATATACCTTCCCCTGATGGGGATTTAACCTTTCAGATATAGCAACTAAAGTCCATACTTTGTTGGTGTATAAGGATTCCATCTCAGATCGCTAAGCATCCAGCCATTCTTACCGAGTCCCACTCCTGATGGCCAGCTCGAAACTAGTTAGGTCATCATCTCATGATGCAATCCTCGCTCCCACTGTCATAGAGAAACCGAAGTAACTCTCAGGTGGGTGAGGAACCTTACTAGATCGGCGGAGAGGCTGAGGTTCGTTGGAATCTACTGAATCCTTTGGTTCTGTCAAATCATCAGCTGCAGTTTGTATAGCTGGAACATTTCCAGTTCTACATAACAGACGTTGCCTCGAGCTTGTCCGGATTTTGCTTTTAGACAAAGGCCAGACAACCCCAAATCTTAACTATTTTAAGATATGGGCTCTTCCCTTTCCATATCACATATGAAGCGGTAGGCAACTGATTTGATTGGAACCCTATTCAATAGGTATGCAACTTCATAAGTGCATAACTCCCAAAAGGAAATAGGTAACTCACCAGTACTCATCATAGAGCACACCTTATCATATAGGGTGTGATTGCTCCGCCCCGATATACCATCGTGCTATGGTGTATACGGAGGAGTAAAGCTGAGAGAGAATCTCATTCTCGTTTAGAATAGTCCAGTATTTCCGTGCTCAAGTATTATCCTCCTTGATCTCATCAAAGGACATAATACTTATACCCGTATTGGTTCTCTACTTCTAACTTATATTCTGTGAATATCTCAAAAGGTTCGGACTTGTGTTTCAATAGGAACATATGTCTGAATCTTGAGAGATCATCAGAGAATGTAATGAAGTACAAAGAACCGGTCTTGGTATGTGTAGACAGGGGACCTATATACATCAACATGTATCATCCCAAGAGTTCACTAACTCTTTCTCTGTTTCCAGTAAACAGAGCTATGGTCATCTTATCTCTGTGACATGACTGGCTAGTTTTATAAGATGTAAATTCAAACTAATTTAAATATGCATCTAAATGCAACTTCAGCCAGTCGGGTCGCATTGATATGACCTAGTCTACAATACCTCAAGAAGGAATCGTTCATTTCTGAACTCTTCCTCTTGTGTGTGTTCTGTATACTAAGAACTGTAGTTTGATTTAGAACATCAATGCTTTTAGATAACGTGCCTGAACCGATCAACTTTGGATATAGGAAATGTTCAAAACATTATCCAACAATACAAAATTTTATCGTTTCTTTACTAATAAAGAGACTGATATGATTTTGTATATCAGGTTCGGTATCTAATAACATTCGTTCAGAATCAATGTACTGATCATACAGGGTGACAGTGACCAACAGACTTGGCTGCAACACTTGCCCCGTTTTCTGTCTCATGAACTTATCACCCGTTCTCAATTCTCTACTTTTCTGTAGCCCTATGTAACAGATTACATTTCTGGGATCCTGATCTGGTATCACATACCTAGGACGTAAAGAATATTGAGAAACAGTTCTGTATAACGAACACACCCGAAGAAGATGCATCATATGCACTTTCTTCGTTTGGGCGGCTTGGGAATCTGGGTATTACCCTATTTCCTACTCTCACTTATAACAATTATAAGTTGGAGCGGGACCAACGTTCCCCAGCTCAGTATAACAAGCGGGTTCGGTCAATATATCAGTATTATTATCTTGTGTGACATGGTCGCTACAAGGAGAGAGAGAGAGAAGAAAATACTCAGCGTATGCTCTTGCAAGATCAGATTGGTTATTATTTTATCTAATCAGGATGGCTCCCACTGCTTTTTATCAAATCTTCCTTCAAACCCTAAAAGGAAAGACTAGCCGGGATTAATTACACGCTGCAAGTTCGCCAATCTTTCATCCAGGCCAGTGTCGGTACTTTGAGGGAGGTGCCCCGTGCTTTCGCACGGACCTAATTACAGTAAACCTCATTTTCCCAGAGGCGTAACCTCGTTAACACCTTTCTAGACACCTACTTGATCGGCTAATTGTAATGTGTAAAACTCTCCCAGGAGTAACTCTTACTCGCAGCGGGTATCGTGATCCAACTATCTCATAGATGGTATGCAATCTCATTGCAAATTTCAACACTTGAAATTCCCGATAATCTTTTGCCCCAAGCGATCTATGACCTTGACTGAGTCAACAAACCGTAGACCGCAAGTAAAGTTCAACCCGTCATTTCCCGATTGAATTAAACCCACCCGCATGACCCTTAACTGAGTCAACAAGGCCGCACGACTACCCTAATCCAATCGCATCATATACTTTGCAGATAAGCACTAATCAGCTACCGCACACTACGCCTTGACTGAGTCAACAAACGCAGCACGAATACTAACTATTACTTATCTGAAATGACGGAGGGCTACGATAGGTTTTTATGAAAACCTTTTGCGCAATGAACTTTATATCGTTGTAGAATCAAATGATTTTAAAATGGAGTGTTTTTGAGGCTTTTCTAGTTTTGCTAAAGGGGTCACTCCCGGTGAAGGGATCGTCGGCCCTTTCCTCGTCGAATGAGGTGCGGGATATATCATATATATCACTGTGCAAAGCAGAAACTATAGAAGTAACCAAAAGACAAACCGAGTGTGTAGCATCTGCCAGTTATCGCTAAAGGAGTCACTCCCGGTGAAGGGATCTCGGTCCTTTCCTTATCGAATAAGGAGCAGGATGTTCTATAAGGAACACCGCGATGCAAAGCAAGAACTGTAGCTACCTGTTTTATTTTTGAAATTCGATTCCACAACATCTTAGGTTTCTTTTCTTTCATTAATCACATTAATGAAGTCCCATCATTTAAGTTACCTAAACATCACAGATAAATACGACGTACACTTATGCCATCCGCATTCGCCTCGATGTCCCCTCGTGCACCGTTAGGTTAGGTAGCTAACGACAGAGCGGGGCAGGGCTAGCGCGGGTGTAAAACATAAGTAACGTCTATATAATATATCATATATACTATATACAGTATCCATCACATAACATATCACATGATCACATCACAGATATCGCAGCAGAAGAATCATATGAAACATTGGATATACTAGGACGTCCGTGTTTTCAATACGAGCCAGTATAAAACACGGATTCCATGGTCGTGATGAATAGCCAAACCTACACCCCTAGACCCCTACGAGAGCGGCAAGAAACCCTACCAATTCTAGGGTTAGGAAACCCGGACTCGACTCCTCGAGTTGGTCTCCCACTGGACTCCAGAATCCGGTTACTTGTGCCCTCCTCCTTGGGTCTATCCTAGTGCGGAAAAGTAAATAATATACACCAACGGTGACAACTTCCGCAACCTGGAAGTGTCCCAATAAAAGAATATTACATACAAGTTTTTTACATGAATGAAAAAGAAAAACACTCATCTCACATAAAAACCACCGGCTATTCAAACACGACGATCCAATATAACATATCCAGCAACACATAACGTCACATGTCATCAACGTAAGTAAATATGCGCATCCCAATTATCGTTGACATATAGCACCGAAACCGGCGATATCACATATTACACTAACGGTCACAGAAAAGAAAGTGTAAAACTACAACAGTTGGAATCCGCAAACTCTTTAGACATCGCATGCCTAATTAAATGAATTCCTTAGACATCACATGCCTAACAATTATAAACCCCGCATTTTAGTCTCATTATCGAAAACTCTTTTCAATATCAAGTCGGGCAATTCAACAAGATTCCCGAAAAACTGATCGAATGCTCGTCGCAAACTTTAGTAGGCGGCCGCACCCCCGATGTCGTCGACGAAGTGCACCAAGGTGGAACACCGCTACCGCGAGCACCCGAACAGATGCTTTCGGCGACGGGGTTCTCCTACAGTCACTTGGTCGGGGCTATGGGGTGTAGCTGTCTATTAAGTTTACCCGGCGAGTATCCGCGTACGCTACGTGATTGCGACGGACTTTTGATCACATCAAAATTCCGTGGCAACCGATCAAGTGAGACTAAACTGCTATGTTTATAACATTCATTCAGTTATCTCATAACTACTTGTGAATTCCAATTATTGTATCCCATTCCAGATAAATAGAAAATGTTAAACTTTCCGATCGAACAGTCAAACACCCAAGTTTTCCCGAAACAGATCAACACATGAAACAAGTTTAAAAACATCCAGTTCGTGTCTCAGTACCAACGGTCCAGCCGTAGAAGGGTCAAGCCAACGCCTCACATGTGGCACGCCGTACTGCCCCAAACCCGAAGGTTCAAAGGGCAGTTCAAGACGGTCACATAATCGAGTTAAGGTTTGTTGTCTTTTAGAGGGTCCATCGCATTACTTGCACTACTTAGAACGTTATTAAACCACGGAAAGATCCAACACTTGGAAATTTCCCGACAGGGGAAAAATTGGGTATTTATATCCGGTAAAACTTTTTTAACATATTCAATAATTATCCGGAAAACACATAGACAAGATTAGACAATCCGATCGAATCTACGAAGTCCCAATACAACCCCAGAAAACTCAACTGTGGAGTGCAAATTAAAGGTTCCCAGAAAACTCAGAACCTGAATAAACAAATTACTGCGCAAAAAGTATAGGCTAATCTCATAAACTGGCCGCGGAACCTCCGCAGAAGCCAGGCTTCCGCCGCGGTTCCGCCGCGCTTCAGACACATCATTAGGTACTTTTTGCAGCGTAATTCTTATAATTCCCTGCTGAATGTTTTAAGCATTTTTAATCTGGAAAAAACCCAGTTTTTGAAAAAAGTCCAGAGAGTATTGAAAAATTGGGGTTTCGGGTTCGATCGGGTTTCTAACATCATCTACGCATCGCCTAAGGCTCTAGCTAGGCTCTGATAGCACTGTAGGGTTCCTAAGCAAACTAATGAGGTCTCACATGGAATCAACCATGCCAATTTCAAAAATTACAAGTGCCAAGGAACCCTAATACGGATCGTTGACTAGAGTTTAGGCGAAACTAGAAGCTAGTTAACAACTTAACTAAAGGGTAAACGGAAATACATCCTTTGTAGATCCGGTCCTCCACCTCTATAGCTCCGTGACGGTGTACTCTCACTGCGATCATCGGATCCCGGACTCTAGCGTCGGCTTCATCGGAGAAATGGGCGGGCTAGGTCGTCGACTTCGATGCCGAAGATGATCTACGTCGAGGCAACACTAGATCAAGCTCCAACTTCACCAAGCCATGAAACTTGTGAAGAAAACACCCTATAATACTTGGCAAGTGGTAGAGGATGAAGAAATAGGAAGTGGGTTCACTTTAGAATTGGATTTCTCACTCTTTTTCTCAAGTTGCCATTGATGGAGGCAAGCTTTCTTCCTTTTTGAAGATGAAGAAGAAGAAGAAAAAGGATTATGATAAGAATAATGAGAAAATAGAAAATAGATCATTCTTATCATAATATCAACCATGGTTAGATGTAGAGAATTAACTAAGGTTAGGTTGAATGGTTAGGGTTAGGAGAAGAAGATAAGAATGGTTGCTTTAGTCAAAGTTGCATGAAGCTTCAAGAAGCTTCATGTAAGAAAACAACCATTTTGTTTTCTTTTCTCATTTTTTAAATCCAAAATAAATAGATAAAAGAATAAGTGAGTAAATCAAAACCCTAACCATTAACATAACCATGGTTTAAGTCTTTACACAAACCCAAGTTTGCATGTATCATCAAACATGATACAAACAAGTGCACAAAACTATATCATATATACAATGTGCACATTCGAGTGAGAAAATCCATCTTAAGTGAACCAGTACTAGCTAATGCAAAGTAATATATCAAATATATAATTATGCATTAAATCATTAAATCAACACTTGATTCAATGATCCAGTCATATCGCATATAACCGACTAGTATCAAGTGTATCAATGTATCGAATCAACACTTGATCCGGTAACCCGGCTATATCACATATAACCTTCCGATGATACAAATCGCGAGAATAGAATACGGTATCACATACACGCATTATTCTCGGTCCCGCACATATCTCATATGCGCTCTTATTTCGTTTCGCTTGAGCCAGGAAACCTCTGTGTAGGACTCTAAAGACTCGTCAATACGCCGGCACTAGGTGATGATCATATCAAACACCCACAAGCCGCAAGCGGTCTGCTAAACGTAACGGCCAACCGGGTATTGAGCGATCAGAAGATCGACGAGCAAGCCCGCTCATACTCCTGTGAATCCAACCAGTAACACTTACCGTACAGTCCGGTCTCGTCGTCTGATATGTCGCATATCTCGCCTAGGGGTGGTAAACGTCAGACCCCAATAGCTCGATAAGTCGTGTCGATATGAGGTCTATAACAGTTCGAGAAACTACTGGTAACACTTACCAGTAAATCTCAGCAACCCTGGCCAGGGATTTCCGGTTATAGCCAATCGAACACAGTGCAACATCAACTCCCTATACCGGGAGAGATGAATACCCTCCTATCGCTCATTGCCTCCATGTGAATCGGGATAGTACCCAAAAGCCACCGTTTTGCACGCCCTCTTGGACGTGGTAAGGTGAAAATCAAAGCACAGTGGGAATCACACAAGACTCTATGATGATCTCGGGTCAACAGACTAACCTGTACCAGTGTCACCAGAGAACTGCCATATGACGTAAGGTATAATACCATCTGGGAGTTCTCGGCGAGTCCGTCCAGGGTACCCAGTCTCCACTGAGCACCCGTATATCATCTCTGATGTCAAACACCAATGGATATGGGATCATCCATCGCCCATCTGTATGGGTCGAGAAGGTATACGCTAGTCTACTCTGGTATATCGATGCCCCGTCTCGATACACCCACGACTAGGGACCTTGAAGGATGTACTTATGGACTACCATATCCCCACTAGTATGATCCGCATCATAGTCCAGGTAGTCAAGTACACATCCTAAGGGCTTTACCAACATGTAACAGAGAGACAAACAGTATACACGTTAAGGTAAAGAGTAACCAGATAGCATACAATCATGTCGAGCAAGAAAGTCCTACCTATATATGTCCCAGCATCCACTACAATATACATCCTATATACAGTAATGGCTTCTAGGGCATACATATAACTAACAATCTGTAACCATATGATGCGATTGGATTAGGGTAGTCGTACGGCCTTGTTGACCTTGTCAAGGGTCGTACGGTTGGGTTTAATTCAATCAGGAAATAAACGGATTGAACTTGACTTGCGGTTTATGGTTTGTTGAACTTGTCTAGGTCATAAATTTCTTGGGACAAAAAAAGATATTGGGAATTTCAAGGGTTGAAATTTGCAATGAGATTGCATACCTTCTAAGATAGTTAGATCCCGATATCCACTGCGAGTAAGTGTTACTACTGGGATAGTTTTGCACTTTACAATTAGCTAATCCAGTAGGTGTCTAAGAAAGGTGTTAATGGGGTTATGCCCCTGCGGAAACAAGGTTATTTAATTAGTTCCATGCGAAAGCATGGGGTGACTCCCTCAGAGTACCAATACCTGCCTGGCTTAACGATTGGCGGACTTGTAGGGTGTAATTAATCCCGACTAGTCTTACCTATTAGGGTTTGAAGGAAGATTTGATAAAAACAGTGGGAGCCATCATGATTAGATAAGATAATAACCAATATAATCTTGCAAGAGCATACGCTAAAGTGTTTTCTTCTCTCTCTCTCCAGGTAGCGACCATGACACGCCTTAATCAAGATAATAATATTGATGTATTGACTGAACCAGCTTGTTATACTGAGCTGAGGAACGTTGGTTCCGCACTACCTTATAATTGTTATAAGTCTGAGTAGGAAATAGGGGGATACCCGGATTCCCATGCGACCCGAACGAGGAATGAGCATGATGATACATCTTCTTCGGGTGTGACATTATCGAGAATTGTTTCTCAGTTTGTTCTACGTCCTGAGTATTAGATACCGGATCAGGATCCCACATTTGTAATATGTTACATGGGCTAAACAAAGGTAGAGAACCGAGAATAGGTGATAATTCTCTCAGAGTAGGGAATTGTGCAATGGTTGCTGCAAAAGCAGTTGGCGAATATCACATAGTATTACCTGAAGGTAATACAATGATTCTTGTTAGATTTGTATGCCCTAGAGGTCTATATTGTATAGAATTCTAGGCATGTATATGTACAGAAATAATCATTGCTCGAAATGGTAGTATGCTATCTGGTTTAGTCTTCATCTTAACGTGTGATGTGTTGTTTTTTATATCTTATATACATGTTGATGAAGCCCTTAGGATTATGCTTGACTACCGGGATTATGATGTAGATCATACTAGTGAGGCCTAGGCAGTCTATAAGCATATCCTTTAATAGTTTGTAGTCAAGGGTATATCGAGACAGGGCATCGATATTACCAGAGTGGACTAGTGTGTACGTTTCTTGACCCAGGGGGTGATGGTTGATCCTACAACCATTGGTGTTCGACATCAAAGATTGTACATAGGTGCTCATTGGAGAATGGGTACATCGAACAGGACTCACCGAGAATTCCTAGATGATATATATACTTATTGTCAGATAGAAGTTCTTTGGTGACGCTTGTACAGGTTAGTCTGTAGACCCGAGATCGTCATAGTGTCTTGTGTGATTCCCACTGTGCTTTGATTTCCACCCTACTATTGCTCTACTGAGTCGTGCAAACAGGTGGATTTTGGGTACAGTCCCAAATCACATGGAGGCGTTGACCGATAGGAGGGGTTTCGTCTCTCCCGGTATAGCGAGTTGATGTCGCGCTATGCTTGATCGGGCATAACAGCAAATCCCTGACCATGGTTGTCGAGATTTACTAATAAGAGTTATCAATAATTACTCGAACCGTTATGGGCCATAAATCAGCATGACTTATAATGTTTCTGGGGTCTGACATTTACCACCCCTAGACTTCATATGCGACGTATCAGTGAAGAGACCGGACTGTACAGTAAGTGTTGTATACAGGCTCGTTAGGGTTGTGATGAGTTCGCTCGTCGGCCACCTTATCGTCATGTACCTGGGTAGCCGTTACGCACAGGTAGTGCCGCTAACGTGCTTGTCGTTAAATCTACTGCCAGCGTACTGTCGAGTCTTTAGAATCCCACAAAGAGGGTTCCCTGGTTCAGGCGAAAGATGTAGAGGCCGTAAGTTGTTACGGCAGGGTTTTAGATCATGTTCGTGTAATGGTTACAGGAATGATGATCAGAAGGATAATACTGGTAGGCTTTGGTTTAAGCCGGATACCGGTATTATATTATTGGATTATTTGTATACTTATTTTTCGGAATGCGAATATTGGTATACTTATACGGTATACAGCGAGGGGTATTCCTGTAATTGTATAAGAATACATTCTAGAAGGAGACACCTCATACATGTGTTTTATTTTGTGAAAATAAAATAATGAGGTGGAATTTGGAATTGTCAAAGCATGGATGAAGGAATGGCTTATTTCATTTTTTTATTCATTTGGGTTTACTATTGAAGTATGGTGCATTATTTTGGAGATAAAATAATACATGCTTCAATTATTTTCCATGAGCCATATCATTTTTCCATACTTGATTTTTTTTCATTCACCACTCTCATCTTCTCTCTCCTCATTAACTCCTTCTTCTTCCTCTTGACTTAAACACACACATGTGTTGTGATTCATAGGTCAAGAGACATAAAAATCCACTATTTGATCTCTACGTCATCTAAGTTATCATTTCTAGCACACTTGATTTCTTAGTTAACTCTTATGAGGTGTTTGTAGCTTGTTCTATAGCTCTCGGGTGGATCATCACGGATCTAGAGCTGACCGGAGACCGAGTTCTTCTCAACCATCGAAGGAGCCAAGGAGTCGCAGCGGAAAGAAGACCCGAAGGACCGTTTCCTTGAGGTATAACCCCTATCATAGTAGATAAGATCTCAAGATAGAATTTATAGTTATGGTTTAGCACAAGATCTAGTTTTAAAGTAGGTGTTGCCTGCATGAAAATTCTTGTTTGCCACTTCTGCCTCCTCACAAGTGTTGTGAGGATATGCAACATCTACTAACATGGTATCAGAGCCTAACTAAACCATAACTAGTTACTTAGACGACGTTTAAAGCTTCGAACATGAAACAACTCCAAAACCATAAAACAAAATCCTGATCTCTGAAAATTTTTAAAAGGCGTTCTAAAATTTTTTTATGCATGTGTAGAATACTTATTATCAGATAACTTGTCAACCCTAGAAAAACGAGCCCAAACAACCCGTTTTTCCCGGCGAGATCATGTTTTTTCTCGGCGTCGCCGGATCTTCAGTGGAGTTTGGGCTTGGGGTTTTTAGGGTTATCTGTGCTATGGGTTTTTTGCTTTGTGGCATTGTTTAATTATTTTCAGATTACATGTGATGTATCCTAAGTGTCAGGGGAAATCGGAGTGTTTCGAAATCGAATTTTTTAACGTCGTTTATCCGTTTTTCAGTTTGATATGTGTTTGAAATGTCCACTAATTGCCATACGACGATAGCTGGGGGTTGCACATATGTATATCATATGATGGTATGTATATATGAATATGTTGGATCGTCATGGATGAATAGCCGGGAGGATGTGAGAAGTGCATTTTTCTTGTCTTTCATTCATGTAATTTATAAAAAGCGATGTAATATTATTTTGCGGGGCACATCCGGGTTAAGTTTGTAGCCACCATTGTAAAATTTCTTTTACTGTTTTTGCTCCTAGGATAGACCCATGGTGGGCTGCATAAACTACCGGGTTCACGAAGTGCCGACTGGCCTACTCATTTTATTGAGGGAGGTTGCTTCACTTCGAAAATTTGGCGGGTAGTTTGCCGCACCCGTAGGGGTCTAGGGTGGGGTTTGGCTATTCATCACGACCGTGGAACCCGTCTATCATTAAGGGATTAAATGAAATACGGAATTCCTAGCATATCCAATGTATTCATTTGTGATATGGATTGTTTATAAATGCGTGCGATGAATGGCTATTTATATATGAGATATATAATAAATGTTGCTTATGTTTTGCACCCGCGCTAGTCCAGCCCCCGCTTTGCTGTTAGTTAAGTAACCTAATGGTGCATGTCGGGGCCCCATGGCGAATGCGGATGGCATAAGCATACGTTCAATTTTTGTTTCTTTTCTGTGATGTTTAGGAAACATAAATGATGGTACAGCATTAATGTGATTAATTTTAAGCAAAAGAAACCTAAAGATGTTGTAAAATCAAACATTTTTAAATGGGTAACTCTAGTTTTTGCTTTGCATAGTGGTATTCCTTGATGAATATCCAGCACCTCATTCTATGAGGAAAGGGCCGAGATCCCTTCACCGGGAGTGACCCCTTTAGCGATACTAGCAAATGTTACAAAGTACTCGATTTGTTTTTGTAGTTGATCTAATTTTTGCTTTGAATCGTGGTATTCATGAATATCCAGCACCTTATTCGATAAGGAAAGAGCCGAGATCCCTTCACCGGGAGCGACCTCTTTAGAAAAATTAGAAAGATACTACAAAACCATTCGACTTTTAAAGCTGGAGCTTAAACCACTCCTTTCAGTAGATTCTACAACGATATAAAGTTCAAAACGTTAAGGGTTTTCATAAAAACCATCTGTTGCCCTCCGCCATTTTAGGAAGCAGAGTACTTAGTATTCGTACCACGTTTGTTGACTATAGTTAAGGCGTGGTGTACGGTAGCTAAGTGATGTTTTCCTACAAAGCATTTGATGCGATCGATTAGGACATTCGTATGATTTTGTTAACCATAGTTAAGGGTCATGTGGGTGGGTCTAAATCAATCACGAAATTGCGGGTAGAACTTGACTAGTGCTTATGATTTGTTGAACCTAGTTATGGTCGTAAGACACTTGGGTAAAAAACCATATCGGGAATTTCAAGAGTTGAAATTTTCAATTTGATTGCATACCTTCTATTTGATAGTTGGATCCCAATCCCACTGTGAGTAAAAGTTACTCCCGGGAGAGTTATGCACTTTACATTAGCTAATCCAGTAGGTGTCTAGAAAGGTGTCAACGGGGTTATGCCTCTAGGAAAACGAGGTTTATTTTAATTAGGTCCATGCAAAAGCACGGGGAACCTCCCTCGGAGTACCGACACTGGCCTGGTCGACTGGTTAGCGAACTTGTAGATTGCAATTAATCCTGGCTAATTTTCTTTTTAAGGTTTGAAGGTAAATTTGATAAAAGCAGTGGGAGACGTCGATTAGATAAGATTAATAACCAATCTAATCATGCAAGAGCAATTGCTGAGTGTCTTCTTTTCTCTCTCCTAATGGCAGATACCTATGATGAGACTTAAGCTTTTATTTGACAAGAATAAACTCACGGGACCGAATTACAAAGATTGGCTGAGGAACGTAAATATTGCCCTGACCAATGATAAGGTCGGATACGTCCTGACTACTCTAGCCCCTCCTAGCCCAGGCCCTGATTCTTCAGTTGCGGATAAAGAAATCCGTAAGACATGGGATATAGACTGTGCAATGGCCAAATGCCTCGCGCTTGCTTCTATGAACAATGAACATCAGAAACAGGATGAGAAGATGGATATACAATCCATCTTTCTCCATACAAAGAAGTTGTATGGAGAGCAATCTCGCACTCTCTGATACAAGGCATCTCGAAAGTTGTTTCAGATGCCGATGGCTGCTGGCACGTCTGTAGGTGACCATGTATTGAAGATGATAGAACTTATCGAAGAATATCGAAGAACTAGAGGACCTGTGATGGACAATGGAGAACGAACAATATGTTGATATTGTTCTACAGTCCCCCCTGCCTTTGCTCAGTTCATTGTGAACCTCAACATGCACAACATGGAGAAGTCACTTTCTGAACTCTTCAATATGTTGAGGACTGCAGAGAGCACGCTAAAGGTAGAGAAAACTCCCGCTCTAATTGTTGGTCCATCTTCATCTTCCGTCCCGAAAGCTAAGGCCAAGGGAGAGAAGAAGAAGAATCCCATCAAGCCGAAAGGAGGAGTGAAAAAGGCACCGGGAAAGGACAAGATAGTGGCTGCTGCGACAGGAAGAGGGGAATGCTTCCACTGCCACAAGACTGGGTACTGGAAGAGAAACCGTGTTGGATACCTTGCCAGCCTCAAAGAGAAGATGCATGCGGATGCTTCCACTTCAGGTGTGTTTGTAACAGAAAACTGTTTTTCAATTAACTCTGCTTCCTTGGTATTAGATACTGGGTCAGGATCCGACATCTGCAATTGTGTGCAGGGGCTGAGAAATAGCAGGTTTTTGAAGAAAGGTGATCACACTCGCCGAGTTGGGAATGGTTCCTCTTTACATGTTGTAGCAGTGAGAGAGTATCACCTTGGTTTGCCGTCGGGTTGTATATTGGTTTTGAACCCATGTTATTTTGTACCTTCGATGTTAGGTAATATTATATCAATATCGTTGTTTGATAATGAAGGATATAATTTTGTGTTACAATCTAATGTTATGAACATTAATCTTAATCAAGAGTTGATTGGGTCTGGTATATTAATGACGGAATATATGTCCTAAATCAACATACAATTTTCAATATACAACACACAAACAAAAGGAAGATTTCAGACATAAATGAAGCTTTCATTTGGCATTGTAGACTTGGTCATATTATTGAAAAAATACTAACTAAGATACATAAAGATGGATATTTAAACCTGTTTGAATATAAATCTTATGCGACTTGCCAATCTTGTATCAAAGGTAAAATGACCAAAACTCCGTTTACTGGACACGGAGAGAGGGCTACTGAACTCTTAGGCCTCATACATAGTGATGTATGTGGACAAATGTCTACACATGCGAGAGGTGGTTTTTCGTACTTCATAACTTTTACCGATGATTTCTCGAGATTCAGACATGTGTTCTTGTTGAAACATAATTCCGAAGCCTTCGAAAAGTTCAAGGAGTATAAATCTGAAGTAGAAAAACAAACAGGCTTGAGTATCAAGAAACTTCGATCGGATCGAGGAGGTGAGTATCTAAGTTAAGAGTTTCTAGATTTCCTAAAAGAGAATGGGATTCTCTCTCAGCTCACTCCTCCGTACATACCACAGCACAACGGTGTGTCCGAACGGAGATATCATACCCTATTAGATATGGTATGATCAATAATGAGTGATGCCGAGTTAGCACTCTCATTATGGGGGCACGCATTGGAGACTGCGATATATCTATTGAATAGGGTTCCAACCAAAACCGTGTCTACCACTCCATATGAGATATGGTATGGGAAGAGACCATCTCTTAAACGAGTTAGGATATGGGGTTGTCCGGCTTATGTGAAAAAGAAGAATCCGGAAAAACTCGAGAAACGATCGGTTTTTTGCACGTTTGTGGGATATCCAAAACATTCGTATGGATATCTTTTCTGCCATAAGGAGGAACAAAGGGTGTTTGTTTCTCAGTATGCCACATTTTTAGAAAATGAGTTTTTTACAAATGACACAGTTGGCAATACGGTAGAACTTGAAGAAATTCCAGAACCACAAACAAATACCGATTATTTGGTTGAACTTGTGGTTTCAATAGAACCTGACGAAGCTCAACCACTCCGTAGATCTAGTAGGACTTCTCGCCCACCTGATAGATACTATGGTTTTCTAATTGATGGTGATAGAGAAGATTGCATCATGGATGATGATGATCCTACTAGTTTTTAGCAAGCTATCACGAGTGGTGACTCAGTAAAGTGGCTGGATGCCATAAGATCCAAAATGGAATCCATGCACACTAACAAATTATGGACTTTGGAGGTTGCACCTTCTGGAGTAAAACCAATAGGGTGCAAGTGGATCATTAAGAGAAAGATTGGTGTGGATGGTTAGGTGGAGACCTATAAAGCTAGGCTGGTTGCAAAAGGATTTTGTCAAAGACCAGGCTTGGACTATGATGAAACCTTTTCACCAGTCGCGATGCTCAAATCCATTCGGATCCTGCTTGCTATAGCTTCTCACTATGACTATGAAATCTGGCGGATGGATGTTAAAACAACATTTCTAAATGGTGATTTAGAATAATACGTTTTTATGGATCAGCCAGAAGGCTTCATTGACAGTGGGAGCAGCGGAAAAGCATGCAAGTTGCTTAAATCCATCTATGGATTAAAGCAGGCCTCACGGAGTTGGAACATCTTCTTTGATGATACAATCAAAAAGTTTAGTTTTATCAAAAATGTAGATGAACCATGTATTTATAAAAGGATTGTAGAGAGTACTGTTACATTCCTCGTATTGTACGTGGACGACATTCTCTTGATAGGAAATGATGTTCCTAAGCTACAATCGGTCAAACTATTCTTATCGTGGAGGTTCTCGATGAAAGACCTGGCCGATACCTCGTACATTCTTGGAATTAAGATCTATAGAGATAGATCTAAGAAATTATTGGGATTATCCCAATCGAGATATATAGACATCATACTAAAGAGGTTTAGTATGGCAGATTCCAAGAGAGGTAATTTACCCGCTTGTCACAGGATCACCCTCTCCAAAGAGATGTCTCCAAAGACTGATGAGGAGAGGGATCGCATGAGCATTATACCGTACACTTCGGCGGTAGGATCTATAATGTATGTGATGTTGTGTACTCGCCCAGATGTAGCTTATGCACTGAGTGCAGTAAGCAGGTATCAATCCAATCCAGGGGAGAAACACTGGAATGCTGTGAAGAACATTCTGAAGTACTTGCGAAGGACTAAAGAAATGTTCTTGGTGTATGGTAACGGAGAACTCCAAATAGAGGCCTTTACCGACTCCAGCTTCCACGACGATAAGGATGATAGTAAGTCCATCTCAGGGTTTGTATTTACCCTAAATGGAGGGGCAGTATGTTGGAAGAGTTCCAAGCAAGATACCATCGCTGGCTCCACGATGGAAGCTGAGTATATTGCTGCTAATGATGCCGCAAAAGAGGCAGTCTGGATGAGAAAGATCATTTCTGAACTTCAGGTGGTTCCATCCATTGCTAATCCAATACCTTTGTATTGAGATAACAATGGAACCATGGCTTTGGCAAAGGAACCGCGGTCCCATCAGAAATCCAGACATATCTTGAGGCGGTATCACCTCATTAGGGAGATAGTGGATCACCAGGACATCGAGGTACGGAGAGTAGACACAAAAGAAAACACAACATATCCATTCACCAAGGCCATCCCTCAAGTCCAGTTTGAGAAACTGTTCGAGATGTTAGGCATGCGGTACGAAGGCAACTGGTTCTGGTGTAGACAGTGGGTACTTATTGCACTAACTACAGGCCTTAGTGCAAGTGGGGGATTGTTAGATATGTATGCCCTAGAGGCCTATATTATATAGAATGATAGGCATGTATATGTACAGAAACAATCTTCGCTCGAAATGATAGTATGCTATCTGGTTTAGTTTTCATCTTAACGTGTGATGTGTTGTTTTTTATATCTTATATACATGTTGATGAAGCCCATAGGATTATGCTTGACTACCGGGATTATGATGTAGATTATACTAGTGGGGCCTAGGCAGTCTATAAGCATATCCTTTAATAGTTCCTAGTCGAGGGTATATCGAGACAAGGAATCGATATTACCAGAGTAGACTAGTGTGTACGTTTCTTGACCCTGAGGCGATGGTTGATCCCACAACCATTGGTGTTCGACATCAAAGATTTGATACAGGTGCTCATTAGAGAATGGGTACACCGAACAAGACTCGCCGAGAACTCCTAGATGGTATATATACCTATTGTCATATAGCAGTTCTATGGTGACACTTGTACTGGTTAGTCTGTAGACCTGAGATCGTCATAGTGTCTTGTATGATTCCCACTGTGCTTCGATTTCCACCCTACCACGGATCTACTGAGTCGTGAAAACAGGTGGATTTTGGGTACAGTCCCGAATCACATGGAGGCGGTGAGCGATAGGAGGGGTTTCATCTCTCCCGGTATAGGGAGTTGATGTCGCGCTATGCTTGATCAGCCATAACAGCAAATTCCTGGCCATGGTTGTCGAGATTTACTAATAAGAGTTATCAGTAGTTTCTCAAACCGTTATGGGCCATAATTCAACATGACTTATAAAGTTTCTGGGGTCTGACATTTACCACCTCTAGACTTCATATGCGACGTATCAGACAAAGAGACCGGACTGTACGGTATGTGTTGCTTACAGGCTCGTTAGGGTTGTGATGAGTTCGCTCGTCGGCCACCTTATCATCATGTACCTGGGCAGCCGTTACGCACATCTAGTGCCGCTGACATGCTTGTGGTTAAACCCACTGCCAGCGTACTGTCGAGTCTTTAGATTCCCACACAGAGGGTTCCCTGGTTCAGGAGAAAGATGTAAAGGCTGTAAGTTGTTACGGCAGGGTTTCGATCATGTTCGTGTAATGGTTATAGGAATGATGATAGGAAGGATAATACTGGTAGGCTTGATTTTAAGCCGGATACCGGTATTATATTATTGGATTATTTGAATTCGTATTTTTCGGAATGCGAATACGGGTATACTTATACGGTATACGGAGAGGGGTATTCTTGTAATTGTACAAGAATACATTCTAGAAGGAGACACCTCATAAATGGGTTTTTATTTTGTGAAAATAAAATAATGAGGTGGAATTTGGAATTGTCAAACCATGGATGAAGGAATGGATTATTTCATTTGGATTTACTATTGAAGCATGGTGCATTATTTTGGAGATAAAATAATACATGCTTCAATTATTTTCCATGAGCCATATCATTTTTCCATGCTTGATTTTTTTCATTCATCACTCTCATCTTCTCTCTCAGCATTATCTCCTTCTTCTTTTTCTTGACCTAAATACTCATATGTGTTGGGATTCATAGGTCAAGAGATATAATAATCCACTACTTGATCTCAACATCATCTAAGTGATAATTTCTAGCACACTTGATTTCTTAGTTAACTCTTGTGAGGAGTTTGTAGCTTGTTCTATAGCTCTCGGGTGGATCATCTTGGATCTAGAGCTGATCGGAGACCGAGTTCTTCTCAACCATCGAAGGAGCCAATGAGTCACAGCGGAAAGAAGACCCGAAGGACCGTTTCCTTGAGTTATAAACCCTATCATAATAGATAAGATCTCTAGATAGGATTTCTAGTTATGGTTTGGCACAAGATCTAGTTTTAAATGGGTGTTGCATGCAAGAAAATTATTGTTTGCCACTTCCACCTCCTCACAAGTGTTGTGAGGGTGTGCAACATCTACTAACAATTCTGAACGACTGTTATCACGTACCAAAAATGCTATGCAATTTAATATCAATTTCATTATTAGATAAAGAAGCATATAACTTTGTAGTAGAGAAAAATGTTATGAACATTTTCCTAAATCAAGTGTTGATTGGGTTTGGTACGTTATATAATGGTTTACACATTCTGAATCAAACCATAGTTCTACATATACAGAACACACACAAGAGGAAAAGTTAAAAAATGAACGAATCCTTCTTGTGGTATTGTAGACTAGGTCATATCAATGCGACACGACTAGCTAAGTTACATAAGGATGGATATTTGAATCTGTTCGAATTTACATGTTATGAAACTTGCCAGTCATGTCTCAAAGGCAAAATGACCAAAACTCCATTACTAGACACAGAGAAAGAGCTACTGAACCCTTGGGACAGATACATAGTGATGTATGCGGTCCCATGTCTATACATGCCAGAAATGGTTCCGCATACTTTATTACATTCACCGATGATCTCTGAAGATACGGACATGTGTTCTGGTTGAAACATAAGTCTGAAGCTTTTGAGAAATTCAAGGAATATAAGTGTGAAGTAGAGAACCAAACGGGTAAAAGTATTTGTTAGTAATATGTATGCCCTAGAGGCCATTACTGTACATACGTTGTATATTGTAGTGGATGCTTGGACATATATAGGGAGGACTTTCTTGCTCGACATGATAGTATGCTATCTGGTTACACTTTATCTTAACATGTACTCTGATTGTCTCTATGTCACATGTTGATAAAGCCCTTAGGATGAGTACTTGACTGCCAGGACTATGATGCAGATCATACTAGTGGGGACAGCGTAGTCGCCAAGTACATCCTTCAAGTGTTCCTAGTTGTGGGAGTGCCGAGACAGGGCATCGATACTCCAGAGTAGACTAGCGTATGCGTGTCACGACCCGAAATTGGCCCGTGACGGCCCAAATACTACGCAATACCTAAAGACGTAACGCAGTAAAAGAAAGCCAAAAACCCAGAAATATAAACCAAAAAAAAATACAGAAAAAGATAATATAAGTTTTTGAAACATTTGAAATCGCAACCCAAATTCTTTAAAAGTCCTACTTTCTTTCTTTAAAATTTTGGCAACACCCCCTTTTTGTAAAAACTAGCCAAGATGAATACAACACAAATATACAACGCCGTAGCGAAGAAATAAAGACAATGGAGAGAAAGTTGTATATAAAAGACAACAAATCCACAAATAATATACAATATCGTCCTCACCAAGTCTCTAGGTCAACAACATGATAGGAGATGGAGAGTACAAATACAACGAAGGTACAATACAAAATACAGATAACCACCAAAACCCACCTAAGCAAAATAGCACACTGTGAGCCGATGCGGTATCTGTAGCAAAAGATGATAGATGAGAAGCTGAATAGCCTTCCTCGACTACTCTGGGGAACAACCTGAAACACCTGTGGCACAACGGGGGTGAGTTGCCAACTCGTGAATAGTAGATAACATATGCAGGTAATCGCAGGAATGTACGTACAGCATGAATCTAAGATATGCGATTACAGTAATAATGACATGATAATAATATGCAATAACTATGCAATAGGGATATGAGAAAGTAGATATGCAGCAATCATAAGGGTACACTAACAGGTACTACCAATATATGAAACCGTGCATAAGTGAATAGGTATGAGGTATGGAGTGAAATATGTCGTTCCCACGGAAACCTGACATCGTGGTAGGATCATAATCCATCAAGACACTCAAATCCCAATTCCTCAAATCAGCCCCCACATTGGGCTCTCACATCATATAAGTCTCACATCTCCTCAATGTACAATATCGAGTAATCTCCTATATCCCGAATGTACAAATCAGTAATCACATAGGTATGTCCAATATCCAATCTCAATGAATCACCTAATATCCCAAGTCAAATCTCAAGTAAGAATCTAACATCCTAAAGTTGTATATATACAGAAATAAATATGATGGGGGCAATACACATATATTAGCGTCCCATTCCACTAATATTGGTGTAAAGGTATATATAACAACGGCTAAATCCCCTGTTATATATACAAAGGTATTAAAGAAATATCATGAAAACCATGTGCCAAGCATCGACACAGAAATCCTGATCACGTATCATATGCTATCCCGAAAGCACGAGTGCCTAGCTCTGACCTTCGCCTTTCGACGTATGCATACGTACATGACCTCCAACGGTGTCTCCATGATCCCCCGCCGAGTCATGGGTACTGTCACCGGTAGGTACTCGCCCGCCTTCAGGCTCGATCGGCAAAGTCCATCGATCTTCTTGCCGAGGGGAACCATACCGAGCCCCACCATGTACCCTCGTACGGCAACCACACCTCGTATGGAGTATATAATCAGAACCGATAAATCTCATGGTGGATGCGTGAATATCATATCAAGGAAACCGGGTTTTTCAATGTATCTATAATTTCATGAACTCCCGCGGTTCCCAAATCTAGAAATCATCATGTGAAATCAAAATAACAATGCGCAAATCCAGGAATACATATATGCGATATATCTGAAATGCGAGCATATAAATGAAAATATGTAGCTGAAACCAGATGTATGCGAAATCAATAAGGTACAGCTAAGTATAGGTGTCTACCTATAGGTAAAAGATGTCGTATACCCCTGGGGTATAAGTAGAATATGAAGGGTACCCACCAAGGTATAAGTAAAATATGTGCAAGGTATACCTGTAGCTGTATCGCAAGGTGTAGATGTACCTATCACTAATGTTAAGATACACTATAGGTATACCGATAAGCTAGATGTCAAGTATGATAAGCACTAAAGCATCTATAAGGGGTTGTGTGTGACATGGCAATTATTGACGATGTGTGTGTATCATACAATCCGTGCTCGTGCAATATGAACCGTCAATAATATGTGCAGTGTCCTACGGCTGCTAGTCACAGTACAACTATATCAAGGAAATAAGGTAAAGGCCCAATTCTAACAATGACGTAGAATATGCGACAGGTATTTGAATCCTAGCCCAGACGCATAACGCCATGCGGGCGATTCCCTTGTAGATGTTAAATCTACTCACCTACGCTCCACGCTAGGTGAATCCTACCATCTGTTCCCCCCTGTAGCAGTGTCCGTAGTCCCTGCCTGCAAACCTGCAAATAAGACATGGAAATCATATATAAGCCAAATATTCTGCAAAACGCGATATCGAACCAAAACGAGAAACTCGCGTCGCGAACTAAACGCGCGTGTGCACGATACGCTGAAACGTGTGTATACGCGTCTAAAACTACTGCGACACGCCGCGATACGCTGGATCACAGAACCCACTCACGTATCGCGCGTATCGCGCAAACAAACGGACATGCAAAACGATATATTGCCCCAGATTTTCCTACAGGCCAAATCTTACAAAACTACACATGCCAAAGCACTAGACAACACTGCAGACAATCCTAGCCAAGACGCCAACACCCCTGCCCCCTACTTGGCCGCAAATTGCGGCCAAACGTAATAAATCTGCGGCCTGGAATAGGAAGTGGGGTCTCGTGTTCTAGTGTTGTGTTCTAGACCTAATGTGCTTGCTCCAGTCTTCTTAATTTTATCCTGAACGGTCTGGGTCAAAAGCAGATTACAAAATGCTACAATGCCGCTTTAAAAACGCTAATTTAGCACAAAACACAAACCCTATGGTATTTTAGTGAAATCTGGGTTAAACTCAGTTCAAGTGACCCTAATAACACTTAAATAGGTAGGGTTAACTAACACAATCATCAATTAGCCACAACATCTCACAAATCACCAAAATTATTACTAAACTAGCTAATTAACACTAACCGGCCCCAATTAACACATAAACTAAGCAACTAGGAGATTGGGTTCAGAAAATATACCCTAACGAACCCTAGAAGGCAGGTGAAGAAGTGAATGGGGGAAGAAGAGGGTTTGCAAGTAGCTAGAGCTCCTGCTGCTGCTGTTGCTGCCTGCTGTTGCTGCTGCTGTTGCTTCTAGTGCTGATGCTGATGGTGCTGATACTTGCTCGAGCTGCTGCCCGAGCTGCTGCAATGGCTGCTGCTGCTAGGTGAGTGTGTGTGTGTGTGTTGTGAGAGAATGAGAGGATGAATGAAAAGAGAAGTGATAATGAGAGACAAAGTCAAAACCCCCCTCTCTCTCTTCATTTAATGAAGCATGGCAAAGCCATCATGCCCCATTCTCACTCTCTCTCTCTCTCACCAAGGTCAACACAAGAAGTCAAATTTAAATCCCCTTTTTAAATCATTTTGCATTTAAAACAATCATCATACTTAAAACCCAAAAGCACCTAATACAATATTAAACTAGATTAGGGGAAATGGTTAGTTAACCATGATTGCTAATCATGTTTAACCCCAAATTACAACCCTAGTTAACATGCACAAGTGTGTGCAAGCCTAGGAAAAATCTAATAAAATATTCATTAATTAGGATAAAATAATTGAAAACTAATTTGGTAAACTTTTTATTAAAAACCATACATTAAAATCTAATTAGCCACAAAACACATTCTAAGGTGTTACAATCTCCCCCCTTAAAAGAAATTCGTCCCCGAATTTAAAAATATACTGTTACGCTTACCATCAAATAGAAGATTACAACTCTCAAATCTCGCTCACAGCCTCCCAAGTGATTATCTCACTATACGTCTACGTCCAAGAAAAACCCTTCACAGATAGCAAGACCCTTGACCGACATTTTTCCACTCGCCGGGCCATTAACACAAATGGCTGCTGGTGAAGGAAAGATCGCGTCCAAGCTACATGGTCTGATGCTAAATCATGTGAGAATGGTCAAGAAGGTAATTGTAAAGAATCATCACAAGGAATACGGGGTGAAAATTCAATAATATGGGCGGAAGTGTTAAATTAAGGGCAACGAAACTAACTCGCTTATAGGATCTCAGAAGGACCAAAATTCTGGGATAAGCTTCCCAAAATCCAACACGTCTTTTATCGGAAAAATCCGCAGCAATAAATGGTTTGCCATTGCACACTTAAGTCTACGACCAACACGGTTGCATAAGCCCTCTGTCCGCGATGAACAATTTTCATCCTGACTTGAATCAGTTGGATCATCTCCGAAGTCTCTAGACATAGCTGGGGTCCAAAATCCTACTTACGCAGAGTCAGAAAAACAACAGACTGGTGATCGACACGACCTAACCCCTAAACCCTAAGGTTGCCAATTAGAGTGCCTCCTGATAACAGCTAAAGAAGGAGAACCCTAACGATGGCGAGTGACGATCCCCAACTGCCGACAACAATCAAAACAAACACGCAACTTAACAAGGAACAACTAAGCAAACTGAGTAAAACCGGACGACAAGAATCCGAATGGAGTCACGCCCTGACTAAACTTTGGTAGATACCATAACGAAACTCGAGGAGATCTGCTCCCACTCCTACTTCAGAACGGTTAAAGGTTGCAACTCTCCAGCCGGCCTCAGATGCTCGACCCAAGCACACAACAAGACAGACACCTTGAAAAGAAACCTGAAACTTCTCTTTACATCCCTGTTACCCATAACTATCTCACAAGTCACGTCAATGTTGGTGGAACTTGAATGAATACAGAGAGTTGACTGATGTGCCTGTTCTAGGATTTCACGTCTCTACCTGATAATATCAGGTACACAAACACGTCCCTAACTTAGCACACCATTGTCACAAATCAAGGACTCCGAATCATTTCCCAGCCGAGTATGCTCAAGTATCTCTGACGAACGAGCATCGGTGGGCAGTGTCTCGCGAAAGCGATAAAAAAAAAGTGGTCGGGAGCGGACATGAGCAAGCTGTCCCCTCCGTAGAGACGAACTTAAGCTGTACTCAACGATCACACAAGAACTGTAAATCTGCAGAAGACTATCACAACAATCAAAATCCGCTGCAGGAAGATGTACATTAAGCCCTAGTGGTCCGTGGAAAATCTGACACGACTCTCGAACAAGTAGTGTCTCCAAATCCCCGACGCAAAACCACCGCGGCCATCTCCAGATCATGAGTGGAATATCCTTCTCGTACTTCCTCCAAATGTAGGGAAGCAAAAGCGATAACTCTATAGTGTCACCTCAATACACACTCGAGCCCACTCAAGAAACATTACAGTTAAACAAAAAAGTCGCCCGAACCAAAAGCAAAGAAAGAACTGATGCAGTTGTTAACAGAATCTTCAACTGCCGAAACTCCACACACATGCCTCAGTCCAAAGAAGGAAACCTCCCTTCCGGTCAATTCAGTCGACGGTGCAGCACTACTCTAGCAATCCTGCACGAAACGGCGGTAAGAACCTGCTAAGCCCGAAAATCTGCGGACCTCCGTCCTGCACACAAGTCTGGACCTAAGCTGTACGGCCACGATCTCCCTCGGAACCATACCAAACCGTCTCCTGTGACTACAAAACCAAGGAGTCAACACAAAACAAGCCTGAAGAAACACTCCGAGAATTTAGCAAACTGCTGGTGCTCTCCCAGTATCTGCATAACAAATCCTCAAGTGCTACTACTGTCCCTCAAGACACATTAGATAGACCAGAATATCGTAAATAACACAACAATAACTGGTCGAGGAACTGCCTGAAGAAATCCGGTTCATCATATCTACGAATGCTGCCAGGGCATTAGTGAATCCAATGACTCACTAAAACACACCAAGCCCGTAGCACGCACAAGGCAGTCTTCGGAATGCCATCACTCCGAATCCGCAATAATGATGACCTGATCCCAAACAAACTTAGAAAATGTCTCGCACTCTGGAGCTGATCGAAGAAATCGTCACGGCGAGGTGAAGGATATATATCCGCACCGTAAGCCGGTTCAATTAACGATCCGTCGATACACAACCCTAAGCTGCCGTCTTTCTCCTTGACGAAAAGAAATAGGAGCTTCCAAAAGAGAAACACTCAAACGCACAAAACTCCCCAACAAAATAACTTTGCAGCTGATCCTTAAGCTCCCTAAGCTTTGCCGGCTCATCAGGAACAACGTCGGAAAAACTCTCGCACGAAAGGAACCCGGTCCAACAATCCCACTGTGGCTCCGGTATCACGAATGAACGCCAAGAATCCACGACATCTCCTCAAAAGCCGACTAGCGAAAAAGGCTGAATTCAAGCTGTGAGAGGCGGCACAACTATCCACCTGCACAACAAGAACTGACTCGCCGGGAAAACCATTCCTGACTGTTTCCTCACGGTAGTCCACGGACGCCTAGCACGTAATTAACCAGTCCGTGCCCAGGAGAACGTCAAATCCAACATCTCTAGAAGGATCAAAACGACGGACGAATCTCTATCTCCTATCCGATTGGCACACAACTGAATACGTGTCGCGTAACAAAAGAATCGCTGACAGAAGTTAACACAACTACGACTAATCTACCCAACCACGGCACAAGCATGAAAAACAAACGAATAGATCAAAAGAACATGCGAAATAAGGATACATGAAAACTCCACATTGGACGCCTGCGCATACCGATGAGTAGAAGCAAACTCCTGTGTCTGCCCTCTACCCGCAACTGGCTGAACTCCTCTGGTAGACTGAGCCCTCTGTGCGAACTTTCCACATCCACGGCCTCTCTGAAAACGATCCTGACGAGGTGCTAAGGAACAATCCTTGACGAAGTGCTGAAGTATCCCGCATCGAAACATCCACGTGGTGACTGCTGACCATCTTGGGGATGAGAGCTGAACGGCTGTCCTCGTCCTAAGCCTCTGCTACACCCGCGACGGCCACGAAATCTGTCTCGATGACCAAACCTCTGTCTTTGGGCTGGTACGCTGGTACGAGTCCTCCACCGTCCGGGAACTCTCTGAGCCTCTGGAATATACGCCTCGTCAACTGGAGCTGCAACCACTGGTGCTATGTAGGTGACGGACTACTGCATGCTGATCGTAAGTGACAACTGAGTAACAGGGGTGACAACCTCCTGTCGTAGCTCCCGAACGACATCAACCAATGAACTCATAGTCTGGCAGAATTCCTGCATCTCTGCCAAAAGCCTATCAATAGTATATGTCGTAGGCTGATCCGTCTGCACCTGTGCAACTAGAGTGCCATCCTGGTCAGTACTCGTCTCACCCGAGCCAACACTGACCTCGGCCCTCGCTGCATCACTCCGAGTCCCCATAGTCATCGGCGACAAGGTTATAAATAGATATAAGATTTGATGAGAATAAGGAATCGAATTTCAAGGATATGAATCATCAAGGAAGGAAATTCAAGCAAATTTGTACTTAGGTCACTTAAGGCGAAGTACCGCATCGTGGGTATGCTGCAGACATACACACTACGTTACTCTGCTTAAGTTACCTACTCCATCATACTAAGGTCATCCTACACTCCGAAAGGTAAAACCTAGCGCTCTGATACCAACTTTGTCAAGGCCCGAAATTGGCCCGTGACGGCCATAATACTACGCAACGCCTAAAGACGTAACGCAGTAAAAGAAAGCCAAAAACCCAGAAATCTAAACCAAAAAAAATACGGAAAAAGATAATATAAGTTTTTGAAACATTTGAAATCGCAACCCAAATTCTTTAAAAGTCCTACTTTCTTTCTTTAAAATTTTGGCAACACCCCCTTTTTGTAAAAACTAGCCAAGATGAATACAACACAAATATACGACGCCGTAGCGAAGAAATAAAGACAATGGAGAGAAAGCTGTATATAAAAGACAACAAATCCACAAATAATATACAATATCGTCCTCACCAAGTCTCTAGGTCAACAACATGAAAGTAGATGGAGAGTTCAAATACAACGAAGGTACAATACAAAATACAGATAACCACCAAAACCCACCTAAGCAAAATAGCACACTGTGAGCCGATGCGTTATCTCTAACAAAAGATGATAGATGAGAAGCTGAATAGCCTGCCTCGAATACTCTGGGGAACAACCTGAAACACCTGTGGCACAACGGGGGTGAGTTGCCAACTCGTGAATAGTAGATAACATATGCAGGTAATCGCAGGAATGTACGTACAACATGAATCTAAGATATGCGATTACAGTGATAATGACATGATAATAATATGCAATAACTATGCAATAGGGATATGAGAAAGTAGATATGCAGCAATCATAAGGGTACACTAATAGGTACTACCAATATATGAAACCGTGCATAAGTGAATAGGTATGAGGTACGGAGTGAAATATGTCGTTCCCACGGAAACCTGACATCGTGGTAGGATCACAATCCATCAAGACACTCAAATCCCAATTCCTCAAATCAGCCCCCACATTGGGCTCTCACATCATATAAGTCTCACATCTCCTCAATGTACAATATCGAGTAATCTCCTATATCCCGAATGTACAAATCAGTAATCACATAGGTATGTCCAATATCCAATCTCAATGAATCACCTAATATCCCAAGTCAAATCTCAAGTAAGAATCTAACATCCTAAAGGTATATACATAAATAAATATGATGGGGGCAATACACAAATATTAGCGTCCCATTCCACTAATATTGGTGTAAGGGTATATATAACAACGGCTAAATCCCCTGTTATATATACAAAGGTGTTAAAGAAATATCATGAAAACCATGTGCCAAGCATCGACACCGAAATCCTGATCACATATCATACGCTATCCCGAAAGCACGAGTGCCTAGCTCTGACCCTCGCCTTTCGACGTATGCATACGTACATGACTCCCAACGGTGTCTCCGTGATCCCCCGCCGAGTCATGGGTACTGTCACCGGTAGGTACTCGCCCGCCTCCGGGCTCAATCGGCAAAGTCCATCGATCTTCTTGCCGAGGGGAACAATACCGGGCCCCACCATATACCCTCATACGGCAACCACACCTCGTATGGAGTATATAATCAGAACCGATAAATCTCATGGTGGCTGCACGAATATCATATCAAGGAAACCGGGTTTTTCAATGTATGCATAATTTCATGAACTCCCGCGGTTCCCAAATCCAGAAATCATCATGTGAAATCAAAATAACAATGCGCAAATCCAGGAATACATATATGCGATATATCTGAAATGCGAGCATATAAATGAAAATATGTAGCTGAAACCAGATGTATACGAAATCAATAAGGTACAGCTAAGTATAGGTGTCTACCTATAAGTAAAAGATGTCGTATACCCCCCTGGGTATAAGTAGAATATGAAGGGTACCCCCCGGGTATAAGTAAAATATGTGCAAGGTATACCTGTAGCTGTATCGCAAGGTGTAGATGTACCTATCACTAATGGTAAGATACTCTATAGGTATACCGATAAGCTAGATGTCATGTATGATAAGCAATAAAGCATCTATAAGGGGTTGTGTGTGACATGGCAATTATTGACGGTGTGTGTGTAGCATGCAATCCGTGCTCGTGCAACATGAACCGTCAATAATATGTGCAGTGTCCTACGGCTGCTAGTCACAGTACAACTATATCAAGAAAAGAAGGTAAGGCTCAATTCTAACAATGACGTAGAATATGCGACAGGTATTTGAATCCTAGCCCAGACGCATAACGCCATGCGGGCGATTCCCCTGTATATGTTAAATCTACTCATCTACGCTCCACGCTAGGTGAATCCTACCATCTGCTCCCCCTGTAGCAGTGTCCGTAGTCCCTGCCTGCAAACCTGCAAATAAGATATGGAAATCATATATAAGCCAAATATTCCGCAAAACGTGATATCGAACCAAAACGAGAAACTCACGTCGCGAACTAAACGCGCGTGTGCACGATACGCTGAAACATGTGTATACGCGTCTAAGACTACCGCGACACGCCGCGATACGCTGGATCACAGAACCCACTCACGTATCGCGCGTATCGCGCAAACAAACGGACATGCAAAATGATATATTGCCCCAGATTTTCCTATAGGCCAAATCTTACAAAACTAGACATGCCAAAGCACTAGACAACACTGCAGACAACCCTAGCCAAGACCCGAACAGCCCTGCCCCCTACTTGGCCGCAAATTGCGGCCAAACCTAATAAATCTGAGGCCTGGAATGGGAAGTGGGGTCTCGTGTTCTGGTGTTGTGTTCTAGACCTAGTGTGCATGCTCCAGTCTTCTCAATTTTATCCTGAAGGGTCTGGGTCATAAGCAGATTACAAAATGCTACAATGCCGCTTTAAAAACGCTAATTTAGCACAAAATACAAACCCTATGGTATTTTAGTGAAATCTGGGTTAAACTCAGTTCAAGTGACCCTAATAACACTTAAATAGGTAGGGTTAACTAACACAATCATCAATTCGCCACAACATCTCACAAATCACCAAAATTAGCACTAAACTAGCTAATTAACACTAACCGACACCAATTAACACATAAACTAAGCAACTAGGAGATTGGGTTCAGAAAATATACCCTAACGAACCCTAGAAGGCAGGTGAAGAAGTAAATGGGGGAAGAAGAAGGTTTGCAGGTAGCTAGAGCTCCTGCTGCTGCTGTTGCTGCCTGCTGTTGCTACTGCTGCTGCTGCTACAAGCTGCTGTTGCTTCTGGTGCTGATGCTGATACTTGCTTCAGCTGCTGCTCGAGCTGCTGCCTTGGCTGCTGCTGCTAGGTGAGTGTGTGTGTGTGTGTTGTGAGAGAATGAGAGGATGAGTGAAAAGAGAAGTGATAATGAGAGACAAAGTCAAAACCCCTCCTCTCTCTCTTCATTTAATGAAGCATGGCAAAGCCATCATGCCCCATTCTCACTCTCTCTTTCTCTCACCAAGGTCAACACAAGAAGTCAAATTTAAATCCCCTTTTTAAATCATTTTTCATTTAAAACAATCATCATACTTAAAACCCAAAAGCACCTAATACAATATTAAACTAGATTAGGGGAAATGGTTAGTTAACCATGATTGCTAATCATGTTTAACCCCAAATTACAACCCTAGTTAACATGCACAAGTGTGTACAAGCCTAGGAAAAATCTAATAAAATATTCATTAATTAGGATAAAATAATTCAAAACTAATTTGGTAAAATTTTTATTAAAAACCATACATTAAAATATAATTACCCACAAAACACATTCTAAGGTGTTACAATGCGCTTCTTGACCCATATGATAGGCGATGGATGATCCCATATCCATTGGTGTTTGACATCAGAGAAGGTATACGGGTGCTCAGTGGAGACTGAGTACACTGGACGGACACGCCGAGAACTCCCAGATGGTATTATACCTCACGTCAGATGACAGTTCTCTGGTGACACTGGTACAGGTTAGTCTGTAGACCCGAGATCGTCATAGAGTCTTGTGTGATTCCCAGTGTGCTTTGATTTCCATCATACCATGTCCAAGAGGGTATGCAAAAAGGTGGCTTTTGGGTACAGTCCCGAATCACATGGAGGCAATGAGCGATAGGAGGGGTTTCTTCTCTCCCGGTATAGGGAGTTGATGTTGCGCTGTGTTTGATTGGCTATAACTGGAAATCACTGGCCAGGGCTGAGATTTACTGGTAAGAGTTATCAGTAGTTTCTCGAACTATTATGGACCTCATATCGACACAACTTATCAAGCTACTGGGGTCTGACGTTTACCACCCCTAGGCGAGATATGCGACATATCAGACGAAGAGACCAGACTGTACGGGAGTGTTATTGGTTGGATTCACGAGAGAATGTACAGGCTTGCTTATTAATCTTCTGATTGCTCAATACCTGGGTGGCTGTTACGTTTAGCTGACCGCTTGCAGCTTGTGGGTGTTTGATATGATCATCACGTACTGCCGGCGTATTGACGATTCTTTAGAGTCCCACACAGAGGTTTCCTGGCTCAGGCAAAACGGAGTAGGTGCACATATGAGATATGTACTGTACCGATAACAATACGATTATGTGATACCGTACTTGATTCTCGCGATATGTGATATCGGCCGGGTATATGTGATATAGCCGGGTCATCGGATCAAGTGTTGATTCGATGAACTGATAAAGAATATATTAGTTGGTTATTTGTGAAATAGCCGGATTATCGGATCAAGTGTTGATTCAATAATTTAATGTATAATTATATATTTGATATATTATATTACATTAACTAATATTAGCTCACTTAAAGATTCTTTTTCTCACTCGGGTAATACATTGATATATATGTGATATATGTTAATTGTATTATTTTATTTTGTTACAATAAATATTGTATATGTGATATATAACATTGTAACATGTTATGGTTGTAAATGCAACATGATTTGTGGAGTTTAAATATGGTTAGGGTTTGGATTAGGGTTAAGCTTTCATGAAGCTTTCAAGAAGCTTCTTGAAGCTTTGACTTTGACTTGGATATTTTGCATAGATATTTCCTTAACCCAACCCAACCCTTTACCCTAGTTAAATCTCTACAATGGTTAAGTTTTCTTTCTTAACCGATGGTTTCATTTCTAACCACATACTTGATTCATTATTCATCACAAAGAGATTTGCTTCTTCTTCTTCTTCCTTTTTGATAAAAAGCTTTCTAGCTTTTTGTAAAGTGATGATAATGAGTGAGAAATCGAAGACAAATGAGAGCTAAATTCCCACTTCATCATCCTCATCTATTCTAGCCGCTTAAATTAGGGTGTTTGCTTTGCTAATACTTGATTAGCAAAGCAAGAGCTTGGGTTTGAGTTTCTTCAAGGTAGATCATCTTTGTTATTGAAGATTGGAAGCAAGCTTGCATCTTTCTCTTCATGGAGCTTCTCTTGAGTCCGGGTACTCGATGATCGCAGCGAAGGGACCTCAACACGGAGCTTTAGAAGTGAAGCAATGGACTACAAAGGTTGTAATCCCTAACTCTTAGAAGTAAAGTTGTTTACTTGTTTTGTTTCGCCTAATCTCTAGTCTAAGATCTTGGTTAGGGTTGTTCGGCACGTCTAAATTTTAAATCGGGCATGGTTGATGCCTTATAGACCCTTGTGACAGTGCCTAGTAACCTACAGTATTAAATTCCTTCAATCTGATCGGGGAGGAGAATACTTGAGCACGAAATTCCGTGACAGTTTAAAAGAGAATGGGATTCTCTCTCAGTTTACTCCTCCGTATACACCACAGCACAACAGTGTATCAGAGCGGAGAAACCGCACCCTATTAGATATGGTGCACTCTATGATGAGTACTGCTGAGTTACCTATTTTCCTTTAGGGTTATGCGCTTGAGACAGCCTCGTACCTATTGAATCAATTTCCATCAAAATCGATGCCTAAAACACCATATGAGATATGGAGTGCAAAGATACCATATCTTAAACGAGTTAAAATACGGGGTTGTCCGTTTTGTCAAAAAGAAAAATCCGGACAAACTCGAGGAAAGATCAGTTCTTTGTAAGTTTATGGGATATCCAAAGAATTCATATAGATATCTATTCTACCATAGTGAAGAACAAAAGGTGTTTGTTTCTCAATATGAAACCTTTTTAGAAAAAGAATTTCCTGTAAAAGAAATTAGTGGCAAAGAGGTAGAGTTGGAAGAAGTTCCATCTACACAAACTATAGCTGATGATTTGGTGGGGCCAGAGAATTCAATAGTCCCCGATGAACCTCAACCACTCCGTAGATCTAGTAGGGTTCATCATCCGCCTGAGAGATACTACGATTTTCTCATTGACGATGGGAGTGAGGATTGCATCATGGAAGATGATGGCCAAACTAGTTTTGAGCAGGCCATCACAAGTGGGGACTCTGTGAAATGGCTGGATGCAATGCGATCTGAGATGGAATCCATGTACACCAACAAAGTATGGACTTTGGAAGTTGCTCCTGAAAGGGTAAAACCCATCGGGAGCAAGTGGATCTTTAAAAAGTAACTTGGTGTAGATGGAAAAGTTGAGACTTTCAAAGCTAGACCTGAAGCAAAAGGTTTTCGTCAATGACCTGGTGTCGATTATGATGAAACCTTTTCTCCGGTGGCTATGCTTAAGTCCATCCGGATTCTATTTGCCATCGCTACATACCATGATTACGAAATCTGGTATATGGACGTCAAGACCGCTTTTCTAAATAGTGATTTAGAAGAGAGCATGTACATGACACAGCCAGAGCGCTTCGTAGATAGTGGGAGCAGCGGAAAGGTGTGCAAGCTGATTAAATCAATCTACAGATTAAAGTAGGCATCGTGGAGTTAGAATATCTGTTTTGATGTGGCAGTCAAAGAGTTTGACTTCATAAAAACTTACATGAACTTAGTATATACAAGAAGGTTGTAGAGAATAAGCTTGTCTTCCTCGTATTGTACATCGATGACATACTCTTGATAGGAAATGATGTTCCTATGCTACATTCGGTCAAGCTCTACTTATCACAACGGTTCTCCATGAAAGATCTTGGTGATGCCTCCTACATTCTGGGGATTAAGATCTATAGAGATAGATCTAAGCAGATGTTGGGATTGTCCCAATCCAGGTACATTGACACCATACTAAAGAGTTTTATTATAGAAGATTCTAAGCGTGGTAATTTACCCGCTTGTGGAATCACCATCTCCAAAGAGATGTCTCCTAAGAATGATTTGGAGAGAGCTCACATGCAAGGGATACCCTATGCTTCTGCAGTAGGGTCAATCATGTACGCGATGTTATGTACCAGATCGGATATAGATTATGTACTTAGTGTGGTAAGAAGGTGTCAATCAAATCCCGGGGAGAAGCACTGGACAGCTGTGAAGCACATTCTTATGTACTTGAGAAGGACTAAAGAAATGTTCTTGGTGTATGGTAATGGTGAACTTCAGGTAGAGTCCTTTACTGATTCGAGCATTCAGAGTGATAAGGACGACAATAAGTCGATCTCGGGTTTTGTATTTACCCTTAATAGAGGGGCGGTATGTTGGAAGAGTTCCAAGCAAGATACCGTTGCAGACTCGACGATGGAGGCTGAATACGTCGCTGCCAACGATGCCGCCAAAGAGGCTGTCTGGATGAAGAAGTTCATTGTTGAACTTGGTGTGGTTCCATCCATTGAACAACCAATACCTTTGTATTGTGATAACATTAAAGCTGTGGCTTTGGCCAAGGAACCCCGGTCCCATCAGCGATCTAGACATATTCTTAGACGGTATCACATGATCCGGGAGATAGTTGATCACCAGGTGATCGAGGAAAGGAGAGTTGACATGAAGGATAACATAGCGGATCCACACACGAAGGCCCTCCCCCAGACGCAATTTGAGAGACTTTTTTGGATGTTGGGTATGAGATACTACAATAACTGGCCTTAGTGCAAGTGGAAGATTGTTAGTCATATGTATGCTCTAGAGGCCATTATTGTACATGATTGTATAATATAGTGGATGCTTACACACACACACACACACACACACACACACACACATATATATATAGAGAGAGAGGACTTTCTTGCTTGATATGATAGTATGCTAACTGGTTGCTCTTTATCTTAACATGTATAATTGTATTGTTATACTGTCTCTCTGATAAATGTTGATAAAGCCCTTAGAATTTGTACTTGACTATCAGGACTATGATGCAGATCATACTAGTGGGGCTAGGGTAGCCTATAAGTACATCCTTTAATGGTTCCTAGTCGAGAGAGTATCGAGACAGGACATCGATATTCAAGAGTAAACTAGTGTGTGTTAGTGATATGTATGCCCTAGTGGCCATTATTGTATGATATAGTGGATGCTTGGACATATATATAGAGGAATTTCTTGCTCGACATGATAGTATGCTATATGGTTGCCTTTATCTTAATATGTTCACTCGTATTATTATACAGTCTCTCATATACATGTTGATAAAGCCCTTAGGATGTTGGCTTGACTACTAGGAATATGATGCGGATCATACTACTAGGACCTGGGTAGTCCACAAGCACTCTTTCAATTGTTCCTAGTCGAGGGAATATCGAGACAGGGCATCGATATTCCAGAGTAGACTAGTGTGTATGTTTATTGACCCTGTATGGGGCAATGGTTGATCCCATATCCATTGGTGTTTGACATCAAAGATTATACACAGGTGCTCATTAGAGAATGGGTATACCGAACATGACTCGCCGAGAAGTCCTAGTTGGTACTATATCTATCGTCAGATAGCAGTTCTCTGGTGACACTGGTATAGGTTAGTCTGTAGACCCGAGAGAGTCATTGATTCTTGTGTGGATCGCACTTCGCTTTGATTTCCTCCCTACCACGGGTGAAAGGAGTCATGCAAACAGATTTATTTTGGGTATGGTCCCGAGTCACATAGAGGCAATGAGCGATAGGAGGGGTTTCGTCTCTCCCAGTATTGGGAGTTGATGTTGCGCTATGCTCGATTGGCTATAACAGTAAGTCCCTGGCCAGGGCTGTTGATGAGATTTACTCGTAAGTGTTATCAGTAGTTTCTCGAAATGTTATGAGCCATACATCGGTATGACTTATCAAGTTATTGGGGTCTGACGATTCCACCCCTAGACTCGATATGTGACATATCAGACGAAGAGACCGGACTGTACGGTAAGTGTTACTTATAGGCTTCATGGGAGTTTGGACAAGCTTGCTTGTTGATCTTTTTATCGCTCAATATCTGGATAGCCGTTACTGTTAGTTATATGTATGCTCTAGAGGCCATTAGTGTACATAGGATGTATATTGTAGTGGATTCTGGGACATATATAGAGAGGACTTTCTTGCTCGACATGATAGTATGCTATCTGGTTGATCTTTACCTTAACGTGTACACTGATTGTCTCTCTGTTACATGTTGGTAAAGCCCTTAGGATGTGTACTTGACTACCTGGACTATGATGTGGATCATACTAGTGGGGACATGGTACTCCATAATTACATCCTTCAAAGTCCCTAGTCGTGGGTGTATCGAGACGGGGCATCGATATACCAGAGTAGACTAGCGTATACCTTCTCAACCCATACAGATGGGCGATGGATGATCCCATATCCATTGGTGTTTGACATCGGAGATGATATACGGGTGCTCAGTAGAGACTGGGTACACTGGACGGACTCGCCGAGAACTCCCAGATGGTATTATACCTTACGTCAGATGGCAGTTCTCTGGTGACACTGGTACAGAGTAGTCTGTTGAACCGAGATCGTCATAGAGTCTTGTGTGGTTCCCACTGTGCTTTGATTTCCATCTTACCACGTCCAAGAGGGCGTGCAAAACGGTGGTTTTTGGGTACAGTCCTGAGTCACATGGAGGCAATGAGCGATAGGAGGGGATTCGTCTCTCCCGGTATAAGGAGTTGATGTTGCGCTGTGTTCGATTGGCTATAACAGGAAATCCCTGGCCAGGGTTGCTGAGATTTACTGGTAAGTGTTACCAGTAGTTTCTCGAATTGTTATAGACCTCATATCGACATGACTTATCGAGCTATTGGGGTCTGACGTTTACCACCCCTAGGCAAGATATGCGACATATTAGACGATCAGACCGGACTGTACGGTAGTGTTACTGGTTGGATTCACTGGAGTTTGAGCGGGCTTGCTCGTCGATCTTCTGATCGCTCAATACCCGGGTGGCCGTTACGTTTAGCAGACCGCTTGCGGCTTTTGGGTGTTTGATATGATCATCATCTGCTGCCGGCGTATTGACGAGTCTTTAGAGTCCTACACAGAGGTTTCCTGGCTCAAGCGAAACGAAATAGGAGCGCATATGAGATATGTGCGGGACCGAGAATAATGCGTGTATGTGATACCGTATTTCATTCTCACGATCAATGTGTCGGATGGTTGTATGCGATATAACCTAGTTATCGATTCAAGCGTTGAATCGATAAGCCGATACATTGAATACTAGTCGGTTGTGTGAGACATGACCGGATCATTGAATCAAGTGTTAATTTAATGATTTAATGCATAATTATATATTTGATATATTACTTTGCATTGACTAGTATTGGTTCACTTTAAATGGATTTTTCTCACTTGGATTGTGCACATTGTATATGTGATATACATTTGTACATTTGATTGTATCATGTTTGATGATACATGATAGTTTGGTGTATGGATTAAACCATGGTTGGTCAATGGTTAGGGTTTCTTTTGCTTCATTTATTCATTTATTTATCCATTTTGTTTATTTTAGCAAAAGAAAATAATGAAGAGATAATGGTGGCTTTCTTTGTTTGTTTATGAACCTTCATGAAGGTTTGACCAAAGTGACCATTTTGTCTTCATGTCCTAACCCAACCATTCACTAACCCTTGTTAATTCTCTACACCTAACTATGGTTTTATTATGATAAGAATAATTATTCTTTTCTATTCTTTAATGAATATCATAACTTATCATCTTCTTCCTCTTCTTCTTCTTCATAAAGAAACCTTACTTCATCAATGGTGGATTGATGAAATAAGTGAGAAATCCAATTCTAAAGTCTACCCACTTCCTATTTCTTCATCCTCTACCTCTTGCCAAGTAGTAGAGTGTGTTTCCTTCACAAGATTTCTTGACTTGGTGAAGTTGGTGTTAGTTTATATGCCCTAGAGGCCATTACTGTATCATACTAGTTTGTATATTACTTAATGGAAGCTTGGGATATTCACCTTGTATATAGAATCTTGCTCAAAATAGTAGTATGCTACTTGGTTTGTTTCTACTTCAATGTGTACATGTGTTTATTTTTGTATATCGCCTATACACATTAGTGGAGCCCTCAGGATCTTTGCTTGATTACCAGCGATGTGATGGCAGTCACACTAGTGGGGCTGGGTAATCTATAAGCACATCCTTATGCAGGTCACTGGTCGCAGGACTATCGAGACAGGGCATCGATACTCCGGAGTAGACCAGCGCATGCGCTTCTCATCCCAGTGTGGGAGACGGTCTGTCCCACAGCCGTCAGTACGTCGTACTTGAGATAGTATGCGGGTGCTCGTTAGGTTACGGGTACACTGGACAGGACTCGTCGGGAACTGACTAGTTGGTATTATGTCTATCGTCAGTTATCAGTTCCCAGGTGACATGAGTACAGCTTAGTCCGCTGACTTGACACTGTCACTTCGCCTCGAGTGTGTTCCCACTGTACTTTGATCACTACCCTACCACGGCTCAAAGGAGTCGTGCAAACAGGTAGTGGTTGGGTGCAGTCCCGAAGCACTTGGAGGCAGTGACGGTTAGACAGGATTCGTCTCTCCCGGTATTGGGGGTTGACATCGCGCTGTGTCTAGGAGAGCCATTACACGAGTTATCCCTGGCCAGGGCAAACGAGATATACTGGTAGGTTTCCAGTGTTATCTCAGGGTGTTTTGGGCTTCGCTCCGGCACGACTTGTACCGCTATTGGGGGACTGACGTTTACCGCCCCCTAGGCCCGCCATGCGATGTATCAGACGAACAGACTGGACTGTACGGACAATGTCACACTCAGGCTCAGTAGGAGTTCAGATGGGTTTCGCCTCGTCGGTCTTCTTGTCGGCATTACCTGGGAACCGTTACGCACAGCTAGTGCCGCTTGCGGTCTGTGGTTAAACCCACTGCCAGCGTAGTGTCGAGTCTTTAGAGTCCCACACAGAAAGCTTTTCGCCTTTAGGCAAAAGAGTAGAGGTCGCATGGTATTGCGACAGGTCGCATGGTTTTGCGATAGGGTTCGGTCACATCCATGCACTTGTGCACGTACAGTGTCCGGACAGTTTACACTAGCGGGCTTTGGTTTAAGCCAGATCCTAGTGTACCTTTTGGGATTGGATTTATCCAGTTTGCATTCGTGTTCCTCGGAATGCGGATGCGGGTGTGTATGCACAGTTGACTGGGAGGCAGAGACAGCGGATTCTCATTAGGGTTGTTGACAGTTGACCGTTGACTATTTGACTTTTCGCTCAACCCTAATGAGAATATGATATGTGATTAACTATTATATTAATTAAGTATTCTGGTGACATGGTTGTTGACTTTTGTTGACTTGTTGACTTTTGTTGACTTGTTGACTTTGTTGACCGGTTGACTAGGCTTGACTAGTTGACCATCATGATAACCATAGCCATCATTTCATGGCAAAGACTTTTACTTGCTTGCTCATTTGTGTAAAATGAGTGCATGATATGATATGGTTATGGTTGCTTCAACCATCACATAAGACTTTTTTGATATGATGAGTTATGATGACTTTGGATTATGAGAGGGTGAGAGACAAAAGACTTGCTCATTCTTTCTTGCTCATTCTCTCTCTTGTTCTTGAGCTCTCTTGCTTTGCTCTCACCCTCATCCTCTTGCTCCCTCTCTTGACTCTATGGTTCATATCTCTCATGAGTTGAGAATCAAGAACCATTGATAAAATCCCATTCTAATTCTTCTCTACTCATTCTAGTTCACTAGGTTTAGCAAACCAAGTGAATTAGTTTCTTCAAAGAACGAAGAAGGAGCTAAAGGTTGGAGCTTTCAGGTGGATCTATCTTCGGCGTACGGAGACGACGAGAAGAAGCCAATCGGACCACCATCGGAGCTTGAAGACGAAGGAGTTCAAGACAAGCAAGGTATAACCCCCTAACCGAGTAGCTAGAAACTCATAGTTAGGTTGTTAGATAGATGTTTAACTAAGATCCGGGTTATAGGTCCATGTTACCACCTCCGTAAAAATCGTTTTTTACCAAATTCCGCATTCCCGAAAGTACCGGGAGAGGTAGCATGGACTTACAGTGGTATCAGAGCCAGGTTAAACTCTATCTAACATGTTAGAAAGTAACTAGAAGATCGATCAAAGAACATTTCCCGAAAACGAACCCCAAAAATTCGAGTTTCTGTCGATTTTTTTACTGTTCAAAAGTTGATTATTTTAGCACCTAAAATCGGCTCAGGGTTTTTTGATGCCACTGTAGAAAAATCACCAAGTGATCCCTCTAAACGACCGCGGAAACGCGGCAATAGCTTGCTATTGCCGCAGTTCCGCGGCCTCCTTGGAGCCTCTCTGGTGTTTCTTTGCTACAGTGTGCATCTGGGGGTATTTTGGGAATTTTGGTACATGTATTTTCAACCCAGATTTTCCAGAACGAAAATTTTATTTTGGGGTCCCGAAAATCCGTATTTTTGATCGAACTTCTAAAAGACTTAAGCTAACGGGTTTTTCTGTAATGTGATATTTGTATTGAACGTCTACTAATCGCTATATGTCGATTAGTGGGGGTTATACAAATCTGTGATATGTAATGTTGCTGGAATGTGTATATGAATATGTTGGATTGTCGCGGGTGAATAGCCGGGGATTGTGAGACGAGAGTTTTCTTTTCTTTCAATTCATGTAAATTTGTAAATTGATGTAATAATTATTTGTATGGCCGCACAACCGGGTCGGGGTTGTAGCCGTCATTGTATAATTTCTTTTTACTGTTTTTGCTCCTAGGATAGACCCATGGAGGGGTGCACAAACTACCGGGTATGCCGAAGTGTCGAGTGGCCTACTCATGGAGATGAGGGAGGTTGCTACGCTTCGGGTACTTGGCGGGTAGTTTGCCGCACCCGTAGGGGTCTTGGGTGGGGTATTGGCTATTCACCGCGACCGTGTAATCTGTCTTTCGTTATAGGCTCGTACGAATTACAGATTCCTAGTATATCCAATGTATTCATCTGTGATCTGAAATGTTTATCATTGCAGTATATCTATATATGATATTATTTAGGCGTTGCTTATGTTTTACAGACGCGCTAGCCCAGCCCCCGCTCTGTCGTTAGTTAAGTAACCTAACGGGTAATGATGGGGCCCAGTGGCGAATGCGAATGGCATAAGCGTACGTCATATTTTGGTTGTTTTCTGCAATGGTAGGATTAAATGATGGGACGCATTAAAAGAACTAATGCATGAATATCACGCATTAAAAGAACTAATGCAAGATAATAAACCAAGTTAAAGTCGTTGGAACACTTTCGAAAAACCACTCGGTTCTTTTCAAAACCAACTTTTAAAATGCGGAGTTTGAGCCACTCCATTTAAAAGCTATCTCGTTCCATCGACCAAATCAAGTTCACTACGTTCACGGTTTTGCCAAAACCATTCGTAGCCCTCCGTCGTTTCACATGAATAGTCAATAGTATTCAAGCTGTGTTTGTTGGCCAAAGTCAAGGCATAGTGATTGGTAGCTATTGGGTGTTCATGTGCAACATAGATAGATGCGTTGGTTTGGAACAGTCGTACTGCCTTGTTGGCCAAAGTCAAGGGTAGGTGCGGGTGGATTCAAATTAACCTGGAGAACGACGGGTAGAACTTGACATGTGACTTATGATTTGTTGGCCAAAGTCAAGGTCATAAGAGCATGGGGCAAAAATCCACATCGGGAGTTTCATAAGTACTGAAACTTGCTAGATTTGCATACCATTTGGAGTGTGATGATTCTGGTAGGATTCCTTCAGTTTCGTCACGCGATGATATTTGGATCCCGATCCTACTGTGAGTATATGCTACTCCTCGGGAAATTTCTCACTAAACGATCAATGCTATAAACCTACTAGGTGCCTAGAAAGGTGTTAGCGGGGCTACGCCCCCAGGGAAAAGAGGTTCTTTAATTAAGGAACTTCGCGAAAGCGTTGGAAAACCTCCCTCGAAGTACCGACACCGGCCTGGCTGAACGGTTAAGCAAGTATTGTACGGTGGGATTGATCCTGACTAATTCTTTCTTTTTGGTTTTAAGGAGGGATTCGAGAAACAGTGGGAGCCATCCTGTTTAGACAAACTAAAAACCACTCTAAACTTGAAAGAGCATCATGCTGAGTGTTTCTTCTTCTCTCTCCTAATTGCAGCGACCAATCAACATGACTGGACTTAAGTTACTCCTAGATAAAAATATACTGACAGGGCCAAACTACAAAGATTGGTTCAGGAATGTCAAGATGGCAATCACTTACGACAAGCTGGGGTATCTTCTTACCACCAAAGCTCCCCCTGCCCCTGGTCCCACTTCCAGCGTCGCGGATAAGGAAATCCGCAAGACTTGGGAGATTGATAGCGTGAAGGCCAAGTGCCTCGTACTTGCCTCGATGGACAACGAACATCAGAGGAGGCACGAGAATATGGACCTTGAATCCATATTTCTCCATACAAAAGAACTGTATGGAGAGCAATCTCGTATCGCAAGATACGAAGCGTCGAAAAAGTTATTTTCGGCAAAGATGGCCGTCGGATCATCAGTAGCCGAGCACGTGCTAAAGATGATCGGCTACATTGAGGAGCTCGCGGACCTAGGGACCACATTGGAGGGTGAACTCTATACGGATATAGTTCTCCAGTCCCTTCCATCCACTTACGCCCAGTTCATACTGAACTTCAACTTACAAGAAAAAGAGGTTGAACTTTCAGAGCTCCTCAACATGCTGAGGAGCGCAGAGGGCATCCTACAGAAAGGTAGGGAAACATCCACTTTGTTTGTAGGAGGATCATCTTCTTCTAGGTCCAAGGCGAAAGCCAAGGGAAAGAAGAAGAAAGCCCCCGCCAAACCAAGGGGCGGTGTTAGTAAAGTGGATACGAAGGGAAAAGCAAAAGCAACAAAGATAGCGGGGAAGCTTGTGGATAAGGAAGAATGCTTCTATTGTCATAAGAAAGGTCACTGGAAAAATGATTGCAGGGCTTGGAAAGCCAGGACACAGGAATTGAAGCAGGTTGCGGCTTCAGCTTCAGGTGTGTATGTTATTGAAAACTGTCTTTCAATAAACTCTACTTCCTGGGTATTGGATACCGGATCAGGATCTCATATCTGTAATTCTTTGCAGGCGTTGAGAAACCGTAGTGTTTTGAAAGCAGGTGACATGACCCTCAGAGTTACAAACGGAGCTAGCATGGATGCTAAGGCCGTGGGGGACTATCACCTAGGAATGTCAGATGGACATGTTTTGGTTTTGCGTAATTGCTTTTTTGTACCCAACGCAACTTGTAATATCATTTCTGTATCTTTAGTTTCTAAAGAAGGTTATGAATTTGCGTTTGTAAGCAATGTTGTAAACATTCACCTTAATCAAGTTCTGATTGGGTCAGGTACATTGAGTAATGGTATATACGATTGAACCAACCACAGATTTTCAATGTCCAGAATACACACAAAAAAAAGTCACCAGAAATAAATCAGACTTTCTTGTGGCATTGTAGACTGGGTCACATCAATGAGAGAAGGTTGACGAAGTTACATACAGAAGGGTATTTGAATGCGTTCGAATATCGGTCGTATGCCACTTGTCAATCCTGTCTCAAGGGAAAGAGGACAAAGACTCCGTTTACTGGACATGGAGTAAGAGCGAGCGAGCTCTTGGGACTCGTACACAGTGACGTGTGCGGTCCAATGTCTACACATGCGCGAAGCAGATATTCTTACTTCATTACTTTTACGGATGACTTCTCAAGGTACGGTTATGTCTTCTTAATGAAACATAAGTCCGAGGCCTTTGGAAAATTCCAGGAGTATAAGAATGAAGTAGAGAAACAGACCGGCAAAAGTATTAAGATTCTAAGATCGGATCGAGGTGGAGAATACTTAAGTGCCGAGTTCCTGGACTATTTAAAAGAGAACGGAATTCTCTCTCAGCTTACTCCTCCATACACCCCGCAACATAACGGTGTATCGGAGAGACGGAACCGCACCCTATTGGATATGGTGCGGTCCATGATGAGTAACGCTGAGTTACCGCGATCATTCTGGGGATATGCGCTAGAATCAGCCGCATACCTTTTGAACCGAGTTCCTACTAAGACTGTGCCTACTACACCGTATGAGATGTGGTGTGGGAAGAGACCCTATCTTAAGCACATTAGAACATGGGGATGTCCGGCTTTTGTCAAAAAGCAGCATGCGGACAAGCTCGAGGCACGCTCAGTACAGTGCAAGTTTGTGGGGTATCCAAAGAACTCAAAAGGATATTTCTTCTACTATGAAGAGGAATAAAAAGTTCTTGTTTCTCGTCATGCCTACTTCTTGGAAACTGAGTTTTTGGAAAACCAGATAAGTGGGAGCACAGTAGAACTGGAAGAAATTCCAGAACCACGAACTATTACTGAAAGTTTAGTGGAACCAGAGGGTTCGGAAGAACAGGACATTCCTACGCCGCTCCGCAGAAGTAGTAGGCAGTCTCATCCGCCCGAGAGATACTACAGTTTTCTCATAGACGGGGATAGAGAGGATTGCATCATAGATTATGATGAGCCTACTAGCTTCCAGCAGGCCGTTCAGAGCGTTGACTCAGTGAAATGGCTGGATGCAATGCGGACCGAAATGGAGTCCATGTACACCAACAAGGTATGGACGTTGGACATTGCTCCAGACGGGGTAAAACCCGTAGGATGCAAGTGGATCTTCAAAAGGAAGATTGGTGTAGATGGATAGGTTGAGACCTATAAAGCTAGGCTGGTAGCAAAGGGTTTTCGTCAAAGACCTGCCTTGGACTATGACGAAACCTGCTTGGACTATGACGAAACCTTCTCTCCAGTAGCCATGTTGAAATCCATTCGGATCCTTCTTGCCATTGCTGCCTTCCACGATTATGAGATTTGGCAAATGGACGTAAAGACAGCTTTTCTAAATGGAAATTTAGAGGAGTGTGTCTATATGGACCGACCAGAGGGTTTCATTCAGAGTGGGAGCAGCGGAAAGATGTGCAAGTTGCTTAAGTCCATCTATGGACTAAAGCAGGCATCGCGGAGTTGGAACATCTGCTTTGATGAGACGGTCAAAGAATTTGGCTTTATCAAAAATCCAGATGAACCATGCATCTATAGTAGATTTGTAGCGAGAACTGTAGTATTCCTCGTTTTATACGTGGATGACATTCTCTTAATAGGAAATGACATTCCTATGCTACAATCTGTCAAGGGGTTCTTGTCACACAGGTTCTCCATGAAATTCCTGGGTGATGCCTCGTACATTCTGGGTATCCGGATCTACCGTGACAGATCCAAAAGGATATTAGGACTTTCACAGTCCAGGTACATCGACACCATACTGAAGAGATTCAGTATGGAAGATTCCAAGCGCGGTAACCTACCGGCTTGTCACGGGATCACCCTCTCTAAAGAGATGTCTCCCAAGACTGATTTGGAGAGGGATCGCATGTCTATTATACCCTACGCTTCTGCGGTAGGCTCTATAATGTATGCGATGTTGTGTACCAGACCGGATGTAGCTTATGCACTGAGTGTGGTAAGCCGGTATCAGTCAAACCCTGGGGAGAAACATTGGATAGCGGTAAAGAACATTCTCAAGTACCTGAGAAGGACTAAGGAGATGTTCTTGGTGTATGGCGGAAAGGACCTCCAGATCGAGGCCTTTGCTGACTCCAGCTTCCAGAGTGACAAGGATGATTCCAAGTCCATGTCGGGCTTTGTCTTTACCCTCAATGGAGGGGCGGTGTGTTGGAAGAGTTCCAAACAAGAAACCGTTGCAGACTCGACGATGGAAGCGGAATACATCGCTGCATCTGATGCCGCAAAAGAAGCTGTATGGATAAGGAAGTTCTTGAAAGAACTTCAGGTGGTTCCGTCCATTGTTGATCCAATACCTCTGTATTGCGACAACAACGGGGCTATAGCTTTAGCGAAGGAACCCAGGTCCCATCAGAGATCCAGGCACATCTTGAGGCGGTATCACCTGATCAGGGAGATCGTGGATCGCCAGCAGATCGAGGTACGGAGAGTCGCTTCAGAAGATAACACTGCAGATCCATTCACCAAGGCCCCGCCCCAGACTCAGTTCGAGCGGCTGATCGAGATGATAGGTCTTCGATACGCCAGTACATGGCCTTAGTGCAAGTGGGAGATTGTTAGTGTATATGCCCTAGAGGCCATTACTGTATCATACTAGTTTGTATAATACTTAATGGAAGCTTGGGATATTCACCTTGTATATACAATCTTGCTCAAAATAGTAGTATGCTACTTGGTTTGTTTCTACTTCAATGTGTACATGTGTTTATTTTTGTATATCGCCTATACACATTAGTGGAGCCCTTAGGATCATTGCTTGATTACCAGCGATGTGATGGCAGTCACACTAGTGGGGCTGGGTAATCTATAAGCACATCCTTATGCAGGTCCCTGGTCGCAGGACTATCGAGACAGGGCATCAATACTCCGGAGTAGACCAGCGCATGCGCTTCTCATCCCAGTGTGGGAGACGGTCTGTCCCACAGCCGTCAGTACGTCGTACTTGAGATAGTATGCGGGTGCTCGTTAGGTTACGGGTACACTGGACAGGACTCGTCGGGAACTGACTAGTTGGTATTATGCCTATCGTCAGTTATCAGTTCCCAGGTGACATGAGTACAACTTAGTCCGCTGACTTGACACTGTCACTTCGCCTCGAGTGTGTTCCCACTGTACTTTGATCACTACCCTACCACGGCTCAAAGGAGTCGTGCAAACAGGTAGTGGTTGGGTGCAGTCCCGAAGCACTTGGAGGCAGTGACGGTTAGACAGGATTCGTTTCTCCCGGTATTGGGGGTTGACATCGCGCTGTGTCTAGGAGAGCCATTACACGAGTAGTCCCTGGCCAGGGCAAACAAGATATACTGGTAGGTTTCCAGTGTTATCTCAGGGTGTTTTGGGCTTCGCTCCGGCACGACTTGTACCGCTATTGGGGGACTGACGTTTACCGCCCCCTAGGCCCGCCATGCGATGTATCAGACGAACAGACCGGACTGTACGGACAATGTCACACTCAGGCTCAGTAGGAGTTCAGATGGGTTTCACCTCGTCGGTCTTCTTGTCGGCATTACCTGGGGACCGTTACGCACAGCTAGTGCCGCTTGCGGTCTGTGGTTAAACCCACTGCCAGCGTAGTGTCGAGTCTTTAGAGTCCCACACAGAAAGCTTTTCGCCTTTAGGTAAAAGAGTAGAGGTCGCATGGTATTGTGACAGGTCGCATGGTTTTGCGACAGGGTTCGGTCACATCCATGCACTTGTGCACGTACAGTGTCCGGACAGTTTACACTAGCGGGCTTTGGTTTAAGCCAGATCCTAGTGTACCTTTTGGGATTGGATTTATCCAGTTTGCATTCGTGTTCCTCGGAACGCGGATGCGGGTATGTATGCACAGTTGACAGGGAGGCAGAGACAGCGGATTCTCATTGGGGTTGTTGACAGTTGACCGTTGACTATTTGACTTTTCGCTCAACCCTAATGAGAATATGATATGTGATTAACTATTATATTAATTAAGTATTATGGTGACATGGTTGTTGACTTTTGTTGACTTGTTGACTTGTTGACTTTTGTTGACTTGTTGACTTTGTTGACCGGTTGACTAGGCTTGACTAGTTGACCATCATGATAACCATAGCCATCATTTCATGGCAAAGACTTTTACTTGCTTGCTCATTTGTGTAAAATGAGTGCATGATATGATATGGTTATGGTTGCTTCAACCATCACATAAGACTTTTTTGATATGATGAGTTATGATGACTTTGGATTATGAGAGGGTGAGAGACAAAAGACTTGCTCATTCTTTCTTGCTCATTCTCTCTCTTGTTCTTGAGCTCTCTTGCTTTGCTGTCACCCTCATCCTCTTGCTCCCTCTCTTGACTCTATGGTTCATATCTCTCATGAGTTGAGAATCAAGAACCATAGATAAAATCCCATTCTAATTCTTCTCTACTCATTCTAGTTCACTAGGTTTAGAAAACCAAGTGAATTAGTTTCTTCAAAGAACGAAGAAGGAGCTAAAGGTTGGAGCTTTCAGGTGGATCTATCTTCGGCGTACGGAGACGATGCGAAGAAGCCAATCGGACCACCATCGGAGGTTGAAGACGAAGGAGTTCAAGACAAGCAAGGTATAACCCCCTAACCGAGTAGCTAGAAACTCATAGTTAGGTTGTTAGATAGATGTTTAACCAAGATCCGGGTTATAGGTCCATGTTACCACGTCTGTAAAAATCGTTTTTTACCAAATTCCGCATTCCCGAAAGTACCGGGAGAGGTAGCATGGACTTACAGTTGGAGCTTGATCTAGCGATGCCTCGACGTAGATCATCTTCGGCACGTTGTCGACGACCTAGCCCGGTCTTTTCTCCGATGAAACCACCGTGAGAGTCATGGTTCGATTTGGACAGCGGAGAGGACGTCATTGTGGAGCCGTGGAGGTGGAGCACCGGATCTACAAAGGTTGTATTTCCGTTTAACTTATTGTTTAGTTGTAAACTAGCTCGCTTTATCGCCTAAAATTCTAGTTAACGATCTTGTTAGGGTTTCTCGGCATCGTTATTTTTGAAACGGGCATGGTTGATGCCTTGTGAGACCTCTTTAGGATGCCTAGAAACCCTACAGTGGTATCAGAGCCTAGCTAGAGCCTTAGGCGAAGTCTAGACGGAGTTTGAAGTCCGAACGAACCCGAAACCCGATCACAAACTTGCTCTCTGTACTTTTTCTAAAATCGTGGATTTTTCCAAATTAAAAATATGCAGAAAACTCAGCAGGGAATTCTAAGAATTACGGCGCAAAAATTATTGCATGAACAGTGTTATCGGCGGCGGAACCGCGACATAAGCCTTGTTAGTGTTTATGCCCTAGAAGGCCATTACTGTATCATACTAGCTTGTATGTTACTTAATGGAAGCTTGGGATATTCACATGTATATAACAGTCTTGCTAAACATGGTAGTATGCTACTTGGTTTTTCTATCTTAATATGTGAGTGTACGTATTGATAGAGCTCTTAGGATCTTGCTTGTCTACCAGCGTTGTGATGGCAGTCACACTAGTGGGGGCTGGGTAGTCGACAAGCACATCCTTATTCAGGTCCCTGGTCGTTGGATTATCGAGACAGAGCATCGATACTCCGGAGTAGACTGGTGTGTACGCTTCTCATCCCAGTTGGGGAGATGGTCTGTCCCACAGCCGTCAGTACGTCGTACTGGAGATAGTATACAGGTGCTCGTTAGGTTACGTGTACACCGGACAGGACTCACAGGGAACTGTTGGTTGGTTTGATACCAGTCGTCAGTAAACAGTTCCCAGGTGACATGAGTACAGCGTAGTCCGCAGACTTGACACTGCTACTTCGCCTCGAGTGTGTCCCACTGTTCTTAGATTGCTACCCTACCAAGGCTCAAAGGAGTCGTGCAAACAGGTAGCAGTTGGGTGCAGTCCCGAGCACTTGGAGGCAGTGGCGATTAGACAGGATTCGTCCCTCCCGGTATTGGGAGTAGATATCGTGCTGTGTCAGAGAGCCATTACGCAAAGTCCCTGGCCAGGGCAAGCGAGATTTGCTGGTAGGTTCCAGTAGTTTCTCAGGGTGTAATGGGCTTCCCTCTGACACGACTTATACCGCTATTAGGGGACTGACGCTTGCCGCCCCCCTAGGCCCGATATGCGATAGTCTTGGACGAACGGACCGGACTGTATGGAGATTGTCACATCAGACTCAGTAGGAGTTCGGATGGGTTTTCTCATCGGCCTTCTTATCGACAACTACCTGGGGACCGTTACGTACAGCTAGTGCCGCTTACGGTCTGTGGTTAAACCCACCGCCAGCGTAGTAGTCGAGTCTCTAGAGTCCCACACAGAGAGTTTCCTACTCTAGGCGAAACGATATAGAGGTTGCATGGTTTTGCGACAAAGGGTTCGGACGCATACGTGCGTTTACGCACGTACGACTTTCGGACAGTTTTTACCAGTCGGCTTTGGTTTAAGCCAGTTACTGGTATCCGGTTATTGGATTTTTACAGTCTAAAGTTTTTCCGTATTTTTGCGGATTGGAGGGGCGTTCTCGTAATTGTACGAGAAGCTTCTAGAAGATGTGACTAAGGAGGTTACTTTGGATGAGATTGTGAGTCATGGTGGTGATTCATTCATTTCATTAATGCACATTTATTGCTTAATGACTCATGCTAATGAATCACCACTAGATATTTTATGAAGCATGATTTATCATCACCTTTTATTCTTTTCTCATTATTGAAAATGCTTCATAATATATTATGATACACTCTCTCTCTTCTCATTATCTTATCTCATATTCTCTCTCCTCAAGCTCTCATCTTCAAGATACTAATCCTTAATCCTCATGTGTTGAGATCAAAGGTTTAGTTAGACTTAAGCATCCATTACCTTCACTCTATATCATCCTTTCATCTTTGATTAGCAATCAAAGTTGATTAGTTACCTCAAGTTAGAGGTGTAGCTTGGTGTCTTGCTCTCGGGTGGATCGTCTACTACCTAGAGAAGGTCGAGGAGAACAAAGGAGGACACAAAGACGAAGGACCGTTTTCATTAGGTATAATCCCTTAACACTATAGTTTAGTATAGCTATGTGTTCGGTTATTATTTGTTTAGCTTCGATTCAAGCGGTTAGTCGATGTTCGTTCTTTAAACTTGATCGTTTTTGAAAATTCCGCCTCCCCATAAGTACTGGGGTGTACTACATCGACTTACAGTGGTATCAGAGCCTCGCTAAACAATAAATAACTTAATTGCAAATTTGTACGAATTTCGAACGGAAAAACGAAGCCGGAAAACCCTAAATCTGTTCAGTTTCTGTCGAACTTAAAATGAAGTCCAAAAATTTTTCAGGTGTGTTCAGAAAGCTAGAAAGGAGTCCAGGAGAACACCCAAGAAATTCCAGCCCATGAATCGGCAACTCGGCCGAGGAAGCGCGGCAGATCGGTGGGATCCGCCGCCCTTCCGCGGCGCTTTAGCCGAGTCATGGACTCATCTTTCTTGTGTGGGTCCCCTGTGATATTTGGGGTTTTCTGGAATATTTAATATTTGCTCAGGTTACTGTTTAACAGAGCAGATTTTGGAGCAATATTGATGTTGTTTAGTCGATCGAAATTTTACAGTATTTGCATATTGGATTATATCTGTGATTGTTTAATGTGTTCGTAAACCTCCCCCAACTGCTAGTATGTCGGTTGGCAGGGGGTTGCACATTTCTGAAATGGTTATATCTGTTTGTGCATATAAACTGTATTGGACTGTTGTGGTGTATAGCCGGGGTTTGCAATGGGTTATTGTTTAATTCATTTGTTGTAAATGTAATTTGTTGTAATATTATTTTCGCGGGGCACTTCCAGGTTGCGGTTGTAGCCACCGTTGTATTATTTCATTTTACTGTTTTTGCTCCTAGGACTGACCCAAGGTGGGGTACACAAACTGCCGGGCGGGTAGTTTGCCGTACCCGTAGGGGTCGAGGGTGGGGTAACGGCTATTCATCACAACTGTGTAATCTGTCTTTTCTTGCAGGCTCAAAAGAAATACAGATTGCTTGCAAATCCAATATTGTTTATCTGTGTTCTGGAATGAATATCATTGCGTCAGACGAATGTAAAATATCTATATTTATGATAGCTATTTAGACGCCACTTATGTTTTACACCCGCGCTAGCCCAGCCCCCGCTCTGTCGTTAGTTAAGTAACCTAACGGGTGATGACGGGACCCCGTGGCGAATGCGGATGGCATAAGAGGACGTTGTATTTTCGTTGTTTTCTGCAATGATAGGTTAATGATGGGACGCATTATCTATACTGCAAAGTAAAACAAACCAAAGTTTAAATCGTTGGAACAATTTAAAAGAAACCACTCGGTTATTTTTAAAACAGATATTTTTAAATGCGGAGCCTTAACCACTCCTTTTAAAAGCTATCAGGTTCCTTCGGTTATATCAAGTTCACTACGTTCACGGTTTCGCCAAAACCAGTCGTAGCCCTCCGTCATTTCTTATGGATGGTCAGTAGTATTCAAGCTATGCTTGTTGGCATACGTCAAGGCATAGTGTTTGGTAGCTGCTGAGGTATTCATTTGTTGCATAGATAGATGTGTTGGTTTGGGACAGTCGCATTACCTTGTTGGCATACGTCAAGGGTATATACGGGTGGGTTCAAATTAACAAGATAATGATGGGCAGAACTTGACATGTGACTTATGATTTGTTGGCATACGTCAAGGTCATAAGAGCATGGGGCAAAAACTTATATCGGGAATTTCTAAAGAAACTGAAATTTGCAAAGAGATGCATACCATTTGGAGTTTGATGAATGTTGGTAGGATTCCTTCAACATTATCATACGATGATATTTGGATCCCGATCCTACTGTGAGTATATGCTACTTATCAGGATATTCGTCACTTAACGATCAATGCAATAAACCTAGTAGGTGTCCAGAAAAGTGTCAGCGGGGTTACGCCCCCAGATAAAAGAGGTTATTTAATTAAGGAACTTCGCGAAAGCGTTGGAAAACCTCCCTCGAAGTATCGACACCGGCCTGGCTGAACGGTTAAGCAAGTATTGTACGGTGAGAATAGTCTTGGCTAATTCTTCTTTTATGGTTTGAGGAAGGATTCGAGAAACAGTGGGAGCCATCCAGTTTAGATAAACTAAAAACCACTCTAAACTTGCAAGAGCATCATGCTAAAGAGTTTTCTTCTCTCTCTCCTAATTGCAGCGACCCTGAAAATGACTGGACTTAAGTTACTTTTAGAGAAAAATATACTGACGGGGCCAAACTATAAAGATTGGCTGCGGAATGTCAAAATGGCTTTGACCTATGACAAACTGGGGTACGTCCTCACCGCTACGGCACCTGCTGTCCCTGGTCCCAAATCCAGCAATGCGGATAAGGAAATCCGCAAAACCTGGGAATTAGATTGCGCGAGAGCCAAGTGCATCGTGCTTGCCTCGATGAACAATGAACATCAGAGGAGGCACGAGGATATGTCCTTAGATGGCATATTTCTCCATACAAAGGAACTTTATGGAGAGCAATCTCGTATAGCAAGATACGAGACCTCTAAGAAATTGTTTCGAGCGAGGTTGGCTGTCGGGTCATCAGTAGGTGAACATGTCCTACAGATGATTGGCTACATAGAAGAGCTCGCAGACCTTGGGACGACTTTGGATAATGAGCTCTATACAGACCTTGTTCTCCAGTCCCTTCCTCCCACCTACGCCCAGTTTATCCTCAACTTCAATCTTCAAGGAAAAGAAGTTGAACTTGCGGAACTCCTGAACATGTTAAGGAGTGCGGAGGGCACCTTGCAGAAGGCAAGGGAAACACCCGCTATGTTTGTTGGCGGTTCATCTTCTTCCGGGTCCAAGGCTAGGGCCAAAGGAAGGAAGAAGAAGGCCGCACCCAGACCTAGAGGAGGTGTTAGTAAGGTGGGAGGGAAGGGAAAGAAAAAGAAAGCAGTACCGATAGTTGGTCAGGATGAGTGCTTCCATTGTCACAGGAAAGGGCACTGGAAGAAGGATTGTAAGGCGTGGAACGCCAAGAACCAGGAACCGAAGCAAGCTGTGGCTTCGACTTCAGGTGTGTTTGTAATTGAGAATTGTCTGTCGATCAACTCTACTTCCTGGGTATTGGATACCGGGTCAGGATCTCATATTTGCAATTCATTGCAGGCACTGAGAAACCGTAGAGTGCTGAAGGAAGGTGATATGATCCTCAGGGTTGCTAACGGAGCTAGCGTGGGAGCTGCGTCCGTCGGGGATTATCACCTAGGATTGACGAATGGACACATTTTGGTTTTACATAACTGTTATTTTGTACCCAGCTTAACGTGTAATATCATATCAGTTTCCTTGTTATCAAATAAAGGTTATGATTTCACGTTTGTAAGAGATGTTGTCAACATCCACCTTAATCATGCTTTGATTGGGTCCGGTACATTAAATAACGGCATATATGTTTTAAACCAACTCCAAATTTTCAATGTCCAGAACACACTAAAAAGAAAGTCTCCAGATTTGAATAAAGCTTTCTTATGGCATTGTAGACTGGGTCACATCAATGAGAGAAGGTTGACTAAGTTGCATAGAGAAGGATATTTGGACTCGTTCGAATATCAATCTTATGACACTTGTCAATCTTGTCTCAAAGGAAAGATGACAAAGACTCCATTTACTGGACAAGGAGTAAGAGCGAGCGATCTCTTAGGACTCATACACAGCGATGTATGTGGTCCAATGTCTACACATGCGAGAGGTGGTTATTCCTACTTCATTACTTTTACAGATGATTTCTCTAGGTATGGATATGTTTTCTTAATGAAGCATAAATCAGAGGCCTTTGAGAAATTCCTGGAATTCAAGAATGAAGCGGAAAACCAAACAGGCAAAAGTATTAAGACACTAAGATTTAATCGAGGTGGAGAATACTTAAGTGCCGAGTTCCTAGATTACCTAAAAGAGAAAGGAATTCTCTCTCAGCTTACTCCTCCATACACTCCACAGCACAACGGTGTATCGGAGAGACGGAATCGAACCCTATTAGATATGGTACGATCCATGATGAGTAATGCTGAGTTACCGCGATCTTTCTGGGGGTATGCGCTAGAATCAGCGATACATCTTTTGAACAGAGTTCCAACCAAAACTGTGCCTACCACACCATATCAGATGTGGAGTGGGAAGAAACCCTATCTTCAGTACCTGAAGACGTGGGGATGTCCAGCTTTTGTAAAAAAGCAGCATCCGGACAAGCTCGAGGCACGCTCAGTAGAGTGTAAGTTTGTAGGATATCCAAAGAACTCTCATGGATATTGCTTCTATTACGCAGAGGAACAAAAGGTTTTTGTTTCTCGTCATGCCCGCTTCTTAGAAACTGAATTTTTGGAAAATCAGAAGAGTGGGAGCGAAATAGAACTGGAAGAAATTCCAGAACCACAAACTGCTACTGAAAGTTTGGTAGAACCAGAGGTTCAAGAAGAACAGAACATTCCCGCACCCCTCCGCAGGAGTAGTAGGCCGTCTCATCCGCCTGAGAGATACTACGGTTTTCTCATAGACGGGGATAGAGAGGATTGCATCATAGATGATGATGAACCTACTGACTTCCAGCAGGCCATCCAGAGCGGCGACTCGGTACGATGGCTAGATGCAATGCGGACCGAAATGGAGTCCATGTACACCAACAAAGTATGGACTTTGGACTTTGCTCCAGATGGGGTAAAACCCATAGGATGCAAATGGATCTTCAAGAAAAAGATTGGTGTAGATGGACAGGTGGAAACCTATAAGGCTAGACTTGTTGCAAAGGGTTTTCGTCAAAGACCTGGTTTGGACTATGACGAAACTTTTTCTCCAGTGGCTATGCTCAAATCCATTCGGGTCCTTCTTGCTATTGCTGCCTTCCATGATTATGAAATCTGGCAGATGGACGTAAAGACGGCTTTTCTGAATGGAAATTTAGAAGAGAGCGTCTATATGGATCAGCCAGAGGGTTTCAATCACAGTGGGAGCAGCGGGAAAGTATGCAAGCTGCTTAAGTCTATTTATGGACTAAAGCAGGCATCGCGGAGTTGGAACATCTGTTTTGATGAGACAGTCAAAGAATATGACTTTATCAAAAATCCAGATGAACCGTGCATATATAGTAAAGTTGTGGCCAGAAGTGTCGTATTCCTCGTCTTGTACGTGGATGACATTCTATTGATAGGAAATGACATTCCTATGCTACAATCTGTCAAAAGATTCTTGTCACACAGGTTATCCATGAAAGACCTGGGTGATGCCTCTTACATTCTGGGGATCCGGATCTATCGTGATAGATCCAAGAGGATGTTGGGACTTTCGCAGTCCAGGTATATCGACACTGTACTGAAAAGATTCAGTATGGAAGATTCTAAGCGCGGTAATCTACCGGCTTGTCACGGAATCACCCTCTCCAAAGAGATGTCTCCCAAGACTGATTTGGAAAGGGAACGCATGTCTATTATACCCTACGCTTCTGCGGTAGGCTCTATAATGTATGCGATGTTGTGTACCAGACCAGATGTAGCTTACGCACTGAGCGTGGTAAGCCGGTATCAGTCAGACCCAGGGGAGAAGCACTGGATAGCAGTAAAGAACATTCTCAAGTACCTAAGGAGGACTAAGGAGATGTTCTTGGTTTACGGCGGAAAAGACCTCAGGTTGGAGGCCTTTGCTGATTCCGGCTTCCAGAGTGATAAGGACGATTCCAAGTCCATGTCGGGTTATGTCTTTACCCTCAATGGAGGGGCGGTGTGCTGGAGGAGCTCCAAGCAGGACACCGTTGCTGACTCGACGATGGAAGCGGAGTATATAGCTGCTTGCGATGCCGCAAAAGAAGCAGTCTGGATGAAGAAGTTCCTAACAGAACTTCAGGTTGTTCCTACCATAGTTGATCCAATACCTCTGTATTGCGACAACAACGGAGCTATAGCTTTAGCGAAGGAACCAATGTCCCATCAGAAGTCCAGACACATCTTGAGGCGGTATCACCTGATCAGGGAGATCATTGATCGTCAGGAGATCGAGGTTCGGAGAGTTGCTTCAGAAGAGAACATTGTTGATCCATTCACGAAGGCCCTTTCTCAGATTCAGTTCGAGAGACTACTCGAGATCATTGGTCTACGATATGCCAGTACATGGCCCTAGTGCAAGTGGGAGATTGTTAGTGTTTATGCCCTAGAAGGCCATTACTGTATCATACTAGCTTGTATATTACTTAATGGAAGCTTGGGATATTCACATGTATATAACAGTCTTGCTAAACATGGTAGTATGCTACTTGGTTTTTCTATCTTAATATGTGAGTGTACGTATTGATAGAGCTCTTAGGATCTTGCTTGTCTACCAGCGTTGTGATGGCAGTCACACTAGTGGGGGCTGGGTAGTCTACAAGCACATCCTTATTCAGGTCCCTGGTCGTTGGATTATCGAGACAGAGCATCGATACTCCGGAGTAGACTGGTGTGTACGCTTCTCATCCCAGTTGGGGAGATGGTCTGTCCCACAGCCGTCAGTACGTCGTACTGGAGATAGTATACAGGTGCTCGTTAGGTTACGGGTACACCGGACAGGACTCACAGGGAACTGTTGGTTGGTTTGATACCAGTCGTCAGTAAACAGTTCCCAGGTGACATGAGTACAGCGTAGTCCGCAGACTTGACACTGCTACTTCGCCTCGAGTGTGTCCCTCTGATCTTAGATTGCTACCCTACCACGGCTCAAAGGAGTCGTGCAAACAGGTAGCAGTTGGGTGCAGTCCCGAGCACTTGGAGGCAGTGGCGGTTAGACAGGATTCGTCCCTCCCGGTATTGGGAGTAGATATCGTGCTGTGTCAGAGAGCCATTACGCAAAGTCCCTGGCCAGGGCAAGCGAGATTTGCTGGTAGGTTCCAGTAGTTTCTCAGGGTGTAATGGGCTTCCCTCTGACACGACTTATACCGCTATTAGGGGACTGACGCTTGCCGCCCCCCTAGGCCCGATATGCGATAGTCTTGGACGAACGGACCGGACTGTATGGAGATTGTCACATCAGACTCAGTAGGAGTTCGGATGGGTTTTCTCATCGGCCTTCTTATCGACAACTACCTGGGGACCGTTACGTACAGCTAGTGCCGCTTACGATCTGTGGTTAAACCCACTGCCAGCATAGTAGTCGAGTCTCTAGAGTCCCACACAGAGAGTTTCCTACTCCAGGTGAAACGATATAGAGGTTGCATGGTTTTGCGACAAAGGGTTCGGACGCATACGTGCGTTTACGCACGTACGACTTTCGGACAGTTTTTACCAGTCGGCTTTGGTTTAAGCCAGTTACTGGTATCCGGTTATTGGATTTTTACAGTCTAAAGTTTTTCCGTATATTTGCGGATTGGAGGGGCGTTCTCGTAATTGTACGAGAAGCTTCTAGAAGATGTGACTAAGGAGGTTACTTTGGATGAGATTGTGAGTCATGGTGGTGATTCATTCATTTCATTAATGCACATTTATTGCTTAATGACTCATGCTAATGAATCACCACGAGATATTTTATGAAGCATGATTTATCATCACCTTTTATTCTTTTCTCATTATTGAAAATGCTTCATAATATATTATGATACACTCTCTCTCTTCTCATTATCTTATCTCATATTCTCTCTCCTCAAGCTCTCATTTTCAAGATACTAATCCTTAATCCTCATGTGTTGAGATCAAATGTTTAGTTAGACTTAAGCATCCATTACCTTCACTCTATATCATCCTTTCATCTTTGATTAGCAATCAAAGTTGATTAGTTACCTCAATTTAGAGGTGTAGCTTGGTGTCTTGCTCTCGGGTGGATCGTCTACTACCTAGAGAAGGTCGAGGAGAACAAAGGAGGACACAAAGACGAAGGACCGTTTTCATTAGGTATAATCCCTTAACACTATAGTTTAGTATAGCTATGTGTTCGGTTATTATTTGTTTAGCTTCGATTCAAGCGGTTAGTCGATGTTCGTTCTTTAAACTTGATCGTTTTTGAAAATTCCGCCTCCCCATAAGTACTGGGGTGTACTACATCGACTTACAAGCCTAGCTTATGCGGCGATTCCGCGGCAGCATTGTGACGTCAGCCCTAACTTTTTGCACAGTAATTCATTGTTTCCGGTGCTGAGTTCTCTGGGTATTTTTAAAATTTATTCAAGAGTTGAATTTTCTGGAGTTGTTTTGGAGATTCGAATGTTCGATCGGATTATCAAATTTTGTCTATGTGGCTTTCCGGATAAAATTTTGAATATGTTAAAAAGTTCGACCGGATATAAATACCCAATTTTTCCCCTGTCGGGAAATTTCCAAGTGTTGGATTTTTCCGTAGTTTAAAGACGTTCTAAGTAGTGCAAGTAACTCGATGGACCCTCTAGAAGACAACAAACCTTAACTCGATTATGTGACCGTCTTGAACTGCCCTTTGAACCTTCGGGTTTGGGGCAGTACGGCGTGCCACATGTGAGGCGTTGGCTTGACCCTTCTACGGCTGGACCGTTGGTACTGAGGCACGAACTGAATGTTTTTAGACTTGTTTCATGTGTTGATCTGTATCGGGAAAACTTGGGTGTTCGATTGTTCGATCGGAAAGTTTAATATTTTCTAATTATCTGGAATGTGATACAATAATTGGAATTCACAAACAGTTATGAGATAACTGAATGAATATTATAAACATAGCAGTTAAGTCTCACTTGATCGGTTGCCAAGGAATTTTGATGTGATCAAAAGTCCGTCGCAATCACGTAGCGTACGCGGATAATCGCCGGATAAACTTAATAGACAGCCTCACTCCATAGCCCCGACCAAGTGACTGTAGGAGAACCCCGTCGCCGAAAGCATCCGTTTGGGTGCTCGCGGTGGCGGTGTTCCGCCTTGGTGCACTTTGTCGACGGTATCGGGGGTGCGGCCGTCTACTGAAGTTTGCGACGAGTATTCGATCAGGATGTCGGGAATCCTGTTGAATTGCCCGACTTGATATTGAAAAGTGTTTTCGATTTTGAGACTAAAATGCGGGGTTTATAATTGTTAGGCATGCGATGTCTAAGAAATTCATTTGGTCAGGCATGTGATGTCTGAGGTGGTTGCGGATTCCAACTGTTGTAGTTTTACACTTTCTTTTCTGTGACCGTAAGTGTAATATGTGATATCGCCGGTTTCGTTGCTATATGTCAACGACAATTGGGATGCGCATATTTACTTACGTTGATGACATGTGATGTTATGTGTTGCTGGATATGTTATATTGGATCGTCGTGTTTGAATAGCCGGGGGATTTTTATGTGAGATGAGTGTTTTTCATTTTCATTCATGTAAAAACTTGTATGTAATATTCTTTTATTGGGGCACTTCCAGGTTGCGGAAGTTGTCACCGTTTGTATATTATTTACTTTTCCGCACTAGGATAGACCCAAGGAGGGGAGCACAAGTAACCGGGTTCTGGGGTCCAGTGGGAGACCAACTCGAGGAGTCGAGGCCGGGTCTCCTAACTCCAGAATTGGTAGGGTTGCTTGCCGCTCTCGTAGGGGTCTAGGGGTATGGGTTTGGCTATTCATCACGACCGTGGAATCCGTGTTTTATACTGGCTCGTATTGAAAACACGGACGTCCTAGTATATCCAATATTTCATATAATTCTTCTGCTGCGATATCTGTGATGTGATCATGTGATGTTCTGTGATAGATACAGTATATAGTATATATGATATATTATATAGACGTTACTTATGTTTTACACCCGCGCTAGCCCTGCCCTGCTCTGCCGTTAGTTACCTAACCTAACGGTGCACGAGGGGACATCGAGGCGAATGCGGATGGCATAAGTGTACGTCGTATTTATCTGTGATGTTTAGGTACATTAAATGATGGGACTTCATTAATATGATTAATGAAATAAAAGAAACCTAAGATGTTATAGAATCGAATTTCAAAATAAAACAGGTAGCTACAGTTTTTTTTGCTTTGCACAGCGGTATATATGATATATCCTGCACCTTATTCGATAAGGAAAGGACCGAGATCCCTTCACTGGGAGTGACTCCTTTAGCAATAACTGGCAGATGCTATACCCTCGGTTTGTCTTTTGATTGCTTTTAAGAGTTTTTGCTTTGCACAGTGATATATATGATATATCCCGCACCTCATTCGTCGAGGAAAGGACCGACGATCCCTTCACCGGGAGTGACTCCTTTAGCAAAACTAGAAAAGCCTCAAAAACACTCCATTTCAAAATTCATTCGATCCTACAACGATATCAAGTTTATTACGCAATAGGTTTTCAGAAAAACCTGTCGTAGCCCTCCGTCATTTCAGATAAGTCCTATTTAGTATTCGTGCTACGTTTGTTGGCCTGCGTCAAGGCGTAGTGTGCGGTAGCTAACTAGTATTTATCTGTTTATGCATATGATGCAGATTGGATTAGGGTAGTCGTGCGACTTTGTTGGCCTGCGTCAAGGGTCGTGCGGGTGGATTTAATTCAATCAGGAAATGACGGGTTGAACTTGACTAGCGGACTATGGTTTGTTGGCCTGCGTCAAGGTCATAGGACGCTAGGGGGGCAAAATATTATCGGGAATTTCAAGTGTTGAAATTTGCAATGAGATTGCATACCTTCTATGAGATAGTTGGATCCCGATACCCGCTGTGAGTAATTGTTACTCCTGGGAGAGTTTTACACATTAAAATTAGCCGATCAAGTAGGTGTCTAGAAAGGTGTTAACGAGGTTACGCCTCTGGGAAAACGAGGTTTACATTAATTAGGTCCGTACGAAAGAACGGGGCACCTCCCTCAAAGTACCGACACTGGCCTGGCTGAAAGATTGGCGAACTTGTAGTGTGTAATTAATCCCGGCTAGTCTTTCCTTTTAGGGTTTGAAGGAAGATTTGATAAAAAGCAGTGGGAGCCATCCTGATTAGATAAAATAATAACCAATCTATTCTTGCAAGAGCGCACGCTGAGTGTTTTCTTCTCTCTCTTTCCAGGTAGCGACCATATCACGCCTTAATCAAGATAATAATACGGATATATGACTGAACCCGCTTGTTATACTGAGCTGGGGAACGTTGGTCCCGCTCCAACTTATAATTGTTATAAGACAGAGCAGGAAATTGGGGAATACCAGATTTCCCGTGCCGCCCAAACGAAGAAAGTGCATGCTGATGCATCGTCTTCGGGTGTGTTCGTTACAAAGAACTGTTTCTCAGTATCCTCCGCATCCTGGGTAGATGATACCGGATAAGGATCCCAGATATGTAATCTGTTACATAGGGCTACAAAAAGGTAGAAAAAATGAGAACGGGTGATAAGTTTCATGAGGCAGAAAAACGGGGCAAGAGTTGCAGCCAAGTCTGTCGGTCACTGTCACCCTGTATTACCAATACATTGATTCTGAACGAATGTTATTAGATACCGAACCTGATATACAAAATCATATCAGTCTCTTTATTAGTAAAGAAATGATAAAATTTTGTATTGTTGGATAATGTTTTGAACATTTCCTATATCAAAAGTTGATCGGTTCAGGCACGTTATCTAAAAGCGTTGATGTTCTAAATCAAACTACAGTTCTTAGTATATAGAACACACACAAGAGAAAGAGTTCAGAAATGAACGAATTCTTCTTGAGGTATTGTAGATTAGGTCAGATCAATGTGACCCGGCTAGCTAGAGTTACATATAGATGCATATTTAAATCAGTTTGAATTTACATCTTGTGAAACTCGCCAGTCATGTCACAAAGATAAGATGACCATAGCTCTGTTTATTGGAAACAGAGAAAGAGTTAGTGAACTCTTGGGACTGATACATGATGATGTATGCAAGGTCTCCTGTCTACACTTGCCAGGACTGATTCTTTATACTTCATTATATTCTCTGATAATCTCTCAAGATTCAGTCATATGTTCCTGTTGAAACATGAGTCCGAACCTTTTGAGATATTCATAGAATATAAGCGAGAAGTAGAGAACCAATACGGGTATAAGTATTATGTCCTATGATGAGATCAAGGAGGAGAATACTTGAGCACGGAAATCCTGGACTATTCTAAAGGAGAATGAGATTCTCTCTCAGCATTACTCCTCCGTATACACCATAGCACGATGGTATATCGGGGCGGAGCAGATACACCCTATCTGATAAGGTGTGCTCTATGATGAGTACTACTGAGTTACCTTTTTCCTTAAGGGGGTTTTGCACTTGAGAAGTTGCATACCTATTGAATAGGGTTTCAATCAAATCAGTTGCCTACCGCTTCATATGTGATATGGAATGGGAAGAGCCCATATCTTAAGTTAGTTAAGATTTGGGGTTGTCCGGCCTATGTCTAAAAGCATAATCCGGACAAGCTCGAGGCAAATACTGTTATGTAGAACTGGAAATGTTCCAGCTATACAGATTGCAGCTGATGATTTGATAGAATCAAGGATTCAGTAGATTCCAACGAACCTCAGCCTCTCCGCCGACCTAGTAGGGTTCCTCACCCACCTGAGAGATACTTCGGTTTCTCTATGACAGTGGGAGCGAGGATTGCATCATGAGATGATGACCCAACTAGTTTCGAGCTGGCCATCAGGAGTAAGACTCTGTAAGAATGGCTGGATGCTTATCGATCTGAGATGGAATCCTTATACACCAACAAAGTATGGACTTTAGTTGCTATATCTGAAGGGTTAAATCCCCATCAGGAGCAAGTATATCTTGAGAAGATTACTTGGTGTATATGGAAAAGTTGAGACTTTCAAAGCTAGACTTGTTAAAAGTTTGCATCATTGACCAGGTGCGGATAGTGATGAAACCTTTTCAAGTAGCTTTGCTTAAGTCCATCCAGATCCTACTTGTCACGGCTACATACCATGACTACGATATCTGGTGGTTGGGTGTCATGGCTGCTTTTCTAGATGGTGTTTTAGAAGAGTGCGTCTGTAAGTACACAGCCAGAGGGCTTCGTAGACAGTGGGAGCAGCGGAAACGTGTACAAGATGCTTTATAGGATAAAGCAGGCATCGCTGAGTTGGAACATCTGTTTTGATAAGATAGCCAAAGAGTTTGACATCGTCAAAATGGTAGATGAACCTTGTATAAACAAAAAGGTAGTAGGGAGTATGGTGGTGATCCTCGTAGAGTACGTGGATGACATACTCTTGATAAGAAAGGAGTTTCCTATGCTACGCTCGGTCAATCTCCGCTTATCACAATGATTCTCCATATAGGATCAATGTGATACCTCCTATATCCTGGTTTTTGGATCTATGAGATAGATCTAATTGGATGTTAGGATACTCACTAGTAGTAGTGAGATGGTATCAATCGATCCTGGGGAGAATCACTGGAAGTGTTCCAGGGTCATAAAGACGACTGAATGTCAGTCGCAGGCATTGTCTTTACCCTCAGTAAAGGGACGGTATGTTGGAAGAGTTCCAAGCTAGATACCGTGACATACTAGACGATAAAGGCAGGATACATCGCTACTTAAGATGCTACCAAAGAGGCTGTTTGGATATATAATGGTTCATGAGATGAACTATGTTCCTACCATTGTGAGACAATGGAGTTGTGGCTTATGCCAAGGAACGCCGGTCCCATCAGTGATCCAGACTTATTCTAAAGCAGTATCACCTGATCATGGAGATGGTTGATCTCCAAGGTGATCGAGGCAAGGAGAGCAGACTTAGAGGATAACGCAGCGGATCCACTCACGAAGGCCTATTCCCAGAGAGAGACTTTCATGGGATGGTTGAGTATGAGATACTACGACCACTGCTACAGATGGCCCTAGTGCAAGTGGGAGATTGTTAGTTATATGTATGCCCTAGAGGCCATTACTGTGCATAGGATGTATATTGTAGTGGATGATGGGACATATATAGGGAGGACTTTCTTGCTCGACATGATAGTATGCTATCTGGTTGATCTTTACCTTAACGTGTACACTGATTGTCTCTCTGTTACATGTTGGTAAAGCCCTTAGGATGTGTACTTGACTACCTGGACTATGATGCGGATCATACTAGTGGGGACATGGTAGTCCATAAGTACATCGTTCAAAGTCCCTAGTCGTGGGTGTATCGAGACGGGGCATCGATATACCAGAGTAGACTAGCGTATACCTTCTCGACCTATACAGATGGGATATGGATGATCCCATATCCATTGGTGTTTGACATCGGAGATGATATACGGGTGGTCAGTAGAGACTGGGTACACTGGACGGACTCGCCGAGAACTCCCAGATGGTATTATACCTTACGTCAGATGGCAGTTCTCTGGTGACACTGGTACAGAGTAGTCTGTTGACCCGAGATCGTCATAGAGTCTTGTGTGGTTCCCACTGTGCTTTGATTTCCATCTTACCACGTCCAAGAGGGCATGCAAAACGGTGGTTTTTGGGTACAGTCCCGAGTCACATGGAGGCAATGAGCGATAGGAGGGGATTTGTGTCTCCCGGTATAGGGAGTTGATGTTGCGCTGTGTTCGATTGGCTATAACAGGAAATCCCTGGCCAGGGTTGCTGAGATTTACTGGTAAGTGTTACCAATAGTTTCTCGAATTGTTATAGACCTCATATCGACACGACTTATCGAGCTATTGGGGTCTGACGTTTACCACCCCTAGGCAAGATATGCGACATATCAGACGATCAGACCGGACTGTACGGTAGTGTTACTGGTTGGATTCACTGGAGTTTGAGCGGGCTTGCTCGTCGATCTTCTGATCGCACAATACCCGGGTGGCCGTTACGTTTAGCAGACCGCTTGCGGCTTTTGGGTGTTTGATATGATAATCATCTGCTGCCGGCGTATTGACGAGTCTTTAGAGTCCTACACAGAGGTTTCCTGGCTCAAGCGAAACGAAATATGAGCGCATATGAGATATGTGCGGGACCGAGAATAATGCGTGTATGTGATACCGTATTTCATTCTCACGATCAATGTGTCGGATGGTTGTATGCGATATAACCTAGTTATCGATTCAAGCGTTGAATCGATAAGCCGATACATTGAATACTAGTCGGTTGTGTGAGACATGACCGGATCATTGAATCAAGTGTTGATTTAATGATTTAATGCATAATTATATATTTGATAAATTACTTTGCATTTACTAGTATTGGTTCACTTTAAATGGATTTTTCTCACTTGGATTGTGCACATTGTATATGTGATATACATTTGTACATTTGATTGTATCATGTTTGATGATACATGATAGTTTGGTGTATGGATTAAACCATGGTTGGTCAATGGTTAGGTTTTCTTTTGCTTCATTTATTCATTTATTTATCCATTTTGTTTATTTTAGCAAAAGAAAATAATGAAGAGATAATGGTAGCTTTCTTTGTTTGTTTATGAACCTTCATGAAGGTTTGACCAAAGTGACCATTTTGTCTTCATGTCCTAACCCAACCATTCACTAACCCTAGTTAATTCTCTACGCCTAACTATGGTTTGATTATGATAAGAATAATTATTCTTTTCTATTCTTTAATGAATATCATAACTTATCATCTTCTTCCTCTTCTTCTTCTTCATGAAGAAACCTTACTTCATCAATGGTGGATTGATGAAACAAGTGATAAATCCAATTCTAAAGTCTACCCACTTCCTATTTTTTCATCCTCTACCTCTTTCCAAGTAGTAGAGTGTGTTTCCTTCACAAGATTTCTTGACTTGGTGAAGTTGGAGCTTGATCTAGCGATGCCTCGACGTAGATCATCTTCGGCACGTTGTCGACGACCTAGTCCGGTCTTTTCTCCGATGAAACCACCGTGAGAGTCATGGTTCGATTTGGACAGCGGAGAGGACGTCATTGCGGAGCCGTGGAGGTGGAGCACCGGATCTACAAAGGTTGTATTTCCGTTTAACTTATAGTTTAGTTGTAAACTAGCTCGCTTTATCGCCTAATTCTAGTTAACGATCTTGTTAGGGTTTCTCGGCATCGTTATTTTTGAAACGGGCATGGTTGATGCCTTGTGAGACCTCATTAGGATGCCTAGGAACCCTACAGTTACGTCCAGCTAGTACCGCTGACGGCTTGTGGATGACTGATGTGATCATCACCTACTGCTGGCGTATTGATGAGTCTTTAGAGTCTCACACAGAAGTTTTCTGGTTCAAGCGAAACGAAATAGGGCACATATGCTTATATGTGCGGGGGCTTGATAAAATACGAGTATGAGATACCGTATTGTAATTTGGCGGCTATTTGTTATCAGTTAGGTTATATGTGATATAACCGGATTATCGAATCAAGTGTTGATTTGATAATGTGATATACAGATAAATGATATTAGTCGGTTATATGTGATATAACCGGATTATTGAATCATGTGTTGATTTAATAATATGATATATATTTATATTTGATATAATTATATATTGACTAATATTATTGCTCACTTATAACATGCTTATCTTTATATATATATATATATATATATATATATATATATATATATGAAGAATGGCATGCATTTTCTATTTTTAGAAAATAGAAAATGAGGTGTAATATGTGGAGATATTTGTGGAATGGCAAGGCATAGGTTTTTCACTTGGTTTATTAGTCCTGACTCCCTATTCAAGCATGGTTTCAATTTCTTATTGCATTTTATTCCATTCATGAATAAGTGAGGTCAAGAGAGAGCCATTCATGCTTGCTCATTCTAACACATAGCCATTTTTGAGAGCTCATGTGATGAGTTTCTCTAGCTCTCTCTATCATTATCCAATTCCTCATGCATCAAGCTCTAAACCCTCACATGTGATGTGAATCATAGAGCTTGAGATCCCTAGTGAGCATACAACACCCCTACTTCACCATCCCACATTAGATTAGCACTTTGGTGTGGTGTTTTTCCTTCACTAAAGAGTTTAGTGAAGAGGTAGCTTGGATTGGCGGACTTCGGGTGGATCATCTTCGGCACGAAGGTCATCGGAGGAAGTTCGTTCAACCTTCAAGTGGAGCCTAATGGAGTCGCATAGAATACAACCCGGAGCATTAGAAGAGTAGGACACGATCTACAAAGGTTTTAGCCTTCTTCCCTTCTCTTAGTTTATCATATCATCATTGTTAAACCCTAATATTCTAGTTAAGATCTTGTTAAGTATTCATTAGCACCAAGAATTTTTTTAAAATTTCATTTGTGATTCCCGTTTAAACTACGTCACGGTGCTAGCAAACACTTTCATGGTATCAGAGCCAGGCTAGAACATTTTGGTAGGTCTTAACGGTGTTGAAGTGTTCGATCGATTTTTCGAAGCCGCAAAATATCATGTTTCTGTCGATTTTTCAAAAGTTGGAATTTTTGTGATTAAAAATATGGAGAAAATAGTGCAGGGTTTTCTATGGAGCCCCACGAAATTTGAAGCCCCAATTCCCTTAAAGCGCCGCGAAACCGCTGCCCAAACCCTAGTTTGGCCGCGGTTTCGCCGCCGTTTTAGGATATTATGGGGTCATGTTTCTTGTGCTGCTCTATGGTTACATTTGGCACTTTCTGGGTGTTTTAAATGATTCTCAAGTTGTTGAGGTCTCTGGTATTTGTGGTTTTTTATTAAATCGATCGAAATGTTTAACGTCATATATATCTTGATGATATGTGATACAATTGATAGAATCTGGAATAATTAGTTTTGTAAAAACTAGTTAGTATATTGTAAATCTAGCCGTTTAGTTTCGTTTGATCGATTGCCACGGAGTTTTTATTCGGATCAAAACTCCGTCGCAATTGCGTATAGTACGCAATCACTTAGTCGGGAATCTTGTTGAATTATCCGATAGTATATTGAAAAGAGTTTTCAATTTGAGGCTAAAATGCAAGGTTTATAAGTTAGTCATGATATCCGGAATATGAGATATTCCGGGTTTATGATGTCTAAGGATATATGCATTCTAATTATTGTAGTTTTCATTTCTTTTCTGCGACCGTAAGTGTAATATGTGGGGTATCCCAAATCTCGTTGCTATATGTCAACGGAATCTGGGATACGCGTATTTACTTACGTTGATGACATGCGATGTTATGTGTTGCTGGTATATGTTATATTGGATCGTCGTGAGTGGGTAGTCGGGGGTTTTATGTGAGATGAGAGTTTTACAATTTTCATTCATGTAAAATTTGTATGTAATATTCTTTTATTGGGACACTTCCGGGTTGAGGATGATGTCACCTTTGATGTATATTATTTACTTTTCCGCATTAGGATAGACTCAAGGCGGGGAGCACAAGTAACTTGGTTCTGGAGTCCAGTAGGAGACCATCTCGAGGAGTCGAGACCGGGTCTCCTAACTCTAGAATTGGTAGGGTTTCTTGCCGCTCTCGTAGGGGTCTATGGGATGTGGGTTTGTCTATTCATTACGACCGTGGAATCCGTGTTTTTCATTATTGGATTAATTTAAAACATGGACCTCCTAGTATATCCAATATTTCATATGTTGACTTCTGCTACTTGGTTTTATGATGTGATCATATAACTTCAGGAGACGAATTCTTTATATATAATATATATAATAAACATTGCTTATGTTTTGCACCCGCGCTAGTCCAGCCTCCGCTCTGCCGTTAGTTAAGTAACCTAACAGTGCATGACGGGGCCCCATGGAAAATGCGGATGACATAAGCGTACGTTCGATTTTCGTTTCATTTTTCAGTGATGTTTATGGAAACATTAAATGATGGGACATCATTAATGAGATTAATGAAAAGAAAAGAAACCTAAAGATGTTGTAGAATCAAAAGTTTTTAAAAGGTGGCTCTAGTTCTTGCTTTGCACATTGGTATTCCTTGATGAATATCCAGCACCTCATTCGATGAGGAAAGAGCCAAGACCCCTTCACTGGGAGTGACCTCTTTAGCAAAACTAGCAAGTGCTGCAATACATTCGGTTTATCATCATAGCTTTTATAGTTCTTGCTTTGCAAAGTGGTATTCCTTGATGGATATTCAGCACCTCATTTGATATGGAAAGAGCCGAGATCCCTTCACCAGGAGTGACCTCTTTAGCGAAAGCTCGTAAAAGCTATTCGGTTTGTTTTTGAAAACTACTCGATTTTAAAAGCGGAGCTTAAACCACTCCTTTTCAAAATCACTAGATTTTACAACGATTTAAGTTTATTATGTTAAAGGTTTTCTTAAAAACCAGCCGTACCCTCCGTCATTTCAGATAAGTACTATTTAGTATTTGTGCTGCGTTTGTTGACCATAATCAAGGTGTAGTGTGCGGTAGCTGATTAGTGCTTATCTGCCACATGTGATGTGATTGGATTAGGGTAGTCGTACGGCTCTGTTGACCATAGTTAAGGGTCGTATGGGTGGGTTTAATTCAATTACAAAATGACGGGTTGAACTTGGCTAGCGCTTATGATTTGTTGACCATAGTTAAGGTCATAAGTTGCTAGGGGTAAAAACAGATATTGGGGATTTCAAGTGTTGAAATTTGCAATGAGATTGCATACATTCTATATAATAGTTGGATCCCGATACCCACAGCAAGTAAAAGTTACTCCTGGGAGAGTTTTCCACTTTACAATTAGCCGATCCATTAGGTGTCTAAGAAAGGTGTTAATAGGGTGATGCCTCTAGGAAAACGAGGTTATTTAATTAGTTCCATGCGAAAGCATGGGGAGACTCGCTCGGAGTACCAATACCTACCTGGCCGAACGATTGGCAAACTTGCAGGATGTAATTAATCCCGACTAATCTTACCTTATAGGGTTTGAAGGAAGATTTGATAAAAACAGTTGGAGCCATCTTGATTAGATAAAATAATAACCAATCTAATCTTGCAAAAAGCGCACACAAAGTGATTATCCTTCTCTCTCTCTCTCTCTCTCAGTAGCGACCAATGACATGAGTTAATCAAGATAATAATATGGATGTATTGACCGAACCCACTTATTATACTGGGGTAGGTTCCGCTCTATCTTATGACTGTCATAAGTATGAGCATGGAATAGGAGAATATCCGGATTCCCACGCCACCCAAACGAAGAATAAGCATGTTGATGCATCGTCTTCGGGTGTGTTTATTACCAAGAACTGTTTTTCAGTTAACTCTACGTCCCGGGTATTGGATATCGGATCAGGATCCCACGTATGTAATTTTTTACATGGGCTAAAGAGAGGTAGAGAACTGGAAAAGGGTGATATGTCTCTAGTAGTAGGGAATGGTGCAATTGTTGCAGCCAAACCAGTTGGCGAATATCAACTTGTATTACCAAGTGGTAACACAATGATTCTGAGCGACTGTTATTTTGTACCAAAAATATTGTGAATTCTTTCCTAAATCAAGTGTTGATTAGTTATGGTACGTTGTATAACGGTATATACGTTCTAAATCACAATACAGTTCTAAGTATGCAGAACACCCACAAGAGGAATAGTTCAGAAATGAAAGAAGTCTTCTTGTAGAATTATAGACTAGGTCATAACAATGCGACACGACTGGCTAAGTTGCATAAGGATGGATATTTGAATCCGTTCAAAATTATATCTTCTGAAACTTGCCAGTCATGTCTCAAAGGCAAGATGACCAAATCTCCGTTTACTGGACACGGAGAAAGAGCTACTGAACCCTTGGGACATATATATAGTGATGTATGCGGTCCTATATCTACACATGCCAGGAATGGTTCCTCATACTTTATTAAATTCACCGATGATCTCTCAAGATACGGACATGTGTTCCTGTTGAAACACAAATCTAAATCTTTTGAGAAATTCAAGGAATATAAGTACGAAGTTGAGAACCAGATGGGTAAAAGTATTAAAATCCTTTAATCTGATGAGGGAGAAGAATACTTTGTAACACCTTAGAATGCGATTAGTGTTAATTAAGCGACAATGCGGGTTTTTTGGGTAAAAAGTTTACCAATTTGGGTTCCTCACATTTTAAAACAATTAATGAATATTTTATTATTAATTGTTTTGGACTTGCACTCACGTGTGCACGTTAATGTGTGTAAGTCTACGGTAGCGCCCCGGCCGTCTACGGACGCCAAATGCGGAACAAAAACTTTTTAACTGGCGCTATCGTATACTTTAACCCGGATCTGCCATTATTGCTAAACTAACAAACTGTAAAGAGTGTAGAAAGGTTATACCGAACGATCCGAGTCCTTCGTTCTTTAACCATTATCCCACGCTCCATTGCGGCTGCTCCGATCTTGTCGATCTCCGATCTGCTCGTCCAGGTGGCACCACGTCACTGATTCTTTAAACGGGCTCCCGCCGCTGACTCGAGGTAACTCGGTCGTCAAGTTTGCTAAAAGAGACGACCAAGAATGATGTAGAGAATAAGTAGATGACTTTGTCTCACTTCGTCCAAGTCCGTGGACGATCGGTTAATGAAGTTGCCGAGGGAATCGGGTGATGGAATGAAATGAGCAGTGAATTCCATACACCGAAAACTATCATAATCTTTTGCAAATGAAAACTCAAATGTATGTGAGAGAGAGGAGGGGACGGCCATATATAGGGAGGAGGAGGGTGAGTGTAGGAGAGAAGAGGGTGACCATAAGGATAAATATCAACAACAAATATCCTTAAGCAAAACAAAACTCATTAATGAAATGAATGACTCACTAAACCAAGTCATCCATTCATTAATGCAACCAATGAAAACAAAACACCTTTTAACCTAGTCACCACCTTCTAGAACCTTCTAGAAGCATGACTCACCCTCATCCAAGAAAAGATAAATCCGTCTTTAACCGAATGTTAAAAGACGGCTGATAGAAAACTGGAAACTGGCAACTTCCAAAAGTGATCCTGAAACGACTTTCAGGATAACCCCGTAACTGTATAAATATACCCGCATTTGTATTACAACCGAATACAAATGCAACTGAGACAAAGATATTATACCTACTCAATATAATAGTCGGATCCGGCTTAAACCAAAGCCGACCAGTATCATCTGCCCGAAAAATAACACGTGCGTAAACGCACGTGCATTTTCCGAACCCTGCCATAAAACCATACGGCCTCTACTACGTTTCGCCCGAACTTGGGAAACTGTCTGTGTGGGACTCTAATGACTCGTCAGTACCCTGGCAGTGGGTTTAACCACAAACCGTCAGCGGCACTAGCAATGCGTAACGGCTGCCCATGGACTGACCTCAAGGGAGGCCGATGAGCGAACTCATCCGGAAACCCTACTGAGCCTAACAGTGACAATGTATATGCAGTCCGGTCCGTTCGTCTATGAGTATCGCATATCTGCCTAGGGGGCTAGTAACGTCAGACCCCCAATAGCAGTATAAGTCGTGTTGGAGTGTAGCCCAATAACACCCTGAGATACTACTGGAGTACCTACCAATAAATCTCCTGCCATGTCCATGGACTTTGTGTAATGGCTCTCCTAGACACAGCACGACCTCGCCCCCAATACCGGGAGAGACGAATCCCCTGTCGATCCACTCGCGTGCCTCCATATGGCTCGGGACTGTACCCAAAAACTACCTGTTTGCACGACTCCTTTGAGCCGTGGTAGGGTAGAAATCAAAGCACAGTGGGAACTCACACGAGACAAATGACGACCTCAGGTCAATGAACTAACCTGTACACATGTCACCAGGGAACTGCTATCTGACGATATGTATAATACCAACTAGCAGGTTCCCGGTGAGTCCTGTCCGATGTACTCATAACCCAATGAGCACCTGTATATATCTTAGGTGATCCAACAGACACCAGTGGCTTGTGAGACCGGCCACCGCCCCTTGTCGGGGTCTCGACTGTACACACTAGTCTACTCCGGAGTATCGATGCCCTGTCTCGAAACTCCCACGACTAGGGACCACAATTAAGGATATGCGTATAAACCACCCAACTCTCACGTATATGATCGCCATCATACAGTTGGTGGTAAAGCAAGATCCTAAGGGCTCTATCAAAGTGTAACATGTAATCAGTCACCTGAACATGTACACGACTGATAAAGGCAAACCAGATAGCATACTATCATCTCGAGTAAGACTGTCCTACCGGTATAGGTCCTCCACAATCATTGCAATCACGTACCTGCGATCCAATAATTGACTCTGAGGACACTATCTCCAACAATCTCCCAATTGCACTTAAGGATAATTATTGCGATGTCGACTACTCACAGCCCGTGTGAAACCGAACATCCAACTCCTCTACTAATCAGTTTCACAAAGCCCGTTTGTAAAACTATTGTGTTCGAGAAATAGCCTCAGTGAGTGGATCCGCCGAGATGTTTCTTTCTATATCTCTCTTAATCTCAAGTTCGCGGAGAAAGCCATCTCCCGAATTGAGTAATATCTGTCTTAGAATATGTCTGGATATATGATGGGACCTAGTTCATAAATGAACTCCAAATCCAAACTTCTTAGTCTGTATCGATCACTGAACTTAATCAGTATCCTGCACCAAGCCTCCCACAGTATCCTCTTGGACCACCTGTACATAATACTGTCCCTCATCAGAAGGAAAACTATAACTCTGACAATCACTCTGTCAACCATGTCACCTTTGAAGCCTGGAATGATAATCGTCTCCCGAAGGAGGCTGCCGTCATCAAATCCGTAGAACATGTACTTATGTTCTATAACTGCTTCCTTATGTTTCTCCAGGATTGGATTAATACAATCTTATTGCATCTAATGCAAAAACAACATCTGGTGTGGTACTTGACATCTCATGATTGACTCAATTGCCTAAGCAAGTGATCTGCCAATCATGCACATCCCTCTCCACTTTAGTCTGTAAGACACCTTGACTCCATCACCTGCAGGTACACCACCATGCTAGGAGTCATCTATTCTAAAAACCATTAGAATACTGTCAAAGTACCCATATTGGGAAACTACCCAAATCCAGATCTAAAAAACCATAGATCTAGAAACCAGAATGTCAAATATTATATCCATATCCTGTCTGGAGAAACAACTGTGTGACGACCACAGTACAACCGATCGTAGTATAGGAATTTTACTTCCTACTCTGTGTATGTCATCCAGATACCATGACATCACACCCTACTACCTTCTTAACAGATCCATCCCCTATCCTGATTGAAGTCAAACCCATGACTGTCATATCAAAATTAGATGATCTATCTCCGCTATAACTGCTCAAGTCTATAAATAGATATAAGCATCTTGCCCACTATGCTTCTGCTGCCCCCACTGACCACAACAACCCTCCTACCGGGTCTCATAGCCTGGAACAACAGTAGTGTCAAGTCCGGGTAGATAAGAACCTCCCTGTCACCGTCCTTGAGCCTACCGGAGTACCTCTCGGGTGTCTGAGGTTACCCACCAAATCTGCGGAGTGGCTAATGGAATGTCAAACCTGATTGAATATATAGGTCCTATTAAATTTTCCGTAATCGTTTTACGGTTCTGGAATCACTTCCAGTTCTACCATCCCACTACTGTTTTCTGAAAAAAAATCCATTTTACTAAAACTGTGGCGAGTCAAGAACAATATCACTATTGATCTTCCAAATGGTAGAATATTAACCCTCGTCATAGCCAGGGTCAACCCACAAACAACCATTACAGAAACGTGCCCTGAGTTATCCAGAGTCTGGTTTTAAGCATAAGCTGGACAACTCCCCGTACCTTAATATCTTTTAAGGTATGAACTATCCAATATAGAAACTTTGGCACTAATTTAATTGGAACCATATTCAAACCATGCAGCTGTCTCCAGTGCATATCATCTTAATGGAAAGAGGCTAATCAGCATTACTCAACTTAGGAATCCATCCAATTATGAGTAACCTGAAAGAGAAACACGTTTCTCAAAACTATTACTATCATCTGAATACCAATCACAAGAATCTACATCTTCGATCTCTTTGAAGAATCCCGATACTTGTGATGCCTGGTTCTCTACTTTATTCTTATACCCACAACTTCTCAGAACTTAGACCTTGTATTTCTACGAAACACTTGTCTAAAACTAGAGAAGTCATAAGTAAATAGAACATAGTACGAGGACCTACCCCTTTGTCCTGATGGACACTTGGACAACATACAATACTCTGTATAAGTCCGCTGAGTTGGACAACTCAAAACCAGTGCGTCATAGGTGGAAAACTGTACCCTGGCGATTTCCTCAAATATCACCAATTACAACGAATTCCGATATAATGAGGATGATCACCTAATTCCCAATAACTTACTCCCACTCATCATCTGTAAAACCAAACAGATATGAGAATGAAACCTAGTAAATACATACCCTTGGAGTAAGTATTTAATTGGGAAAACAGTTTTCTTTTAACAATGCACTGAAACATGAAAATGTTTCGTAGGGGTATCCTGGTATTCATAGCAATGCTTCTTCCATAATCCAATTCATGACTTCAACCGTATATCTCTTTGCCATCTCTCCAAATCCCTTTATTTGTCTTAAGTCATTACCTTCTGTACACCATCGTTAGGCTAAATGGTTTTCTTCCTTCCCTACCGTTCGGCACCTGCCTATGGTTTGGAAGAAGACTATCCAGTAAGCATAATAGGTGTACCCTCCTAAACCAAGGAGTACTCGCATCTTGAGTGAAGGTGATGATAAAAGACAACTGAATAATACCTTATTCCTTTAAAGGTGAAATAGGAGTGGCGATGAAGTACGCGGTTTGGTCGTGAATGATAACAGTCGCAATTTACTTTGCCCTCTTTCTAATCCCTTTATTTTGTCTTTACATATTACCTTCTGCACACCCTACTTAGGCAAATTGGTTTTCTTCATTCCCTACCTTTCGGCACCAGCCTATGGTTTGGAATAAGACTATCCAATAAGCGTAATAGGTGTACTCTCCTAAACCAAGGAGCTCTCGCAACCTGAGAGAAGGTGATAATAAAAGACAACTGAATAAACCAATTCTATTTCTCCTGAACCTGGATCCATCCTCGAAGAAGTCCCTCCGAGTTCGTATATAACCATACGATGGATCTATCCAATGGAAGTGAATATCCGTAGTAAAACGGGTGTTCTGAGAAATGCAAAGGGTAAAAGAAGGAGTGGCAATGACTTATGCAACATAGACAATCCAAAATCCAGTATTTTAAGAAGGTTCGGTCAACTTGGTCACTGAGTCAAAGTCTAGGGTCGGTCAAAGGTCGCTGCCAAAGAGAGAGAGAAAAGAAACACTCTGCGTGCACTCTAACCTAGATCAGAATGGTTATCACTTTATCTAATCCGGAAAACTCCCACTGTCCTTTCAAATTCTCCTCCAAACCTAAAAGAAGAATCAATCGGGATCACCCGAAGAGTAATCCAACTCATCTGTGGGAATCGGGATCCAACTCTCATCGCATGATAACGTGATGGAATGCATCCACGTTACTTATACTCCCGAAGGTATGCGCATACTTGGCAAGTTTCTGTTTCTTTAGAAACTCCCGATATGATTTTTTCCCCATACTCTTATATCCTTGGCGTTGGTCAAAATGTCATAAGTCACATGCCAAGTTCTACCCGTCACTATCTTGTCAATTTGAACCCACCCGCACATGCACTTGACGTTGGCCAAAATGGCAAAACGACTGTCCCAAACTAACTCATCTATCTATGCAACAATTGAATACCCAGCAGCTACCAAACACTATGCCTTGGCGTTGGTCAAAATACATAGCTTGAATACTACTGAATACCCAAAAGAAGTGACGGAGGGCTACGGCTGGTTTTTGGCGAAAAACCTTTAACGTAACGAACTTGATATCGCAGAAGGAACCTGATAGCTTTTTAAAATATAGTGGCGAAAACCTTTTACTAAAGAGGTCACTCCCGGTAAAGGGATCTCGACTCTTTCCTCGTGGAATGAGGTGCAGGATATTCCACTGAATACCGCTATGCAAAGCAACTTGTAATCGACTATAGTGAAGTTATTACCCTGACGCAAACTTCTGCCCAAGGGGTCAGTCCCGGTGAAGGGATATCGGCCCTTGCCCCGTCGAATGAGGTGCAGGATATTCCACTGAATACCGCTATGCATAACAAAAGGAAACGTCTTTGCAATAACACATTTTAAATTTGTTCCAACAACTGTAAACCGGTTTGCTTTACTTTGCATTGATCAAAATCAACGCAGTCCCATCAATCGATCACACCAGAAAAGAACGAAAATAAAATGTACGTATATGCCATCCGCATTCGTCACTGGATCCCGTCATCACCCGTTAGGTTACTTAACTAACGACAGAGCGGGGACTGGACTAGCGCGGGTGTAAAACATATACAACATCTAATAGTATATAAACCAATATACAATAATCGCTCCAGGCGTGATAATATGCAACATTACAGAAAAGTAATAAGCATCACAGAACAATACAGATAATCTGGGATCCCCGAGTTTCACAGAGCCGCTGCTGAAACTCGACGTTCCCCTGTCGTGTGGATAGCCTGTGCAATGAAACCTAGACCCCTACGGGTGCGGCAAGTTACCCGCCAAAACCTGAAGCGAGACAGCCCCCTACATCATAGTGAATGGACCACCCAGCACTTCACGGAATCCGGTAATCTTGGGCACCCCTCCTTGGGTCAACCTGTACCCCCTACGAGTGCGGCGAATAGTCTGCCAATTCTAGAGTGCGGCCCCTCTGCCTCTCAAAGCCATAAGATGCGGACCCGTTGCCCCCCAGAACCCGGCTATCCGTGCACTCCGTCGCGGGGCAAGACCTAGTACAGTAATGAAAAATAGTACAACAGGTACATCGACCGCAACCTGGTCGTGCCCCAAAATAATATTATACAACAGGCAGTGACGGCAGTCCACAAGTTGGACGCTCGCCCCGCAATATCAAATGTACAAATAAACTCAAACTGCACTACCATTGCACACTGCTATCCACCACGACAAATCCGCAACATCACAGCACAACACAGAACATCAACGCGAATGTCACGTTCGCAAACCCGTCTAAAAGAACTATAGCAATCAGACGCGGTTTACCGATCAAATGACATTCCCGGTCGGAGATATAATGTAAGCACTGCAATCTAACATGTTTAAATTTCGATCGACTAAATATCAAGAAGTGGGCCCCACGAACAACTGTTGAACAGTAACAAAATCTGGGCCCAAAATATATATACCAAAACCCCCAAATTCCAACAGAGAAGACACTGTACAAATTTGGTGCATTGATCACATAGAATGGCCGCGGATGCGCGGCCAAAACATGGGTTTGGCCGCAATTCCGCGGCAATCTTGAGAGATCAGTTGCCCAAATTTTCACAGTGTGCTTAGAAAACCCTGCACAACTTTCTGTGATATGTAGAATAATTTTAGGACATCATTTAAAATCGACAGAAACTGTGAACTTGGATTTTGCAGTTTTTGATTTCCGGTTCGATCGATGTTTTAAACGCGTTAGCATAAGTTAGTATAGCAAAATGGTGAGGCTCTGATACCACTGTAAGTCTACGGTAGCGCCCCGGCCGTCTACAGACGCCAAATGCGGAACAAAAACTTTTTAACTAGCGCTATCGTATACTTTAACCCGGATCTGCCATTATTGCTAAACTAACAAACTGTAAAGAGTGTAGAAAGGTTATACCGAACGATCCGAGTCCTTCGTTCTTTAACCATCATCCCACGCTCCGTTGCGGCTGCTCCGATCTTGTCGATCTCCGATCTGCTCGTCCAGGTGGCACCACGTCACTAATTCTTTAAACGGGCTCCCATCTCTGACTCGAGGCAACTCGGTCGTCAAGTTTGCTAAAAGAGACGACCAAGAATGATGTAGAGAATGAGTAGATGACTTTGTCTCACTTCGTCCAAGTCCGTGGACGATTGGTTAATGAAGTTGCAGAGGGAATCGGGTGATAGAATGAAATGAGCTGTGAATTCCATACACCGAAAACTATCATAATCTTTTGCAAATGAAAACTCAAGTGTATGTGAGAGAGAGGAGGGGCCGGCCATATATAGGGAGAAGGAGGGTGAGTGTAGGAGAGAAGAGGGTGACCATAAGGATAAATATCAACAACAAATATCCTTAAGCAAAACAAAACTCATTAATGAAATGAATGACTCACTAAACCTAGTCATCCATTCATTAATGCAACCAATGAAAACACAACACCTTTTAACCTAGTCACCACCTTATAGAACCTTCTAGAAGCATGACTCACCCTCATCCAAGAAAAGATAAATCCGTCTTTAACCGAATGTTAAAAGACGGCTGATAGAAAACTGGAAACTGGCAACTTCCAAAAGTGATCCTGAAACGACTTTCAGGATAACCCCGTAACTGTATAAATATACCCGCATTTGTATTACGACCGAATACAAATGCAACTGAGACAAAGATATTATACCTACTCAATATAATACTCGGATCCGGCTTAAACCAAAGCCGACCAGTATCATCTGCCCGAAAAATAACACGTGCGTAAACGCACGTGCATTTTCCGAACCCTGCCATAAAACCATACGGCCTCTACAACGTTTCGCCCGAACTTGGGAAACTGTCTGTAGGGGACTCTAATGACTCGTCAGTACCCTGGCAGTAGGTTTAACCACAAACCGTCAGCGGCACTAGCAATCCGTAACGGCTGCCCATGGACTGACCTCAAGGGAGGCCGATGAGCGAACTCATCCGGAAACCCTACTGAGCCTAACAGTGACAATGTATATACAGTCCGGTCCGTTCGTCTATGAGTATCGCATATCTGCCTAAGAGGCTAGTAACGTCAGACCCCCAATAGGTGTATAAGTCGTGTCGGAGTGTAGCCCAATAACACCTTGAGATACTACTGGAGTACCTACCAGTAAATCTCCTGCCATGGCCATGGACTTTGTGTAATGGCTCTCCTAGACACAGCACGACCTCGCCCCCAATACCGGGAGAGACGAATCCCCTGCCGATCCGCTCATGTGCCTCCATATGGCTCGGGACTGTACCCAAAAACTACCTGTTTGCATGACTCCTTTGAGCCGTGGTAGGGTAGAAATCAAAGCACAATGGGAACTCACACGAGACAAATGACGACCTCAGGTCAATGAACTAACCTATACACATGTCACCAGGGAACTGCTATCTGACGATATGTATAATACCAACTAGCAGGTTCCCGGCGAGTCCTGTCCAGTGTACTCATAACCCAATGAGCACCTGTATATATCTTAGGTGATCCAACTGACACCAGTGGCTTGTGAGACCGGCCACCGCCCCTTGTCGGGGTCTCGACTGTACACACTAGTCTACTCCGGAGTATCGATGCCCTGTCTCGAAACTCCCACGACTAGGGACCACAATTTAGGATATGCGTATAAACCACCCAACTCTCACATATATGATCGCCATCATACAGTTGGTGGTAAAGCAAGATCCTAAGGGCTCTATCAAAGTGTAACATGTAATCAGTCACCTGAACATGTACACGACTGATAAAGGCAAACCAGATAGCATACTATCATCTCGAGTAAGACTGTCCTACCGGTATAGGTCCTCCGCAATCATTGCAATCACGTACCTGCGATCCAATAATTGACTCTGAGGGCACTATCTCCAACAATGTGATGGTTTCCTTGTGCTAATTTTGTTAGTGACAATGACACTTAAGCTAATCCTAATCCTTATTTAAACCTTTAACCCTAAACCTAGATATTTGTGGGAGATATTTCCTTTTGTCTTTTGGATTGGGAGGAGGTGGCAATGGTGGGTCAAGAGAGAGCCATGCTTGCATTAATGTAGAGTTAATGCTTGGTGCACTCACCCTTATTCTCACCTCTCTCTCTCTAACTCACACACTCTCATTCTCTCTCACTTATCTCTTTCTCATTATTTCTCATTCCTCATTATCTCAATTGAACACTCACACTACCCTTCACAAATCTTCACTAAACTTCATAAAGTCTTACCAAAATCACTTCGTAAGCCTTGATTTGCCTCTTGGATGCCTTGGAGCTTGGAAAGCTAGGATCTTTGAGCTTGTGGGAGTAAGTAATGATCTCTATCGATTAATTAAGTCTTTTTAATGTTGCGTAGCATATTCTTTTCAGTTTAGAACGCGTAAAGTTTCGTTTCGTGCAAATATCATATTTTAAGTGTAGATTGGTGTCTCGGATGATCTGCTATCAAACCAGGTATTTGTTGGAAAAGTTCCCATCACAGTGACCTTGTGTAGTGACCTAGAACCCACCATAAAAATCTGAGACAATTCCATGATTAGTAGGCCGCAAATAAATTGCTTCTGTCCGCAAATTGCGGCCAGACTGAGGTGTTTGGGTTTGGGTTTTGGTCCGGGGGTATCTGGGGTTGTGTGTGGTCTTGTGGTATATGCAACTTTTACAAATTGTGTGTGTAGATAAATCTGGGACCACTTTGCTTGTTTTCTAGTATTTTGATTACGCGCATTACGTTATCTGACACGATTCGTATCTTTGTGTATCTGTTGCTCTTGGGTTAGTTTTGTAGTGTCGCTACACGCGTTAGCCACTAGACGAACACTTGAGAGTATGTTTGGAGTTGATGCGTCGGTCAAACGTAGTGGTTACGTGTTATTGGTCGATTGCTAATATGAACTCGTTATATTGCTGTTTTATGATCTAGGGTCGCAGGCGGGGACTTCGGACGCTGCGAAGAAGGGAAAGCGAGTGTTTGGCTTTACTTAGCCCCAGGATCATCAGTGAGTAGATTTAATATCTATAGGAGAATCGCCCGTATGGCGTTATGCGTCAGGGCTAGATATGATATGATATCAGCCGCATGTTATATTGCACATATAGAGATTGTGCATAAAACTTCATTGCATATTATTACTTATTGTGCTTGGACTTGTACCCTTTGGACACTGCACTATTATTGACGGCTCATGTTGCACTAGCACTGATTGTATGCCACTCACACCGTCAATAATTGACATGACACGCACAACACTTATACATACGTGAGATTATATTGGTTATGGACATTGAGACATTGATTCATATTCCATTACGCATATGACATATAGCATACCTGTATACCTACATGCTTACACATATGCCTTGCCATGCCTACATGTTAGCTACCCATATACCTATATGGTATTGTACCATTAGAGATAGGTATATACACATTTGAGACATAGCTACATGTACACCTTGTATACATACTTACATGTACACACGTATACCTTGATATAGTTACACATATACCTGGAGGGTATTGTATCATTATTGACATGTATATACACATACCTAGCTTGATATAGCTGCACACATACCTGGAGGGTATTACATCATTATTGATAGGTAGATACACAGATCTTGCTATACCGACATGGTTACCTATACCTGGCTATAGCTACATGTTCACCTTTATATGATGTTGTATGGATTTTGGAGAAGTTAGGAACCACATGATATATTCAATAACTTGTTGCAGTTAAATAGCGGTTTTTCCTTTATATGCTCATATAACTGTTTCATGTTGCATATATTATATTTCATGGATTTCGTATTGATATATGGATTTCACATGATGTTGTATGGATGTTTTACTCTTGGGTATATATATCAGTGGTATGGGGCGCTGATATATATACATGTATATATATATATATAGTGGTATGGGACGCTGATATATATGTACACCTAATATATATATATATATATATATATATTAGGTATACATATAATATATATATCATCATAATGATATGTGCAAATATACTTATTCATTATATTATGGTCGATATGTGGGCCGATGTTATGGTCGATATGAGGGGTCTATGTGCCCGATATGAGGGGCCTATGTGTCCGATATGTGGGGCCTATGTGCCCGATGTGGGGATGACATGTTTTATTTCATACTTCACATTTATTTGATATGCATTGCTTCATGTATTAGTAGTACCTGATAGAGTACCTTTCATGACTGTTGCATTTACATATTGCTATTTATTTCTATCAGCTTGCATGTGATAGATTAGCATAGTACGTGCATACCTGCGATTACCAGCATATGTTATTTACTATTCACAAGTTGGCAACTCACCCCCGTTGTGCCACAGGGTTGTACAGGTTGTCCGTCAGAGCAGTCAGAGGCAACGCTACTTCTTCACATCGTATCATATTTTGCAGTGGATACCGCTACGGCTGACTGGGTGCATTTTTCTATACGTGGGTTTTGCGGTTATCCGATGTTTCTCATTGTATATTCGTTGTATCCAGTACTCTCCATCTACCATATTCATGTATTGACTTAGAGACGAGTTGTGAGGACGATATTGTCTATTATTTGTGACTTGGAAATTTTCATGTTGTTCACTTTATATCATCTTTTTCTTCGCTACGGCGTCGTATATCTGTTGTGGTGGTTGTTTTCCGCCTTTGGGCATGGATTTGCTCCCGTTGGGGATGCTTTTTTTATATATTTATGTTGTACCCTTTTTGGGGCTTGTTTTACAAAGGAGGTGCTGCCAAATTTTTAAAGGAAGTAAATTTGGACTTTAATGAATTTTGATTGAGATTTCAAAAGTTTTAAATAATGGTATTATCACTTACTACTTTTGATGGTTTAGATTGCTGTGTTTTTGGCTTACTTGAATTACGTTACGCTTGGAGACGTTACATAGTTTAAGGGCCGTCACGTGGTAAATTTTGGGTCGTGAAAAGTTGGTAACAGAGCGCTAGGTTTTACCTTTCGCAGTGTAGGATGACCTTGGTATGATGGAGTAGCTAGGTAGCTTAAGCAGAGTGATGTAGCGTGTATGTGTCCGCGGCATACTTACGACACGGTACTCCGCTTAAGTGACCTAAGTACTAATTGCTTGAAATTCTTTCCTTGATGATACATATTCTTGTGATTCAATTTTCGTGTTCTTATCAAATCCTTTTTCCATTTATAGCCTTTTGCCGCCGATGACTATGGGGGCTCAGAGAGAGGCAGCGAGGGCCAAGGTCAGAGTTGACTCGTTTGAGACGAGGACTGACCAGGATGGTACGCTCGTTGCATAAGAGCAGTGTGATCCGCCTTCGATAGATCGTATCGCTAGGCATGAGGCTGATATGCAGGACTTGCGCCAGATGATGAGGTCGTTGGTTGAGGCCAGTTGAGCGCGGCGACAGGAGGTTGTCACCCCTGTTACCTAGTTATTCCTTGCTATCGGCACACAGCATTGTGTCATGTATACAGCAGCAGTGAATGCAACCCATTTAGCTGAGGAGCGTCTTCCCGAGACTTTGGGAGTTCCGAGACCGAGGAAGGCTCGTATAGGTGTATCAGCTTAGAGACAGAGGCTTAGTCGCCGAGACAGATTTCGGTTACGTCGGTGGAGTACCAGAGGGTTGAGATGAGGACAGTCATTTAGCTCTTATCCCCAAGAGGATCAGCAGCCATCGTATGGATGTTTCTGGTGCAGAAGTTTCCGTCACCTCGTCAGAGATTGTACCTTGGTACGCCAGAGGAGGACAGTTGTACCACATGATACCATACCACCTTCACCTCAGGGAGAGTCGCCTGTTGCGCTTGTTTTTCATCCGCGTTAGACTTATGTTAAGAGAGGTCATGGTCGCGGAGGGTTTGTTCCGAGAGTACAAGATGGTAGAGGAGATGTTCAGCCAGTTGCGGGTGGAGGGCAGATACGAGCGTTTGCTTTTACTCATCGGGACGCACGGGCGTCCAATGCTGAGTTTTCTGGTACTCTAAACTTGTATGTTTGTTTAATTTAGGATCTATGCACTCGTTTGTTCCACACACTTCGTGCCGTGGTTGGGCCAAGAGTCGTGTATGCTAGATCAGCCGTTTGTTGTGTTTACTGCTGTTAGCGATCCTTTGGTTGCGCGATACATATTTCAGTCATGTGCCAATTGGGTAGTAGATAGAGGTTCGTCCGTCGATTTGATCCTTCTAGAGATGTTGGACTTTGATCTTCTCCTGGGCACAGACTTGTTAGGTACGTGCTATGCGTCTGTGGACTTCCGCGAGAAGACAGTCAGGTTTGGTCTTCCCGGCGAGTCGGTTCTTGTTGTGCAGGGGGACTGTGGTGCTGCCCCTCACAGCTTGATTTCTGCCTTTTTCGCTTGTCAGCTTTAGAGGAGAGGATGCCATGGATTCTTGGATTTCATTTGTGATACGGAGCCACAGTGGTTTCGTTAGACCGGGTTCCTATAGTGCGAGAGTTTTTCTGACGTTGTTCCAGATGAGCCGGCGGAGCTTAGGGAGCTTAAGGATCTGCTGCAGAGTTGCTAGATAGGGGACTTATGCGTCCGAGTGTTTCGTTTTGGGGAGCTCCTATTCTGTTCGTCAAGAAGAAAGACGGCAGTTTGAGGTTGTGTATTGATTGATCATCAATTAAATCGAGTTACGGTGCGGATTTGGGTATCCTTTACCTCGCTTGACGATTTCTTCGATCAGCTCCAGGGTGCGGGACATTTTTCTATGTTTGCTGGGATCAGGTCATCATTTGTTGCGGGTTCGGAGTGATGAAATTACGAAAACTACTTTTATGCGCGCTACGAGCTTTATGAGTTTTGGTGATGTCGTTGGACTCACCAATGCCCTAGCTGCATTCGTGGATATGATGAACCAGATTTCTTCAGGCCATTCCTCGACCAGTTTATTGTCGTGTTATTGATGACATTCTGGTCTATTTCAAGATTCGTGAGGAACATGAGCAGCACTTGAGGATTTGCTTTGCAGACATTGGGAGAGCACCAGCTGTTTGCTAAATTCTTGGAGTGTTCCTTCAGGCTTGATAGTGTTGACTTCCTAGGTCATGGGGTTACGGGAGACGGTTTTCGTATGGACCCATGGGAGATCGAGTCCGTACAGCTTTGGCCCAGACTTGTAGCAGGGACAGAGGTCCGTAGATTTTTGGGCTTAGCCGGTTTTTACCGCCGTTTCGTGCAGGATTTCTTGAGTATCGCTGCACTGTAGACCGTACTGACAAGGAAGGGGGTTCCTTTTCTTTAGACTGAGGCATGCGTGCGGAGTTTTCGGCAGTTGAAGACTCGGTTGACGATTGCACCAGTTCTATCTTTGCTTTCTGGATTGGGCGACTTGTTGTTTACTGTGATGTTTTGCGAGTGGGGCTCGATTGTATACTGATGTAGCATGATACAGTTATCGCTTATGATTCCCGATAGTTAGAGAAAGTACGAGCAGGATTATCCCACTCATGATCTGGAGATGACCGCGGTGGTTTTGAGCTGGAGATTTGAGGACACTACTTGTACGGAGAGTCGTGTCAGATTTTCACAGACCACCAGAGCTTAGTGTATATATTCCTGCAGCGGGTTTTGATTGTTGAGACGGTGCCTTTGGATGGAGCTTGTGAAGGATTGTGATTGTGAGGTCCTTCATTACCCATGGCAAGACGATTGTGGTAGATGATGCTTGAGTCGTAGGCCCAGGGGTAGTTGTTCCAGTTGTGCGCAGTTCAGAGACAGTCTTCTGCAAATTTACAGTTCTTGTGCGACAGATGATTACAGTTTAAGTTCGCCTTTACTGGGGGACAACTTGCTCATGTCTGCGTCCGTCCACTTTTAGTTAATTATTTCGTGAGGCACAGCCCGCCGATGCTTGTTTATCAAAGATTCTTGAGCATGTTCGGCTGGGTAAAGATTCAGAGTTATTGATTTATGACCAGGGTGTGCTACGTTTAGGGACGCGTTTGCGTGTACCGATACTGATTAGGTAGAGATGCGTGGTCCTAGAGCAGGCACATCAGTCAGCTTTCTGTGTTCACCCAAGTGCCACCGAGCTGTAACGTGACTTGAGAGTTAGTTACGGGTGGGCATGGGTGAAGAATGAAGTTTCGGATTTCGTTTCGAGGTGTCTGGCTTGTTGCGAGCTAAGGTTGAGCGTTTGAGACCGGCTGGAGAGTTGCAACCTTTAACCGTTCCGGAGTTGGAATGGGAGAAGATCTCAATGAATTTCGTTATGGTGTCTACTCAGGTCTAGTCGAGGGTATGACTCCATTCGGGTGATTGTTGTCTGGTTTTGCTCAGTTTGCTCTGTTGTTCTTCGGTGAGTTTGTGAGTTTCCACAAAGTTACTTCATGTGTTGTATCCGATAGAGGCATCCAGTTCGCTAGCCGTCGTTGGAAGAAACTTCAGGAAGCCTTGGGTACTGGTAGTGCTTTAGCTCCGCTTTTCTATCTGTAGGCGGTGGTCAGACAGAGCAGATTATAAATACTCTGGAGGATATGATTATGCATACGTACTGGTTGTTTGTTGGCATTGGGATCGTCGCTTGTCATTAATAGAGTTCTCCTACGATAATGGTTGTCAGGAGACGTTTCAATTGGCAACCTATAGGCCTTGGGAGTAGGTTTTGTCGATCGCCTGTCTGTTTTACTGACTCCGCGAGAGCAGGATTTTTGGACCTCAGCTAGTCGAGAGGCTTCAGAGATAATCCAGTGGTTTAAGTCAGGATGAGAGCAGCCCAGTGCAGACAGATGTCTTAGGCGACCGTAGTTGTCGCAGACTTGAGTTCGCAGTGGGAGATCATGTATTCCTACGGATTTTTTCGATAAAATGGCGTGTTGAGTTTTGAGAAGCTTAGTCCTATATTGTAAGTCCATTTGAAATCCTTCAGCGAGTTAGTAACGTTGCCTATAAGTTGGCACTTCCGCCCAGATTTTTGAATATTCATCCCGTATTCCTTGTGTCGTTACTTTGCAATTACCTTCATGACCTTTCTCACATGATTCAGCACCAGTCCATTTAGCTTGGACGCGATCTTTTCGTTCACCGGCAGCCGATAGTGTTATTGGATCGGCAGGTGGAGAAACTTCGGTCAAGGTCTTGCCATCTATGGAGGTTTTCTTTGGCGTAGCCGTATAGTGAAGAGATCACTTGGGAGGCTACGAGCGAGATGTGGATGATTTGCACTCATCTCATTGAAGGTATGCATAGTGAGAATTTTAATTCGAGGACGGATTTTCTTTAAGGGGAGACTGTAACACCTAAGAATCCGATTAGTGTTAATTAAGCGATAATGCGGGTTTTTGGTAAAAAGTTTTCCAATTTGGGTTCCTCACATTTTATAAAATTAATTAATATTTTATTATTAATTGTTTTGGGCTTGCACACACGTGTGCACGTTAATGTGAGGGTTTGCTTGTGCTAATTTTGTTAGTGACCATGACACTTAACCTAATCCTAATCCTTATTTAAACCTTTTACCCTAAACCTAGGTATTTGTGGGAGATATTTCCTTTGGTCTTTTGGATTGGGAGGAGGTGGCAATGGTGGGTCAAGAGAGAGCCATGCTTGCATTAAAGAAGAGTTAATGCTTGGTGCACTCATCCTTATTCTCACCTCTCTCTCTAACTCACTCACTCACATTCTATCTCACTTATCTCTTTCTCATTATTTCTCATTACTCATTATCTCAACTGAACACTCACCCTATCCTTAACAAATCTTCACTAATCCATCACTAAAGTTCACAAAGTCTCACCAAAATCACTTCTTAAGTCTTGATTTGCCTCTTGGATGCCTTGGAGCTTGGAAAACTAGGATCATTGAGCTTGTGGGAGTAGGTAATGATCTCTATCTATTAATTAAGTCTTTTTAATGTTGCGTAGTATATTCATTTCAGTTTAGAACGCGCAATGTTTCGTTTCGTGCAAATATCGTATTTTTAGTGTAGATTGGTGTCTCGGATGATCTGCTATCAAACCGGGTATTTGTTAGAAAAGTTCTCATCACAATGATCTTTTGTAGTGACCTAGAACCAACCATAAAAACCTGAGACAATTCCATGATCAGTAGGACGCAAATAAATTGCTTATGGCCGCAAATTGCGACCAGACTGGGGTGTTTGGGTTTGGGTTTTGGTCTGGGGGTATTTGGGGTTGTGTGTGGTCTTGTGGTATGTACAACTTTTACAAATTGTGTGTGTAGCAAAATCTGGGACCACTTTTCTTGTTTTCTAGTATTTCGATTACGCGTGTTACGTTATCCGACACGGTTCGTGTCTTTGTGTATCTGTTGCTCTTGGGTTAGTTTCGTAGTGTCGCTATGCACGTTAGCTACTAGACGAACACTTGAGAGTATGTTTGGAGTTGATGCATCGGTCAAATGTAGTGGTTACATGTTATTGGTCGATTGCTAATATGAACTCGTTATATTGTTGTTTTATGATCTAGGGTCACAGGCGGGGGCTTCGGACGCTGCGAAGAAGGGAAAGCGAGTGGTTGGCTTTACTTAGCACCAGGATCATCAGTGAGTAGATTTAACATCTACAGGGGAATCGCCCGCATGGCTTAATGCGTCAGGGCAAAATGTGATATGATATTAGCCGCATGTTATATTGCACATATAGAGATTTTGCATAAAACTTCATTGCATATTATTACTTGTTGTGCTTGGTGATTGAATGATTTTTAGGATGTGTAGTATGAAAATTGTAAAGAAATCACAACCAAAAATTATTTGACCACAATCAACTACGGTGTCAGATGTAGATTGTGAGTGAGTGCGGATCGTCCACAGGGACAGTGTAATCGTTCGTCTTTAGAATTAGATGAGTCAAAACTTTAAAGAAAAGAAAACAAACAATTCATGATTTATATTAGAAGTTCAAGAATTAGAAAATATAGATCTAAGAACAAGAAAAAGATAGAATCAAGAATTGATAGTTTGATGATTTTTCTAAACCAAATCTCAAGAATCGAAATGAGGCTCGTAGGATTCGATCGGATCTATAGATGTGATGCAATCTCAAGATGACGTATTCTTATCCTTCGATGAATTGATACTAGATCGATGATGATCGACAAGAATTAGGGATTTCTAGTGAAACTAGGGTTTCATCTTATCCCTTGTTCTTTCGTCGATATCATTCACATTCTAGCCTCTAGTAAATTCAAGAAACGATCGTAGATCCCTAATTTCGAGCGATAACAATCAAGAAAGTATCGCAACGAAACTAGGTTGTCGATTCTTAAACTTGCTAGGGTTTACAAAACTCGTAGGACTTAAAAATCGTATTAAGATTTGTTACATCATCTTTCTATTGATCGTCTCGACTCCTTAACGAGCGGAGTTTTACTCAAACATCACAACAAGAACAACAATTACAAATTGAGATATAATCATGATGCAAGAATTAAAAGAAAGCAAGATTTCAAGAATTTCACCTTTTATTTATATCATCAATTTCGTTACATTCGCTCAAGAACTACAAGAGGAAGCACTCGATCGTCGATTTGGCTTCGCTCGTCTCCATGAGTCGCGGATCGTCTTGGATCACTTGCTCGGTTGGAGATCGGCTCGGCTCCTAAAAGGTTGAAGGCTTCTCGCTTGATTGTTACTCAAGATCTTGAATTTGGAGTGGAATTAGGGTTAGGGTTTCGCACAAGCCTTGTCACTAGACTTGTGGAAGAAGATGAAGAATTGAAGAAGACTAAAGATTATTGAACTAATGAATGATTACCTAAAAATTGATTAGCCCTTAGCCCTAGGTGTAGACTTCTATTTATAGATATCCAAACCCTAGATCTAGGATTTCAAATTTTAAGTTTCCCTCCATAAGTTTGTTGAGGAAATTTGAATTTCCCTCCAAAAGTTAGTTAGAGGGGAAGCTTCTAGATGTGATTAGTTAGGAGGGAGCTTCTAGAAATAGTTTGTTAGGAGCTTAATTAAGATTAGCCTTGCTTAATGATCTTTGCTGATCTGGCAGAAGACTCTGGAGAATTCTGGAATTTGACGTGTCAAAATGAGGTGTAGGCCTTGAGATAGGAGTTTTGCACTGAAAATTGAGCGATGATGTGGCAATACCGCCGCGGAACCGCGGCTCAAGCCGGCTCCCGCCGCGGTTCCGCGGCTCTTTGGGGGCTTCATGGCTTGAAACTTCAATGGTAATTCTTGGGCTGTCTTATGGGCCTTTATCTGATATGTTGAATTTTATAATTCCTTCTGTATTGCTACCAGATCTGAAATCATTGAGTTGGCGTATTTTTGATCAGCTCTTTTGGCTTTGCTCCTGCAATTTCCTGCACAAATCTCGATACAAGTGTTGCGCAAATACAGAGATGATGCGATACCATGAAATGCGGTCAATTTCCCTTAAAGTGCCGGTTTAAAAGTCTAACACATGAAATCTGATATTTAACGACTGATTTGCTAATATGTGAAATATGAATGCCGAACACTTCTATTTGAGTGCAAATGATAGGGAAATTGCCGTGTTAAAAATACATTATTTTCGACTGATCAAATTCCCCCAAACTTAATTTCGATCGTCTCGAGCGAACTGTTTTATTAAAAAGAGAAGGAGAAAATAAAGAAAGAGAAAAACTAACTAGCACACTTTCGTAGGCAACACGATTGCACTGAGCACGTGCAACAAGCCTTTAAACCTCTAGGTGTCCCTAGTAGGAGGAGTGTTGTCTCCTGAGGGTTTTCAGCGGATTGCACCCACAAAATCCAATAATAAAAGGAAGATCATGAATATTACATTTAAAGAAAAGAATTCTAAAAGAAAGACTTTGAAAATTAGGGTTTCCTACTAGGCTAGCTTTTTGGTTGTCATGAGCCCTATCTTAATGGTCATGAAAAGATGTCAGAAATCACGTCCTCCCTCAATAAAACATCGTCTTATTTTTCATTCCTATCTTTCTTCCAAACATCAATCATATCACCCTGCGTGTGTGTAAAGACATCCCTACACCCGGAGAATTCAATTCAAGCTATCATACTCTTGCCCATCAGCCTCAGTACTTTTTAATTAATGAATATTTAGATGAGATTGCTCACACACTTTCATGCGACCGTTAATACTTCTTGAGGTACTAACCGACCGATTACTCCTGTGCTTGCTTACTTGGTGTATTTTCCTTGTCTTGCACCACCTCAGGCATAGCAGTGACTCTCAGACCAGTTGGCCATAGGGCACTAGGTGAAGAAGCACCCTCGTTATATATTTTTTTATTGCCCTTGGTGATAACAAAACCAGTGTCCATTTTTCTCACCACTTTATATTTTATTCATTTTTTTTATTTCCTTCATACATCGGCTTTAAGACAAGAGTATTTCAAGGTATCCTCTACTATCCCAGGCTTCAAGACGTGTGTAAGTGCGAATAGCAGGGTATCAACGTTCAAAATGTTTTGGCTTCCAGAATAGAAACTATTTTTCAGACTTATTTTTATCCTCAGATTAGTGACGTCTTTCATCTTACTAACCCTTGGGACAACGGCTCATAACTACTTATTACTAGTTCGTATAAGAAAACTTCTAATTTTCTTGATTTTCATAAATTTTTCTAATCTCATGGATGTAATTTTTCACTATCTAAACTTTCATTATCTTATTTATGTAAAAAAATATTTTTATAGTTTTGAAATTTTTTAAATTTTTATAGGTTTTTTGAAAAATGTTTTGTGCTTATGCAAATGATGCGAAAATAAGCACAAACCTTCCCCAAACTTGTTTTCAACAGTGTCCTCACTGTTGCCATCAGCTAAATCTCGAATAACCTGTAAGCTTGGGAGGAATTTTATTAGTGGGGGCAAAATATTTAAGTGAAGAACCTCCCCCAAACTTATTCTTGGCTCAAAATTGTGTAAAAATTTTCTTTTCAAGAGCCCGATGAAATGCCCCCCCCCCCCCAAACTTGAGTTATGCAATGTTAAACTTTGAAAATCACATGAGGGGGTCAAGAATCAGTGGTCGATGCCAAGCTTTGCAAAGACCGAATGTTAACACCAACCATTCAAAAATTTTATCAATGCAGTGCTCTGGTTGGTGGAAGAAGAAATGGGGAAAGGTTAAGTGGTGGAATAGAATGTGTGAGCGTCTCATTTTGGAGAGACGATGCAGTGTATGTGATGGATTACTCGCATTCTTTTTACAATTCAGAAAAAGGGGTGGAGGTTCAATTTCATTGATTGGGACATGATTCATCTCAACACCCGTGTTATTCAGAAATACAAGTTCATCAGTGAAGATCTCCTCAAAAGTTTCATCAATACCCCGAAGAATAATGTCATCACAAAGTGCGGGGTGATCTTCAGACTCTAAAAGCAGTTCATAATCGGTATTAATTGTTGACCCGGACATCTCGGTGGAAGAGTCCGTATGTGTATGATACATAGTTGGGTCAAACAATAACATATGAAAAGAGTCTAGATAAATATCAGGAGGATCATCAAATTCGCTGTTGTCGACTTCCATTAACTCTACAGAACAGACCTGAGCAGTAGGTTCGGAGGGTACACTTCCCAACTTGTAAATGTTCAGCTCTATTGACCTATTCCCGAAGGATAGGGTCATATAACCGTTACGACAGTTGATAATAGCATTGGAAGTGGCCAAAAAGGGGCGACCTAAAATCTCCGGAATTTGATTCCGTGGGTTCGCTACAGGCTGTGTATCCATTACAATAAAATCCACAGGGAATATAAATTCCCCGATTTTTATTAACACATCCTCCAGTTCACCCCTAGGTTTGGTGATTGATCGGTCAGCCATCTGGAGAGTGCAATGGGTTGGCTTCAACTCTCCGATCCCTAGTTGCTCATAAACAGAGTATGGAAGCAAGTTAACACTAGCGCCAAGGTCTAGTAGAGCACGATTAATGTGTTTTTCCCCAATAGAAATGGAAATAGTAGGATATCCAGGATCCTTACGTTTCCTTGGTAATTGTTTGGGGAAAGCCGTGTCTACTGTCTTTTCCATGAAAATCTTCTTGGGCACTTGAGTCTTCCTCTTCCTAGTGCACAAGTTCTTAAGAGTTTTCGCATAGGACGGAACTTGTTGGATAGCATCTAGGAGAGGGATGTTGATGTTAACTTGCTTAAAAATGTCCATAATCTTCTCCATATGTGGACTCGGTGTGTTAGCCCTTAACCGATTAGGATAAAGTGCTTTAGCAATAAGCGCTGGGTACATCATAGGAGAAGGAAGTGTGTGTGGACCCGATCCCAAAATAGAAGTGGGGATCGTCCGTGGAGGAGTAAAAGAGGTGGGCTGAAGTGGCGAGCCTTTTGGGAAATGAAGAATAGGCTCGGAAGAAGATGGTGGGGTAGAAGAACTGGGGTCAGAACTAGAAGTGTGTGTGTGAGGAAAGGTCTCAGCCGGGGTGTTATTAAATGATTTATCAGTATCATCAAACTCTTCCCCAACGTGATTGTCAAGCACTCTTCCAGATCTCAACGTAAGTGCATCCACATGATGTGAATAGCCAGGATTGGGTAAAGGTTGAGCTGGAAGTTTTCCTTTCTCTCGTGCACTCATTTCGGCTTTTAGTTGTGCAATTTGTTCTTCCATCGACTTGATGTTCTCATTTTGAGAGATATTGATCTTCATTACATTCTCAACGGAAGATTGCAAACTTGCCGTCCCTTGGATGGATTGTTTCATGAAAGTATCCAAGGTTTGTGCTAGTGCAGAGGTATTATCTGTACCGGTCAATTGCAAAGGACTAGACGGTGCAAAAGTGTTGGCCGGATTTTGGAAATTTTGTGATTGGAAGGGGTGCTGACTCAATTGAAGTTGTGGGTGCTGTTGTGGTGGAGGGACCCTTTGGAAATGATTCGTGTTTGGAACCGTGTTTTGAGATTGTGATTGGTTCCAAGAAAAGTTAGGGTGATTCCTCCAACCCTGATCATATGTGGAGGAAGATGGATCGTTTCTAGGTCTTTGAAATGCGGCATTGGTATACTCATGACCTTGAAACGGACATTCTTCCGTAAAGTGAGACGGATCAGAACGGCATCCACATACAGTTTTGGAGAGTGACATTTGACTTAGGGCGGCAGCTAAAAATTTGTTTTCCATAGTCTCGAGTTTCTTATTGATAGCTGCAATGTCAGCTCTAACTCCTATGGAAATATCATTGTTATCCCTAAACGATTGACTCACACCCTCCCACTGTAAAGATTTTTCTGCGAAATCTTCTAAAAAATTCCAGGCTTCCCCATCATCTTTAGTCATGAAGTTGCCTTGACACATGGATTCAAGGGTCTGTCTTGTGTTAGGATTAATGCCCTCATAAATGTTTCGGCACAGTTCCCATCTCGGGATGCCGTGATGTGGACATTGGACTAACAGATCCTTGAAACGTTCAAGACATTTTGAAAATGTTTCATTTGGAAGCTGGGTGAATTGATAGATTTCGCTACGGACTCGAGCTGTCTTTTGGTGTGGGTAGAATTTCTTAAGGAATGCTTTGACGAATTCGTCCCAATTTGAAATGGAATGTGCGGTAGTGTTATATAGCCACTTCTCGGCTAAATCGCACAAGGTAAATGGGAGAAGGCGAAGACGGAAAGCATCCTCAGAAAGCTGTGAGGTACCCATCATTGCGCATACATTTTCAAATTTCGTGATGAACACGTATGCGTCTTCAGACTCGAGACCGTGAAATTTTTGTAGAAGGTTGATGTATTGGGGTTTAATCTGAAAATTTTCCCCGTTGGCTGGTGGAATGGAAAGACAGGTGGAAAGTGGGCCTCGTGTTGGACAGCATCTCTCTTGGAGAGAGATGCGAGGTGGATTCTGCGCACCAACGGACGGCGGCAGGTTAGTGGAAAAGAAGTTCGATGGAGGTGGATCCATCGATGTGGGTGTGGTGGTGGGTAAAGAAAAGTAAATGTAGAAATATCGACTTTAGGGTCGATCGGGGGGACGCGGACTGAACGGGCACTAGAATCCCGTGTCCAGCCTATCTTGTACTAAAAAGGGTTAGTACAAGTGGCAGCGTGAATTTATAATTAGGGGAAATGAAATATGCGGTGTTTGTTTTGAAAATTGATACGGATTTTTTTGAAAATATGATGCAACACACAAAACCCTAATTCTAGGGGTCACCTAGGTCAAACTCTAGACCGCTCCTAACTGCCAAAAGACAAGTCGTAGGATAAATCCTCCACTGCCCCTTTGTCTCCCTTTGGCCAGGTAAGTGCCAGGTAAGTGGGAAGGTACTCCACTACGTAAGTAGTGGGCCTAATTAATAACCACTAGCCTTCGACACACTTTCCTAGGCACCACAAGAAAACGCGGATAAGCAATGAATTACCCACGACCTTCTCTTGTCCTAAGTGAGCGCGACGGTCCTTAGAGTCATCTCTAGATATTTTTTAGTTAATGTAGGTCAATGCGGATGCAAGTTTTGCGATTTTCGGGGCCTAGGAAGGGTAATGAACTCCCCACCTAATTTGGATTTGGTCGTGCCCCTTAATTTCCGTATTAATATGCAAACAACCAAGAATCAAAAAACACGCACAAATTTTTATTTTGCTTTTGCGGCGCAGCGATTATTTGCAAAGAAACCTGCAGCAAATTGTCAATTGGAGCAGACAGAGGAGGAGATAAGAAAGATAGAGACTTACAGAGCAAAATTGGTGCAGTGAAGCAACAAGGGGGCCGCGGAACCGCCGCAGGAGAGGGTGTTTTGCCGCGGAAACGCGATGGAGTGAAGAGATCTCTGCAAAAAGTTTTTATCACAATGCTCCTGTTGCTCCCTTTAGCTCTCTGGAATATTCACAAAAATTTTATCCAAGCTCCAATGATTCCAGATTTTCTCGCAATCAAATCAGAACACACGTATTAGTGTTTGCATGAGTTTAGATCTAAAAATTACAACAGAATAAATTGTTCAACTCAAATTTCAAAATACGAACAATTAGCGCACTATCCCCGGCAACGACGCCATTTGATTGAATGATTTTTAGGATGTGTAGTATGAAAATTGTAAAGAAATCACAACCAAAAATTATTTGACCGCAATCAACTACGGTGTCGGATGTAGATTGTAAGTGAGTGCGGATCGTCCACAGGGACAGTGTAATCGTTCGTCTTTAGAATTAGATGAGTCAAAACTTTAAAGAAAAGAAAACAAACAATTCATGATTTATACTTGAAGTTCAAGAATTAGAAAATATAGATCTAATAACAAGAAAAAGATAGAATCAAGAATTGATAGTTTGATGATTTTTCTAAACCAAATCTCAAGAATCGAAATGAGGCTCGTAGGAATCGATCGGATCTATAGATGTGATGCAATCTCAAGATGACGTATTCTTATCCTTCGATAAATTGATACTAGATCGATGATGATCGACAAGAATTAGGGATTTCTAGTGAAACTAGGGTTTCATCTTATCCCTTGTTCTTTCGTCGATATCATTCACATTCTAGCCTCTAGTAAATTCAAGAAACGATCGTAGATCCCTAATTTCGAGCGATAACAATCAAGAAAGTATCGCAACGAAACTAGGTTGTCGATTCTTAAACTTGCTAGGGTTTACAAAACTCGTAGGACTTAAAAATCGTATTAAGATTTGTTACATCATCTTTCTATTGATCGTCTCGACTCCTTAACGAGCGGAGTTTTACTCAAACATCACAACAAGAACAACAATTACAAATTGAGATCTAATCATGATGCAAGAATTAAAAGAAAGCAAGATTTCAAGAATTTCACCTTTTATTTATATCAACAATTTCGTTACATTCGCTCAAGAACTACAAGAGGAAGCACTCGATCGTCGATTTGGCTTCGCTCGTCTCCGTGAGTCGCGGATCGGCTTGGATCACTTGCTCGGTTGGAGATCGGCTCGGCTCCTAAAAGGTTGAAGGCTTCTCGCTTGATTGGTACTCAAGATCTTGAATTTGGAGTGGAATTAGGGTTAGGGTTTCGCACAAGCCTTGTCACTAGACTTGTGGAAGAAGATGAAGAATTGAAGAAGACTAAAGATTATTGAACTAATGATTGATTACCTAAAGATTGATTAGCCCTTAACCCTAGGTCTAGGCTTCTATTTATAGATATCCATACCCTAGATCTAGGATTTCAAATTTTAAGTTTCCCTCCAAAAGTTTGTTGAGGAAATTTGAATTTCCCTCCAAAAGTTAGTTAAAGGGGAAGCTTCTAGATGTGATTAGTTAAGAGGGAGCTTCTAGAAATAGTTTGTTAGGAGCTTAATTAAGATTAGCCTTGCTTAATGATCTTTGCTGATCTGGCAGAAGACTCTGGAGAATTCTGGAATTTGACGTGTCAAAATGAGGTGTAGGCCTTGAGATAGGAGTTTTGCACTGAAAATTGAGCAATGATGTGGCAATACCGCCGCAGAACCGCGGCTCAAGCCGGCTCCCGCCGCGGTTCCGCGGCTCTTTGGGGGCTTCATGGTTTGAAACTTCAATGGTAATTCTTGGGCTGTCTTATGGGCCTTTATCTGATATGTTGAATTTTATAATTCCTTCTGTATTGCTACCAGATCTGAAATCATTGAGTTGGCGTATTTTTTATCAGCTCTTTTGGCTTTGCTCCTGCAATTTCCTGCACAAATCTCGATACAAGTGTTGCGCAAATACAGAGATGATGCGATGCCATGAAATGCGGTCAATTTCCCTTAAAGTGCCGGTTTAAAAGTCTAACACATGAAATCTGATATTTAACGACTGATTTGCTAATATGTGAAATATGAATGCCGAACACTTCTATTTGAGTGCAAATGATAGGGAAATTGCCGTGTTAAAAATACATTATTTTCGACTGATCACTTGGACTTGTACCCTTTGGACACTGCACTATTATTGACGGCTAATGTTGCACGAGCACTGATTGTATGCCACTCACACCGTCAATAATTGCCATGACACGCACAACACATATACATATGTGTGATTGTATTGGTTAGGTACATTGAGACATTGATTCATATTCTATTGCGCATATGACCTATAGCATACATGTATACCTACATGCTTACACATATGCCTTGCCATGCCTACATATTAGCTACCCATATACCTATATGGTATTGTACCATTAGAGATAGGTATATACACATTTGAGACATAGCTACATGTACATCTTGTATACATACTTACATGTACACCCATATACCTTGATATAGTTACACATATACCTGGAGGGTATTGTATCATTATTGACATGTATATACACATACCTAGCTTGATATAGCTACACACATACTTGGAGGTTATTACATCATTATTGATAGGTAGATACATGGATCTTGCTATACCGACATGGTTACGCATACATGGCTATAGCTATATGTTCACCCTTAGATGATGTTGTATGGATTTTGGAGAAGTTAAGAACCGCATGATATATTCAATAACTTGTTGCAGTTAAATAGCGGTTTTTCCTTTATATGCTCATATAATTGTTTCATGTTGCATATATTATATTTCATGGATTTCATATTGATATATGGATTTCACATGATGTTGTATGGATGTTTTACTCTTGGGTATATATATCAGTGGTATGGGACGCTGATATATATACATGTATATATATATAGTGGTATGGGACGCTGATATATATGTACCCCTAATATATATATATATATATCAGTGGTATAGGACGCTGTTATATATGTGTACATATAATATATATATATATATATATCATCATAATGATCTGTGCAAATATACTTATTCATTATATTATGGTCGATATGAGGGCCGATGTTATGGTCGAAAGGAGGGACGATATTATGGTCGAGATTAGGGGCCTGTGCGCCCGATATGAGGGGTCTATGTGCCCGATATGAGGGGCTTATGTGTCCAATGTGAGGGGCCTATGTGCCCGATATGAGGGGCTTATGTGCCCGATGTGAGGATGACATGTTTTATTTCATACTCCTCATTTATTTGATATGCATTGCTTCTTGTATTAGTAGTACCTGATAGAGTACCTTTCATGACTGTTGCATATACATATTGCTATTTATTTCTATCTACTTGCATGTGATAGATTAGCGCAGTACGTGCATACCTGCGATTACCTGTATATGTTATTTACTATTCACGAGTTGGAAACTCACCCCTGTTGTGCCACAGGGTTGTACAGGTTGTCCCTCAAAGCAGTCAGAGGTAGGGCTATCTTCTTCACATCGTATCATCTTTTGCAGCGGATACCGCTACGGCTGACTGGGTACAATTTTGATATAGGTGGGTTTTGCGGTTATCCGATATTGCTCATTGTATATTCGTTGTATCTAGTACTCTCCATTTACCATATTCATGTATTGACTTAGAGACGAGTTGTGAGGACGATATTGTATATTATTTGTGACTTGAAGATTTTCATGCTGTTCACTTTATATCGTCTTTTTCTTCGCTACGGCGTCGTATATCTGTTGTAGTGGTTGTTTTCCACCTTTGGGCGTGGATTTTCTCCCGTTGGGGATGCTTTACTTATATATTTATGTTGTACCCTTTTGGGGGGCTTGTTTTACAAAGGAGGTGCTGCCAAATTTTTAAAGGAAGTAAATTTGGACTTTAAAGAATTTTGATTGAGATTTCAAAAGTTTTAACAATGTTATTATCACTTAATACTTTTGATGGTTTAGATTGCTGGTTTTTTGGCTTACTTGAATTTCGTTACGCCTGGAGACGTTACGTAGTTTAAGTGCTGTCACGTGCTAAGTTTTAGGTCGTGACATACTTGAGCATGGAATTCAGAGACTACTTAAAAGAGAATGGGATTCTCTCTCAGCTTATTCCTCCGTATACACCACAGCACAATAGAGTATCGGACCGGTGGAATCGCACCCTATTAGATATGGTGCGCTCTATGATGAGTAACGCTGGGTTGCCTATTTTCTTTCGGGGTTATCCACTTGCGATAGATGGATTCCTATTGAATAGAGTTTCGACCAAGTCATTTGCTACCACTCCATATGAGATATGAAATGGAAAGAGACTATCTCTTAAATGAGTTAAGATATGGGGTTGTCCGGTCTATGTTAAAAAGCAAAATCCTGACAAGCTCAAGGCAAGGTCAGTTCTTTGTATGTTTCTAGGATATCCCAAACAAACGCGAGCGAATATCTTGTGCCACACCGAGGAACAATAGGTGTTTGTTTCTTGACATGCCACCATTTTAGAAAAGGAATTTTTTGTGAAAGAAATCAGTGGTAATGAGGTAGAACTAGAAGAAGTTCCAGCAACACAAACTATTACTGACGATTTGGTGGAACCGTAGGATTCAATAGTCCCCAATGAACCTTAGCCACTCCGTAGATCTAGTAAGGTTCCTCATCCACCTGAGTGATACTACAGTTTTCTCATAGACGGTGGGAGCGAGGATTGCATCATGGAAGATGATGACCGAACTAGTTTCGAGCAGGCCATTACAAATGCAGACTATGTGAAATGGCTGGATGCTATGTGATTTGAGATGGAATCCATGTACACCAACAAAGTATGGACTTTGAAAGTTGCTCCTGAAAGGGTAAAACCCATCGAGAGAAAGTGGATCTTGAGAAAATAATTGGTGTAGATGGAAAAGTTGAGACTTTCAAAGCTAGACTTGTAGCAGAAAGTTTTCCTCAACAACCAGGTGTCAACTATGATAAAACCTTTTCTCTAGTAGCTATGCTTAAGTCCATAAGGATCCTACTTGCCGCTGCTGCATACCATGACTAAGAAATCTGGCAGTTGCACGTCAAGACCGCTTTTCTAAATGGTGATTTAGAAGAGAGCATACATGACACAGCCAGAGGGCTTCGTAGACAGTGGGAGCAACGGAAGCGTGTGCAAGCTTCTTAAATCCATATACGGATTAAAGCAGGCATCGCGGAGCTGGAACATCTGTTTCGATGAAGCTGTCAAAGAGTTTGACTTCATCAAAAATGTAGATGAACCATGTATATATAAGAAGGTTATAGAGAGTAAGGTTGTCTTCCTCGTATTGTACGTGGATGACATACTATTGATAGGAAACGATATTCCTATGCTACACTCGGTCAAGCTTTTCTTACCACACAAGTTCTCCATGAAAGATCTAGGTGATGCCTGCTACATCCTGGGGATAAAGATCTATAAAGATAGATCTAAACTGATATTGGGATTGTCCCAATCCAGGTGCATAGACACCATAATAAATAGGTTTAGTATGGAAGATTCTATGCGTGGTAATGTACCCGCTTTTTTAGGACTCACACTCTCTCTAAAGAGATGTCTCTCAAGACTGATTTGGAAAGGGCTCGCATGTAAGGGATACCCTATACTTCAGCAGTCGGGTCAATCATGTATGCGATATTATGTACCAGACCAGATGTAGCTTACTCACTAGGTGTAGTCAGTAGGTATCAAACAGATCTTAGAGAGAATGACTGGACAACTGTGGATAACATTCTTAAGTAATTGAGAAGGACTAAAGAGATGTTCTTGGTGTATGGTAACGGTGAACTCCCGGTTAGTTGGTCTCAGGATTTGTTTTCACCCTCAGTGGAGGGACGGTATGTTGGAAGAATTCCAAGCTAGATACCGTAGCAGACTCGACGATGAAGGCTGAATACATCGCTACCAACGATGCTGCCAAAATGGTTGTCTGGATGAAGAAGTTCATAAGTTGAACTTGGTGAGGTTCCATCCATTGAGCATCCAATACCTGTGTATTGTGATAATAATGGAGCTTTGGCTTTGTCCAAGGATCCCCGGTCCCATCAGTGATCTAGACATATTCTTAGGCGGTATCACCTGATCAGGGTGATAGTAGATCGCCGGGAGATCGAGGTTAGGAGAGTTGACACTGAGGATAACACAGCGGATCCACTCACCAAGGCCTTCCCCCAGATGCTAATTGAAAGACTTTTTGGGATGTCGGGTATGAGATACTACACCAACTTGCCTTAGTGCAAGTGGGATATTATTAGTGATATGTATTTCCTAGAGGCCATTATTGTTTGATATAGTGGATGCTTGGACATATATATGGAGGACTTTCATGCTCGACATGATAGTAAGCTATCCGGTTGCCTTTATCTTAATATGTTCACTGGTATTATTATATCTTCTCACATATACATATTGATAATGCCCTTAGGATGTTGGCTTGGCTACCAGGACTATGATGCGGATCATACTACTAGGACCTGGTTAGTCCACAAGCACATCCTTCAATTGTTCCTAATCGAGGGAATATCGAGACAGGACATCAATATTCTAGAGTAGACTAGTATATATGTTTCTTTACCTTGTATGGGGCGATGGTTGATCCCATACCCATTGGTGTTTGACATCAAAGATTGTACACAGGTGCTTATTAGAGAATGGGTACATACTATACCTATCGTCAGATAGCAGTTTTCTGGTGACATTGGTATAGGTTAGTCTGTAGACTCGAGATTGTTAAAGAGTCTTATGTGGCTCCCACTTTGCTTTGATTTCCTCCCTACCACGGCTTAAAGGAGTCATGAAAACAGGTGGATTTTGGGTACAGTCCCGAGTCACATGGAAGCAATGAGCGATAGGAGGGGTTTCGTCTCTCCCGGTAGTGGGAGTTGATGTTGCACTATGCTCGATTGGCTATAACAGAAAGTCCCTGGCCAAGGCTAATGAGATTTTCTGGTAAGTGTTATCAGTAGTTTTTCGAACCATTATGAGCAATGCATCGACATGACTTATCAAGTTATTGGGGTCTGACGATTCCACCCCTAAACCCGATATGCGACTTATCATACGAAGAGACCGGACTATACAGTAAGTGTTACTTATAGACTTCATAGGAGTTTGGACAAGCTTGTTTGTTGATCTTCTAATCGCTCAATACCTTGGTAGTCATTACGTCCATCTAGTACCGCTGACGGCTTGTGGGTGACTGATGTGATCATCACCTACTACTGGCGTATTGACGAGTCTTTAGAGTCCCACACAGAAGTTTTCTGGTTCAAGCGAAACAAAGTAGGGCACATATGCTGATATATGCGGGGGCCTGATTAAATACGACTATGAGATACCGTATTGTAATCTGGCGGCTATTTGTGACAGTTAGGTTATATGTGATTTAACCGGATTATCGAATCAAGTGTTGATTTGATAATGTGATATAAAAATAAATGATATTAGTCGGTTATATGTGATATAATCGGATTATTGAATCAAGTGTGTAGTGTTCCCTAGGTCGGCAGCAAGGTTTCGGGAGGCATCGTCCATTCCGTTTTCAAATTTTTTTGCCGTTCTAAAGAACCCTAACCTAGAATCGTAACTAGAGATTTAAACAAACTAGCAATGTTAACATCTTAACATCTATGTGAATGAGGAATACAACCTTCGTAGACCGGTCCTTCACTTCAAAAGCTCCATGTAGTAGTCCTTTCGCTCCAAGTATTGAACACCCGAACTCTAGTAAAGGTTCACATGAAGAAATGAACAAGCTTGCTCGAAATCTTCGAGGCCGAAGATGATCTACGTCGAAGAGACTCAAGCTCATGCTACCACTTCACTAATGGTAGATTAGTGAAGCAAACACCCTAAACTAAATGGCTAATATAGTAGAGGATGATGAAGTAGGAAATGGGCTCACTTTAGATTTAATTTTCTCACAATATTTTCTCACTTTAGAAATAGCTAGCAAGCTCTTTCCCATGAAGAAGAAGATGAAGAATGAAGATGAGAGAATGAACTCATGAGGTGAGAATATCAAACATGGATGAGTTAGTGTCATAAACTAACTCATGTAGAGAATAAACCATGGGTTAACAATAATGGTTGGGTTAATAAATATCTTCAAGTAAAACAAAATGAGTGGACTTGGTCAATGGTTCTACATGCTTCTACAAGCGTCAACCATGTGACTAATTACCACTAATTTGTGAATTTCCAACATAAATAAAAACCTTAGGATTATCATAACCATGGTGTAAGTCCCATACACCCATGTAGCATGACACAAATTCATGTACATTAATATATATCACATATATACTATATGCACTAGTGAGAAAAAGAAATGTTTAAGTGAGCTAATATTAGTTAATGTAAATTAATATATCACAAATATAAATATATATTAAATCATTAAATCAACACTTGATTTAATACTCCGTCTATATCATATACAACCGACTAATATCAAATGAATCAGCTTATCGAATCAACACTTGATTCGATAACCCGGCTATATCACATATAACCGACCGATATCTCATATCGCGAGAATAGAATGCTGTATCACATGCACGCATTAATCTCGGTACCGCACATATCATATATGTGCTCCTACTTCGTTTCGCATGAACCAGGAAACCTCTGTGTAGGACTATAAAGACTCGTCAATACGCCAGTAGTAGGTGATGATCATATCAAACACCCATAAGCCATAAGCGGTCTGCTAAACGTAACGGCCACCCAGGTATTGAGCGATCAAAAGATCAACAAGCAAGCCTCCTCATACTCCTGTGAATCCAATCAGTAACACTACCGTATAGTCTGGTCTCTTCGTCTGATATGTCTCATATCGTAGCCAGGGGGTGGTATAACGTCAGACCCTAATAGCCCGATAAGTCATGCCAATGTAAGGTCCATAACGATTCAAGAAACTACTGATAACACTTACCAGTAAATCTCAGCAACCCTGGCCAGGGATTTCTTGTTATGGCCAATCGAGCATAGCGTAACATCAACACCCAATACCGGGAGAGACAAATCCCTCCTATCGCTCATTGCCTCCATGTGACTCGGGACTGTACCCAAAAACCACCTTTTTGCACAATCTCTTGACCGTGGTATGGTGGAAATCAAAGTACAGTGGGAATCACACAAGACTCTATGACGATCTCGGGTCGACAGACTAACCTGTACCAGTGTCACCAAAGAACTGCTATCTGACGATAGGTATAATACCATCTAGGAGTTCTCGACGAGTCCGTTCAGTGTACCCAGTCTCCACTGAGCACCCGTATACCATCTTTGATGTCAAACACCAATGGATATAGGATCATCCATCACCCATCATATGGGTCAAGATGTGTATACGCTAGTTTACTCTTGAGTGTCGATGCCCTATTTCGATACTCCCACGACTAGGAACAATTATAAAGTGTACTTGTGGACTACCATTGGCCCCACTAGTATGATCTCCATCATAGTCCTGATAGTCAAGTACACATCCTAAGGGCTTTATCAACATGTGAGAGAAAGACAACTTCACTTATACAAGTCAACATGTTAAGAAAAAGAGCAACCAGATAGCATACCATCATGTCGAACAAGAAATTCCTCCCTATATATGTCCAAGCATCCACTACAATATACATCACATGTACAGTAATGGCCTCTAGAGCATACATATAACTAACAAAGTGTTGATTTAATAGTATGATATATATTTATATTTGATATAATTATATATTGACTAATATTATTGCTCACTAATAATATGCTTATCTTTATATATATATATATATATATATATATATTATATGAAGCATGGCATGGATTTTCTATTTTTAGAAAATAGAAAATGAGGTGTAATATGTGGAGATATTTGTGGAATGGCAAGGCATGGGTTTTTTCCTTTGTTTATTAGTCTTGACTCACTATTCAAGCATGGTTGCAATTTCTTATTGCATTTTATTCCATGCTTGAATAAGTGAGGTCAAGAGAGAGCCATTCATGCTTGCTTATTCTAACACTTAGCCATTTTTGAGAGCTCATGTGATGAGTTTCTCTAGCTCTCTCCATCATCATCCCCTTCCTCATACTTCAAGCTCTAAACCCTTACATGTGATGTGAACCATAGAGCTTGAGATCCCTAGTGAGCATACAACACCCCAACTTCACCATCCCACATTAGATTAGCACTTTGGTATGGTGTGTTTCCTTCACTAAAGAGTTTAGTGAAGAGGAAGCTTGGATTGGCGGACTTCGGGTGGACCATCTTCGGCACGAATGTCGTCGGAGGAAGTTCGTTCAACCTTCAAGTGGAGCCTAGTGGAGTCATGTGGACTACAACCCGGAGCATTAGAAGAGAAGGACATAGTCTAGAAAGGTTGTAGCCTCCTTCCCTTCTCTTAGTTTATCATATCATCATTGTTAAACCCTAATATTCTAGTTAAGATCTTGTTAAGTATTCATTAGCACCACGAATTTTTGAAAATTGCATGTGTGATGCCCGTTTAAACCACGTCGCGGTGCTAACAAACAATTTCAATGTGTACGTTTCTTAATCCTGTATGGGGCGATGGTTGATCCCATAGCCATTGGTGTTTGACATCAGAGATTGTACATAGGTTCTCATTGGAGAATAGGTACACCGAACAGGACTCGCCGAGAACTCCTAGTTGGTACTATACCTATCGTCAGATAGTAGTTCTCCGGTGACACTGGTGTAGGTTTGTCAGTAGACCCGAGATCGTCATAGAGTCTTTTGTAGATCCCACTGTGCTTTGATTTCCTCCCTACCACGGCTCAAAGAAGTCGTGCAAACAGGTGGATTTTGGGTACAGTCCCGAGTCACATGGAGGTAGTGAGTGATAGGAGGGGTTTCGTCTTTCCTGGTATTGGGAGTTGATGTTGCGCTATGCTCGATTGACTATAACAGAAAGTCCCCTGGCCAAGGCTAATGAGATTTACTGGTATGCGTTATCAGTAGTTTCTCGAATGGTTATAGGAAGTGCATCGGCGTGACTTATCAAGTTATTGGGGTCTGATAATTCCACCCGTAGACTTGATATGCGATATATCAGACTAAGAGACCGGACTGTACGGTAAGTCTTGCTTATAGGCTTTACGGGGAGTTTGGACATGCTTTCTTGTTGATCTTCTATTCGCTTAAAACATGGGTAGCCGTTACGTCCAGCTAGTACCGCTGACGGCTTGTGGGTGACTGATGTGATCATTACCTACTGCTGGCGTATTGATGAGTCTTTAGAGTCCCACACAGAGGTTTCCTAGCTCAAACGAAATGAAGTAGGGCACATATGTGATATGTGCGGAACCTTGATTAATACGTGTATGTGATACCGTATTCTGATCTCGTGATATAGGTTATATGTGATATAACCGGATAATTGAATCTAGTGTTGATTCAATGAATTGTTATATGTATATTTGATATACATATACATGATATTAGTCGGTTATATATGATATAACCGGATTATTAAATCAAGTGTTGATTTAATAATTTGATATATATTTATATATTTGATATATTAATATATATTAACTAATATTAGCTCACTAAATAATTTATTCTCTTGATGTATATATGTTGATATATATATTTATGTATATATATATTACATATACTATTGTGTCATGCTAGATGATACGTTGGACATGGGTGTATGAGACTCATACCAAACTAAAGATAATTTGGGTGATTTAATTATTAAGGGAAAAATGAAAATTAGATGGAATTTAGCATGGCTTATGATGCTTAGGGAAGTATGTAGAAGCCATGACTCATTCCGCTAATTTTGTCTTTACATTAGATATTTTATAACCCAACCATTATCCTTAGCCATGGTTAACTCTCTACAAAAGATATATGAGATATTTCTTTCACCCATGGTTCATAAGAAGTTCTAGTTCTTCACTAGTTCATCTTCTTCTCCTCTCTTGAATATTTCTAGAGTTAAAAAGAAAAAGAGAAACACAATTCTAAAGTGAGCAAACTTTCTACTTCATCAATCTCTACCAAACTAGCCCTTTTGTATTGGTTGATTCCTTCACTAATTCCTTAGTTAGTCAAGAGGTAGCTTGAGTTAGAGATTCCTTTCGCCTAGTGGAGCCTAAGAAGAGTTCGACGGACCACTACTTGGAGCTAAGAGACTACTACTTGGAGCTTTAGAAGTGAACGACCGGTCTACAACGGTTGTATTCATTGTTCTCCTAGTGTAAAGCTTGTTTACTAGTTTAAAAACCCTAATTCTCTTGTTCGATTCTGGGATAGCATGAAATAGCACACTAGATTTTTTAAAATTGCATACTTGATGTTGGAGATAGTGCCCTCAGAGTCAATTATTGGATCACAGGCACGTGATTGCAATGATTGAGGGAGGACTTATCCCGGTAGGACAGTCTTACTCAAGATGATAGTATGCTATCTGGTTTATCTTTATCATCGTGTACTGTTTTAGGTGACCTTACAGGTCACTATTGCACGTTGATAGTGTTGCGCCACGGCAGCGCCCCGGCCGTCTTACCGAGGCCAAAATGCGGAATCAAAAATTTTCCGTACTTGGAAACTGGCGCTACCGCGGACAATAAAACCCGGATCGTAAACCATTAACCTATACTAGCTAACAAGAGATGGGGAAGAGATATACCGAATGATCCGAGTCTTCCGGTCCCCTCGTCGTCGTCCCGATCTCCTGCGGAAACTCCGGTCGTCGCCTCCTCGCCGGAAAGGCACCACATCGCCTGTATCTTTTACGGGCTCCCGCCTCAATACCGAGGCAACTCGAGCATGAAGCCGGCAAGTCGACATGCCCAAGGTTTGCTGTAGAATGTAGTGTAGATACTTTGTCTCTTGGAGTTTATGTAGTTGCCATTGATGGATGGAGGAAGAGGTAAAGAAAATTGGTGCTTTCAATTTTCTAGCAAGAAGAAGATGAGATGAAGAATTCCTCATATAACCAAAATGAATTCTCTCATTCTTTTTCTCTCAAGTGAAGCCTCTCTCTCTAAGTGAGAATGGTGGAGGAATGAATATCAAACCATAACAAGAAGGGAGGTGAGTGTAAGAGAAGAGAATGGGTGACCACACCCCAAAAGCAAACCTCACATCAAAAGGTAATGATAACTCTCAAATCAACTCTAATCACTTCTAATCTCAAAAAGCAAGCCATCATGAAAAGCAAAGATGCTTAACTTATCATAATGACACAAGTGCAAGAAACCCCCTTCCACAAATGTTATTTGCAAACTTGCAAATAACCCCCTCCATCGGAAAAGTCCGGCCGGGAAAGAACAAAGGAAAACCGGCCGGAACGGAATGCAAACTGGCAACTCCAGAAAACTGGTCCCGTAATAAATTACAGGAAAACCCCCATACTGTGCATACACACCCGCATCTGTATTCCGTCCGGATACAAATGCAATGAGACAAAAATCTACACATTACTAAACTAGGATCCGGCTTAAACCAAAGCCGACCAGTAATATCCATCCGATCCTGATCCGTGCAATACCGCACGTATCAGATCGAACCCTGCGATATCTCCATACGGGCTCTACAGCGTTTCGCCCGAAAGCTTGAGTAACTGAAAGTGTGGTGGACTCTAAAGACTCGTCAATACTATGGTTGTGGATTTAACCACTAGCACGTCAGAGGTATAAGCCAATACGTGACGGGCCACCAGCTATTGACCAAAAGGGACGTCGATGAGCGAACTCATCCTGACACCCTACTGAGCCTGTCAGTGACAATATCCGTACAGTCCAGTCTGTTCGTCTATGAGCATCGCATGGCGGGCCTAGGGGGTTGGTAAAAGTCAGACCCCCAAAAGCGGTACAAGTCGTGTCGGAGTGTAGCACAGAACACCCTGAGATAGTACTGGAATACCTACCAGTAAATCTCCTGCCTCGGCCGAGGGCTTTGTGTAATGGCTCTCCTAGACACAGCACGACCTCACCCCCAATACCGCGAGAGACGAACCCCTGCAAATCCGCTCACTGCCTCCATGTGGCTCGGGACTGTACCCAACTAAAACCTGTTTGCACGACTCCTTTGAGCCGTGGTAGGGTAGTAATCAAAGCACAGTGGGAACTCACACGAGACAAATGACGATCTCAGGTCGATGAACTAACCTGTACACATGTCACCAGGGAACTGCTATCTGACGTCAGGTATAAGACCAACTAGCAGGTTCCCGGCGAGTCCTGTCCGGTGTACTCATAACCCAATGAGCACCTGTATACATCTTAGGTGAACCAACTGACACCAGTGGCTTGTAAGACCGGCCACCGCCCCTCGTCGGGGTCTCGACTGTATACACTAGTCTACTAATGGAGTATCGATGCCCTGTCTCGAAACTCCAACGACTAGGGACCTTTTAAGGATGTGCTTATAGACTACCAGCTCCCACGTATATGATCGCCATCATACTGCTGGTAGTCAAGCAAGAATCCTAGGGGCTCTATCAACGTGTAATAGCGACATGTCAGGTCACCTAAAGCAGTACACGATGATAAAGATAAACCAGATAGCATACTATCATCTCGAGTAAGACTGTCCTACCGGGATAGGTACTCCCTCAATCATTGCAATCACGTGCCTGTGATCCAATAATTGACTCTGAGGGCATTATCTCCAACAATCTCCCACTTGCACTCAAGGCTAATTATTGCGATGTCGCATACTCACAGCCCGTGTGATACCGAACACCCAACTCCTCTACTAGTCAGTCTCACAAAGCCCGTTTGTGAAACTATTGCGTTCGAGGAATAGCCTCAGTGAGTGGATCCGCAGTGAAGTTTCTTTCTATGTCTCTCTATATCTCAAGTTCGCGGAGAAAGCCATCTCCCGAAATGAGCAATACCTGTCTTGGAACGTCTGGATGTCTGATGGGACCTAGCTCATAAATGAACTCCAAATCCAAACTTCTTAGACTATATCATCAACTGAACTTAATCAGTATCCTGCGCCATGCCTTTCCCTTAGTATCCACCTGGACCACCTGTCCAAAATACTGCCCCTCATCAGAGGGAAAATCATGACTCTGACGACCACCCTGTCGTCCATGTCACCTTGGAAGCCTGGAATGATAACCGTCTCCTAAAGGAGGCTGCCGTTATCAAATCCCTAGAACACACACTTATGTCCTAAAACTGCTTCCGATTGTTTCTCCAGGATTGGATCAATATCAACTTATTGCATCTACTACAAGAACAACATCTGGTGTAGTACTTGACATCTCATGATTGACTCAATTGCCTAAGCAAGTGATCTGTCAATCATGCGTATCCCTCTCCCCTTTAGTCTGTAAGACACCTTTAGAGAGGGTGACTCCATCACCTGCAGGTACAGAACCGTGCCAGGAGTCGTCCATTCTAAATACTCATAGAATGCTGTCAAGGTACCCAGATTAGGAATCCACCCAAATCTAGATCTAAAACCATAGATCTAGTAACCAGAATGTCTGATATAATATCCAAGTCCTGTGTGGAGAAACTACTGTGTGACAACCAAAGTATAACCGATCGAAGTATAGGAATATCACTTCCTACTCTGTGTATGTCATCCAAATACCATGACATCACACCCTACTACCTTCTTAACAGATCCATCCCCTATTCTGATGAAGTAAAACCTATGACTGTCACATCAGAAATAGATGATCTATCTCCGCTGTAACTGCTTTAGTCTATAAATAGACATAAGCCTGATGACCACCAATGCTTCCGCTGCTCCCACTGACTACGACAACCCTCTGCCAGAGTCATATAGACGTGCACTTCTAAAGCTAGTTTAGAACGACGCTATACTCATCCTCCTGCCGGGTCTCACAGTCTGGAACAACAGCAATGGTAAGTCTGGGTAAACAAGAACCTCCCTGCCACCGTCCTTGAGCATACCGAAGTAGCTCTCGAGTGCCTGAGGTTACCCACCATATCTGCGGAGTGGCTAATGGAATGTCAAGCCAGATTGAATCTATAGGTTCTTATGAAATCTTCAGTAATCGTTTGCGGTTCTGGAATCGCTTCCAGTTCTACCATACTCCCACTACTGTTTTCTGAAAAATGCATTTCTTTTAAACATGTGGCGAGTTAAGAACAATATCACTATTGATCTTCCAGATGGTAGAAAGTCAACCCTCATCATAGCCTGGGTCAACCCACAAACAGCCATTACAGAAACGTGTCTTGAGTTATCCAGTGTCTGGTTTTAAGCATAAGCTGGACAACTCCCCGTACCTTAACATCATTAAGATAAGAACTGTTCTATATCCAATATAGAACCAGAGGCACTGATTTAATTGAACCAGATTCAAATCATGCAGCTGTCTCCAGTGCATGTCAACTAAATGGAAGGAGGCCGATCAGCGTTACTCAACTTAGGAATGCTTCCAATTATGAGTAACCTGAAAGAGAAGCAAGTTCTCTTAACCATTACTATCAACTGAATACCATACACAAGTATCTACATCTTCGATCACTTTGAAGAATCGCGATACTTGCAATACCTAGTTCTCTACTTTATTCAAATACCTATAACTTCTCAAAATTCAGACCCTGTGTTTCCACGAAACTCCTGTCTAAAAACTAGAGAAGTCATAAGTAAACTGAATATAATACGAGGACCAACCCCTCTGTCCTGATGGACGCTGGACAACATAAAATACTTTGTATAAGTCCCTTGAGTCTGATGACTCATTCACTGTGTGTCGTAGGCTGAAAACTGTACTTATGGTTAAGAAGAATTACACCGCTGTTTAATGCTCCTTACCTAACCATCCACTGATACAGGTAAATGTCATCGACATAACTTCAAAAGGTATATCTCACTCTATAAAAGTAGACGTACAGATATATCAATTTGAAATTGGTGCATAACAACGGATATTCAAAACCAAATATTTGCCGACCGGTAAACAACCCAGGTGACTTCCTCAAATATCACCGATTACAACGAATCCCGATATAATGAGGATGATCACCCAATTCCCAATAACTTACTCCCACTCATCATCTGTAAAACCATACAGATGTGAGAATCATACCTGGTAAATACATACCCTGGAGTAAGTGTCTAATCGGGAAATCAGTTTTCTATTAACAGTACACAGTGAAACTGAAACATTTAAATGTCTCGTTGGGGTATCCTGGTACTCCTAGTAATGCCTCTTCCATTATCCAGATTCACAACTGTAACCGTATATCTCTTTGCCATCTCTCCAAATCCCTTTATATGTCTTTAGTCATTACCTTCTGTACACCCCTTTAGGCCAAATGGTTTCCTTCTTTCCCTACCGTTCGGCACCAGCCTATGGTTTGGAAGAAGACTATCCAATAAGCATAATGGGTGTACTGTCCTAATCCTAGGAGCACTCGCAAAACGAGAGACGGTGAAGATAAAAGACAACCGAATAAACCTTATTCCTATTTCTCCTGAACCAGAATCCATCCCCGAACTGGAACAAGTTCCTTTCGAGTTCGTATATAACCATATGATGGAGTATCCAATAAACTGTGGATCTTCGTAGTGATACGGAGTGTCCTGGAGAAATACAAAGGTGATTTAGGATTGGCGAAGAAATACTTGGTTTGGTCGTGAATATCAGTCGCAATTTACTTTGCCCTCCTACTAATCCTTTGCTTTGTCTGAACTTAATACCTTCTGTACACCGTTTAGGCTAATTGGTATTCTTCATTCCCCACCGTTCGGCACCAGCCTAAGGTTTGGAAGAAGACTATCCAATTAGCGTAATAGGTTTACTATCTCCTAAACTAAGGAGTACTCGTAACTTGAGAGAAGGCAAAAAGGAAAAGACAACTGAATAATCCTATCCGTTTTCTCCAGAACCGGAAACCATCCTCGAATAAATTCCTTCGAGTTCGTATATAACCATACGATCGTTTTGTCCAATGGAAGTGGACGTTCGTAGTAATACGGGGTGTCCCGGAGAAAAGGGTAAAGGTAGGAGTGGCAATGAGGTTAGCAACTCTGACAATCCAAAAGCCTGTGTTAAGAAGGTTCGGTCAACTTGGTCACTGAGTCATAGTCATAGGGTCGGGTCAATGGTCGCTGCCAAAGAGAGAGAGAAAAGAAACACTCAGCGTGCACTCTAACCTAGATCAGAATGGTTATCACTTTATCTAATCAGGAAACCTCCCACTGTACCGTCAAATTCTTCTCCAAACCTGAAAGAAGAATTAGTCGGGATCACCCGAGGAGTAAACCAACTCATCAGTAGGAATCGGGGCCCAACTATCTTCGCATGATAACGTGACGGAATCCACTCACGTCACCACACTCCAGAAGGTATGCGCATGCCTGGCAAGTTTCAGTTCTTTTGAAACTCCCGATGTGGATTTTTACCCCTAGGACCCAAGTGACCTTGACTGAGCCAACATATCAAAGGATCCTAGTCAAGTTCAACCCGTCATTATCTTGATTGCATCAGACCCACCAGCACGAATCCTTGACTGAGCCAAAATGACCGCACGACTGTCCTAACCAATCTCATATCCATGCAACAGAAAAGCACTACATAGCTACCGAACACTACGCCTCGGCTAAGCACGACATACGCAGCACGAATACTAAGTAATACTAATCTGAAATGACGGAGGGCTACGACTGGTTTTTGGCGAAAAAACTTTAACGTAATGAACTTGATATCGTTGAAGGAACTGCATAGCCTTTTATAAAAATATAGTGACGAAAACCTTTGCTAAAGAGGTCACTCCTGGTGAAGGGATCTCGGCTCTTTCCCCGTAGAATGAGGTGCAGGATATTCCAACTGAATACCACGATGCAAAGCAAAAGTAATCGGCTATAGTGAAGTTAATGCCCTGACGCAAACTTCTGTCCAAGGGGTCACTCCCGGTGAAGGGATCTCGGCCCTTGCCTCGTCGACTGAGGAGCAGGATATTCCAAATGAATACCACGATGCAAAATAAAAGTGAACGTCCTTGCAATAACAGCTTTTTTTGAAAAAATGTTCCAGCAACATCAGAATAGGTTTGTTTAGCTTGCATTGATCTGAATCAACGCAGTCCCATCAATTAATCACACCATAAAGAACGAAAATATACTGATGTACGTATATGCCATCCGCATTCGCCACTGGGTCCCGTCATTACCCGTTAGGTTAGCTAACTAACGACAGAGCGGGGACTGGACTAGCGCGGATGTAAAACATATACAACATCTACTAATATATATACCAATATATTATATTCGCTCAAGGCGTGATAAAATGCAACATCACAGAATTGTACAGCATCACAGAACAATACAGATATCTGGAAGCCCCGGGTTTCACAGAGCCGCTGCTGAAACCCGACGTTCCCCTGGTCGTGTGGATAGCCTGTGCAATGAAAACCTAGACCCCTACGGGTGCGGCAAGTCACCCGCCAAAACCTGAAGCGAGGCAGCCCCCTTCAGCACCGTGAATGGACCACCCAGCACTTCACGGAATCCGGTAACTTGGGCACCCCTCCTGGGTCAACCTGTACCCCCTACGAGTGCGGCGAATAGCCCGCCAATCCTAGAGTGAAGCCCCCTCCGTCTCAATGCCATGAGATGCGGGCCCGTTGCCCTCTAGAACCCGGCTATCCGTGCACCCCTCCGCGGGGTAATCCTAGTACAGAAAGTAAAATATACATACAACGGGTACATCGACCGCAACCAGGTCGTGCCCTAAAAGAATAATACAAACAGGCAGTGACGGCAGTCCACATGTCGGACGCTCGCCCCGCAATATCAAATGTACATATAAAACAAAACTGTACTAGCATTGCATCCAGGCTATCCCCACGACCGATCCGCAACATCACAGCATAAACACAGAACATCAACGTGAAAATCACGTTCGCAAATCCGTTTAACCGGGCTATAGCAGTTAGACAGGATTTACCGATCAAGTGACATTCACGGTCGCAGATATAATGTAAATACTGTGAACTAGCAAGTTTAAAATATCCGATCGAACAAAATATACCAAGTGGGCCCCAAAGCATTACTGTAGCACTTGCAGAAAATCTGGGCCCAAACAAAATATACTAAAACCCTTATTTTCAACCCACAAGCCCACTGAAAAAATACGGCGAAATGATCCCAACTTCCTGCGGCGGAACCGCGGCCAAAGAGGGGTTAAGGCCGCGGTTCCGCGGTCGTACGGAAGAATTGGGTTACCAAATTTTTCCAGTGTTCTTAGGATTATTTGTACATCATTCTGCAATAACCTGAAAATTTTTTGGACACCAAAAAAATTCGACAGAAACTGATGTGAAGGAAAATACGGTTTTTGGGATTTTTGTTCGATCGGGTCTTTAAACATACTAGAGCAAGCTAGACTAGGTTAATGGCGTGGCTCTGATACCATGTTGCGCCACGGCAGCGCCCCGGCCGTCTTACCGAGGCCAAAATGCGGAATCAAAAATTTTCCTTACTTGGAAACTGGAGCTACCGCGGACAATAAAACCCGGATCGTAAACCATTAACCTATACTAGCTAACAAGAGATGGGGAAGAGATATACCAAATGATCCGAGTCCTCCGGTCTCCTCGTCGTCGTCCCGATCTCCTGCGGAAACTCCGGTCGTCACCTCCTCGCCGGAAGGGCACCACATCGCCTGTATCTTTTACGGGCTCCCGCCTCAATACCGAGGCAACTCGAGCATGAAGCCGGCAAGTCGACATGCCCAAGGTTTGCTGTAGAATGTAGTGTAGATACTTTGTCTCTTGGAGTTTATGTAGTTGCCATTGATGGATGGAGGAAGAGGTAAAGAAAATTGGTGCTTTCAATTTTCTAGCAAGAAGAAGATGAGATGAAGAATTCCTTATATAACAAAAATGAATTCTCTCATTCTTTTTCTCTCAAGTGAAGCCTCTCTCTCTAAGTGAGAATGGTGGAGGAATGAATATCAAACCATAACAAGAAGGGAGGTGAGTGTAAGAGAAGAGAATGGGTGACCACACCCCAAAAGCAAACCTCACATCAAAAGGTAATGATAACTCTCAAATCAACTCTAATCACTTCTAATCTCAAAAAGCAAGCCATCATGAAAAGCAAAGATCCTTAACTTATCATAATGCCACAAGTGCAAGAAACCCCCTTCCACAAATGTTATTTGCAAACTTGCAAATAACCCCCTCCATCGGAAAAGTCCGGCCGGGAAAGAACAAAGGAAAACCGGCCGGAACGGAATGCAAACTGGCAACTCCAGAAAACTGGTCCCGTAATAAATTACAGGAAAACCCACATACTGTGCATACACACCCGCATCTGTATTCCGTCCGGATACAAATGCAATGAGACAAAAATCTACACATTACTAAACTAGGATCCGGCTTAAACCAAAGCCGGCCAGTAATATCCGTCCGATCCTGATCCGTGCAATACCGCACGTATCAGATCGAACCCTGCCATATCTCCATACGGCCTCTACAGCGTTTCGCCCGAAAGCTTGAGTAACTGAAAGTGTGGTGGACTCTAAAGACTCGTCAATACTATTGTTGTGGATTTAACCACTAGCACGTCAGAGGTATAAGCCAATACGTGACGGGCCACCAGCTATTGACCAAAAGGGACGTCGATGAGCGAACTCATCCTGACACCCTACTGAGCCTGTCAGTGACAATATCCGTACAGTCCGGTCTGTTCGTCTATGAGCATCGCATGGAGGGCCTAGGGGGTTGGTAAAAGTCAGACCCCCAAAAGCGGTACAAGTCGTGTCGGAGTGTAGCCCAGAACACCCTGAGATAGTGCTGGAATACCTACCAGTATATCTCCTGCCTCGGCCGAGGGCTTTGTGTAATGGCTCTCCTAGACACAGCGCGACCTCACCCCCAATACCGGGAGAGACGAACCCCTGCAGATTCGCTCACTGCCTCCATGTGGCTCGGGACTGTACCCAACTAAAACCTGTTTGCACGACTCCTTTGAGCCGTGGTAGGGTAGTAATCAAAGCACAGTGGGAACTCACACGAGACAAATGACGATCTCAGGTCGATGAACTAACCTGTACACATGTCACCAGGGAACTGCTATCTGACGTCAGGTATAAGACCAACTAGCAGGTTCCCGGCGAGTCCTGTCCGGTGTACTCATAACCCAATGAGCACATGTATACATCTTAGGTGAACCAACTGACACCAGTGGCTTGTGAGACCGGCCACCGCCCCTCGTCGGGGTCTCGACTGTATACACTAGTCTACTAATGGAGTATCGATGCCCTGTCTCGAAACTCCTACGACTAGGGACCTTTTAAGGATGTGCTTATAGACTACCAGCTCCCACGTATATGATCGCCATCATACTGCTGGTAGTCAAGCAAGAATCCTGGGGGCTCTATCAACGTGTAATAGCGACATGTCAGGTCACCTAAAGCAGTACACGATGATAAAGATAAACCAGATAGCATACTATCATCTCGAGTAAGACTGTCCTACCGGGATAGGTCCGCCCTCAATCATTGCAATCATGTGCCTGTGATCCAATAATTGACTCTGAGGGCACTATCTCCAACAGATAGAGCCCCAAGGATTCTTGCTTGACTGCCAGCAGTATGAGGGCGATCATATATGTGGGAGCTGGTAGTCTATAAGCACATCCTTAAAAGGTCCCTAGTCGTGGGAGTTTCGAGACAGGGCATCGATACTCCAGAGTAGAGTAGTGTATACAGTCGAGACCCCGACGAGGGGTGGTGGCCGGTCTCATAAGCCACTGGTGTCAGTTGGTTCACCTAAGATGTATACAGGTGCACATTGGGTTATGAGTACACCAGACAGGACTCGCCGGGGAACATGCTAGTTGGTCTTATACCTGACGTCAGATAGCAGTTCCCTGGTGACATGTGTACAGGTTAGTTCATCGACCTGAGGATCGTCATTTGTCTCGTGTGAGTTCCCACTGTACTTTGATTACTACCCTACCACACTCAAAGGAGACGTACAAACAGGTTTTAATTGGGTACAGTCCCGAACCACATGGAGGCAGTGAGCGGATCTGCAGGGGTTCGTCTCTCCCAGTATTGGGGGTGAGGTCGCGCTGTGTCTAGGAGAGTCATTACATGAAGTCCATGGCCAAGGCAAAAGATTTACTGGTAGGTATTCCAGTAGTATCTCAGGGTGTTCTGGGCTACACTCCGATACGACTTGTACCGCTTTTGGGGGTCTGACTTTTACCAACCCCCTAGGCCCGCCAAGCGATGCTCATAGACGAACGGACCGGACTGTACGGATATTGTCACTGACAGGCTCAGTAGGGTGTCAGGCTGAGTTTGCTCACAGACGTCCCTTTTGGTCAATACCTGGTAGCCCGTTACGTATAGGCTAATACCTCTGACGTGCTAGTGGTTAAATCCACAACTAAGGTGTTGACGAGTCTTTAGAGTTCCCCACAGACAGTTGCTTAAGTTTCGGGCGAAACGCTGTAGAGGCCGTATGGAGATATGGCAGGGTTCGATCAGATACGTGCGGTATTGCACGGATCAGGATCGGACGGTTAATACTAGCGGGCTTTGGTTTAAGCCGGATCCTAGTATTGTACAGTGTAGATTTTGTCTCATTGCAGTTGTATTTCGGTCGGAATACAAATGCGGGTATGTATATACAGTAGCGGGGTTTTCCTGTAATTTATTACGGGATCAATTTTTTGGAGTTGCCAGTTTGTTTTCCGTTTCGGCCGTATTTCTTTGTATCTTTCATTGGCTGAAGATTGGTGGAGGAGGGCTTATTTGCATTTGTGCAAATAAGCATTTTGGAGGGTGTTCTTTGCATATTATTGCTTCATGATAGTTGCACCCTCTTTTGACTTCATTTGACTTCTTCTTCTTTTCATCATGGCTTGACTTTTGGAGTCATCATGGTTGTTGATGATTAGGTTGTTGGAGTGTTGGTTTTGGAGTCATCATGGTTGTTGATGATTAGGTTGTTGGAGTGAGGTTCTTTGATTGTGATCATTGCCTATTATCATGACCTTTTCTCTCTCTTGGATTATGCTTGTGGCTACCTCATTCACACTCTTTACTCTCTCACTCCCTCTTCTCATTCCCAAGGGCCATGGCCGGCCAAGCACAAGGAGAGGGGGCTGCCCATTTTGTGTGGGAATTTTTGGTTCTCTCATGCTTACAAAAATCCCAAAGTTTCATCTCCAAAAAGTCTTAGTTCATTTCCTCCACCAAAGGCATCTTCCTCAAACCCCAAATGAGACATAGAGCAGTACACGTTTTCTACAGCAAATCTTCGGCACGTCGGCTCGCCAACTTCGTGCCTGAGTTGCCTCGGTCTAGAGGTGGGAGCCCGTAAAAGAAGCCGGCAACGTGGTGCCCTTCCGGCGAGGAGATGGAGACCGGAGATTCCGCGGGGAGATCGGGACGACGACGAGAGGACCGAAGGACACGGATCGCTCGGTATATCTCTCTACCCCCTTCTCTAGATAGCTAGGACTAGATTAATGGCACGATCCAGGATTTTAGTGCGCGGTGGTGCCGGTTTAAAAAGTTAAAGTAAATCATCGCTTCCGCACCCCGGCGTCGGATTGACGGCCGAGGCGCCGCCGTGCACTTACAGTGGTATCTGAGACTCGCCAGTAACCTAGTCTAGCTTTGTTTAATGTGTTTACATTTCCGATCGAACAAAATTCCAGAAACCGCGTTTTCATGTGCATCAGTTTCTGTCGAATTTTTTTTGGCTCCAAAATTTTTTCAGGTTGTTGAATAATGATGTGCAGGGAATTCTAAGACTTCTGTAGAAATTTGATCGCGTGAACACACTATACGACCGCGGAACCGCGGCCAAACCCATGCTTGCGCCGCGGTTCCGCCGCAGTCCTTACTGTTCAGTGTGTCAAATTTCTATAGAGTGTCTCTGTGTTGAAAATAGGGGTTTTGGAACATTCTTTTTGGGCCCAGATTTTCTGTGAGTGCTACAGTAGTGCTTAGGGCCCACTTGGGTAAATTTGATCGATCGAATATTTTAAACACATTAGTTCACAGTATTTACATTATATCTGCGACCGTGAATTTTGCTTGATCGGTAAATCCTGTCTAACTGCTATAGCCCGGTTAGACGGATTTGCGAACGTGACATTCACGTTGATGTTCTGTGATTGTGCTGTGATGTTGTGGATTGGTCGTGGCGGATAGCCTGGATGCAATGCTAGTATAGTTTTGGTTGTATTATGTACATTTGATATTGCGGGGCGAGCGTCCGACATGTGGACAGCCGTCACTGCCTGATTGTATATTATTCTTTTGGGGCACTACCGGGTCGAGGTCGATGTACCCATTGTATGTATATTTTACTTTCTGTACTAGGATTACCCCGCGGAGGGGTGCACGGATAGCCAGATTCTAGAGGGCAACGGGCCCGCATCTCATGGCATTGAGACGGAGGGGGCTTCACTCTAGAATTGGCGGGCTATTCGCCGCACTCGTAGGGGGTACAGGTTGACCCAGGAAGGGTGCCCAAGTTACCGGATTCTGTGAAGTGCTGGGTGGTCCATTCACGTTGCTGAAAGGGGCTGCCCCACTTTAGGTTTTGGCGGGTAACTTGCCGCGCCCATAGGGGTCTAGGATTTCATTGCACAGGCTATCCACACGACCAGGGGAACGTCGGGTTTCAGTAGCGGCTCTGTGAAACCCGGGGATCCCAGATATCTGTATTGTTCTGTGATGCTGTACATTTCTGTGATGTTGCATTTTATCACGCCTTGAGCGAAAATATTATATATTGATATATATATACTAGTAGATGTTGTATATGTTTTGCATCCGCGCTAGTCCAGTCCCCGCTCTGTCGTTAGTTAAGTAACCTAACGGGTAATGACGGGACCCAGTGGCGAATGCGGATGGCATATACGTACATCATTATTTTCGTTCTTTTTGGTGTGATCAATTGATGGGACTGAATTGATTCGGATCAATGCAAGTTAAACAAATCTATTCTGATGTTGTTGGAACACTTTTCAAAAAGCTGTTATTGCAAGGACGTTCACTTTTGTTTTGCATCGTGGTATTCAGTTGGAATATCCTGCTCCTCAGTCGACGAGGCAAGGGCCGAGATCCCTTCACCGGGAGTGACCCCTTGGACAGAAGTTTGCGTCAGGGCAATAACTTCACTATAGCCGATTACTTTTGCTTTGCATCGTGGTATTCAGATGGAATATCCTGCACCTCATTCTAGGGGGAAAGAGCCGAGATCCCTTCACCGGGAGTGACCTCTTTAGCAATGGTTTTCGCCACTATATTTTTAAAAGCTATCCGGTTCCTTCAACGATATCAAGTTCTTTACATTAAAGGTTTTCGCCAGAAACCATTCGTAGCCCTCCGTCGTTTCATATGGGTAGTCAATAGTATTCAAGCTGTGTTTGTTGGCCAAAATCAAGGCACAGTGTTTGGTAGCTGTTGGGTATTCATATGCAGCATAGATAGATGCGTTGGTTTGGGGCAGTCGTATAGCCTTGTTGGCCAAAGTCAAGGGCTTGTGCGGGTAGGCTCAAATTAACCTGGAGAATGACGGGTAGAACTTGACATGTGACTTATGATTTGTTGGCCAAAGTCAAGGTCATAACAGCATGGGGCAAAAATCCACATCGGGAGTTTCTAAAGAAACTGAAACTTGCCAGATATGCGCATACCTTCTGGAGTGTGATGACGTGAGCGGATTCCGTCACGTTATCATGCGATGATAGTTGGATCCCGATTCCCACTGATGAGTTAGTTTACTCCTCGGGTGACCCCGACTAATTCTTCTTTCAGGTTTGGAGGAGAATTTGAGGTTACAGTGGGAGGTTTCAAGATTAGATAAATTGGTAAACATTCTGATCTAGGGTAGAGTGCACGCTGAGTGTTTCTTTTCTCTCTCTCTTTGGCAGTGACCATTGACCCGACCCTAAGACTATGGCTCAGTGACCAAAATTACCCGAACCTTCTTAAACACTGGCTTTTGGATTGTCAGAGTTGCAAACCTCATTTCCACTCCTACTTTTACCCTTTTCTCCAGGACACCCCGTATTACTACGAATGTCCACTTCCATTGGACAAAACCATCGTATGGTTATATACGAACTTGAAGGAATTTATTCGAGGATGGTTTCCGGTTCTGGAGAAAACGAATAGGACTATTCAGTTGTCTTTTCCTTTTACCTTCTCTCAGGTTGCGAGTACTCCTTGGTTTAGGAGATAGTACACCTATTACGCAAATTGGATAGTCTTCTTCCAAACCATAGGCAGGTGCCGACCGGTAGGGAATGAAGAAAACCAATTAGCCTAACGATGGTGTACATAAGGTATTAAGTAAAGACATATCAAGGGATTAGTAAGAGGGCAAAGTAAATTGCGACTGCTATTCACGACCAAACCAAGTATTTCTTCGCCAATCCTAAATCACCTTTGTATTTCTCCAGGACACTCCGTATCACTACGAAGATCCACAGTTTATTGGATACTCCATCGTATAGTTATATACGAACTCGAAAGGAACTTGTTCCAGTTCGGGGATGGATTCTGGTTCAGGAGAAATAGGAATAAGGTTTATTCGGTTGTCTTTTATCTTCACCTTCTCTCGCATTGCGAGTGCTCCTAGGATTTGGACAGTACATCCATTATGCTTATTGGACAGTCTTCTTCCAAACCATAGGCTGGTGCCGAACGGTAGGGAAGGAAGAAAACCATTTGGCCTAAAGGGTTGTACAAAAGGTAATGACTAAAGACATATAAAAGGATTTGGAAAGATGGCAAAGAATTATACGGTTACAGTTGTGAATCTGGATAATGGAAGAGGCATTACTAGGAATACCCGGATACCCCATCGAAACATTTCAATGTTTCGGTTTCACTGTGTACTGTTAAAGGAAAACTGATTTCCCGATTAGATACTTACTCCAGGGTATGTATTTACCAGGTATGATTCTCACATCTATATGGTTTTACAGATGATGAGTGGGAGTAAGTTATTGGGAATTGGGTGATCATCCTCATTATATCGGGATTCGTTGTAATCGGTGATATTTGAGGAAGTCACCTGGGTTATTTGCCGGACGGCAAATATTTGGTTTTGAATATCCGCTGTTATGCACCAATTTCAAATTGACATATCTGTACGTCTATTTTGATAGAGTGAGATATACCTTTTTGAAATTATGTCTATGACATTTACCTATATCAGTGGATGGTTAGGTAAGGAGCATTAAACAGCGGTGTAATTCTTCTTAACCATAAGTACAGTTTTCAACCTGCGACACACAGGGAGTGAGTTATTAGACTCAAGGGACTTATACAGAGTATTGTATGTTTTCCAGTGTCCATTAGGACAGAGGGGTTGGTCCTCGTACTATATTCGATTTAGTTATGACTCCTCTAGTTTTTAGACAGGTGTTTCGTAGAAACACAAGGTCCGAATTTTGAGAAGTTATAGGTATATGAATAAAGTAGAGAACCAAGTATTGCAAGTATCGGGATTCTTCAAGGTGATCGAAGATGTAGATACTTATGTAGGGTATTCAGTTGATAGTAATGATTTAGAGAACATGCTTCTCTTTCAGGTTACTCATAATTGGAAGCATTCCTAAGTTGAGTAACGCTGATCGGCCTCTCTCCATTTAGTTGACATGCACTGGAGACAGCTGCATGATTTGAATCTGGTTCAATTAAATCAGTGCCTCTGGTTCTATATTGGATATAGAACAGTTCATATCTTAACGATGTTAAGGTACGGGGAGTTGTCCGGCTTATGCTTAAAACCAGACTCTGGATAACTCAAGGCACGTTTCTGTAATGGCTGTTTGTGGGTTGACCAAGCCTATGAAGAGGGTTGACATTCTACCATCTGGAAGATCAATAGAGATATTGTTCTAAACTCGCCACAGTTTTAATAAAAATGGATTTTTTCAGAAAACAGTAGTGGGAGTATGGTAGAACTGGAAGTGATTCCAGAACCACAAACGATTGCTGAATATTTGATAGGAACCTAAAGATTCAATCTGGTTTGACATTCCATTGGCCACTCCGCAGATACGGTGGGTAACTTCAGGCACCCGAGAGGTACTCCGGTAGCCTCAAGGACGGTGACAGGGAAGTTCTTGTTTACCCAGACTTGCCATTGCTGTTGTTCCAGGCTGCGAGACCCGGTAGGAGGATGAGTATAGCTTTAGAAGTGTACGTGTATATGACTCTGCCAGAGGGTTGTCGTAGTCAGTGGGAGCAGCGGAAGCATTGGTGGACAGGTGGCTTATATCTATTTGTAGACTAAAGCAGACATAGCGGAGTTAGATCATCTATTTCTGATGTGACAGTCATAGGTTTGACTTCGTCAGAATAGGGGATGGATCTGTTGAGAAGGTAGTAGGGTGTGATGTCATGGTATTTGGATGACATACACAGAGTAGGAAGTGATATTCCTATACTACGATCGGTTATACTTTGGTCGTCACACAGTGGTTTCTCCATATGGGACTTGGACATTATATTAGACATTCTGTTTACTGGATCTATGGTATTAGATCTAGATTTGGGTGGTTTCCCAATTAAGGGTACTTAGACAGCATTCTAAGAGTATTTAGAATGGACGACTCCTGGCACGGTAGTGTACCTGCAGGTGATGGAGTCACCCTCTCTAAAGATGTCTTACAGACTAAAAGGGAGAGGGATGTGCATGATTGGCAGATCACTTGCTTAGGCAATTGAGTCAATCATGAGATGTCAAGTACCACACCAGATGATGTTTTTGCACTAGATGCAATAAGTTGACATTGATACAATCCTGGAGAAACAGTCGGAAGCAGTTTTTAGAACATAAGTGGATGTTCTAGGGATATGATAACAATAGCCTCATTCGGGAGACGGTTATCATTCCAGGCTTCCAAGGTGACCTGGATGACAGAGAGTTTGTTAGAGTTATAGTTTTCCCTCTGACGAGGGGCGGTATTATGGACAGGTGGTCCAGGAGGATACTGAGGGAGGCATGGCGCAGGATACTGATTAAGTTCAGTTGACGATACAGTCTAAGAAGTTTGGATTTGGAGTTCACTTATGAGCTAGGTCCCATCAGACATCCAGACACATTCTAAGACAGGTATTGCTCATTTCGGGAGATGGCTTTCTCCGCGAACTTGAGATATATAGAGACATAGAAAGAAACATCAAAGCGGATCCACTCGCTGAGGCTATTCCTCGAACGCAATAGTTTCGCAAACGAGCTTTGTGAGACTGACTAGTAGAGGAGTTGGGTGTTCGGTATTACACGGGCTGTGAGTATGCGACATCGCAATAATTAGCCTTGAGTGCTAATGGGAGATTGTTGGAGATAGTGCCCTCAGAGTCAATTGTTGGATCATAGGCACGTGATTGCAATGATTGAGGGAGGACTTATCCCGGTAGGACAGTCTTACTCAAGATGATAGTATGCTATCTGGTTTATCTTTATCATCGTGTACTGTTTTAGGTGACCTTACAGGTCACTATTGCACGTTGATAGAGCCCCTAGGATTCTTGCTTGACTGCCAGCAGTATGAGGGCGATCATATACGTGGGAGTTGGTAGTCTATAAGCACATCCTTAAAAGGTCCCTAGTCGTGGGAGTTTCGAGACAGGGCATCGATACTCCAGAGTAGTCTAGTGTATATAGTCGAAACCCCGACGAGGGGCGGTGGCCGGTCTCACAAGCCACTGGTGTCAGTTGGTTCACCTAAGATGTATACAGGTGCTCATTAGGTTATGAGTACACCGGACAGGACTCGCCGGGAACATGCTAGTTGGTCTTATACCTGACGTCAGATAGCAGTTTCCTGGTGACATGTGTACAGGTTAGTTCATCGACCTGAGGATCGTCATTTGTCTCGTGTGAGTTCCCGCTGTACTTTGATTACTACCCTACCATGCTCAAAGGAGACGTGCAAACATGTTTTAGTTGGGTACAGTCCCGAGCCACATGGAGGCAGTGAGCGGATCTGCAGGGGTTCGTCTCTCCCGGTATTGGGGGTGAGGTCGCGCTGTGTCTAGGAGAGCCATTACACGAAGTCCTTGGCCAAGGCATGAGATTTACTGGTAGGTATTCCAGTAGTATCTCAGGGTGTTCTGGGCTACATTCCGACACGACTTGTACCGCTTTTGGGGGTCTGACTTTTACCAACCCCCTAGGCCCGCCATGCAATGCTCATAGACGAACGGACCGGACTGTACGGATATTGTCACTGACAGGCTCAGTAGGGTGTCAGGCTGAGTTCGCTCATAGACGTCCCTTTTGGTCAATACCTGGTAGCCCGTTACCTATAGGCTAATACCTCTGACATGCTAGTGGTTAAATCCACAACCAAGGTGTTGACGAGTCTTTAGAGTTCCCCACAGACAATTGCTTAAGTTTCGGGCGAAACGCTGTAGAGGCCGTATGGAGATATGGCAGGGTTCAATCAGATACGTGCGGTATTGCACGGATCAGGATCGGACGGTTAATACTAACGGGCTTTGGTTTAAGCCGGATCCTAGTATTGTACAGTGTAGATTTTGTCTCATTGCATTTGTATTTCGGTCGGAATACAAATGCGGGTATGTATATACAGTAGCGGGGTTTTCCTGTAATTTATTACGGGATCAGTTTTTTGGAGTTGCCAGTTTGTTTTCCGTTTCGGCCGTATTTCTTTGTATCTTTCATTGGCTGAAGATTGGTGGAGGAGGGCTTATTTGCATTTGTGCAAATAAGCATTTTGGAGGGTGGTCTTTGCATATTATTGCTTCATGATAGTTGCACCCTCTTTTGACTTCATTTGACTTCTTCTTCTTTTCATCATGGCTTGACTTTTGGAGTCATCATGGTTGTTGATGATTAGGTTGTTGGAGTGTTGGTTTTGGAGTCATCATGGTTGTTGATGATTAGGTTGTTGGAGTGAGGTTCTTTGATTATGATCATTGCCTATTATCATGACCTTTTCTCTCTCTTGGATTATGCTTGTGGTTACTCATTCACACTCCTTACTCTCTCGCTCCCTCTTCTCATTCCCCAAGAGCCATGGCCGGCCAAGCACAACGAGAGGGGGCTGCCCATTTTGTGTGGGGATTTTTGGTTCTCTCATGCTTACAAAAATCCCAAAGTTTCATCTCCAAAAAGTCTTAGTTCATTTCCTCCACCAAAGGCAACTTCCTCAAACCCCAAATGAGACATAGAGCACTACACGTTTTCTACAGCAAATCTTGGGCACGTCGGCTCGTCAACTTCGTGCCCGAGTTGCCTCGTTCCAGAGGTGGGAGCCCGTAAAAGAAGCCGAGGACGTGGTGCCCTTCCAGCGAGGAGGTGGAGACCGGAGATTCCGCTGGAGATCGGGACGACGACGAGAAGACCGAAGGACACGGATCGCTCGGTATATCGCTCTACCCCCTTCTCTAGATAGCCAGGACTAGATTAATGGCACGATCCGGGATTTTAGTGCGCGGTGGTGCCGGTTTAAAAAGTTAAAGTAAATCATCGCTTCCGCACTCCGGCGTCGGATTGACGGCCGGGGCACCGCCGTGCACTTACACTTGATGCTTCTAAAAACCTAGTAGTGGTGCTTAGGAAAACTTTCAATTTTCAAGTTCTTTCTTTTATATATTCCTTATCTTCGTATGTAACTTTCATCATCTTTCTTTTATTATGGGATTTTGTGGGTGTAATCCGCTGAAAACCCTCAGGAGACAACACTCCTTCTACTAGGGACACCTAAAGGTTTGAAGGCTTGTTGCACGTGCTCAGTGCAAACGTCTTGCCTACGAAAGTGTGCTAGATTTTTTTTCTCTTATTCTTCTCTTTAATAACTAGTTTGCTCGGGACGATCAAAATTAAGTTTGGGGATATTTAATTAGTATAAAATATTGCACATTTGAATGATTTTTTCCCCCACTATTATTATGTTCTAAAAAGTGTTTATTGTAATTATAGAACATATGAAGGTTTATGTGTAAAAAATTTATTATCATATATTTCTACATTATAATTAACATAATGAGGGAAAATACATGCATATAATATTTATATGAAATATTAGTAATTAAAATATGCATATCATATCAAATATTTCTAATCAATATTCTTAATATATAATATCATATAAATTGGTTAGGATAATATCTCAAAAATACCAAATACTACTAACGCTATGACTTGAGATATTGTGCAGAAATTAGCTCAGATCTGGAATCCAGGAGATCCGAATTAAATCGGGATGACGGGATCAAATCTGCCAGAATATGGAAGCAAATCAGAGATCTAGCAACGGCAGAGACTCAGAGCATTATTTTCAGAATCTAGATATCGATAGGATCTCCAAAAATCAAGATAAAATAGCACAAAAAATCCCAGGAATTGAAGCCACCAAACTGCGGCGGAACCGCGGCCAAACAGGCCTATATGCGGCGGTTCCACGGCGGTTTTAGAGCCTTAGGATACGATATTTTGGTGATTTTATTATAATATCATATATTCACTTAGGGTATCTAGGATTTCTAGTTTCTATGACTATATATAGGACCGAGAGCTTCACATCAAAAATCATCGAATCGAACAGATCAAGAGTATTGGATATGTATACCTTAGAGGTCATTATTGTATATGTATACATGTGGATGCTTAGACATATAAATGTACAGGACAATCTTGCTCGATATGATAGTATGGTATCTGGATTGTCTTTATCTTAACATGTGCGTATGTTTTACTTGCTATTACGCATCATTCATACATGTTGATAAAGCTTGTAGGATCATTGCTAGACTACCTGCATTGTGATTGTAATCATACTTGTGGGAGCCGGTAGTCGGAATGCACATCCTTAACAAGTCACCAGTCATTGGAGTGTCGAGACTGGGCATTGATATTTCGGAGTAGACTAGTGTATACGTTTCTAGACTCTGACGAGGGGCGATGGTACGGTCCCGCAACCATTGGTGTTTTGCACCTAAGATCGTATACAGGTGCTCACTAGGGGTGAGTAGACTGGACGGACTCACCGAGAACTTCTAGATGATATTATACCTATCGTCAGATGGAAGTTCTCAGGTGACATGAGTATAGGTTAGTCTTTAGACCTGAGATCGTCATTTTTCTCATGTGAGTTCCCACTGTACTTTGATCACTACCCTACCACGGCTCTACTGAATCGTGCAAACAGGTTTTAGTTGGGTGCAGTCCCGAGCCACATGGAGGCAGTGAGCGATTGTTGGGATTCGCCTTTCCCAGTATAGGGAGTCGATATCGTACAGTGTTTGATTGGTCAGGACCATAAGACCTTAGCCAAGGCAGGTAGGATTTACTGATAGGCTGATCAGTAGTTTCCCGGATTGGTCATGAGCCGCATCAGCATAAATTATCGGGTTATTAGGGTCTGACATTTACTGCCCCGTAGACCCAATTTACGACACTCTCAGACAAAGAGACCGGACTGTACGGAGATTGTCACGGATAGGCTCAGTGGGGATCCTGATGAGTTTGCTCGTCGGCCTTCCTTTTCGACAGGTACCCGGGTAGCCGTTACGTACAACAAGTGCCACTGACGTGCTTGTGGCTATGGATTTATCCAGTAACTCACTAGCAGCGTACTGTCGAGTCTTTAGAGTCCCACATAGAGAGTTTTCCTGGTTCAAGAGAAATGATGTAGTAGCCGTATTGGATATGTGCATGGTTCCAATCGATTGATGTACTTTGTACCCGGACTTTCGATCGGACAGTTGATAATACTAGCCGGCTCGGGTTTGAGCCGGATTATTAAATCAGGTATTGATTTAATAACTTTCATATATGTATTTCGATATGTATATTCTAGTATTATGTTCTTCATGTTATTCTATCTCTTTGGTCATTTGTGTTTTTATCCCAATGCAGGTATGTATATACAATTGACTGTAATCCGTATTTTATTACGGATAACATTCAAGAAGGTGGAAACCTCATTATTCTTTTTCCATTTATTCATTAAAATTGAAATGAGGTGTAAATTGGAGGAGGGGAGTATGGTGAGAGCCATGGCTTCAATAGTTGACAAATGAATTATTTATTCATTTGTGGAAACTATTGAAGTTTGGTTGATATTGTTTATTCATGGATATTATTTCACAAAATCATAGTGAGTGAGATTCTCTCTCATGGTTGCTCATTTTTCTTTGCTCTCAGCATTTTGCTTCACCCTCCTCTCCTTCTCTTGAGTTCTTCCACCTTCATCATCTTCCTCCTCTCTACACTCTCATGTGTTGAGAAACAAGAGAGGAGGCAAGATAGAGATAGTAAAGCACCTAAAACCTCACACTACATCCTAGACTTTTTGGATTAGCAACCCAAGTTCTCTTGTTTCTCCACTTGACATTTAGTGTGGAGCTAGAGTCATGGATCACATGCCTCGGGTGGATCATCTTCAACGGAGGAGGACCGAAGAGCAAGCAAGTTCCCGGAGAACCGAAGGAGCAATCAAAGGAGATCAAGCGCGATCATGGTAGCCACTTGGAGTGAACGATGAGGAAAGAAGACCGAAGGACTTGGATCTTTTGGTGAGACTCTTCATCATAGTAGATAGCTCCTTTTAGTTAGCTAGTTAGGTTTATGGTTAAATACGGTTTATTAGGTTATTCTAGCGCCGTTTTAAACTCGTAGAAATTTTTTTTTGTTCCACAAACCGCCATAGTTGATGGCTAGGGCGTTAGTGTAACCCAACATAGTATCAGAGCCAGCCCATAAAACCTACACTAGCTAGTTTTGACGTGTTTAGAATATCGATCGACCAAGCTTTTCCAAAACCGCATTTCCATTTTGTACTTTCTGTCGATTTTCAAAAGGTGTTTAAAAATCATTTTCAATGTCTCAAAAATTTGTGCTGGGTTTTTTAAGACTCCAGAAGAAAATTGAGCATACAAGCCCACTATAAGTCCGCGGAACCACGACAGAACATGCATGTTTTCCATGGTTGCGCGGTCCTATTAGGGTCTCTGTGCACAAAATTTCCTATGGAGCTCCTATGTTTGGAAATGTGGTTTCTGAGATGTTTAGTTTTCGGCCCAGATTTGTTTGAGTACTGGATTACCACTTGGGGCCAATTCGAAAAAGTTTAGTCGATCAAAATTTTAAAATACATGGTTTTTTATCAGTACTTAGATTAGCATTTGCGACTGTGAATGTCATTTGATCGGTATAACCCGTTTAACTGCTATATGTTCTTTTAGACGAGTTTGCAAACATGACATTCACGTTGATGTTCCGTGATTGTGCTGATATTGAGGTTGGATTGTCATGGTAGATAGTCGGTGGCGCAATGGTTTAGTACAGTTTATATTCATTTGTACATTTGTTATTGTGGGGCAAACGTCCGACATGTGGACAGCCGTTTTTGCCGTGTAGTATATTATTTTATTGGGGCACGACCGGGTTGAGGTCGATGTCACCCTTGTACATAAATTTTCATTTTCTGTACTAGTATTACCCCACGGTGGAGTGCACGAATAGCCAGGTTCTAGAGGGCAACAAGCCCGCATCTCATGGTATTGAGACGGAGGGGGCTTCACTCTAGAATTGGCGAGCAATTCGCCACATTCGTCGGGGGTATAGGTATGACCCATGGAGGGGCGCTCAAGTTTATAGGGTTGCGTAAAACCACCATAAGGTTTAGGAAGGCATCACACATGCCATATTGAAATTTTTTGGGGTGCTATGAAACCCTAACCAAGATCTTAACTAGAGAATTAGGGTTAACTTTGCATGTAAACAACTTTACATCTAAGAGAGAGGTATTACAACCTTTGTAGTCCATTCCTTCTCTTCATAGGCTTCGAGTAGCAGTCTCTTCGCCGCGATCCATAAACTCCCGGACTCTAGAGAGGCTCCACAGGTCGAATGATCCATGCTTGCTTGAAGACCTCGAAATCCAAGATGATCTACTTCGAAGAAACACGAACTCATGCTATGACTTCACTAATTATGAATTAGTGAAGCTAACACACTAAACAATATGGCTAGTATAGAAGAGGATGATGAAGTAGGAGTTTTGCTCACTTTATTATTTAATTTCTCACTATTTTCTTCTTGATCTCAAAAGCTAGAAAGCAAAATGAGAAAGAGGAAGAAGAAGAAGAAGAATGAATGAGATTAAGGTTAGAAATGCTACCATGGGTCAAGTATATCATCCTTAACCATTGTAGAGAGTTAACCATGGCTATGTGTCATGGTTGGGTTAGAAATATCTAGGGCAAAACAAAAGGGTGGACTTGGTCAATGGTAATCTACAGGCTTCATGAAGCTTCATCCATGACTCATTTCCACAATTTGAATTACTTAGATATTTAAACCCAAACATTATATATAGCATGGTATAATTCTCATACATTCATGTTGCATGTATAACCTAGCATACTACAATATTATATATCACATATATAATATTTATGTAACAAAAGAATACAATAAACAAATATCACATATATATTAAATTTATCACAAGTGAGAATTATAAATATATAAGTGAGCACATAATATATACATATATATACATATATATATATATATATATATATATTATATTATATTTAATCGAATCAATACTTGATCCGATAACCCGGCTATATCATATATAACCGGCCGATATTGTCAGTGTATATGCCCTAGAGGCCATTACTGTATCATACTAGTTTGTATATTACTTGATGGAAGCTTGGGATATTCACAGTTGTATATACAATCTTGCTCGAAATGGTAGTATGCTACTTGGTTTGTCTCTGCTTTAATATGTGCATGTGTTTTTTAGCATATCGCTGATATACATATTAGTAGAGCCCTTAGGATCTTTGCTTGATTACCAGCGTTGTGATGGCGCTCACACTCGTGGGGGCTGGGTAATCCATAAGCACATCCTTATACAGGTCCCTAGTCGTTGGACTATCGAGACATTGCATCGATACTCCGGAGTAGACTAGCGTATGCGCTTCTCATCCCAGCGTGGGAGACGGTCTGTCCCACAGTCGTCAGTACGTCGTACTTGAGATAGTATGCGGGTACTCGTTAGGTTACGAGTACACTGGACAGGACTCATCGGGAACTGTTGGTTGGTATTATACCTATCGTCAGTTATCAGTTCCCAGGTGACATGAGCTTAGTCCGCTGACTTGACACTGTCACTTCGCCTCGAGTGTGTTCCCACTGAACTTTGATTACTACCCTACCACGGCTCAAAGGAGTCGTGCAAACAGGTAGTTTTTGGGTGCAGTCCCGAAGCACTTGGAGGCAGTGACGGTTAGACAGGATTCCTCTCTCCCGGTATTGGGGGTTGACATCGCGTTGTGTCCAGGAGAGCTATTACACAAGTAGTCCCTGGCTAGGGCATGCGAGATATACTGGTAGGTTTCCAGTGTTATCTCAGGGTGTTCTGGGCTACACTCCGACACGACTTGTACCGCTATTAGGGGACTGACGTTCACCGCCCCCTAGGCCCGCCATACGATGTATCAGACGAACAGACCGGACTGTACGGAGACTGTCACATACAGGCTCAGTAGGAGTTCAGATGGGGTTCACCTCATCAGTCTTCTTATCGGCATCTACCTGGGGACAGTTACGTACAGCTAGTGCCGCTTGCGGTCTGTGGTTAAACCCACTGCCAGCGTAGTGTCGAGTCTTTAGAGTCCCACAAAGAGAGCTATTCGCCTTTAGGCAAAATGAGTAGAGGTCGCATGGTTTTGCGACAGGGTTCGTTCACATCCGCGCACTTGTGCACGTTTGCTGTCTGGACAGCTTATACTAGCGGGCTTTGGTTTAAGCCGGATCCTAGTATATGATTTGGGATTGGTTTTATCTCTTTGTATTCGTGTTCCTCGGATCACGAATACGGGTGCGTATGCACAGTTGCTTGAGACAGAGGGAGAGGACTTTGATTAGGGTTAATGACCATTGTCATTTTATTAACCCTAATGCTTATGTGTGTATTATGGTTAATTGATATTAGTTTAATATAATTGTGCATGGTTATGGTTGTTGACCATTTGACTATCTTGACTTGTTGACCTTAGTTGATATGTTGACCATCATCATTCCATATAAAAGATGCTATTTGATCCTTGCAATTAGCATTAAATATGAAATGATAATGGTCATGTCTTGATTAACCATGACAATTATCTAGCTAATTATCAATTTAAAATAATTCACACATATATGTGAGAATGGTTGTTTGTTCTCTCATTCTATCATTCACTTTCTCTCTCTTGTTCTTCCTCTCCCTCAAGCTCTCCCCTCTCATGTGTTGAGAAACACTTGAGCTTGAGAAAAACCACTTCTTGATAATCTCTACTCTCATCTAGGGTTCTAGGATTAGCACTTCTAGCACCCTAGTTACTTCTAGCTTGGAGTTGAAGCCAAAGGTTGAGGCTTTCGGGTGGATCTTTCTTCGACGTGAGAAGACGACAAAGGTGACCTCTTTCTACTACTCCAAGGAGCAAGGAGAGAAGGACATAAAGCCCTAGGTATAACCATTCTAACATTTAGCTAGTTTCTAGTTAGCTTTAGCTTGTTTTTGTTTATCAAAGATCCTTCTTTGTCTAGTCCATGTTGCCTAAAGTTGATAAAAATTTGATTTTTATTCCGTTTTCCACCTCCTCGCAAGCACCGGGGTGGGCAACATGGACTTACAGTGGTATCAGAGCCTAACTAAACATAAACTAGCTAGGTAGTAAAAGTGTATGGAAGTTTGATCGGAAAAATCGAAAAACAAAAATATCAAAACCCTAACTTTCTGTTAAAATTTTTCCTGTTCAAAATAAAATAAATCATACTCCAAAAATCAACTCAGGGTTTTGTGAAGAAAGCCACCAAAAACGTTCCAGTGATTCGCTCAAAGCGCCGCGGTTCCGCGGCAATAGCAAGCTATTGCCGCGCAACCGTGGCCGTTTTGGCTCAGTTCTGGGTCAAGTTTGGTGCAGTGTTTTTCTGGCTTGGTTTTAGGATTTTTAAGATGGTTTATATGTGCCCAGGTTTTCCAGAATAGAAATTTGTTTTTGGGGGCCTATAAATCCGTATTTTTGATCGAACTTCACTACACTTTGACTAAAGGGTTATATCTGTGATGTTTATATGTATTGAACGTCGGCTAATCGCTATATGTCGATTAGTGGGGGTTATACATATCTGTGATCTGTGTTTGATGATGGTATGTGTATATGAATGGGTTAGATTGTCAAGGGTGAATAGCCGGGGTGGATGTGAGATGAGTGTTTCTTTTTCTTTCATTCATTGTAATATGTAAATTGATGTAATATTTTTTATATATTTATTTGTATGGCCGCACAACCGGATCGGGGTTGTAGCCGTCATTGTATATTTTTTTTACTGTTTTTGCTCCTAGGATAGACCCATGGAGGGGGTGCACAAACTACCGGGTATCTCGAAGTGCCGAGTGGCCTACTCACGGTGTTGAGGGAGGTTGCTTCGCTTCGGGTACTTGGCGGGTAGTTTGCCGCACCCGTAGGGGTCTTGGGTGGGGTATTGGCTATTCACCGTGACCGTGTAATCCGCTTTTCGTTGCAGGCTCGAACGGATTGCGGATTCCTAGTATATCCAATGTATTCATCTGTGATCTGTAATGTCTATCATTGCTATATATTTATATATTATAACTATTTAGGCGTTGCTTATGTTTTACAGCCGCGCTAGCCCAGCCCCCGCTCTGTCGTAAGTTAAGTAACCTAACGGGTGATGACGGGGCCCCGTGGCGAATGCGGATGGCATAAGCGTACGTCATATTTTGGTTGTTTTCTGCAATGGTAGGATTAAATGATGGGACGCATTAAAAGAACTAATGCAAGAAAATAAACCAAGTAAAAGTCGATTGGAACACTTTGAAAACCACTCGGTTCTTTTCAAAACTAAACTTTTAAATGCGGAGCTTGAACCACTCCTTTTTAAAAGCTATCTCCTTCCATCGATTATATCAAGTTCACTACGTTCAATGTTTCGGTAAAACCATTCGTAGCCCTCCATCATTTCAGTTAAATATTCGGTAGTATTCAAGCTATGTATTTTGACCTCACGGCAAGGCATAGTGATTGGTAGCTGCCGGATATTTATCTGTTGCATAGATAGAATGCGTTGGTTTGAGACAGTCGTACTGCCATTTTGGCCTACGTCAAGGGTAGGTACGGGTGGGTTCAAATTAACCGGGATAATGATGGGAAGAACTTGACATGTGACTTATGACATTTTGACCTCACGCCAAGGTCATAAGAGCATGGGGCAAAAATCCACAACGGGAGTTTCATAAGTACTGAAACTTGCTAGCGCTGCATACCATTTGGAGTGTGATAATTCTGGTAGGATTCCTTTGGTTTTATCACGCGATGATATTTGGATCCCGATCCTACTGTGAGTATATGCTACTCCTCGGGAAAACTCTCACTTAACGATCAATGCTATAAACCTAGTAGGTGTCTAGAAAGGTGTTTGCGGGGCTACGCCCACAGGGAAAAGGGGTTACTTAATTAAGGAACTTCGCGAAAGCGTTGGAAAACCTCCCTCGAAGTACCGACACTGGCCTGGCTGAACGGTTAAGCAAGTATTGTACGGTAAGATTGAACCCGACTAATTCTTTCTTTACGGTTTGAGAAGGGATTCGAGAGACAGTGGGAGCCATCCAGTTTAGAAAAACTAAAAACCACTCTAAACTTGCAAGAGCATCATGCTAAAGTGTTTCTTTTCTCTCTCCTAATTGCAGCGACCATTCAACATGACCGGACTTAAGTTATTACTAGATAAAAACATACTGACAGGGCCAAACTACAAAGATTGGCTCAGGAATGTCAAGATGGCAATCACTTACGACAAGTTGGGGTATGTACTTACCACCAAAGCTCCCCGAGTCCCAGGACCCACCTCCAGCGTCGCGGATAAGGAAATCCGTAAGACATGGGAGATCGATTGCGCGAAGGCCAAATGCCTCGTGCTTGCCTCGATGGACAACGAACATCAGAGGAGGCATGAGAATATAGACCTGGAGTCCATATTTCTCCATACAAAATAATTGTATGGAGAGCAGTCTCGTATCGCAAGATACGAAGTGTCGAAGAAGCTATTTTCGGCAAGATTGGCCGTCGGATCATCGGTAGCGGAACACGTGCTTAAGATGATTGGCTACATAAAGGAGCTCACGGACCTTGGGACCACGTTGGAGAATGAACTCTATACTGATTTGATTCTCCAGTCCCTTCCTTCCACTTACGCCCAGTTTATCCTTAACTTCAACATGCAAGGAAAGGAGGTTGGACTTTCCGAACTTCTGAACATGTTGAGGAGTGTTGAGGGCACCCTACAGAAGGGTAGGGAGACATCCACTTTGTTTGTAGGAGGATTTTCCTCTTCTAGATCCAGGGCGAAAGACAAGGGTAAGAAGAAGAAAGCCCCCGCCAAACCAAGAGGCGGTGTCAGTAAAGTGGATACGAAGGGAATAGGAAAAGCAACAAAGGTAGCGGGAAAGCTGGTGGGGAAGGAAGAATGCTTCTACTGTCACAAAAGTGGTCACTGGAAACAGGATTGCAAGGCTTGGAAGGCCAGAACATAGGATTTGAAGCGAGTTGCGGCTTCAGCTTCAGGTGTGTATGTTATTGAAAACTGTCTATCAATAAACTCTACATCCTGGGTATTGGATACCGGATCAGGATCTCATATCTGTAATTCTTTGGAGGCGTTGAGAAAGCGTAGAGTTTTGAAGGCTGGTGACATGACCCTCAGAGTTGCAAACGGTGCTAGCATGGATGCTGAGGCCGTGGGGACTATCACCTGGGATTGTCGGATGGACACTTTTTAGTTTTGCGTAGTTGTTATTATGTACCAAATGCAACCTGTAATATCATTTCTGTATCTTTATTATCTAAAGAAGGTTATGAATTTGCATTTGTAAGTAATGTAGTGAACATTCACCTTAATCAAGTTTTGATTGGGTCAGGTACATTGAACAACGGTATATACGTTTTAAACCAACCACAGATTTTCAATGTCCAGAATACACACAAAAGAAAGTCTCCAGAAATCAATAAAACTTTCTTATGGCATTGTAGACTGGGTCACATCAATGAGAGAAGGTTGACTAAGTTACATGCAGAAGGATATTTGGATCCGTTCGAATATCAATCGTATGCAACTTGTCAATCCTGTCTCAAAGGAAAGATGACAAAGAGTCCGTTCACTGGACACGGAGTAAGAGCGAGCGAGCTCTTGGGACTCGTACACAGCGACGTGTGCGGTCCAATGTCTACACATGCACGAAGCGGTTATTCTTACTTCATTACTTTTACGGATGATTTCTCAAGGTTCGGACATGTCTTCTTGATGAAGCATAAATCCGAAGCTTTTGAAAAGTTCCAGGAATATAAGAATGAAGTAGAAAAACAAACAGGCAAAAGTATCAAGACACTAAGATCTGATCGAGGTGGTGAATACTTAAGTGCCGAGTTCCTGGGTTACTTAAAAGAGAATGGAATTCTCTCAGCTTACTCCTCCATACACTCCGCAACATAACGGTGTATCGGAGAGACGGAACCGAACCCTATTGGATATGGTACGGTCCATGATGAGTAACGCTGAGTTGCCGGGATCGTTCTGGGGATATGCGCTAGAATCAGTTGCATATCTTTTGAACCGAGTTCCCACTAAGACTGTGCCTACCACACCATATGAGTTATGGAGTGGAAAGAAACCCTATCTTCAATACTTGAAGATTTGGGGATGTCCAGCTTATATCAAAAAGCCGCATGCGGACAAACTAGAGGCACGCTCAGTACTGTGCAAGTTTGTGGGATACCCAAAGAACTCCAGGGGGTATCTTTTCTATTACGCAGAGGAACAAAAAGTCCTTGTTTCTCGTAATGCCCATTATCTGGAACATCAGTTCTTAGAAAAAGAAATAAGTGGGAGCGCAATAGAACTGGAAGAAATTCCAGAACCACAAGCTATTACTGAAAGCTTAGTAGAACCAGAGGGTTCGAAAGATCAGGACATTCCCACGCCACTCAGCAGGAGTAGTAGGCAGTCTCATCCGCCCGAGAGATACTACGGTTTTCTCATTGACGGGGATAGAGAAGATTGCATCATAGATTGTGATGAGCCTACTAGCTTCCAGCAAGCCATTCAGAGCGTCGACTCGGTAAAATGGCTGGATGCAATGCAGACCGAAATGGAGTCCATGTACACCAACAAAGTATGGACGTTGGACATTGCTCCAGATGGGGTAAAACCCGTAGGATGCAAGTGGATCTTCAAAATTAAGATTGGTGTAGATGGACAGGTTGAGACCTATAAAATTAGACTGGTTGCAAAGGGTTTTCGTCAAAGACCTGGTTTGGACTATGACGAAACCTTTTCTCCAGTGGCTATGCTGAAATCCATTCAGATCCTTCTTGCCATTGCTGCCTTCCACGATTATGAGATTTGGCAGATGGACGTAAAGACAGCTTTTCTAAATGGACATTTAGAGGAGTGTGTCTATATGGACCAGCCAGAGGGTTTCATTCAGAGTGGGAGCAGCGGAAAGGTGTGCAAGTTGCTTAAGTCCATTTATGGACTAAAGCAGGCATCGCGGAGTTGGAACATCTGTTTTGATGAGACGGTCAAGGAATTTGGCTTTATAAAAAATCTAGATGAACCATGCATCTATTGTAGATTTGTAGCGAGAACTGTAGTATTCCTCGTTTTATACGTGGATGACATTCTCTTAATAGGAAATGACATTCCTATGCTACAATCTGTCAAGGGGTTCTTGTCACACAGGTTCTCCATGAAAGACCTGGGTGATGCCTCATACATTCTGGTTATCCGGATCTACCGTGACAGATCCAAGAGGATATTAGGACTTTCACAGTCCAGGTACATCGACACCATACTGAAGAGATTCAGTATGGAAGATTCCAAGCGCGGTAATCTACCGGCTTGTCACGGGATCACCCTCTCCAAAGAGATGTCTCCCAAGACTGATTTGGAGAGGGATCGCATGTCTATTATACCCTACGCTTCTGCGGTAGGCTCCATAATGTACGCGAGGTTGTGTACCAGACCGGATGTGGCTTATACACTGAGTGTGGTAAGCAGGTATCAGTCAAACCCTGGAGAGAAACATTGGATAGCGGTAAAGAACATTCTCAAGTACCTGAGAAGGACTAAGGAAATGTTCTTGGTGTATGGCGGAAAAGACCTCCAGATTGAGGCCTTTGCTGACTCCAGCTTCCAAAGTGACAAGGATGATTCCAAGTCCATGTCGAGTTTTGTCTTCACCCTCAATGGATGGACGGTGTGTTGGAAGAGCTCCAAACAGGAAACCGTTGCTGACTCGATTATGGAAGCGGAATACATCGCTGCATCTGATGCCGCAAAAGAAGCTGTCTGGATGAGGAAGTTCTTGAAAGAACTTCAGGTGGTTCCGTCCATTGTTGACCCAATACCTCTGTATTGCGACAACAACGGGGCTATAGCTATAGCGAAGGAACCCAGGTCCCATCAGAAATCCAGACACATCTTAAGGCGGTATCACCTGATCAGGGAGATCGTGGATCGCCAGGAGATCGAGGTTCGGAGGGTTGCTTCAGAAGATAACACTGCAGATCCATTCACCAAGGCCTTGCCCCAGACTCAGTTCGAGCGGCTGATCGAGATGATAGGTCTTCGATACGCCAGTACATGGTCTTAGTGCAAGTGGGAGATTGTCAGTGTATATGCCCTAGAGGCCATTACTGTATCATACTAGTTTGTATATTACTTGATGGAAGCTTGGGATATTCACAGTTGTATATACAATCTTGCTCGAAATGGTAGTATGCTACTTGGTTTGTCTCTGCTTTAATATGTGCATGTGTTTTTTAGCATATCGCTGATATACATATTAGTAGAGCCATTAGGATCTTTGCTTGATTACCAGCGTTGTGATGGCGCTCACACTCGTGGGGGCTGGGTAATCCATAAGCACATCCTTATACAGGTCCCTAGTCGTTGGACTATCGAGACAGGGCATCGATACTCCGGAGTAGACTGGTGTATGCGCTTCTCATCACAGCGTGGGGGACGGTCTGTCCCACAGCCGTCAGTACGTCGTACTTGAGATAGTATGCGGGTGCTCGTTAGGTTATGAGTACACTGGACAGGACTCGTCGGGAACTGTTGGTTGGTATTATACCTATCGTCAGTTATCAGTTACCAGGTGACATGAGCTTAGTCCGCTGACTTGACACTGTCACTTCGCCTCGAGTGTGTTCCCACTGCACTTTGATTACTACCCTACCACGGCTCAAAGGAGTCGTGCAAACAGGTAGTTTTTGGGTGCAGTCCCGAAGCACTTGGAGGCAGTGACGGTTAGACAGGATTCATCTCTCCCGGTATTGGGGGTTGACATCGCGCTGTGTCCAGGAGAGCCATTACACAAGTAGTCCCTGGCCAGGGCAAGCGAGATATACTGGTAGGTTTCCAGTGTTATCTCAGGGTGTTCTGGGCTACACTCCGACACGACTTGTACCGCTATTAGGGGACTGACGTTCACCGCCCCCGTAGGCCTGCCATGCGATGTATCAGACGAACAGACCGGACTGTACGGAGACTGTCACATACAGGCTCAGTAGGAGTTCAGATGGGGTTCACCTTGTCAGTCTTCTTATCGACATCTATCTGGGGACCGTTACGTACAGCTAGTGCCGCTTGCGGTCTGTGGTTAAACCCACTGCCAGCGTAGTGTCGAGTATTTAGAGTCCCACACAGAGAGCTATTCGCCTTTAGGCAAAATGAGTAGAGGTCGCATGGTTTTGCGACAGGGTTCGTTCACATCCGCGCACTTGTGCACGTTTGCTGTCCGGACAGCTTATACTAGCGAGCTTTGGTTTAAGCCGGATCCTAGTATATGATTTGGGATTGGTTTTATCTCTTTGTATTCGTGTTCCTCGGATCACGAATACGGGTGCGTATGCACAGTTGCTTGAGAATGAGGGAGAGGACTTTGATTAGGGTTAATGACCATTGTCATTTTATTAACCCTAATGCTTATGTGTGTATTATGGTTAATTGATATTAGTTTAATATAATTGTGCATGGTTATGATTGTTGACCATTTGACTATCTTGACTTGTGGACCTTTGTTGACATGTTGACCATCATCATTCCATATAAAAGATGCTCTTTGATCCTTGCAATTAACATTAAATATGAAATGATAATGGTCATGTCTTGATTAACCATGAAAATTATCTAGCTAATTATCAATTTAAAATAATTCACACATATATGTGAGAATGGTTGTTTATTCTCTCATTCTATCATTCACTTTCTCTCTCTTGTTCTTCCTCTCCCTCAAGCTCTCCCCTCTCATGTGTTGAGAAACACTTGAGCTTGAGAAAAACCACTTCTTGATAATCTCTACTCTCATCTAGGGTTCTAGGATTAGCACTTCTAGCACCCAAGTTACTTCTAGCTTGGAGTTGTAGGCAAAGGTTGATGCTTTCGGGTGGATCTTTCTTCGACGTGAGAAGACGACAAAGGTGACCTCTTTCTACTACTCCAAGGAGCAAGGAGAGAAAGACATGAAGCCCTAGGTATAACCATTCTAACATTTAGCTAGTTTCTAGTTAGCTTTAGCTTGTTTTTGTTTAGCAAAGATCCTTCTTTGTCTAGTCCATGTTGCCTAAAGTTGATAAAAATTTGATTTTTATTCCGTTTTCCGCCTCCCCGCAAGCACCTGGGTGGGCAACGTGGACTTACAGATATCACATATCGCGAGAATCGAATACGGTATCACAAACATGTATCAATCTCGATCCCGCACATATCACATACGTGCTCCTACTCCATTTCGCCTGAGCCAGGAAACCTCTATGTAGGACTCTAAAGACTCGTCAATACGCCGGCAGTAAGTAATGATCATATCAAACACCCACAAGCTGCAAGCGGTCAGCTAAACGTAACAGCATCCCGGGTATTGAGCGACCAGAAGATCAACAAGCAAGCCTGTACATACTCCTGCGAATCCAATCAGTAACACTACCGTATAGTCCGGTATTTTCGTCTGATATGTCGCATATCCAGTCTAGGGGTGGTAAACGTCAGACACCGGTAACCGATAAGTCGTGTCGATGTGAGGCTCATAACGGGTCGAGAAACTACTGATAACTCTTACCAGTAAATCTCCATATCATCCCTGGCCATGGACTTCCAGTTATAGCCAATCGAATACAGCGCAACATCAACTCCCAATACCGGGAGAGACGAAACCCCTCCTATCGCTCATTACCTCCATGTGATTCGGGATTGTACCCAAAAGCCACCGTTTTGCACGCCCTCTTGGATGTGGTAAGGTGGAAATCAAAGCACAATAGGAATCACACAAGACTCTATGAAGATCTCGGGTCTACAGACTAACCTGTACTAGCGTCACTGGAGAACTGCTATCTGACGATAGGTATAATACTATCTAGGAGTTCTCAGCGAGTCCGTTCAGTGTACCCAGTCTCCACTGAGCACCCGTACACTATCTTTGATCTCTAGCACCAATGGATATGTGATCATCCATCGCCCATCATATGGGTCAAGATGCGTGTACGCTAGTCTACTCTGGAGTATCGATGCCCTGTCTCGATACACCCTCGACTAGGAATAGTTATAGGATGAACTCATGGACTACCCTGGCCCCATTAGTATGATCTCATCATAGTCCTAGTAGTCGAGTACAGATCCTAAGGGCTTTATCAACATGTGAGAGCAAGACAGTTAACTACTACAAGTCGACATGTTCAGACAAAATGAAACCAGATAGCATACTATCATGTCAAGCAAGAAAGTCCTCTCTATATATATCCACGCATCCATTATAATATACATCATATGTACAACAATAGCCTCTAGGGCATATACATAACTAACAATCTCCCACTTGTACTAAGGCCAGCTGTTGTAGTATCTCATACCCAATAACCCGAAGAGTCTCTCAAAATGTATCTCGGGTATGGCCTTCGTGAGTGGATCCGCAGTGTTGTCCTTCGTATCAACTCTCCTGACCTCGATCTCCCGGCGATCAACTATCTCCCAGATCAGGTGATACCGCCTCAGAATATGTCTGGACTTCTGATGGGACCTGGGTTCCTTAGCTAAAGCCACAACTCCATTGTTATCACAATACAGAGGTATTGGATGCTCAATGGACGGGACCACACCATGTTCAGTGATGAACTTCTTTATCCAGACAGCCTCTTTGGAAACATCGTTGGCAGCGATGTATTCATCCTCAATCATCGAGTCTGCCACGGTTTCCTGTTTGGAACTCTTCCAAAAACCGCCCATCCATTTAGGGTAAAGACAAATCCCGAGTGCGACTTAGAGTCGTCCTTATCACTTTTGAAGCTCGAATCGGTAAAGGACTTGATTGTTTGCTGTTTTGTATATGCGTTTTAAATTTAAGAATACCGCAATCAAGGCGGTGTCGCTTTGTAGCTAGCCGGTTGAGTACGGGTCGATCCACAGGGAGAAGGTGTCCTTTTCTTTATGTTCTAACGAGTTAAGTCCAATTAAGTTGGGTTTTGTTTTAAGATCTACGAATGAGAATAAATTGATAAAACGCTTGCTAGGGTTAGGATTAGGTTAGTTCGAAATAGGGATCTTCTCGCTTCTTTCAATGCCTTAGTTGTTAATAAAGGTGTTAGGGTAATCGGCAACAACGGGGATTGGCACGATTAGGAAGAAAATTAGTTTCTTCCTTTTGGTCCTTGTCCGTCCGTTATTGGCTCTTAGCCCTAACCTCCGGTTAATTCAACCACAACCGGTCTAACTAGGGAATCACCGCTATCATGTAAGATAGGGTGCCGTAGTGAGCGGATTATGGTTGATTTAAAAAGAGTCCGTATTTAAAATTATTTGGGCAAAGAAAGGAGTGAGAGATTTCTTTCTCTTAAACATTCCCTTTCCTACCCTAACAAGCGAGGAATTACTCACTCATTATAAAGAAAGGAAAACAAAGTTTTTCTTTTTGTATTTTTATTGATGACCTAATTGCAGATAATAAAAGAACAGATAAAAAATTGCATGTCTTAAATTGCAAATAAAAAAGAATGCGTGATAGAATAAAAAAAATTTACTTTATTGATGACCTCTCAACGATTCATTACAAAGGGAAATTAAAATTTTAGATCTAGAAATTAAAAAGAGGCGCCCTGAAAGAGGCATACTTTATTTGGCTTTGAGCTCTCCTATTTATAGATAAGAAAAAAACCCTAGGTTACAATCTGATCCACAGTTGAATTTACAAGACTACCCTAAGAAAGCCGGGTCAAAGCACCGACACCCACCGACACATGCACCGACACGTGCACTATATGGTCGCGGAACCGTGGCAGAAAGTCCTGTTTGGCTGCGGTTCCGCGGCCAATTGGTGGGATCATGGGTTCAATTTCTCAGGGTTGCTTCATGTTGCTTTTATCTTCTGTTTTCTTCACCTGGTTCCTCAGAATCTCTTCTATTTTCTTCCAGATTTCCAACAGTACCGAATGATGTAGACTTTTGCCTTGAGTTTCGCGTTGAAGTCTTGAATCTTGTGCTGCCCTTGTACATTGTGCACTGAACTGTCTAATGATTTTCATTTGTTCGTTTAACTAGTAGGCGGCATTATACGGATTCATCTATTGTTGGTCGTAGTCTTACATTTATAGCGAGTTTTCACGAATTTCACTGTAACGATCTGAGAACCTATAACCTGCAACTATTTAGCAGACATGGATCAAAAGTACCTATTTATATGTAATATGATTAAGAATGGGTGATATAATAATGCAAAATCCTGATATGAACAAATACCCTCAAACTTATCCTTTGCTCGTCCTGAGGAAAGCCAATTTTATTCTCGAAAAAAACATATCCTCACTTTCGCAGGGAATCGCGATTGCACTGAGCTCGTGCAACAAGCCATTAAACCTCTAGGTGTCCCTAGTAGGAGGAGTGTTGTCTCCTGAGGGTTTTCAGCGGATACTACCCACAAAATCCGATCAATTTGGCCGTTGACTCTAATTCTTCAATTCAGTATTCTATCGAGGAATTCTATTATCTTCAACCTAGAAATCATCAACCTGTATTCTTCACACTTCCTTTTCATTTAACCTTAGATCATATCTGTTTTGCCATTTTAAAAAGCTTTCAGTATCTCCTAAGTTTTCCTTCTAAGGTGCAATCTTAACTCAGGAATTTTTATCATCTCTACTGAAGATATAAGCCCTATCTTTTATTCTTATCTCTCCTCTAATTATATACCCTTACGTGTGTGTAATTATCACCCCTACACTTGGAAATTCAAGTCAAGCTATCATACTCTTGTCCATCTTCCAAAATACTTTTAGTTGGTGAATTTTAGATGAAATTGCTCACACATCCTTCATGCGACCGTTAATACTTCTTGAGGTACTAAATGACCGATTATAAAATGTGCTTGCGCATTTAGGCGTAATTCCTCGTCTTGCAACACCTAAGGCTTAGCAGTGACTCCCAAACCAGTTGGTCTTAGGCACTAGGTGATAAAGCACCCTCGCTATATTTTTTATTATGCTGCCTTAAGTAATTACAAAACCAGTGTTTATTTTTTTTATCTCTTTATTCATACTTATACTTTTATTTCATGTTCCTTCATACTAAGGATTTTAGACAAGAGCATTTCAAGGTATCCTTTACTATCCCAAGTTTCAACATGTGTGTGAGTGCGTAAAATAGGGTTTATATTTTCAGAATTTGGACTTAAGGTTCGGAATTATTTTTCAGACTTATACTTAAAATAGAGCTTTGAATACTCTTCCCTTATTTCGATTTAGCCCAAGAACTGAACTCAAAATCTGCCTATTTCTAAATAAATTACAAGGACATATATTTTCTACAGTTAAACTTTTAAGAAAGGTTATTTTTTAGGGTTTTTAATTTACTAAGTTTAGGATCTAGTTTTTCCTAACAAGTCAACCGTCATGTTGAACTTAAGTCAAATGTGGCCAAAATTGAAATTTTCAATTTTTTTAATTTTTTTTTATTTTTATGGATTTTAAAATAAGTATGCAAATGCAAAAAAATATACACATGAATGCGAAGGAAGAAAGCTTACCGAGCACACCCCAAACTTAAACTTGATAGTGCCCTCACTGTCAGGCAACACCAAGAGGGTCAAAATTGCCGGCATTCCCATGTTTTTTTGTTATTTTTTTTATTATTAACAGAAAAATAAAAAAAATTATATATACACAAAAAGGTCCTCTCCCAAACTTAAGTGAAACAGTGTTTCCACTGTTTAAGTGTTAAAGTTCAGAGTTAGGGAGGAGAAAAACACAGTATCAAGCTATACAAGGCCTTACACAGGCCAAAGGTTAGCACCAACCATTCAAAAAATTTATCGTTATAAAGCGGCGGTTGGTGAAAGAACATGTTCTATAGAGTCAGGAAGAAATGAGGTAAAGATAAGTGGTGTAATGGAAAAGGTTTACGTCTCAATTTGTAGAGAAGAAACAATAATGGTGAACGAAAACGAGAATGTGGATGATTAGGAATGGGAAGAATGGTCACATTCTCGTATGGGATAAGAAGAAATGGTGTTTGTTCGACTTCTTCAGGTGGAGGTTGATTAATCACAAAATCCGTGTCGTTTAGGAATGCGATTTCGTCGGCGAAAATATCTTCGAAACTTTCATCGATGGTCCGATTGAACGTTTCAATGACAATAAGTATCGCGCCAGGATTCAACACACTTGATTTTTCAAAAATTACGGAGATAGGAGACTCGTAAGGCCCATCTACCTTATTCTCAAAAGTGTCTAAATCAAGTTGTTTTTCTAGAATTATCGAACTCAAAATATCGGATTTTGATTAATTAACACTCGCTATCATTAAAGGAAGATTAGAAGAAGAACCAGAGAAAGTGGGAGAAAGAAGTTAAATACGAACTTGAGGATGGAAATGGAGTGTATAAATTAGCACAATTTGTAATGACCGATGTGTAAAAAGCGATTGTGCTAATCTATCAACCCACTGAGAAATGAGGTCAAATCTCTCAAGATTCGTGAGAAAACATGGGTATGTCGAACTTGGTAAACCAAACATTGAAAATAAAAGTGTAACGGTTTCTTGCAAGGTCGGAGGGAGGATGGAGGGAAGTGATTGAGGTAGGGTATCGGTTGAAGGTTCAGGAGTGTGTGCGCAGTCAATGAAAGGGATAAAATGAATTGGGAAATCCGACTCCTCAAGTAAAACTGCTCTATCCTCAATAATTTGCTCAATACTCTCCTCAAAATTTAGCTTATCCATGAAATTTTCATCAAAATCAAGACACATATGAAGTTCGGGAGAAACATTTAATGACTCGGGATGATGAATTGGAGAGAGAAACTTATCCAAATATGTGGTTTAATCATCCAAAATATTCCCAGCGTCAATATCCTCGATCAAGTGAAAATTAAATTTCTCATACACCTCATCAAAAGCATGGGTATCAATCAATTTAGGTTCTAGAGTGGAGGTGTAGAGGTCAAAAGGATTGATGATAGTTTCACTCGAAAGGGACCCTTCACAATCAGGTAAATCAAACACTACAAAGTCGCACAACTCATTAAACGTTTTATCTTCAACTGGTGAATCATTTGGAAGACTTGATAGACATTCAAAACCGGAGTTGTGGGATTCAATTGAGGATGGGTAGGTTTGATTTGGAAGGGTGTACAGCTCACTTTTTCCACTCAAATTCTCAACCTGTCCTACCGCCTCATCATAAATTGGAAAATGTGGAGCTAATTGGAAACTAGTTACCGGGTCACTAGGTTGTGTGAGGGCGTCCATGGACGCATTCAACTCCATCATCTGTTGGCATGACGCTACCCTAAAGTCTTCCAATGCCTGTTCCAGACTAGACATGGGTTGTGAAGGAGTTTCAGTAAAAGATTCAAAATTTTTTGGATACTGGAAACTCCCAAATGGCTGTGTAGAAGAAATGTCTAGGGAAGGTGCGAAAGTTGGGTAGGATGGATACAAATAGAATGGTTGGACAGGGGTAGGATCAACATTTAGATAAGAAGATGAATGGAATTGTTGATCCAAAGAATTCTCCGTGGTGAAAGGAGTGAAAGATCGGTTACGAGATTGTTCAATATGTTCAGCAGTAGACATAGGTTTTGGGATTACAACTGGACTCTCAAAAGGGGTATCAATATGAGAAGGGGTGAATGTTTGAAACGGTTGATACGAAGTGGATTGCTGAGTCCAATTGTTTGTCCTAGACGCGTCTATTCGATCTTTCAAAGAAATTTTTGGCATGGAGGGGTTGTTTGAATTTGACCAAAACAAGAACCGTAGGAAGTAATGTCTGGTTGTGGATACCAAAGTTCGGCAAGAGTTTTGCGAGGTGGGGTACCCATGATGTGATGAGAGAAAGGAGAATAAAAAGAATGTGATTTTTTTAAATATTTTTTAATATTTTTTAAAAAATTGTTTGTTTTTGGAGTTTTGAAATTTTTGAAGGTGTTTTTTTTAGAAAGAGTTTTGCAAAAATTTGTACGGAACTACAGCACAATTTCAAACAACCACAGTTTAAACATGCACAATCAAACATAGAGGTAGGGTCTCCTAAGTCAACTAGACTGCTCCTAATTGTTCCAAAGTGACAAGTTGTGAGATATCCCTCAAATCGCCTCTTCACCGCCAATTGTGGCCAGGTAAGCACAAATGAAGAAAGGAGGGTTCCGCTCTCGAATAATTGTGAGACGGGCCTTTTAAAGTTACCTTTCTCACTTTGTCTAGCCTAGGCACCACAAATTCAGGTTTATATAAACGACTGAATGCCCACAACCTTCCTCTGTCCTAATGAGCGCGACAGTCCTTAATTGGCTGAGTCTAAATATTTTTTAATTAAGCTCAAGGGTGATGCGTATGCTTTTAGTGATTTTTGGGGTCTTAGGAAGGGTAATGAAATCCCCATCTAATCTTGATTGGTGTTATAGTCCCTTAGATTCCGTATTAATTATTCAAAGCAGTTAACACAACAAAAATCTAAAACACTTGCAAATTTTTTTATTTGGCAGCACAAAGAATCCTGCACAAAAACAATTTATTGGAGAGGGAGAAGAATTTACTGTGCAATGAAGCGTGCAGGAAAATTATTTCAGTGGAGTTCAGAGGAGTGGGAGAGAAGAAAAAAGATACTCACAAAGAAAATGGTGTGCTGACGTCACCCTTTTACCGCGGTTCCGCGGTTAAACAGATGCTTATGCCGCGGTTCCACGGTCAAACAGATGGTTGACTGCTTCAATTTCGTTCCCTGTGCTGAGTTTGTTCTCCTCTTTCTGTTTAGATCCCCTGTTTCTGGATTTGTTCACTGAGCTTGCTGCAGATCCGAATCAGTCCGTCTTCCTTTCCTGCACACTTGCACAAAAACCTTTCAAAATTAACAAGTTGATTTTTATTTTTATTTTTTTTAAATTTTTTTTTCAATTTTTATAATTTTTAAATTTTTTTAACCCGAAATTACACAAAGAAAGAGACTACCGTCTCCCCGGCAACGGCGCCATTTAATTGTTTGTTGTTTTGTATATGCGTTTTAAATTTAAGAATACCGCAATCAAGACGGTGTCGCTTGGTAGCTAGCCGGTTGAGTACGGGTCGATCCACAGGGAGTAGGTGTCCTTTTCTTTATGTTCTAACGAGTTAAGTCCAATTAAGTTGGGTTTTGTTTTAAGATCTACGAATGAGAATAAATTGATAAAACGCTTGTTAGGGTTAAGATTAGGTTAGTTCGACATAGGGATCTTCTCGCTTCTTTCAATGCCTTAGTTATGAATAAAGGTGTTAGGGTAATCGGTAACAACGGAGATTAGCACGACTGGGAAGAAACTTAGTTTCTTCCTTTTGGTCTTTGTTCGTCCGTTCTTGGCTCTTAGCCCTAACCTCCGGTTAATTCAACCACAACCAGTCTAACTAAGGAATCATCGCTATCATGTAGGATAGGGTGCCGTAGTGAGCGGATTATGGTTGATTTAAAAGGAGTCCGTATTTAAAATTATTTAGGAAAAGAAAGAAGTGAGAGAGATTTCCTTCTCTCAAACCTTCCCTTTCCTACCCTAACAAGTGAGGAATTACTCACTCATTATAAAGAAAGGAAAACAAAGTTTTTCTTTTTGTATTTTTATTGATGTCCTAATTGCAGATAATAAAAGAACAGATAAAAAATTGCAGATAAAAAAGAATGCGAGATAGAATAAAAAAAACATACTTTATTGATGACCTCTTAACGATTCATTACAATAACAACAACAACAACTGAGCCTTTTATCTTAAGCATATGGGGTAGGCTACATGAACCAATATGAGAATCACGCCGGGTCCAGCACATGAATCCTCTGTCTCCACTCACTTCTATCGAACAATATACTTTCATTGAGTCCTTTGGCAACCATATCGTTTCGTATCACCTCCATCCATGTTTTCTTCGGTCTCCCTTTTGCCCTTTTGCCATTGCCCATATCGAGAGTATCTATTCGTCGAACCGGTTCTTCCATAGGTCTGCGTCGCACATGACCAAACCATCTTAGCCAGTTTTCCCGCATCTTCTCCTCCACAGGTGCTACACCAACTTTTGCACGAATATCCTCCTTTCGCACCTTATCTTTTCTATTGTTACCGCACATCCAACGAAGCATGCGCATCTCCGCTACGTGCATCTTCTGTGTATGATGCTTCTTAGGGGCCCAGCATTCTGTACCATATAATAAGGCAGGCCGAATAGCGCTCCGATAAAACTTCCCTTTCAATTTTAACGGAAAGTTACGATCACACAAAATACCTGTTGCACTCCTCCATTTCAACCAACCAGCTTGGATCCTTTGATTAACATCACTATCGATCTCCCCATTCTTTTGGATGATGGAACCTAGATATCTAAACTGATCGCTCGGTGATATCTCTTGCCCTTCCAATGTTGTACCAATATGGTTTTGACTTCTCTGGCTACTAAATTTGCAGTGCATATATGCTGTCTTGGACCTGCTCAATCTGAATCCCCGAGATTCCAATATTTGCCTCCATAATTCCAATTTGTCATTAACCCCTGCTTTCATCTCATTTACTAGAACAATATCATCAGCGAATAGCACACACCAAAGTACCTCATCTTGGATAGTTCTAGTAAGCTCATCCATCATGATGGTAAACAGGAATGGACTTAATGCAGATCCTTGATGTAAACTAATAGTAATCGGAAAATCACTCATTATGCCGCCGCAAGTTCTGACATTTGCCACTACTCCATCGTACATATCCTTGATTATGTCAATATACTTGACGGGGACCCCTTCTTCATCATTGTCCCCCATAATACCTCTTTAGGTACCTTGTCGTACGCTTTTTCTAAATCAATAAATATCATATGCAAATCTCTTCTCCTCACTCGAAAATGCTCGACAAGTTGGCGAAGCAAATGAATAGCCTCTGTCGTCGATCGTCCAGGCATGAACCCAAACTGGTTCTCTGTTATCTTAATATCCTTCCTTAGCCTGTGTTCAATCACTCTCTCCCAAAGTTTCATGGTGTGACACATCAGTTTTATTCCACGGTAGTTTGAGCAACTTTGAATGTCACCCTTGTTCTTGTAGATAGGTACAAGTATACTTTTCCTCCATTCATTTGGCATCTTTTTTGTCTGGCAAATCTTATTAAATAGATCTGTCAGCCATTTAACGCCTATTTCTCCTAAGCATCTCCAAATCTCGATAGGAATCCCGTCAGAACCAACCACTTTTCTTAAACCCATTCTGTTCAAAGCTTCTTTAACCTCAGGAAGTCTTATTTTACGCATGAAACCACGGTTTATATCTTGAGATTGAATGACAAGTCCATCCAAATTCTTAGTAAAGCTCTCATTGAACAATTTGTCAAAATAATCTCTCCATCTTTCCTTGATATTCTCATCTCGAACTAAAACCTTCTGATTTTCATTTTTGACACACTTCACCGCACAAAAGTCTCTATTCTTCCTTTCCCGCATCCGAGCAATCCGGTATATATCATTTGCAGCCTCTTTAGTGTCTAATTTCTCGTACACCTCCTTGTAGACCTTAGATTTAGCTTCCCGAATAGCTTTCTTAACTTCCTTTTTAGCCATTTTGTACTTCTCAAATCTCTCCACATCTCTACTTTTCTTCAAATCTTTATAAGAATCCCTTTTAATTTTAATAGCAGCCTCTACATCTTCATTCCACCATGATATGTCCTTAAATGGTGGAGCACCACCTCTCGAATCACCAAGTAGATCTCTAGCTACCTTCTTGATACAACTAGCCATTTTGTTCCATGTTTTGTCTGGATCATCTTCCGACTGCCAATCCGCTTCTTGTACTACACGATCTATAAAAGCCTTTTGGTTACCTTCTTTCAATCGCCACCATTTAATTTTAGGCTCTACCTTACGTCTAATCTTCCTAGGTTCTCTTCTAAATCGAAAATCTAGAACTAAAAGCCTATGTTGAGTGATTACACTCTCACCTGGTACTACCTTACAGTCGATACAACAATCTCTATCTATTCTTCTCGTCAGAAAAAAGTCTATTTGACAAGCACTTGATCCGCTCCTAAAAGTGATAAGGTGGGACTCTCTTTTCCTAAACCAGGTGTTTGCTAAGATAAAGCATAATCTAGAATCGAGTCACCTACTTCATTCTTTTGTCCGAAACCAAAACCTCTATGGATAGTATCAAACCCACTACGACTAGTACCTACATGTCCATTAAGATCACCACCAATAAATAACTTCTCTCCACTAGGTATACTTTGCACCACCTCGTCTAAATCCTCCCAGAATAGACGCTTACTAGCGTCATCAAGACCTATCTGTGGTGCATAAGCACTAATAACATTAAGGATCTCTCCACCTAGAATAAGCTTAACCAGTAAAATTCTATCACCTTTTCTCCTAATCTCAACTAAATCCTCAAGCAACCGTCTATCTATGATTATGCCTACCCCATTACGATTTTTATCTCTACCCGTATACCAAAGCATATAACCCCAAGGCTCTACAACTCTACTCTTTTCACCTACCCACTTAGTTTCTTGCAAACACATAATACCAACTCTCCTCCTAATCATCTCCTCCACTAATTCTATTAGTCTACCCGTAAGGGAAGCTATGTTCCAAGAAGCTAGACGGATCCTATGAAACCCTTGCTTATTTGTCACTACACCCGGGGTCCGATGTAGCGCGCCGTCTCTGGACGACGACCCTTGCTTATTTGTCACTACACCCGGGGTCCGATGTAGCGCGCCGTTTCTGGACGATGACCTAGAAGCCCTTGCATACATAACACTTCACCCGGGATCCGATGTAGCGCGTCGCTGAGTAGGGGACGCCCCAACGATATTCTTAAAAAGAGAAATTAAAATTTTAGATCTAGAAATTAAAAAGAGGCATGGCCCAAAAGAAGGCACCTTGAAAGAGGCATACTTTATTTGGCTTTAAGCTCTCCTATTTATAGATAAGAAAAAAAAACCTAGGTTACAATCTGATCCACACTTGAATTTACAAGACTACCCTAAGAATGCCGGGTCAAAGCACCGACACCCACCGACACATGCATTGACACGCGCACTATACGGCCGCGGAACAGCGGCAGAAAGGCCTGTTTGGCCGCGGTTCCGCGGCCAATTGGTGGGATCATGGGTTCAATTTCTCAGGGTTGCTTCATGTTGCTTTATCTTCTGTTTTCTTCACTTGGTACCTCAGAATGTCTTCTATTTTCTTCCAGATTTCCAACAGTGCCAAATGATGTAGTCTTTTGCCTTGAGCTTCGCATTGAAGTCTTGAATCTTGTGCTGCCCTTGTACTTTGTGCATTGAACTGTCTAATGATTTTCATTTGTTCGTTTAACTAGTAGGCGGCATTATACGGATTCATTTATTGTTGGTCGTAGTCTTACACTTGTAGCGACATTTCACGAATTTTACTGTAACGATCTGAGAACCTATAACCTGCAACTATTTAGCAGACATGGATCAAAAACACCTATTTATATGTAATATGATTAAGAATGGGTGATATAATAATGCAAAATTCTGATATGAACAGGACTCCACCTGGAGTTCTCCATTACCATACACCAAGAACATCTCTTTAATCCTTCTCAAGTACTTGAGAATGTTCTTCACAGCTGTCCAGTGATTTTCTTCAGGATCTTCTTGATACCTACTCACTATACTTAATGAGTATACTACATCGGGTCTGGTACATAAAATCGCGTACATGATAAAGCCTACTGCCGAAGCATAGAGTATCCCTTGCATGCGAGCTCTCTCTAAATCAGTCTTAGGAGACATCTCTTTAGAGAGAGTGAGTCCAGAGATTGTGGGTAAGTTCCCACGCTTGGATTCTTCCATACTAAACCTCTTTAGTATGGTGTCAATGTACCTGGATTTGGAAAATCCCAGTATCCGTCTAGATCTATCTCTATAGATCTTAATTCCCAAAATGCTAGAGGCATCACCTAGATCTTTCATTGAGAATTTTTGTGATAAGAAGAGCTTGACTGAGTGCAGCATAGGAACATCATTTCCTTTCAAGAGTATGTCATCCACGTACAATACGAGGAAGACAACCTTACTCTCTGCCACCTTCTTATATATACAAGGTTCATCTATGTTTTTGATGAAGTCAAACTCTTTGACTACAACATCAAAACAGATGTTCCAACTCAGCGATGCCTGCTTTAATCTGTAGATGGATTTAAGCAGCTTGCACACCTTTCCACTGCTCCCACTGTCTACGAAGTCCTCTGGCAGAGTCATGTACACGCACTCCTCTAAATCACCATTTAGAAAGACGGTCTTAACATCCATTTGCCAGATTTCGTAGTCATGGTATGCAGCAATGGCAAGTAAGATCTGGATGGACTTAAGCATAGCAACTGGAGAAAAGGTTTCATCATAATCCACACCTGATCGTTGACGAAAACCCTTTGCAACAAGTCTAGCTTTGAAAGTCTCAACTTTTCCATCTACACCAAGTTTCTTCTTAAAGATCCATTTGCTCCCAATGGGTTTTACCCCTTCAGGAGCAACTTCCAAAGTCCATACTTTGTTGGTGTACATGGATTCCATCTCAGATCGCATTGCATCCAACCATTTCACAGAGTCCCCACTCGTGATGGCCTGCTCGAAGCTAGCTGGGCCATCATCTTCCATGATGCAATCCTCGCTCCCACCTTCTATGAGAAAACCGTAGTATCTCTCAGGTGGATGAGGAACCCTACTAGATCGTAGGAGAGGCTGGGGTTCGTTGGGAACTACAGAATCATCTGGTTCCATTAAATGTTCAGTTGTGGTTTGTGGTGCTGGAACTTCTTCCAGCTCTACCGCTTCACCACTAATTTCTTTTACAAGAAATTCCTTTTCTAAAAAGGTGGCATGTCGAGAAACAATCACCTTTTGTTCCTCGCCGTGGTAGAAAAGATATCCATGTGAATTTTTAGGATATCCCACAAACTTACAAAGAACTGACCGTGCTTCGAGTTTGTCCGAATTTTTTGTTTTAACATAGGCCGGACAACCCCATATCTTAACACGTTTAAGACATGGTCTCTTCCCACTCCATATCTCATATGGTGTGGTAGGTACAGATTTAGACGGAACTTGATTCAATAGGTATGCTGCTGTCTCAAGCGCATGACCCCAAAAGGAAATAGGTAACTCAGCGGTACTCATCATAGAGCACACCATATCTAATAGGGTGTGATTCCTCCGCTCCGATACACCGTTGTGCTGTGGTGTATAGGGAGGAGTAAGCTAAAAGAGAATACTATTCTCTTTTAGATAATCCATGAACTCTTTGATCAAGTATTCTCCTCCTCGATCAGATCAAAGGATCTTGATACTTTTGCCCATTTGGTTCTCTACTTCGTGCTTATATTCCCTGAATTTCTCAAAAGCATCAGACTTGTGTTTCAACAGGAACACATGTTCGTATCTTAAGAGATCGTCAGTGAATGCAATGAAGTACGAAGAACCATTCCGGGCATGTGTAGACATGGGACCGCATACATCACTATGTATTAGTCCTAAGAGTTCCGCAACTCTTTCTTCGTGTTCACTAAACGGGGTTTTGGTCATTTTTCCTTTGAGACATGACTGGCAAGTGTCATAAGATGAAAATTCAAACGGATTCAAATATCCATCTTTATGTAACTTAGCTAGTCGTGTCGCATTGATATGACCTAGTCTACAATACCATAAGAAGGATTCATTCATTTCTGAACTCTTCCTCTTGTGTGTGTTCTGCATATTAAGAACCGTGTTTTGATTTAGAACGTATATGCCATTATGTAACAAGCCTGATCCAATCAACTTTTGATTTAAGAAGATGTTCATAACATTATCTTGTATTACAAAATTATATCCTTCTTTACTTAATAAAGAAACTGATATATTGTTGCATATCATGTTCGGTATATAATAGCATTCGTTCAGAATCAATGTATTGCCGCTTGGTAATACAAGGTGATATTCGCTAACTGCTTTGGCTGAAACATTTGCACCATTCCCTACTATTACGGAATGATCACCCATTCATTTCTACCTTTCTTTAGCCCATGCAATATATTGCATATGTGGGATCCTATCCGGTATCTAATGCCCAGGACGTAGAGTGAACTGAGAAACAGTTCTCGGTAACTAACACACCTGAAGAAGATGCATCAACATGCTTATTCTTCATTTGGGTGGCGTGAGAATCCAGATATTCTCCTATTCCCTGCTCGGACTTATAACAATTATAAGTGTGAGAGGGACCAACGTTCCTTTGCTCAGTATAACAACCGGGTTCAGTCAATACATCCATATTATTATTTTGATTAAGGCCTGACATGGTCGCTACCTGGAGAGAGAGAGAGAAGAAAACACTTTAGCGTACGCTCTTGCAAGATTAGATTGGTTATTATCTTATTTAATCAGGATGGCTCCCACTGCTTTTTATCAAATCTTCCTTAAAACCGTAAAAGGTAAGACTAGCCGGGATTAATTACACCTTACAAGTTCGCCAATCTTTCGGCCAGGCTAGTGTTGGTACTTTGAGAGAGGTTCTCCATGCTTTCGCATAGACCTAATTAGAATAAATCTCGTTTTCCCAGAGGCATAACCCCGTTAACACCTTTCTAGACACCAACTTGATCGGCTATTTGTCCTGTGTAAAATTCTCCCAGGAATAACTCTTACTCGCAGTGGGTATCGGGATCCAACTATCTCATAGGAGGTATGCAATCTCATTGCAAATTTCAACACTTGAAATTCCCAATATTGCTTTTACCCCAAACCCCCTATGACCTTGACAAAGGCCAACAAACCGTAGGAAGCTAGTCAAGTTCAACCCGTCATATCTTGATTGAAATAAACCAACCCGCACGACCCTTGACAAAGGCCAACAAGGTCGTACGACTACCCTAATCCAATTGCATCACATGCTTAAGCAGATAAGTACTAGTCAGCTAACGCACACTACGCCTTGACAAAAGCCAACAAACGCAGCACGGATACTAAATAGTCTTTATCTGAAATGACGGAGGGCTACGTAGGTTTTTCTGAAAACCATGAGCGTAATGAACTTGATATCGTTGTAGAAACAAGTGATTTTGAAAAGGAGCGTTTTTTAGGCTTTCTAGTTTCGTTAAAGAGGTCACTCCTTGTGAAGGGATCTTGGCTCTTTCCTTATCGAATAAGGTGCAAGATATTTCATAAATACTGCGGTGCAAAGCAAGAACTGTAGAAGCAATCAAATACTAAACCGTGAGTTTGTAGCATCTGCCGGTTTTGCTAAAGAGGTCACTCCCGGTGAATGGATATCGGCTCTTTCCTCATCGAATAAGGTGCAGGGTATATCATATATACCACTATGCAAAGCAAAAACTGTAGCTACCCTTTTTTTTGAAAATTTGATTCTACAACATCTTTTAGGTTTCTTTTCTTTTATTAATCTCATTAATAAATCCCATCATTTTATGGTTCCTAAGCATCACAGAAGAAACGAAAACTATAATATTTATATATCATATATATAGTATAAGCATTCGTCTCAGGCAGTAATATGATCACATCTCAGAACAATGCAGCAGAAGTCAACATATGAAATATTGGATATACTAGGACGTCCGTGTTTTATTTTGATCCTGTATAAAATACGGATTCCACAGACACGATGAATAGCCAAACCCACATCCCTAGACCCTTGTGAGAGCGGCAAGTAACCCTGCCAATTCAAGGGTTAGGAGACCTGGTCTCGACTCCTCGAGATGGCATCCCACTTGACCCTATGTCACGACCCAAAGTTTGGCCCGTGACCGGCACTTAACCACGTAACGTCTACAGGCGTAACGCGACTAAGTGAACCGAAAACCCAGAAAACTGTTAGTTATATGTATGCCCTAGAGGCCATTTGTAACCCTTCGAAAAATCGTTTAGGCAGTTTTTCGGTAATCTGCAAATTTTTCGGCTTTTTCCGTAAAAAGTCAAAATAGGTATTTTTCTTTGTAAACCTAATTATAAAAAATTTAGATAAGATATTACTATAATTTTGTCACTAAAATGTCATTTATAATTTTCTAGTTAAATAAAAAAAATTTCGTAATTAATTATTTTTTTTTATTATTTTAAGCCTTTTTAAATACATTTAATTAGGGATAAATACAAATTTAATTAGGTAAATTTCTTAATTAGGAGTCTTTATAAGCTAAAATAAGGTGTAAAAAAAATTGTGTCATGACTTTCACATTTTTAGTTTTATGGTTTGAAATTTAATGGAAAAAATGGCTTAAAATGGGGTTTTTTGTGTAAAAGTTGATGTGATAGTCATTAATTGAGCTTGGGAAAGGGTTTTTGTGTAGAATTTTCTACACCATTCACACAAACACACCCTCCTCCACCTCCAGGTCGTGCTACCTGCAGTAAACCCCTCCCATTTCCCCCATTTTGTTTAGCTCAAAAATTCTTGCAAAAAATCCTCCGAAATCCACAAAAATTCACACTTTTCTTCTCTAATTCAAACCTAAACCCTATTCCATTCCTTCTCAACCCCAAATTGGACTAATACAAGGAGAAAAGAGGCATCTTTAGAGGCTAATTGCAAGAGGATCATAACTTGGAAGGTATAAATCCTAATCTAGTTGTTAATTGTTGTTTAAGTTGCTAGATTTAGTAGTTTTAGTGTGTAATTTGCTTATGAATTCTTGTTTAGGAAATTCAAGAAAGGGAATTGATGTTGTAATTAGGGTTTGTAGCATGGTTGATGGATTCAAGTTAGGGCTTTGGTAATCCAATTGGTTAGAGTGATTAATTGAGCGATGTTGCGTTCGCTAGATCGATAAAATTTCGACATTTACATAGAATCGCTATGCTAATTGCTTACTAGTTTTTCTAAAATTTTAGGAGGTGATCTAATTGTGTTATTTAGGCGATATAATTAACATCTTATACGACTATTAGGGTGTGTGAATGCGGAGTTTTGTTTAGCCGGGTTTTAGTTTTGTCGATTTCCCCGAAATGACGATTTTAGCTAAAAATTAGCGATTTTCGTGCGTTTTCCCGCGCACCGAGGGCGTGCTATGATTAAATTGAGAGCGTCAATAATTGTATATAGTGACTTGCATCGTTTTAGGTGTTGTAACCTTATGCTTGCTATTGTGCAAATATAGGATCGGTCGGAGAAACATCGGACACGGCGCGCAAAGGCAAAGCGGTGGCCGGATCAGATTAGCGGGGATTTCTGGTGAGTAGATATATTCATCTATGGGGGAATCGTCTGGATGGCGCGAGGCGCCCCCCTCCCTAGTTAGGATTACTCTACTTTATGCAATAATTATATTGTTAGCTAGCTTATCCATTTATGTACATTGCATACCCTTACAGCTAACCCTATACTAGATTGCATGGACATTCATATGACATTCATATATACATATGCGATATCATTTCGTAGGACACGAACACCTTACCATTGGCATCTATTGCACGCGCACTATTCATGTGACACACACGCCTTTGGTATTTGCCATGCCACGTGCACTATAAAACCTGTTTAGCTTAGTAACGCCATTGCATTCATGCATGATATTTGAGATTGTATCGCATGCATATTCCTCGCATTACTATCATATTTACATAGATTTCTAGCCAAACTCTCACATCATATACATTGATATCATAGACACTTATCATATATAACATGTGGACATTATGATTTCCTTGATGATTTCAGTTTTTCTGCGATTTCTGGATTTTTTTTGGGGAAAACCGCAAGAATTTAACGAAGCTTATATTTATCATTTTTAAAACAAAGTTGCGGTTTTCTCGTGACGTATGTGTCGTCCACCATGAGTTTTCATGTTTTCTGTTGGATTTCGAGACCCGATTCGAGGAGTGGATGAACCGTCTCGGGTGCATGGTGGGCCCGGTATGGTACCCCGGGGCAAGAAGATCGAGTTGTAGACGATGAGCCTGGCAGGGGAAGACTACCTACCGGTGATGTCTGGCGCGGCGGATATCCGGAGGATACCGACCGTTGTCGTGAGGTTTATGATATGGGCCGATCCGGACTGACGGAGCCCGACATTGAGACAGATATGATTCCTATTTGGTGTCGATGCTTGACACGGGTTTTCTGGGGATTTCTTGATGATATTTAGCTATTATGCAGACATTCGTTTTCTAAAAGTTAAGAATGCAGTAACTTTAACATTTAAAACACTTAAAGAGTTAGAAAAGATATTGCATACATGTGCATGCATACTAGAGTTATTACATCACATATGGACATACATGTTGTTCCGCATTGCGTGCATTCTTACGATTGCCTTATTAGATGTTATATTTACTCACGAGCTGGCAACTCACCCCCGTTGTGCCACAGTGTCTTGCAGGTCGGACCCGTCATCTTTGTAGCGGCGGGCTATCTTATCATCAGCTCATTTTGCTCAGACTCGCGACTTCGCCTGTAGGTGGGTTGCGAGCATATTTTATTTCTTTAGCTTTATCATTGTATCTAGTATTCTCCATCTACCATTTCACATTGTATATGCGACTTAGTGATGAGACAGGGAGACTTGTATATTTGTGGTTCTTTTGGATCGAGCTCACTTGAGCCGATGTGTGTTTTTCTGGTATTTTTGCGTTTCCTTTGCTCTTTTCTTGATATTATTATTATATTGCATGTGGTTGTGATCCGCCTTGGGCGAAGAGCTAGCTCCCGCTTGGGGATGCCATTTTTATGATTACAGGTTTATTATCTTGTTGTACCCATTTTTGGGGGATAGAAAATACAGGGGAGACTCTGCCGAAATTTTCAGGAATTTTTGATGTTTTAAAAAGGGATTTTATGCAACTTAATTGATTTAAAAACCGTTTTCGTTTAAGGTTTTCCTTCACTCTCTTTGATTTTGGGTTAGATTTCTGGGCTTTGGCTGACTTAGGTTACGGTACGCCTTTAGACGTCTCGTAATCTAAGTGCCAGTCACGTTCCGTACTTTCGGGTCGTGACACCATTACTGTACATAGGATGTATATTGTAGTGGATGCTGGGACATATATAGGGAGGACTTTCTTGCTCGACATGATAGTATGCTATCTGGTTACTCTTTACCTTAACGTGTATACTGATTGTCTCTCTGTTACATGTTGGTAAAGCCCTTGGGATGTGTACTTGACTACCTGGACTATAATGCGGATCATACTAGTGGGAACATGGTAGTCTATAAGTACATCCTTCAAAGTCCCTAGTCGTGGGTGTATCGAGATGGGGCATCGATATACCAGAGTAGACTAGCGTATACCTTCTCGACCCATACAGATGGGCGATGGATGATCTCATATCCATTGGTGTTTGACATCGGAGATGATATACGGGTGCTCAGTGGAGACTGGGTACACTGGACGGACTCGCCGAGAACTCCCAGATGGTATTATACCTCACGTCAGATGGCAGTTCTCTGGTGACACTGGTACAGAGTAGTCTGTTGACCCGAGATCGTCATAGAGTCCTGTGTGGTTCCCACTGTGCTTTGATTTCCATCTTACCACGTCCAAGAGGGCGTGCAAAACGGTGGTTTTTGGGTACAGTCCCGAGTCACATGGAGGCAATGAGCGATAGGAGGGGATTCGTCTCTCCCGGTATAGGGTGTTGATGTTGCGCTGTGTTCGATTGGCTATAACAGGAAATCCCTGGCCAGGGTTGCTGAGATTTACTGGTAAGTGTTACCAGTAGTTTCTCGAATTGTTATAGACCTCAAATCGACACGACTTATCAAGCTATTGGGGTCTGACGTTTACCACCCCTAGGCGAGATATGCGACATATCAGACGATCAGACCGGACTGTACGGTAGTGTTACTGGTTGGATTCACTGGAGTGTGAGCGGGCTTGCTCGTCGATCTTCTGATCGCTCAATACCCGGGTGGCCGTTATGTTTAGCAGACCGCTTGCGGCTTGTGGGTGTTTGATATGATCATCATCTGCTGCCGGCGTATTGACGAGTCTTTAGAGTCCTACACAGAAGTTTCCTGGCTCAAGCGAAACGAAATAGGAGCGCATATGAGATATGTGCGTGACCGAGAATGATACCAGTATGTGATACTGTATTCAATTCTCGCGATATGTGACATTGATCGGTTATATGCGATATAGCCGGCATATCGGATCAAGTGTTGATTCGATAAGTTGTTACTGTTGATATTAGTCGGTTCTATGCGATATGACCGGATCATTAAATCAAGTGTTGATTTAATGATTTAATTCATAATTATATATTTGATATATTAGTTTTCATTAACTAGTATCAGTTCACTTAAGATGGATTTTCTCACTCGGATGTGTGCATTGCATATGTGATATGATTTTGTGCACTTGCTTGTATCATGTTTGATGATACATGCCTTTTTGGTTATGTGTAAAGAATTAAACCTTGGTTAATGAAATGGTTAGGGTTTACTATTTCCTTATTCATTTTATTCATTTTGGAAAATGATAAGCAAAATGCAAAATGGTGGCTTTCTTTGTATTCTAGTTGAAGCTTCTTGAACCTTTGACCTAAGTGACCATTTTGTCTCATGCTTAACCCTAACCACTCCAATTAACCCTAGTTTATTCTATACACTTCACCATGTTTGATTATGATAAGTATTCTTTTATTTTCACTTTTCTAGAAATTCTTATCATAACACTTTCTTCTTCTTCATCATCTTCTTCACTTGAAGAAGCTTGCTTCATCAATTGTGATTGATGAAAACAAGTGAGAAATCCAATCTAAAGTCTACCCACTTCCTATTTCTTCATCCTCTACCTCTTGCCAAGTAGTAGAGTGTGTTTCCTTCACAAGTTTTCAAGGATAGGTGAAGGTGGAGCTTGATCTAGCGATGCCTCGACGTAGATCATCTTCGCCATGGACATCGATGACCTAGCTCGCCATTTCTCCGACGAAGCCGACGCTAGAGCCCGAGAATTCATTTTGACAGCAAAGGGACTTCGTTGCGGAGCTATGGAGGTAGAGCACTGGATCAACAAAGGTTGTATTTCCGTATTCTTGTAGTTAAGTGTTAACTAGTTATCTTTTCGCCTAGATTTCTAGCCAACGATCCGTACACTAGGGTTTCTCGGCACCTAGATTTTTTGAAATTGGCATGATCGATGCCTTGTGAGACCTCTTGAGAGTGCCTAGGAACCCTACAGTGGTATCAGAGCCTAGCTAGAGCCTTAGGCGAAGTCTAGACGGAGTTTGAAAGCCGGACGTACCGAAAAACTAACCCCAAAATAGCTCTCTGGACTTTTTCTAAAATCTGGAGTTTTTCCAAATTAAAAATTGCTAAAAAATTCAGCAGGCATATCTAAGAGTTACTGTGAAATTCGTAGGTCCAATTCGACTATCCCACCGCGGTTCCACGGCATGAGCAAGGCTCATGCGGCGGTTCCGCGGCCGTACGGTCCTATCTCACTGTTATCTTTGCACAGTAACTCCTCTTTTCTGATGCTGGATTTTATGGGAATTTTTAAATTTTATTCAACAGTTGAATTTTCTGGGGTTGTTTTGAGGACTCGGTGTTTCGATCGGATTGTCAAATTTTGTCTATGTGATTTACCGGGTAATTTATGAATATGTTAAATGTTTCGACCGGATATAAATACCCAATTTTTCCTCTGTCGGGAAATTTCCAAGTGTTGGATCTTTCCGTAGTTTAACGACGTTCTAAGTAGTGCAAGTAACGCAATGGACCCTCTAGAAGACAACAAACCTTAACTCGATTATGTGACCGTCTTGAACTGCGCTTTGAACCTTTGGGTTTGGGGCAGTACGGCGTGCCACATGTGAGGCGTTGGCTTGACCCTTCTACGGCTGGACCGTTGGTACTGAGGCACGAACTGAATGTTATTAGACTTGTTTCATGTGTTGATCTGTATCGGGAAAACTTGGGTGTTCGATTGTTCGATCGGAAAGTTTGACATTTTCTATTTATCCGGAATGGGATACAATAATTGGAATTCACAAGAAGTTATGAGATAACTGAATGAATGTTATAAACACAACACTTTAGTCTCACTTGATCGGTTGCCACGGAATTTTGATGTGATCAAAAGTCCGTCGCAATCACGTAGCGTACGCGGATACTCGCCTGGTAAACTTAATAGACAGCCTCACTCCATAGCCCCGACCAAGTGACTGTAGGAGAACCCCGTCGCTGAAAGCATCCGCCCGGGTGCTCGCGGCAGCGGTGTTCCGCCTTGGTGCACTTCATTGACGGTATCAGGGGTGCAGCTGCCTACTGAAGTTTGCGACGAGCATTCGATCAAAATGTCGGGAATCCTGTTGAATTGCCCGACTTAGTATTGAAAAGTGTTTTCGATTTTGAGACTAAAATGAGGGGTTTATAATTGTTAGGCATGCGATGTCTAAGTAATTCATTTGATTAGGCATGCGATGTCTATGCAGGTTGCGGATTCCAACTGTTGTAGTTTTACACTTTCTTTTCTGTGACCGTAAGTGTAATATGTGATATCGCCTGTTTCGTTGCTATATGTCAACGACAATTGGGATGCGCATATTTACTTACGTTGATGACATGTGATGTTATGTGTTGCTGGATATGTTATATTGGATTGTCGTGTTTGAATAGCCGGGGGTTTTTATGTGAGATGAGTGTTTTTCATTTTCATTCATGTAAAAACTTGTATGTAATATTCTTTTAATTGGGGCGCTTCCAGGTTGCGGAAGATGTCACCGTTTGTATATTATTTACTTTTCCGCACTAGGATAGACCCAAGGAGGAGGGCACAAGTAACCGGGTTCTGGTGTCCAGTGGGAGACCAACTCGAGGAGTCGAGTCCGGGTCTCCTAACTCTAGAATTGGTAGGGTTGCTTGCCGCTCTCGTAGGGGTCTAGGGGTGTGGGTTTGGCTATTCATCACGACCGTGGAATCCGTGTTTTATACTGGCTCGTATTGAAAACACGGACGTCCTAGTATATCCAATATTTCATATGATTCTTCTGCTGCGATATCTGTGATGTGATCATGTGATGTTCTCTGATAGATACAGTATATAGTATATATGATATATTATATAGACGTTACTTATGTTTTACACCCGCGCTAGCCCTGCCCCACTCTGCCGTTAGTTACCTAACCTAACGGTACATGAGGGGACATCGAGGCGAATGCGGATGGCATAAGTGTACGTCGTATTTATCTGTGATGTTTAGGTACTTAAATGATGGGACTTCATTAATATGATTAATGAAATAAAAGAAACCTAAAGATGTTTTAGAATCCAATTTCAAAATAAAACAGGTAGCTACAGATCTTGCTTTGCACAGCGGTATATGCGATATATCCTGCACCTTATTCGATGAGGAAAGGACCGAGATCCCTTCACCGGGAGTGACTCCTTTAGCAATAACTGGCAGATGCTACACACTCGGTTTGTCTTTTGATTGCTTTTAAGTGTTTTTTCTTTGCACAGTGATATATATGATATATCCCGCACCTCATTCGACGAGGAAAGGACCGACGATCCCTTCACCGGGAGTGACTCCTTTAGCAAAACTAGAAAAGCCTAAAAAACACTCCATTTTAAAATTCATTTGATTCTACAACGATATCAAGTTCATTACGCAATAGGTTTTCAGAAAAAACTGTCGTAGCCCTCCGTCATTTCAGATATGTACTGGTTAGTATTCGTGCTGTGTTTGTTGACCTCTGTCAAGGCGTAGTGTGCGGTAGCTGATTAGCGCTTATCTGCATAAGCATATGATGTGATTGATTTAGGGTAGTCGTGCGACCTTGTTGACCTCTGTCAAGGGTCGTGCGGGTGGGTTTACTTCAATCAAGAAATGACGGGTTGAACTTGACTAGCAGCCTATGGTTTGTTGACCTCTGTCAAGGTCATAGGACGCTAGGGGCAAAATATTATCGGGAATTTCAAGTGTTGAAATTTGCAATGAGATTGCATACCTTCTATGAGATAGTTGGATCCCGATACCCGCTGCGAGTAATTGTTACTCCTGGGAGAGTTTTATACATTACAATTAGCCGATCAAGTAGGTGTCTAGAAAGGTGTTAACGAGGTTACGCCTCTGGGAAAACGAGGTTTACATTAATTAGGTTCGTGCGAAAGCACGGGGGACCATCCTCAAAGTACCGACACTGGCCCGGCTGAAAGATTGGTGAACTTGTAGTGTGTAATTAATCCCGGCGAGTCTTTCCTTTTAGGGTTTGAAGGAAGATTTGATAAAAAGCAGTGGGAGCCATCCTGATTAGATAAAATAATAACCAATCTATTCTTGCAAGAGCGCACGCTGAGTGTTTTCTTCTCTCTCTCTCCTGGTAGCGACCATATCACGCCTTAATCAAGATAATAATACGGAATATTGACCGAACCCGCTTGTTATACTGAGCTGGGGAACGTTGGTCCCGCTCCAACTTATAATAGTTATAAGACAGAGCAGGAATTTGGGGAATACCAGATTTCCCGTGCCGCCCAAACGAAGAAAGTGCATATGATGCATCATCTTCGGGTATGTTCATTACACAGAACTGTTTCTCAATGTCCTTTGCATCCTGGGTATATGATACCGGATCAGGATCCCAGATATGTAATCTGTTACATAGGGCTACAAAAAGGTAGAAAACCTGAGAACGGGTGATAAGTTTCATGAGACAGAAAACGGGGCAAGTGTTGCAGCCAAGTCTGTTGGTCACTGTCACCCTGTATTACCAGAATACATTGATTCTGAACGAATGTTATTAGATACCGAACCTGATATACAAAATCATATCAGTTTCTTTATCAGTAAAGAAATGATAAATTTTTGTATTGTTGGATAATGTTTTGAACATTTCTTATATCAAAAGTTGATTGGTTCAGGCACGTTATCTAAAAGCATTAATGTTCTAAATCAAACTACAGTTCTAAGTATACAGAACACACACAAGAGGAAGAGTTCAGAAATGAACGAATTCTTCTTGAGGCATTGTAGACTAGGTCACATCAATGCGACCCGACTAGCTGAAGTTACATGTAGATGCATATTTAAATCAGTTTGAATTTACATCTTGTGAAACTTGACAGTCATGTCACAGAGATAAGATGACCATAGCCCTGTTTATAGGAAACATAGAAAGAGTTTGATGAACTCTTGGGATGATACATGTTGATGTATGTAAGGTCCCCTGTCTACATATGCCAGGACCGGTTCTTTGTACTTCGTTACATTCTCTGATGATCTATCAAGATTCAGACATATGTTCCTGTTGAAATATAAGTCCGAACCTTTTGAAATATTCACAGAATATAAGTTAGAAGTAGAGAACCAAAATACGGGTATAAGTATTATGTCCTTTGATGTGATCGAGGAGGAGAATACTTGAGCACGGAAATCCTGGACTATTCTAAAGGAGAATGAGATTCTCTCTCAGCATTACTCCTCCGAAAACAACACAGCACAACGTTGTATCGGGGCGGAGCAATAGCATCCTATGACTGGTATCTCTGTGATGAGTACTACTGAGTTACCTTTTTCCTATTGGGTGTTATGCACTTATGGAGCTGCATACCTATTGAATAGGGTTCGAATCAAATCTGTTGCCTACCGCTTCATATGTGATATGGAAAGGGAAGAGCCCATGTCTTAAGCTAGTTAAGATTTGGGGTTGTCCGGCTAATGTCTAAAAGCAAAATCCGGACAAGCTCGAGGCAAGATCTGTTATGTAGAACTGGAAAGGTTCCAGCTATACAAAATACAGCAGATGATTTGGTACAACCAAGGGATTCAGTAGAAACCAACGAACCTCAGCCTCTCCGCCGAACTAGTAGGGTTCCTCACCCACCTGAGTGTTACTTCGGTTTCTCTATGACAGTGGGAGCGAGGATTGCATCATGAGATGATGACCCAACTAGCTTCGAGCTGGCCATCAGGAGTAAGACTCTATAAGAATGGCTGGATGCTTAGTGATCTGAGATGGAATCCTTATACACCAACAAAGTATGGACTTTGGTTGCTATATCTGAAAGGTTAGATCCCCATCAGGAGCAAGTATATCTTGAGAAGATTACTTGGTGTATATGGAAAAGTTGAGACTTTCAAAGCTAGACTTGTTAAAAGTTTGCATCATTGACCAGGTGTGGATAATGATGAAACCTTTTCAAGTAGCAATGCTTAAGTCCATCCGGATCCTACTTGCCACGGCTACATACCATGACTACGATATCTGGTGGTTGGGTGTCTTGACTGCTTTTCTAAATGATGTTTTAGAAGAGTGTGTCTATAAGTACACAGCCAGAGGGCCTCGTACACAGTGGGAGCAGCGGAAACGTGAGCAAGATGCTTTATAGGATTAAAGCAGGCATCGCGGTGTTGGAACATCTGTTTTGATGTGGTAGTCAAAGAGTTTGACATCATCAAAATGGTAGATGGACCTTGTATAAACAAAAGGGTAGTAGGGAGTATGGTGACGATCCTCGTAGAGTACGTGGATGACATACTCAAGATAGGGAAGGAGTTTCCAATGCTACGCTCGGTCGATCTCCGCTTATCACAAGGATTCTCCATATAGGATCAAAGTGATACCTACTAAATCCTGAGTTTTCATCTATGAGATAGATGTTATTTAGATGTTAGGAATCTCACTAGTTGTAGTGAGATGGTATCAATCGATCCTGGAGAGAATCACTGGAAGTGTTCCAGGGTGATAAAGACGACTGAATGTCAGTCGCAGGCATTGTCTTTACCCTCAGTAAAGGGACGGTATGTTGGAAGAGTTCCAAGGTCGATACCGTGACATACTAGACGATAAAGGCAGGATACATCGCTACTTAAGATGCTACCAAAGAGGTTGTTTGGGTGTATATTGGTTCATGAGATGAACTATGTTCCTCCCATTGTGTGACAATGGAGTTGTGGCTTATGCCAAGGAACGTCGGTCCCATCAGTGATCCAGACTTATTCTATGGCAGTATCGCCTAATCATGGAGATGGTTGATCTCCAGAGTGATCGAGGTTAGGAGAGTAGACTCAGATGACAACATGGCGGATCCACTCACGAAGGCCTATTCCCAGAGAGAGACTTTTATGGGATGGTTGAGTATGAGATACTGCAACCACTTCTACAGATGGCCCTAGTGCAAGTGGGAGATTGTTAGTTATATGTATGCCCTAGAGGCCATTACTGTACATAGGATGTATATTGTAGTGGATGCTGGGACATATATAAGAAGGACTTTCTTGCTCGACATGATAGTATGCTATCTGGTTACTCTTTACCTTAACGTGTATACTGATTGTCTCTCTGTTACATTTTGGTAAAGCCCTTAGGATGTGTACTTGACTACCTGGACTATGATGCGGATCATACTAGTGGGAACATGGTAGTCTATAAGTACATCCTTCAAAGTCCCTTGTCGTGGGTGTATCGAGATGGGGCATCGATATACCAGAGTAGACTAGCGTATACCTTCTCGACCCATACAGATGGGCGATGGATGATCCCATATCCATTGGTGTTTGACATCGGAGATGATATACGGGTGCTCAATGGAGACTGGGTACACTGGGCGGACTCGCCGAGAACTCCCAGATGGTATTATACCTCACGTCAGATGGCAGTTCTCTGGTGACACTGGTACAGAGTACTCTGTTGACCCGAGATCGTCATAGAGTCTTGTGTGGTTCCCACTGTGCTTTGATTTCCATCTTACTACGTCCAAGAGGGCGTGCAAAACGGTGGTTTTTGGGTACAGTCCCGAGTCACATGGAGGCAATGAGCGATAGGAGGGGATTCGTCTCTCCCGGTATAGGGAGTTGATGTTGCGCTGTGTTCGATTGGCTATAACAGGAAATCCCTGGCCAGGGTTGCTGAGATTTACTGGTAAGTGTTACCAATAGTTTCTCGAATTGTTATAGACCTCAAATCGACACGACTTATCGAGCTATTGGGGTCTGACGTTTACCACCCCTAGGCGAGATATGCGACATATCAGACGATCAGACCGGACTGTACGGTAGTGTTACTGGTTGGATTCACTGGAGTGTGAGCGGGCTTGCTCGTCGATCTTCTGATCGCTCAATACCCGGGTGGCCGTTACGTTTAGCAGACCGCTTGCGGCTTGTGGGTGTTTGATATGATCATCATCTGCTGCCGGCGTATTGACGAGTCTTTAGAGTCCTACACAGAGGTTTCCTGGCTCAAGCGAAACGAAATAGGAGCGCATATGAGATATGTGCGGGACCGAGAATGATACCAGTATGTGATACTGTATTCGATTCTCGCGATATGTGACATTGATCGGTTATATGCGATATAGCCGGCATATCGGATCAAGTGTTGATTCGATAAGTTGTTACTGTTGATATTAGTCGGTTATATGCGATATGACCGGATCATTAAATCAAGTGTTGATTTAATGATTTAATGCATAATTATATATTTGATATATTACTTTGCATTAACTGGTATCGGTTCACTTAAGATGGATTTTCTCACTCGGATGTGTGCATTGCATATGTGATATGATTTTGTGCACTTTCTTGTATCATGTTTGATGATACATGCCTTTTTGGTTAAGTGTAAAGAATTAAACCTTAGTTAATGAAATGGTTAGGGTTTACTATTTCCTTATTCATTTTATTCATTTATTTATTCATTTTGGAAAATGATAAGTATAATGCAAAATGGTGGCTTTCTTTGTATTCTAGTTGAAGCTTCTTGAACCTTTGACCTAAGTGACCATTTTGTCTCATGCTTAATCCTAACCACTCCAATTAACCCTAGTTTATTCTCTACACTTCACCATGGTTGATTATGATAAGTATTCTTTTATTTTCACTTTTCTAGAAATTCTTATCATAACACTTTCTTCTTCTTCTTCATCTTCTTCACTTGAAGAAGCTTGCTTCATCAATGGTGATTGATGAAAACAAGTGAGAAATCCAATTCTAAAGTCTACCCACTTCCTATTTCTTCATCCTCTATCTCTTGCCAAGTAGTAGAGTGTGTTTCCTTCACAAGTTTTCAAGGCTAGGTGAAGGTGGAGCTTGATCTAGCGATGCCTCGACGTAGATCATCTTCGGCATGGACATCGACGACCTAGCTCGCCATTTCTCCGACGAAGCCGACGCTAGAGCCCGGGAATTCATTTGGACAGCAAAGGGACTTCGTTGCGGAGCTATAGAGGTGGAGCACCGGATCTACAAAGGTTGTATTTCCGTATTCTTGTAGTTAAGTGTTAACTAGTTATCTTTTCGCCTAGATTTCTAGCCAACGATCCGTACACTAGGGTTTCTCGGCACCTAGATTTTTTGAAATTGGCATGATCGATGCCTTGTGAGACCTCTTGAGAGTGCCTAGGAACCCTACAAAAACAACCCAGTAAAAGTATAGAGTGTTTTAAGTTTTTTAAATGGAAGCATTTAGAAGTGATAAGAAATCTTAAGTAAACAATCACCAAGATAGCAATATACGACGCCGTAGCGAAGATCAAGAGTAACAAGTGGGAACATCACAGATAGAATAAACTGCATAAGTAAGTCGGCTCACAACGAGCTCGACACCAGAATACAAATAATATACATCATCGTCCTCACACTGTCTCTAAGTCAATACATAAGTGGTAGATGGAGAGTACTAGATACAACAATGTACATAACTGAAAGATAAACAGATACCGCACAAAACCCACCTATCAGCAAAAGAGCTAGTACGCCAACAGTAGGGGTATCTGTGTCAAAAGTTGCAAGAACGCAGCCTGCCGCGACTACTCCGAAGGGCAACCTGCAAACACTGTGGCACAACGGGGGTGAGTTGCCAACTCGTGAATAGAGATAGCATATAAAGGTAATCGCGAGCGTGCACGTACTGCGCTACTCTATCATATGCCAGTAGATGATATCAATGCGTGATAAGCAGTATGTGCAATAATCATGCAAGTGCTCTATCTGGTAATATAACTACAGGATGAAATGCAATAATGAATGCTGAGCATGGGAATATAATATCTACACGGAATGTTAATGTGGAATATATATATATATATATATATATGCACCGCAAATCCCAACAACCCAGACGCCGGCACTCCCATCGGACCTCAAATCCTGTACATCCATGAGAATCACGAGTGCCCAACATCGGCACCCAAATATCATAAATACTCGTGTCTAGCATCGACACGCAAATCTTCCTCTATCGGGCACCCGTCAGTCCGGGTCAGCCCTCTCTCAATATATCTGGCATCCGTCAGTCCGGGTCAGCCCTCTCTCAATATATCAGGCATCCATCAGTCCGGGTCAGCCCTCTCTCAATATATCGGGCATCCGTCAGTCCAGGTCAGTCCTCTCTCCATATATCGGGCATCCGTCAGTCCGGGTCAGCCCTCTCTCAATATATCGCTCTAGCACCGAGAAAACACATGGTGGGCGCACCGAAATATCATATCAAGGGAACCGGGTTTTTAAATGATTACATATTTGAAATAGCCACGGTTCCCAAATCCAGAAATCACATGTAATCCAAACCAATATGCAAGTCAATGATCCGATGTGATATGTGCATCTAGTATGAATATCATGTCAAGTCACATAAAGATGAGCTACAACATACTGATCCGATGTGATATATGCATCAAGTATGAATATCATGTCAAGTCACATAAAGAAGAGCTACAACATACTGATCCGATGTGATATATGCATCAAGTATGAATATCATGTCAAGTCACATAAAGATGAGCTACAACATACTGATCCGATGTGATATATGCATCAAGTATGAATATCATGTCAAGTCACATAAAGATGAGCTACAACATACTGATCATGGAAATTCTACAGTGTGAGTGTCATGGCAATTACTAACGGTGTGTGTGTAACATGCAGGATAGTGCTCGTGCAACATGAACCGTTAGTAAAGGTGCGGTGTTCTATCAATTCTAGTTTATATACATACATCAGGGAATGTGGTATGCACTAAATAGTAGCCATGAACAGTCAATGTATGGAAAAGTAGCTATAAGATCATATCAGCCCTGACGTAGAACGCCATGCGGGCGATATCCCCGTAGTTGTTAAATCTACTCACCGTAGTCTCTCGCTAGGTATAGCCGACGACTTGTTCCCCTCCTTCGCGGTGCCCGTCGCACTCGCCTGCGAATCCTAGAATTTCACAATATATCACACATAAGCTCAAAACCGTACAAACACGACATTTAAAGTCAACTAGAAACCCGTGTCGCAAACCAAGCGCGCGTGTGCGCTATACGCTAAAACGTGTGATTACGCGCCAGAAGCCACTCCGACGCGTCGCGATACGCAGAAACCCCAAACCCACACACACGTATCACGCTTTTCTCGAAAGATTAAAATACGGGAAATATGTTATTCTACTCCAGATTTTGATACAGAACAGATAGTATAAAAATATATATACCTAAATAACCTACATAACAGCAGACTCCAGTGGTCCAAACCCTAACCCAAAACACACCCATCTGGCCGCAAATTGCGTCCATAATGCTTATTTCGGCGGCCTGGGTAGGGAGAGGGACTCCCAGGTTTGGTGTGTGCACTCTATACCCCCTACACAAGCTACAGTAAATCCAATTTCATTCTGAAACAACTCGGGTAGTAGCAGATTCCACAGAGCCCCAATTCTAGTTAAAAATCACATTTTTACACTAAAATGATACTTTATGGTATTTTTCTGAAATCTGAAGCAAACCCTAGTCTAAAATCACACTAACAACTCATTACCAAGCTAATTAAACCATAAAAATGCTAATTTAAGCTCACACCACAAAATCCCCTTAAAAGCACAAAATAATGCACAAAAAGCGATATTTTGCTAAAATTACTACAAGTTATGAAAAGGGAGTGTTAAATATGAGCTATATACCTCCAAAAGACCTTATAGAACACCAAAGTTTCAGCTCTCTCCTCAAGTAAGCAGATTTGCTCCCAAACACCTCAAAAAGCTCACTTTTCCATGGTTTTGTGATGAAAATGTGTTGATTTGTGTAGGTTTTTGTGTAGGGATCTAAGAGAAATGGAAAAGGAGAAGAAAAGATGGAGAAATGCAAGGTTTTCTTGCTGGAATTCTGCAGAATTCTGAAGTGAGGAGAAGAGAGAGAGAAGAAAGGGAAATGGGGTCAAAAGTCAATCCTCCTTACCTAACACCATGCTCTCAATTGTTTAATTGAAATTTTGGAATTTTAAAAGGGATTTTGTTTTGATTTAAAAATGGTGGGGAATATAACAACCATGCATGAAGGAAAAATGTTAACATGCTAACACTTTTTACCTAGGTCACAAAAATTGTGCTAAGTGTGCATGTGTGCACTTAACACAAAAATTCCCAATTAAGGGAAAACACGACTAAATTAACTAAGAATCCTGTGTACACAAATAGTAACACTCACAATTCTAATTTAACACGAAAAACATTCTAACTAAGATTCAAAGTGTTACAATCTACCCTCCTTAAAGAAATTCGGTCCCCGAATTTAAAAATCTAATTACACGCATCTTCAAAAAGATGGGGATACCTCTTCCTCATCTCGCTCTCGGTCTCCCAAGTGACCTCCTCTCTGCTCGGACCATGCCAAAGTACCTTGACTGATGGTATGTCCTTCGATATCAATTTCTTCACTTGTCGATTCAAAATGGTCACCGACTGCTCTGCATAGGGAAGGTCACGCTCAAGCTGGATCGTCGGGTGCTGAATCGCATGCGAAGGATTATGAAGATATCTACGGAGCATCGAAACGTAAAATACAGGGTGCACGTCTGGAAAACTGGGCGGAAGGGCTAACCGATACGCAAACGCACCAACACGCTCGAGGATTTTGAAGGGCCCCACATATCTGGGACTAAGCTTCCGCTTCTTTCCAAACCTCATCACACCTTTCATTGTGGAGACCCTCAAGAAAACATGATCACCAACAGAAAACTCAAGTTTGCGCCGACGACGGTCCGCATAAGGTCTCTGCCTACTCTGGGCTGCCCGCATCCTGTCGCGAATCAACTGGATCTTCACGGTCGTCTCCTCAACAATCTGCAGCCCTAAGATACTGCTCTCACTGAGCTCTGTCCAACAAGCAGGCGATCTGCATCTCCTCCCATAAAAAGCCTCAAACGGTGCCATCTGAATGGTCTCCTGGTAGCAGTTGTTGTAGGAGTACTCTACTAAGGGTAAATGATGATCCCATCTACCTCCAAAGTCTAAGACGCACGCTCCGAGCATGTCCTCGAGAGTCTGAATAGTCCGCTCTGACTGTTCGTCGGTCTGCGGATGAAATGCTGTGCTGAAACTCAAGCGAGTGCCCCAAGCCTCCTGAAGTCTCTGCCATAGCCGGCTGGTAAACTGGGTGCCTATGTCGGACACGATACATGTCGGAACTCCGTGCAGTCGTACAATCCCGTCGGTGTAAACCTGGGCATACTGAGCAAATCCGAAAGTCGTCTTCACCGGTAGGAAGTGAGCCGCTTTCGTCAACCGATCCACGATCACCCAAATGGAGTCATACCCTCGACTAGTCCTGGGTAGACCCATAATGAAGTCCATAGAAATCTGCTCCCATTTCCACTCCAGAATAGGTAACGGCTGTAGCTCTCCCGCGGCCTCTGGTGCTCAGCCTTGACTTGCTGACAAGTCAGGCATCTCGACACAAAATCTGCGATGTCTCTCTTCATTCCGTCCCACGAGTAAACACCTCTCATCTGATGGTACATCTTGGTGGAACGGGATGAACACTATATACCGATCGATGTGCCTCCTCAAGAATCTCACGCCGCAGTCCCTCAACATCTGGTACGCACAGTCTAGCCCCAACAGTAGTATCCCCTGATCATCGATCACGAACTCGGGAAATCTGCCATGTCTAATCTGTGCCCTGATCTCTGAGCATCGGTCATCACTGTGCTGTGCCTCATGTATACGGTCAAGCAACTGTGGGCGTGCACGAACATGTGCAATCAGTCCTTCGATCGGCGTGAACTCGAACTGTACCCGGATGTCGCATAATATCTGCCAATCTGCCAACGACTGCCTCTGTACTGCGCTCAAACAAGATAGACTACCCCCGGGCCTCCTGCTCAAGCATCCGCCACTACATTAGCCCTGCCCGGGTGATACAAGATTTCACAATCGTAGTCCTTCACTAACTCTATCCATCGGCGCTGTCTAAGGTTCAGGTCTCGCTGCGGGAATATATGCTTTAAGCTCTTGTGATCAGCGAATATCTGGCACGACTCGCCACATAGGTAATGTCGCCAGATCTTAAGTGCAAAGACCACTGCAGCCATCTCCAAATCATGAGTGGGGAAATTCATTTCATGTTCTTTAATTGCCGCGAAGCATACGCGATCACCCTGTCATGCTGCATCAATACGCACCCTAGCCCCACTCGTGAAGCATCACAATAGACCACAAATCCGCCTGATCCTGAAGGCAATGATAGCACTGGTGTCGTAGTCAGTAGAGCCCGTAGCTGCTGAAAACTGTGCTCGCACTCCTCCGTCTAATCGAAACGAACTCCCTTCCGGGTCAACCCGGTCAAAGGTGTAGCAATACGGGAGAAGTCCTGCACGAATCGCCTATAGTAGCCTGCCAGCCCAAGAAAGCTGCGAACCTCCGTCACTGACGTGGGTCTAGGCCAACTCCGTACGGCCTCAATCTTCCTCGGGTCTACACATATACCATCTCGTATAATCACGTGCCCCAAGAAGTCTACGCTGTCCAGCCAGAAAACACATTTGGAGAATTTGGCGAAAAGCTGATGCACCTTCAAGGTCTGCAGTGTAATCCGCAGGTGCTGCTCGTGCTCCTCTCTACTCTGAGAATACACCAGAATATCGTCAATGAACACTATGATGAACAGATCAAGATACGGCCGGAAAAATACGGTTCATCAAGTCCATGAATGCTGCTGGCGCGTTGGTGAGTCCGAAAGAAATCACCAAAAACTCATAATAGCCGTAACGCGTGTGGAAAGCTGTCCGAGGAATGTCCTCCTGTCGAACCCGCAACTGATGGTCGCCTGATCGCAAATCGATCCTCAAAAAGTATCCTGCCCCCTGGAGCTGGTCGAACAAATCGTTGATGCGTGGCAAAGGATACCTGTTCCGCACTGTCATCCTGTTCAGCTGGCGGTAGTCGATACACAAACGCATACTGCCGTCCTTCTTCTTGACAAACAGGACTGGAGCATCCCAAGGAGAAACACTGGGTCGAATAAGTTCCTTATCCAGCAAATCCTGCAACTGACCCTTCAATTCTCTAAGTTCCACCGGGGCCATCCGATACGGCGGTACAGAAATAGGCCCCGTGCCAGGAACCAAATCAAAACAGAAGGAAATATCACGCTCGGGCGGTAGCCCAGGAAGCTCGTCAGGGAACACATCAGGGAACTTGCTAACTACCAGAACCTGATCCAATGGAACCTCTGTAGCTCTAGTATCGCAAACATAGGCGAGAAATTCTTGACATCCCTTCCTCAAAAGCTGTCCAGCGCGAAAAGAAGAAATCACACTGTGAGGGGTGGCACTACGGTCCCCCGACACAACAAAAACCGACTCGCCGGGAAAACAAAATCTAACTGTCTTCTCGCGGCAGTCAACAGAAGCATAGCACGTGGCTAACCAATCCATGCCCAAAAGAACGTCGAAGTCCAACATCTCAAGAAGGATCAAATCGACCGGCAACTCTCTCTCGCCAATACGAACGGTACAGGATCGGAACACGTGACTAGCGACAAACGACTCTCCCACGGGAGTAGTCACAACTAGCGGCTGATCAAGCAAACCGGACTCTCTACCCAAACTCGGTACAAAGTGTGTGGATACGTACGGGTACGTGGAAACATACGAGCACAAGGATCCGGATCAGACAATACGTGTGCAACAAAGGACATACTGAAATAGTACCTGAAAGCTCTGCGTTGGACGCCCTCGCGTCCCGATGAGTCGAAGAGAAAACTTGTGCATGTCCTTCATCTGCGACTGACCGAACTCCTCCTCTACTACCCTGACCCCTCTGCGCGAACCCTCCGCGTCCACGACGTCTCAAAATATGACCCTGACGTGGTGTGAAGGAACACTGCCTGATAAGGTGTTGAAGGCTCCCACATTGTAAACATCTACGCGCTGGCTGCCATCCAACCTGGGGATGAGAGCCAAACAACTGTCCTCGTCCTAAGCCTCTGCTCTGGGCTGGTACACCAGTACGATTCCTCAACTGTTCTGGAACTCTCACGGTCTCTGGAAGACGTGTCCCGTAAAATGGGGTTGCCTCCACCGGTGCTATGTAGGGGACGGAATACTGCATGATGATCGCAAGGAACAACTGGGTAACAGGGGTGACAACCACATGTCGCTGCGCTCGAACGACCTCCACCAACGAGCTCATCGCCTGGCGCAAGCCCTGCATCTCTACCACTAGTCTAGCGATCTGAGCTGTCGTAGGGGGAACAATCTGCCCTGGTACAATAGGGGCACTACTAGGATCAGTCCTCGTCTCAGATGAATCAACTCGAACCTCGGCTCTCACGGCCGCTCTCTGCACCTTCGTAGTCCTTGGTGGCATAATGACTGAAAAGAAGGTAGGATTCGATGAGGATACGGAAATCGAATCGCAAGGATGTATACAATCATGAGGGAATTTCAATCAATAAGTCCTAAGGTTGCTTAGGCGGAGTACCGTGTTGTGAGTATGCCGCGGAACATACGCACGCTACGCCACTCTGCTGCAGCTACCTACTCCATCATACCAGGGTCATCCTACACTCCGAAGGTAAAACCTACGCTCTGATACCAACTTTGTCATGACCCAAAGTTTCGCCCGTGACCGGCACTTAACCACGTAACGTCTACAGGCGTAACGCGACTAAGTGAACCGAAAACCCAGAAAACAACCCAGCAAAAGTATAGAGTGTTTTAAGTTTTTTAAATGGAAGCATTTAGAAGTGATAAGAAATCTTAAGTAAACAATCACCAAGATAGCAATATACGACGCCGTAGCGAAGATCAAGAGTAACAAGTGGGAACATCACAGATAGAATAAACTGCATAAGTAAGTCGGCTCACAACGAGCTCGACACCAGAATACAAATGATATACATCATCTTCCTCACACTGTCTCTAAGTCAATATATAAGTGGTAGATGGAGAGTACTAGATACAACAATGTACATAACTGAAAGATAAACAGATACCACACAAAACCCACCTATCAGCAAAAGAGCTAGTACGCCAACTGTAGGGGTATCTGTGTCAAAAGATGCAAGAACGCAGCCTGCCGCGACTACTCCGAAGGGCAACCTGCAAACATTGTGGCACAACGGGGGTGAGTTTCCAACTCGTGAATAGAGATAACATATAAAGGTAATCACGAGCGTGCACATACTGCGCTACTCTATCATATGCCAGTAGATGATATCAATGCGTGATAAGCAGTATGTGCAATAATCATGCAAGTGCTCTATCAGGTAATATAACTACAGGATGAAATGCAATAATGAATGCTGAGCATGGGAATATAACATCTACACGGAATGTCAATGTGGAATATATATATATATATATATATATATATATATATATATATGCACCGCAAATCCTAACAACCCAGATGCCCGGCACTCCCATCGGCCCTCAAATCCTGTACATCCTTGAGAATCACGAGTGCCCAACATCGGCACCTAAATATCATAAATACTCGTTTCTAGCATCGACACGCAAATCTTCCTCTATCGGTAACCCGTCAGTCCGGGTCAGCCCTCTCTCAATATATCGGGCATCCGTCAGTCCGGGTCAGCTCTCTCTCAATATATCGGGCATCCGTCAGTCCGGGTCAGCCCTCTCTCAATATTCGGGCATTCGTCAGTCCGGGTCAGCCCTCTCTCAATATATCCGGCATCCGTCAGTCCGGGTCAGCCCTCTCTCCATATATCGGGCATCCGTCAGTCCGGGTCAGCCCTCTCTCAATATATCGCTGTAGCACCGAGAAAATACATGGTGGGCGCACCGATATATCATATCAAGGGAACCGGGTTTTTAAATGATTACATATTTGAAATAGCCACAGTTCCCAAATCCAGAAATCACATGTAATCCAAACCAATATGCAAGTCAATGATCCGATGTGATATGTGCATCTAGTATGAATATCATGTCAGGTCACATAATGATGAGCTACAACATACTTATCCGATGTGATATATGCATCAAGTATGAATATCATGTCAAGTCATATAAAGATGAGCTACAACATACTGATCCGATGTGATATATGCATCAAGTATGAATATCATGTCAAGTCACATAAAGATGAGCTACCACATACTGATCATGGAAATTCTACAGTGTGATTGTCATGGCAATTACTAACGGTGTGTGTGTAACATGTAGGATAGTGCTCGTGCAACATGAACCGTTAGTAAGGGTGCGGTGTTCAATCAATTCTAGTTTATATACATACATCAGGGAATGTGGTATGCACTAAATAGTAGCCATGAACAGTCAATGTATGGAAAAGTAGCTATAAGATCCTATCAGCCCTGATGTAGAACGCCATGCGGGCGATATCCCCGTATATGTTAAATCTATTCACCGTAGTCTCTCTCTAGGTATAGCCGACGACTTGTTCCCCTCCTTAGCGGCGCCCGTCGCACTTGCCTGCGAATCCTAGAATTTCACAATATATCACACATAAGCTCAAAACCGTACAAACACGACATTTAAAGTCAACTAGAAACCCGTGTCGCAAACCAAGCGCGCGTGTGCGCGATACGCTAAAACGTATGATTACGCGCCTGAAGCCACTCCGACGCGTCGCGATACGCAGAAACCCCAAACCCACACATACGTATCACGCGTGTCGCGAAATATTAAAATACGGGAAATAGGGTATTCTACTCCAGATTTTGATACAGAACAGATAGTATAAAAATATATATACCAAAATAACCTACATAACAGCAGACTCCAGTGGTCCAAACCCCAACCCAAAACACCCCCATCTGGCCGCAAATTGCGTCCAGAATGCTTATTTCAGTGGCCTGGGTAGGGAGAGGGACTCCCAGGTTTGGTGTGTGCACTCTATACCCCCTACACAAGCTACAGTAAATCCAATTTCATTCTGAAACAACTCGGGTAGTTGCATATTCCACAGAGCCCCAATTCTAGTTAAAAATCACATTTTTACACTAAAATGATACTTTATGGTATTTTTCTGAAATCTGAAGCAAACCCTAGTCTAAAATCACACTAACAACTCATTACCAAGCTAATTAAACCATAAAAATGCTAATTTAAGCATATCCCCACAAAATCCCCTTAAAAGCACAAAACAATGCACAAAAAGTTATATTTTGCTAAAATTACTACAAGTTATGAAAAGGGAGTGTTAAATATGAGCTATATACCTCCAAAAGACCTTATAGAACACCAAAGTTTCAGCTCTCTCCTCAAGTAAGCAGATTTGCTCCCAAACACCTCAAAAAGCTCACTTTTCCATGGTTTTGTGATGAAAATGTGTTGATTTGTGTAGGTTTTTGTATAGGGATCAAAGAGAAATGGAAAAGGAGAAGAAAAGATGGAGAAAAGCAAGGTTTTCTTGCTGGAATTCTGCAGAATTCTGAAGTGAGGAGAAGAGAGAGAGAAGAGAGGGAAATGGGGTCAAAAGTCAATCCTCTTTACCTAACACCATGCTCTCAATTGTTTAATTGAAATTTTGGAATTTTAAAAGGGATTTTGTTTTGATTTAAAAATGGTGGGGAATATAACAACCATGCATGAAGGAAAAATGTTAACATGCTAACACTTTTTACCTAGGTCACAAAAATTATGCTAAGTGTGCATGTGTGCACTTAACACAAAAATTCCCAATTAGGAACACCTCTAAATTAACTAATAATCCTATGTACACAAATAGTAACACTCACAATTCTAATTTAACACGAAAAATGTTCTTACTAAGATTCAAAGTGTTACACCCTAGAACCCGGTTACTTGTGCTCTCCGCCTTGGGTCTATCCTAATGCGGAAAAGTAAATAATATACAATGGTGACATCATCCTCCACCCGGAAGTGCTCCAATAAAAGAATATTACATACAAATGAATTTTACATGAATGAAAAAGAAAACTCTCATCTCACATAAAACCCCCGGTGATTCAAAACTCAACGATCCAATATAACATATCACAGCAACACATAATCATCACAGATAACTAAGCGAAGTTAGATAATTCAATAGATACAACGAATTTCCAAAAATTCCCAGTGAGCTCAACACTTGGGCACAGTTAAAATTAACCAGAGACATACCACAGTACCTACGGACCAACAGCTGAAGGGCCGACCCAAGCCTCTCAAGTGGCGCCGCGGATCCGCAGCCAAAACCAGGTTTTGGCCGCGGATCCGTAGTCATATAGACGAGTTAGGGTTTTGTTCTTCAGGTGTGTCCATAGAATTCCTTGCATGATTTTCTGAGTATTTTTAACATGGAAAAATTCAACTTTTTGAAAAATTTCCTAAAAAGGGGTTGTTTCGGTGTTTCGGGGTTCGATCGGACTTCTAACTTCGTCTAGACAACGCCTAATGCTCTATCTTGGCTCTGATACCACTGTAGGGTTGCGTAACACCACCATAAGGTTTAGGAAGGCATCACACATGCCATATTGAAAATTTTTGGGGTGCTATGAAAACCTAACCAAGATCTTAACTAGAAAATTAGGGTTAACTTTGCATGTAAACAACTTTACATCTAAGAGAGAGGGATTCAAACCTTTGTAGTCCGTTACTTCGCTTCATAACCTCCGAGTAGCAGTCCCTTCACCACGATCCATGAACTCCCGGACTCTAAAGAGGCTCTACAAGTTGAATGATACATGCTTGCATGAAGACTTCCAAATCCAAGATGATCTACTTCGAGGAAACACGAACTCAAGCTATGACTTAACTAATTATGAATTAGTGAAGCTAACTGTTCATATCAGATTTTTGCATTTTTATACCGCCCATTTTTTATCATATTGCTTATCGGTAGGTACTCTTGAGCCGTGTTTGCTAGTCAATTGCAGGATACAGATTCTCGGCTCTAAACGATAAAATTCATGGAAAAGCACGACAAAAATCCGGATTCCTGCCAACCACAGATAAAACACGGGTCTCCGCTCTCTATCCGTATGTTGCCACACACCAGTTAAGAGACAAAATGGCAAATCGATTGTCATCTTCATGCACAAAGCACAATGGCAACACCAAGTCCAAGAAATCTATGCGGAGCTCGAGGAAATCATGACAAAAAGATCCACATCCAATCACCTTTTGATCAACCAAAATTCTGGAAGCAATGTGAAGAGATTATTAGAGACAACATATACCAGACAGAATGACATAAAATACCATGGAAGCACACAAAATCCGAGGAGCCAACTCCTCTAAACGGCCGCGTTTCCGCGGCATTAGCATGCTTAGGCCGCGGAAACGCGGCCGTACTGGCTCCTCAGAGGGAGTGTTTTTGGGGGCAGATTGGTCATTCCATTTTAGTTCTGAATGTTGCCATAGGTTTTCATTTTCAAGCCTATAAATAGCCCAGAACCTTGTGAAGCCAAGGGTGCTTAATCTTGTATTTTAGGTTTTAGAATACTTGTTGTTCTTCTTCCTCTTCTCATCTCTTCTCCATTAAAAAACTTGTAGTGAGATTTTGTGAGTGAAGAATGATGAATAAAGAAGTTCTTTTTGTTATTATACTTGTTTTGCTCTTGTTAGGTTAATTGCTTGTAATCTTCAATTGATAATTTAGTTGTTGTTATTTATTGTTGTTTCTTTCTTATTCTCTTTACCTTTATCCTTAAACAATCATGATGCTTACGTTTGATCCTTGCCAAGGTGAGGTCGCAAATAGCTAGTTGTTATCTTCTAATCTCCTTCTTTCTATCTTCCTCCTTTCTTTTATTTTTCGTTCTTCTTGTAATGGGTGAGTAGTTTCCATACTTGTTAGGGTAGGATAAGGGAAGTTTGAGAGAAGGAAATCTCTCTCACTCTTTCCTTGCCCAACATCTTAAATCAAACTCCCGTTAATTGAACCATAATCCGCTCCCTACGGCACCCTATCCTACATGATAGCGGTGATTCCGTAGTGAGACCGGTTGTGGTTGAATTAACCGGAGGTTAAGGCTAAGAGCCAAGAACGGAAGGACAAGCACCAAAAGGAAGAACTTATGCGTTGGAAAGCCTAGCTTATACTCGCAAGTTCCTTCCTAGTCGTGCTAATCCCCGTTGTTGCCGATTACCGTAACACCGATATTAAGAGTGGCAACGAAAGAAGTGAGCGACTCCTAACTCAAACTAACCTAATCCTAACCCTAACAAGCTCTATTTACATATCATTTTAACACTTAGTTAATCACAAACAAATCTGGACTTTTGGACTTAACTCGTTAAAGCATATAGAAAAAGATTCCCATCTCCCTGCGGACGACCCGTACTCAACTGGCTAGCTACAAGCGAAACCGTTTTGATTGCGGTAATTAACTAAACTTGAACACGCAAAAACTCTACCAATCACTAACACACTAATCTATATGATTAGTATAGAAGAGGATGATGAAGTAGGAATTTTGCTCACTTTATTATTTAATTTCTCGCTATTTTCTTCTTGATCTCAAAAGCTAGAAAGCAAAATGAGAATGAGGAAGAAGAAGAAGAATGAATGAATGAGATTGAGGTTAGAAATGCAACCATGGGTCAAGTATATCATCCTTAACCATTGTAGAGAGTTAACCATGGCTATGTGTCATGGTTGGGTTAGAAATATCTAGGGCAAAGCAAAAAGGGTGGACTTGGTCAATGGTAATCTACAAGCTTCATGAAGCTTCATCCATGACCCATTTGCACAATTTGAATTACATAAATATTTAAACCCAACATTATATATAACATGGTATAATTCTCATACATTCATGTTGCATGTATAAGCTAGCATGCTACAATATTATATATCACATATATAATATTTATGTAACAAAAGAAAACAATACAATAAACATATATCACATATATATTAAATGTATTACAAGTAAGAATAACAAATATATAAGTGAGCACATAATATATACATACATACATACATATATATATATATATATTATATTTAATCGAATCAACACTTGATCCAATAACCCGGCTATATCATATATAACCGGCCGATATCACATATCGCGAGAATCGAATACGGTATCACATATACGTATCAATCTCGATCCCGCACATATCACATACATGCTCCTACTCCATTTCGCCTGAGCCAGGAAACCTCTATGTAGGACTCTAAAGACTCGTCAATACGCCGGCAGTAAGTGATGATCATATCAAATACCCACAAGCTGCAAGTGGTCAGCTAAACGTAACAGCCTCCTGGGTATTGAGCTACCAGAAGATCAACAAGCAAGCCTGTACATACTCCTGCGAATCAAATCAGTAACACTACCGTACAGTCCGGTCTCTTCGTCTGATATGTCGTATATCCAGTTTAGGGGTGGTAAACGTCAGACCCCATTAACCGATAAGTCGTGTCAATCCAAGGCTCATAATGGGTCGAGAAACTACTGATAAATCTTACCAGTAAATCTCCATATCAGCCCTGGCCAGGGACTTCCAGTTATAGCTAATCGAACATAGTGCAACATCAACTCCCAATATCGGGAGAGACGAAACCCCTCCTATCGCTCATTGCCTCCATGTGATTCGGGACTGTACCCAAAAGCCAACGTTTTGCACGCCCTCTTGGACGTGGTATGGTGGAAATCAAAGCACAGTGGGAATCACACAAGACCCTATGATGATCTCGGGTCTACAGACTAACCTATACCCGTGTCACCGGAGAACTCCTATCTGACGATATGTATAATACCATCTAGGAGTTCTCGGGGAGTCCGTTTAGTGTACCCAGTCTCCACTAAGCACCCGTACACCATCTTTGATGTCCAACACCAATGGATGTGGGATCATCCATCGCCCATCATATGGGTCAAGATGCGTGTACGCTAGTCTACTCTGGAGTATCGATCCCTGCCTCGATACACCCTCGACTAGGAACAGTTATAAGATGTACTCGTGGACTGCCCTGGCCCCACTAGTATGATCTCATCATAGTCCTAGTAGTCGAGTACAAATCCTAAGGGCTTTATTAACATGTGAGAGCAAGACAATAAACTAATACAAGTCAACATGTTAAGACAAAGTGAAACCAGATAGCATACTATCATGTCGAGCAAGAAAGTCCTCTGTATATATATCCATGCATCCATTATAATATACATCGTATGTACAACAATGGCCTCTAGGGCATATACATAACTAACAAAGTTAACGGGTCCTATGAAGTGCTGGGTGGCCCACTCACTTTGTTGATTGGGGTTGCCTCACTTCTGGGATTGGTGGGTAACTCGCCACGCTCGTAGGGGTCCAGGTTTCCACTGCACGGGCTATCCACATGACCGGGAACGCCGGGTCTCATTTGCGTCTCAAATGAAATCCGGGGCTCCAAGATTATCCATTATTATGTGTTGCTTGCTGAGATTCTGTGTTGTTGCTTATATCATGCCTGGGACGAATGTTGTATATATTTATATATATACTAGTAGATGTTGTATATGTTTTGCACCACGCTAGTCCAGCCCCCGCTCTGCCGGTAGTTAAGTAACCTACGGTGAATGATGGGGCCCCGTAGCGAATGCGGATGGCATATACGTACATTTTATTTTCGTTCTTTTCTGGTGTGATAGGCTTAAATGATGGGACCGCATTAATTTTTATTAATGCAAGATAAGAAACCTAAAAGATGTTGTTGAAACAAATTTCGAAAAACTATAGTTATATTCTTTCTCTTTGCATAGTGGTATTCCATTGTGAATATCCAGCACCCCATTCGAGGAGGCAAGTGCCGAGATCCCTTCGCGGGAAGCGACCTCTTGAGCAAAAGTCTATACTGTAGATTACTCGGTTTTTTTCAAAAACACAAGTTTTCAAAATCGGAGCCTAAACCACTCCTTTTCAAAATTGCTCAGGTTCCTTCAACGATATCAAGTTCATTACATCAAAGGTTTTTTCGCCAAAAACCTAGCCGTGGCCCTCCATCGTTTCCTACAAGTATTACTTAGTATTCATACTATGTATGTTGACCTCTGTCAAGGCATAGTGAATGGTAGCTAAGTAATGTTTGTTTGTTGCATAGATATACGATTATTTAGGACAGTCACACAGTTATGTTGACCTCTGTCAAGGGCTTGTGCGGGTGGGTCTAAATTAATTCTGGATAATGACGGGTTGAACTTGACTTGCGATTTATGGCATGTTGACATCTGTCATGGTTATAAGCCGCTTGGGGCAAAAAACACATCGGGGGTTTCAAATATACAGGAAATTTGCTAGTGTTGCATACCTTCTAGAGTCTGGTAGCTAGAGTGGCTTCCATCTAGGTTATCACACAATGATAGTTGGATCCCGATCCCACTGATGAGTAGGATTACTCTTGGGAGATTTTCTCACTTAACAATCAATGCTATAAACCAAGTAGGTGTCTAGAACGGTGTTAGCGAGGCCAAGCCCCCAGGAAAAAGAGGATATGTAATTAAGGAACTTCGCGAAAGCGTTGGAAAACCTCCCTCGAAATACCGACACTAGCCTGGCCGAAAGGTAAAGAAAGTATTATAACGTGCGATTAATGCCATCTAGTTCTCATTTTTTTTAGGTTTGAAGGAGAATTCGAGAAAACAATGGGAGCCATCCTGATTAGATAAACTAATAACCAATCTAATCTTGCAAGAGCGCATGCTAAGTGTTTCTTTTCTCTCTCTCCATGTAGCAACCAATTCACGCCCTAATCAAGATAATAAAATGTATCGCTTAACCAATCCGAATTCTTATTCGGGTCTGGAGAACGTCGGTTCGGCTCTAACTTATGACCTCCATCATGAGTATGAGCAAGGGAAAGAGGATTGAATGAATTCCTTGATGACTCCATCGAAGAAGAAGCATACCAATGAGTCTCCTTTAGGTGTTCTTGTTATTGAGAGCTGTTTTTCGGTCAGTCCTATCTCCTAGGTACTAGATACCGGATCATGATCTCATATCTTTAATTTATTACGTGGACTGAGAAAAACTAGGATGGTTGGACCTGGTGATATGTCCCTCAGAGTAGGGAACAAAGCACAAGTTGATGCTTCTGCCGTCGGTGAATATCACCTACCATTTCCAAATGGCAATACTATGATTTTGAACAATTGCTACTATGTACCTTCCATGGTTTGCAATATCATATCAGTTTTTTACTTGATAAAGATGGATATAAGTTTGTTTTTGATTGAAATATCTTGAACATTTAGCTTAATCAGGTATTGGTTGCAGAAGTTACACTGTGTAATGGTATCTATGTTCTAAATCAAAACATAGTTTTCAACATAAAAAACACACGCAAGAGGAAGAGTTCAGATGTGAACGAATCCTACTTGTGGCATTGTAGACTTGGTCATATCGGAGAGAAAAGACTGAGTAAGTTGCATAAAGATGGATTTTTGGATACTTTTGAATTCTCATCTTATGAAACTTGTCAGTCTTGTCTCAAAGGAAAAATGACCAAATCTCCATTCACCGGACACGGAGAAAGAGCAACAGAGCTCTTGGGACTCATACACAGTGATGTGTGTGGTCCGATGTCTGTACATGCAACGGGAGGGTTCTCGTACTTCATCACATTCATTGACGATCTCTGTAGGTTCGGATATGTGTATATCATTAAACACAAATCTGAAGCTTTTAAGAAATTCAAAGAATACAGAAATGAAGTAGAGAATCAGACTGGGAAAAGTATTAAGATCCTCCGATCTGATAGAGGAGGGGAGTACTTAAGTACAGAATTCATAGAATACCTAAAAGAGAATAGAATTCTCTCTCAGCTTACTCCTCCATATACACCACAACATAATGGTGTATCGGAGCGGAGGAACCGTACCCTATTGGACTTGGTTCGCTCCATGATGAGTAACGCCAAGTTGCCTCTTTCATTTTGGGGACTTCCGCTCGAAGCAGCAATATACCTATTGAATCAGGTTCCGTCTAAATCAGTGCCTAAGACTCTATATGAAATATGGAGTGGTAAAAGACCATGTCTTAAACGTGTTAAGATATGGGGTTGTCCAGTCTATGTTCAAAAACAGAATCCGGACAAACTTCAGGCACGATCAGTTCTATGTAAATTTGTGGGATATCCAAAGCATTCAGATGGATATCTGTTCTACCACACCGAGGAATAGAAGGTGTTTGTTGCTCAGCACGCCACCTTTTTAGAGTGGCAATTTCTTTCAAAAGAAATAAGTGGAGCACTGTAGAACTGAAAGAAAATTCTGAACCACAAAATGTAACTAAAGATTTGGTAGAACCAAAAGATTCAATAATCCCAGACGAACCTCAGCCACTCCGCAGAACTAGTGGGATTTCTCATCCGCCCGAGATATACTACAGTTTTCTCATAGATGGGGATCGAGAGGATTGCATCTTGGAAGAAGATGATCCTACTAGTTTCAGGCAGGACATTATCTGTAGGACTCTGATAAATGGCTGGATCCTATGTGATCCAAAATGGAGTCCATGTACACTAATAAAGTGAGGACCTTGGATATTGCTCCACTTAGGGTAAAACCCGTCGGATGCAAATGGATCTACAAAAGGAAATTTGGTGTAGATGGGCAGGTGGAAACCTATAATGCTAGACTTGTTGCAAAAGGTTTTCGTCAAAGACCAGGTGTGGACTATGATGAAATCTTTTCTCTAGTGGCTATTCTCAAATCCATTCGGATCCTACTTGCCATTGCTGCCATCCATGACTATGAGATCTGGCAGATGGACGTAAAAACGGCTTTTCTGAATGGAAGTTTAGAAGAGTGCGTTTATATGGATCATGTCACGACCCGAAAGTACGGAACGTGACTGACACTTAAATTACGAAACGTCTAAAGGCGTAACGTAATCTAAGTAAGCCAAAGCCCAGAAATCTAAACCAAATTAGAAGTAGAGTGAAGGAAAACATGTTTTAAAGAAAGAAATTTTAAAACGAATAAGTCGCATTAAACATTTATTAAAACAACAATTTTTTCCGAAAATTTCGGTAGAGTCTCCTTTGTAAATACTGGCCCCGAAATGGTTACAAACAAGAGAAATACATATATATCATGAATAAGGCATCCCCAAGCGGGAGCTAGCTCTTCGCCAAAGGCGGATCACAAGCACATACAATATATATATCATCAAATGCAAAAAGAAGTATATGAAAGAACGAAAGTAAGAAAACAACACGTGGGTTCAAGTGAGCATCGACACTAGAAATAGAATACATACAAATCTCACAATCTCACCATCTAAGTCCAATGTACGAAGGGTAGATGGAGTATACTAGATACAAATAAAATACACGGTGGGGGCAAAAGAAAAACTTCCAAAAACACACATATGAGCAAGCTACAATCCGAAGCAAATGAAGCGGAATGGAAGGTACACCCGCCGCTACTGTACTGACGGGTCAGACCTGCAAGATATTGTGGTACAACGGGGGTGAGTTGCCAACTCGTGAGTAGTAAGTAACATCTAATAAGGCTATCATAAGCATGCACACAGTGTTTCACAATCTACGTATATCAATATGATACGATGTACTAACATGAATGCAACATGAATGCATAATCAATGCGAAATCATGATATGTCTGATATGAGAAGATCTATATCATTAACTTGGTAAAACCTTTTGTAAAGTAAAACTGGATTATAATTAGTGAAATCAACAGAAATGTCCTTGCCAAATATCGACACAAAATCCTCAATATCTCGGGCTCTGTCCGTCCGGATCGGTCCATATCATCAAATCACATGACTACAATCGGTATCCTCCGCGCCAGAAATCACCGGTAGGTAGTCTGCCCCTGCCAGGCTCATCGTCATCGCCACAAAAACACTCTCGCCCCGGAGTACCATACCGGGCCCACCATGTACCCGAAACGGTTCATCGTACTCCTTGAATCGGGTTCGAAAACCAAAGCAATCATGAAAACTCATGGTGGACGACACATACATCACGAAAAAACCGCAACTTGCATTTTAAAATGATAATAAGTTTTTATAAAATTCTTTCGGTTTTCCCCAAAATCCAGAAATCTCACAAATACCGAAATCCTCGAGAAGAATCACAATATATAAATATGCCGGTGATGATGGAAATCTATGATACGGTAGTATATACCATACGAAATATGGCCAGAAGCTATGCATGAATCATAATGCAATGGGGTATGTATATATGATTAACAATCCTACGTATCCATTTAATGAGATGAATATGCAGGTATAATTATATGGATCATATACTACGCAAATGCACAATTATCTATTCTAAGAAATTTCTATAGTGTTCGTGACATAGCAATTACCAATGGCGTGTGTGTTCACATAATTAGTACACGTGCGGCAGGAACCAACGGTAATGGTGCAAGTGTCCTATGAGATGATATCACACACACATATATATATATATATATTTATACATATAACGATGCGATGCAATGAAATGGATAACTAGGAACTACACATATAATGCAGATACTATAAGTAATACTAAACCATCGAGCACCTCGCGCCATCCAGACAATCCCCCCATAGATGTATACATCTACTCACCGGGATGCCTCGGCTAATCTGATCCAATCTCAACTTTATCTTTCCGCGCAACGTCCGACGCCTCTGCACCCGATCCTAGAATCGCTCGGAAGTAATCAAGAGAATGAATATACGATTAGTCGCGGACACAACGACACAAATCAATCCACGCGCACAACAAGACACGCATACACTTGGTGCACAAAACGCGCATCGAGAAAACGCCATGAATTTCAAATAAGGTTGCTACACATGACAACCACCAATCCTAGTACCCATTCGTACTAATAGCGCATTCACAACATATTAAATATCTTAAGGATTAAGTTGTAGGTCATCAAAATCTTAACTTAATTCAAATCGATTAATTTCAAAAAATCTAGTAAGCGGTCATTAACCGTTTTAATACAAATCTTGATGTTTTAGTAAAACTAGTGGCCACATTATTCACTTAATATCTTAATTAGGTCACACAAACTATTACTAAAATTTTATCTCACCAATTTATTATAATTATAAAAACCTAGTTTCCAAATTATATAATTTGGAAAATTTTAAACGTCACAATTAGTAATTTAACCACTAGATTAAATTTTGCATGCCCACTAGATGTTAACTACACATTTAAACCATTGTCAAATGATATAAAACCCTAACTTGATTCATACCCTATTCTTGAAATTACAAACTTGTAATTAAAATCATAATTAAACACCTAATTAAGTTGATTCAAAGTATTTAACCAACAATTAAACACTTGGGTTAGGATTTACCTCAACAAAACTTGAATCAAGTTTGCAACTTAGCCTCTAAATTGCTTCCTTGGTCCAAGAATTCAAGCTAGTTTGGCCAAAGAGAATTGGGTAAAGGTTTATTGATGAACTAGTGAGACTTTGTAATGATTTTTGATGGAATTTTGAAGAATTTATGTGTTGGAGTTGAAGTGGAAAAATTGAGGCAGCAGCTAGGGAAGTTTTTCTGCCAGAAATTTTGAGAGTGGAGAGAGAGAAAAGGGTGTGGGTGTGTGTAGAAACTTCCCTATCACTTCATATATTAACCCTTCCTTTTAATTTTCTTTTCTTTTTAATTTTTAGAAGGAAAAAGAAGTGGGAATGGGGTGAAAAATTTTGTGGCTGCCATGGTAAGGCTCGGCCTTGACAAAAAAAATGAGAGGGAGAGAGAAAAGTGAGGTGTGTGCGTGTGTATGGAAACTTCTTAATTAATACACCTATTAACTTACTTTCTTAAATAATTAATTTTTTTCTAATTAAATTTCATCCTAGAAATCTCTAGAAGCATGGAGACAAGTGAGAAAATTGGAACACATTATCAACTTGTCACTATGTTGTCATGGTTCACAATATATACTTAACCCATTCCAATTTGTAATTTACACTAAATAAATGTAATAATGAAAGCTTAAAATATTATTTAAAATAACTAATTAAGGAAAAAAATATTTAAGTAACTAACAATTTATGAGTGACTAAATAAATACCAATTATTAGTAATTACATATTTAAAATAGGAGTATTTAAGTCTATGATGAAAAATAATTATAGTTAAGTTTTACGGAAAATACGATTTATTTTACCGATTATCTGAAAATTCACCTAAAAGATTTTATTTATTTATTTATTTTTAAAATGTTACAGATTAGCAGAAGGTTTTGTAGCCAGTGGGAGCAGCGGGAAGGTGTGCAAATTGCTTAAATCCATTTATGGATTAAATCAGGCATCGCGGAGCTGGAACATCTGTTTTGATGAAACAGTCAAGGAATTTGACTTCATGAAGAATGAGGATGATCCTTGTATATATAAGAAGATTGTAGGATGAACTGTCATATTCCTAGTCTTGTATGTGGACGGTATTCTTTTGATAGGAAATGACATTCCTATGCTACAATCGGTCAAGTTGTTCTTGTCACAAAGGTTCTCCAAGAAGGACCTGGGTGATGCCTCGTACATTCTGGGGATTAACATCTATAGAGATAGATCCAAGAGATTACTGGGACTTTCACAGTCCAGGTACATAAGGACCGTACTAAAGAGATTTAGTATGGAAGATTCCAAGCGCGGTAACATACCCGCATTGCACGGAATCACCCTCTCCAAAGAGATGTCTCCTAAGACTGATGAGGAGAAGGTTCGCATGAGCACTATACCCTAAGCTTCGGCAGTAGGATCTATAATGTATGTGATGCTATGTACCCGACCAGATGTAGCTTACGCTCTTAGCATGGTGAGCCGGTATCAGTCTAACCCAGGTGAGAACCACTGGACACCTGTTAAGAACATTCTTAAGTACATGAGGAGGACTAAAGAACTGTTCCTAGTATTCAGTAATGGGGATCTCCAGGTGGATTCTTTTACCAATTCGATTTCCAGAGTGACAAGGATGATAGCAAGTCTGTCTCAAGTTTTGTGTTTACCCACAACGGAGGGGCGGTCTGTTGGAAGAGTTCCAAACAGGACACCGTCGCAGAATCGACGATGGAGGCTGAATACGTTGCTTCTAACGATGCCGCAAAAGAAGCCGTCTGTAATAAGAAGTTCATTACTGAACTTCAGGTAGTTCCATCCATTGTTAACCCCATACCTTTGTATTGCGACAACAATGGAGCTATGGCTTTAGCAAAGGAACCACGGTCCCATCAGAAATTCAGGCACATCTTGAGATGGTATCACCTGATCAGGGAGATCATTGATCGCCAGGAGATCGAGATGTGGAGAATGGACACAAAAGACAACACGGCGGATCCATTCACCAAGACCCTTCCTCAAGCACAATTCGAGAGACTTTTTGAGATGTTGGGTATTTGATACGCCAACAACTAGCCCTATTGCAGATGTTGGGTACTCGATACGCCAATTTATATGGCCTTAGTGCAAGTGGGAGATTGTTAGATATGTATGCGCTAGAGGCTTGGACATATATATGTACAGGACAGTCTTGCTCGATATGATAGTATGCTATATGTTTTGTCTTGATCTTAACATGTGCATGTGTTTTACTTGCTATTACGTATCATTCATACATGTTGATAATGCTCGTAGAATCATAGCTAGACTACCTGCGTTGTGATGGCGATCATACTTGTGGGAGCTGGGTAGTCGGAACGCACATCCTTAAAACGTCCCTAGTCGTGGGAGTATCTAGACTGGGCATCGATATTCCGGAGTAGACTAGTGTATATGTTTCTAGACCCCGACGAGGGGCGATGGTACGGTCTCGCAACCTTTGGTCTTTTGCAACTAAGATCGTATACAGGTGCTCACTGGGGGTGAGTACACTGGACGGACTCGCTGAGAACTTCTAGATGGTATTATACCTATCGTCAGATGAAAGTTCTCAGGTGACATGAGTACAGGTTAGTCTTTAGACCTAAGATCATCATTTGTCTCCTGTGAGTTCCTACTGTGCTTTGATCATTACCCTACCATGGCTCTACTGAGTCGTGCAAACAGGTTTTGGTTGGGTACAGTCCCGAGCCACATGGAGCAGTGAACGATTGTTGTGATTCGTCTCTCCTGGTATAGGGAGTTGATATCGCACTGTGTTCGATTGGTCAAGACCATAAGACCTTGGCCAAAGCAGCTATGATTTACTGATAGGCTGATCAATAGTTTCCCGGATTGGTCCTGAGCCGCATTAGCATGAATTATCGGGTTATTAGGGTCTGACATTTACCACCCCTAGACCCGATATGCGATACTCTCTGACGAAGAGACCGGACTGTACAGAGATTGTCACGTATAGGCTCAGAAGGGATCTGGATGAGTTTGCTCATCGGCCTTCCTTTTCGACAGATACCCGGATAGCCGTTACGTACAGCTAGTGCCGCTGACGTGCTTTTGGTTATGGATTTATCCAGTAACTCACTACCAGTGTACTGTCGAGTGTTTAAAGAGCCACATAGAGAGTTTCCGTGGTTCAGGCGAAATGATGTAGTAGCCGTATTGGATACGTGCAGGGTTCCGATCGATTGATGTACTTTGTACCCGAATTTTCGATCGGACAGTTGATAATACTAGCCGGCTCGTGTTTGAGCCGGATTATTAAATAAAGTATTGATTTAATAATTTTCATATATGTATTTCGATATGTATATTCTAGTATTATGTTCTTCATGTTATTCTATCTCTTTGGGCATTCGTGTTTTTATCCGAATGCAGGTATGTATATACAGTTGACTGTAATCCGTATTTTATTACGGATAACATTCAAGAAGGTGGACACCTCATTATTCTTTTTCCATTTATTCATTAAAATGGAAATGAGGTGTAAATTGAAGGAGAGGGGGTATGATGAGAGCCATGACTTCAATAGTTGACAAATGAATTATTTATTCATTTGTGGCAACTATTGATATATGGTTGATATTGTTTATTCATGGATATTATTTCACAAAACCATAGTGAGTGAGATTCTCTCTCATGGTTGCTCATTTTTCTTTGCTCTCACCATTTTGCTTCACCCTCCTCTCTTTCTCTTGAGTTCTTCCACCTTCATCATCTTCCTCCTCTCTACACTCTCATGTATTGAGAAACAAGAGAGGAGGCAAGATAGAGATAGTAAAACACCTAGAACCTCATACCACATCCTAGACTTCTTGGATTAGCAACCCAAGTTCTCTAGTTTCTCCACTTGACATTTAGTGTGGAACTAGAGCCATCGATCACATCCCTCGGGTGGATCATCTTCGATAGAGGAGGACCGAAGAGCAAGCACGATCCCAGAGAACCGAAGCAGCAATCAAAGGAGATTCAAGAGCGATCGTGGTGGCCAATTGTAACGAACGATGAGGAAAGAAGACCGAAGGAGTTGGATCTTTTGGTGAGATTATTCATCATAGTAGATAGTTCCACTTAGTTATCTAGTTAGGTTTATGGTTAGATCCAGATTATTGGGTTATTCTAGCGCCGTTTTTAAACTCGTAGAAAAAAAAATTGTTTTGCAAACTGCCACGGTTGATGGTTAGGGCGTTAGTGTAACCCTACAAAAAGGTCTAAGACAATCCACGCATCCGAGTTGATCATCAACTATTCATATACTTCCAACAAGATAAAGATCGAAAACAAAAACTAGGGTTCTTGTACTCTATTTTAAAAGGATTTGTACATGATATAGCTGATTAATAATGGTAGAGGTTTTATTAGTCTTTTCGCAATTAATTTTTGCTCTTAATTTCTACATCTTAATCATGTTTTCATTCTTCAATCTTTCTTCTAAATCTCAAACCATGAGTGAGTAATTCCTAGCTTTCTAGGGTTCATAGGCTATGGTAGATCAATAGATGATAAAATCATTTAACTTATTTTATACATTTTAAAGTCTATAAACTTTTGCAAAATAAATGTTGACATCCTTATCGGGCGCGCTACCAATTTATTGCTAGTCACGACCACGATTTGAGATTGGTTTAACGCTTATTTTGTTAAGGGCTAGCCACGAATAGAGATCAATGCAAGGACAAGGGTTAAGAGCAGGGAAACCCTAGTTTCTTCTAAAAGAGAACCCTAATCTACATTCATCACTATCGATTTAGTTTTAAACTATTAAAAGATAAAAGGAGTCATTTTTAATTAGTCATCCATTACTACTAAGTCCTATGAACCCTACGAGCCTCTTCTTTATAAATCTTACATCCATAGTATATCCGTAACTACAACAAATTATCCTTCTTCTATCAACTCGTCTAAACCAAGAAAAAGGTTCATGTTTCCCTACGGACGACCTGTACTCATCACGGCTAGCTACTAGTGACACCGTCTTGATTGCGGTTACTTTACGAAAACTCTTTTTACACGATCAATCAGCACCCTGTAGAAATCCAGGGAGACACCCGCTCTACTTATTAGGGGATCTTCCTCCTCTAGATCCAAGGCGAAATCTAAGGGGAAGAAGAAGAAGGCCCCCACCATGCCGAAAGGCGGTGTCAGTAAGGTATAGGGGAAGGGCAAGGCAAAAGTTGGGGGCTGACAGTAAGGAAGGAAGAATTTTTCTATTGTCACAAAAGGGGCCATTGGAAGAAGGACTGCAGGGCCTGGAAAGACCAAAACCTGGATTCGAAGTAAGTTGTGGCTTCGACTTCAAGTGTGTTTATGATTGAAAACTGTCTGTCAATCAACTCTACTTCCTGGGTATTGGATACCTGATCAGGATCACATATCTGTAATTCATTGCAGGCACTAAGAAGCCGTAGATTTTTGAAGGCGTGTGATATAACTCTCCGGGTTGCTAATGAAGCGAACGTGGATGCTGTGTCTGTAGGGGAATATCACTTAAGATTGACAAGTGGACATTTTTTGGTTTTGTGCAACTGTTTTTGTGTACCTAGTTTGACTTGTAATATCATTTCTGTATCTTTATTATCTAAAGAAGGCTATGATTTTACATTTGTAAGCGATGTCGTAAACATCCACCTTAATCATGGTTTGATTGGGTCGGGTACACTAAACAACGGTATATACGTATTAAACCAACACCAAGTTTTCAACGTCCAGAACACACTTAAATGAAAGTCTCCAGAATTAAATCAAGTTTTCTTATGGCATTGTAGACTGGGCCACATCAACGAAACATGGTTGACAAAGTTACATAAAGAGGGACATTTGGATCCGTTTGAATATCTTTCTTATACAACTTGTCAATCATGTCTCAAAGGAAAGATGGCAAATACTCCATTCACTGGACACGGGGTAAGAGCGAGCGAGCTCTTGGGACTCATACACAGCGACATGTGTGGTCCAATATCTACCCATGAAAGAAGTGGTTATTCCTACTTCATTACTTTTACGGATGATTTCTTAAGGTATAAACATGTATTCTTGATGAAACATAAATCCGAGGGCTTTGAGAAATTCCAGGAATATAAGAATGAAGTAGAAAAACAAATCAGCAAAAGTATCAAGACACTTAGATCTGATCGAGATGGTGAATACTTAAGTGCCGAGTTCCTGGCTTACTTAAAAGAGAATGGAATTCTCTCTCAGCTTACTCCTCCATACACACCTCAAAACAAGGGTGTATCGGAAAGGCGGAACCGAACCTTATTGGATATGGTACGTTTCATGATAAGTAACACTGAGTTACCGCGATCCTTCTATGGTTATGCACTAGAATCAGCTGCATATCTTTTGAACAAGATTCCTAACAAGATTGTGCCTACCACACCATAAAAGATGTGGAGTGAGAAGAAACCCTATCTTAAGTATCTGAAAATATGGGGATGTCCAGCTTTTATAAAAAAGGAGCATGCGGACTAGCTGGAGGCACGCTCAGTACTGTGTAAGTTTGTGGGATACCCAAAGAACTTCAGGGGGTATTTTTTCTATTACGCAGAGGAACAAAAGGTCTTTGTTTCTCGGCATGCCCAGTTTTTAGAAAATCAATATCTTGAAAAGGAGACAAGTGGGAGCGCAATTGAACTGGAAGAAATTCCAGAACCATAAGCTATTATTGAAAGCATGGTGGAACCAGAAGTTTCGAATGAACCAGACATCCCCGTGCCAATCCGCAGGACTAGTAGGCAGTCTCATCTGCCCGAGAGATACTACGGTTTTCTCATAGATGAGGATAGAGAGTTACATTTGCTCCGTTGCCAACTCTGAGGGTTATATCACCTGCCTTTAGCACTCTACGGTTTCTCAGTGCCTGCAAAGAATTACAGATGTGAGAACCAGAAACGGTATCTAGTACCCATGATGTAGAGTTAACTGAAAATAGTTTTAAATCATGAACACACCTGAAATCGAAGCATCATCTTGCTTCGTGTCCTTGGCTTTGGTTTTGAAAGCCTTGCAATCCTTCTTCTAGTGCCCCTTCTTATGACAGTAGTAGCACTCATCCTTTCCCGCTTTTACTTTCCCCGAATTGTTCGATCCTTGCACCTTTTTGACACCTCTTTTCGGCTTGGTGGGGGTCTTCTTCTTCTTCCCCTTAGTTTTTGCTTTGGATTTAGAAGACGAAGATTCCCCAACAATAAGAATAGGTTTCTGCTCCTTTTTCAAAGAGCTCTTAGCTACCCTCAAAATATTGGGGAGATTTGGAAGATCCGCTTCCATCCCGTGCATATTAAAGTTCAGCATGAACTGAGAGAAGGTGTAAGGAAGGGACTGTAAAATCAAATCAATGTATAACTCATTCTCTAACACGCATCGCAGGTTTGCGAGTTCTTCAGTGAGAACGATCATCTTTAGGACGTGTTCTCCTACAGGTGATCCAACAGCTAATCTCATCTGGAATAATTTCTTTGAGGTCTCGTACCTTGCAATACGAGAGTGCTCTCCATACAAATCCTTGAAATAGAGAAAGATGGATTTGATGTCCATATTCTCTTGCTGCTTCTGAAGTTCACTATTCATTGAAGCCAGCACAATGCACCTAGCTTTTCTGCAATCCAGGTCCCACGTTTTGCAGACCTCAATGTCCGCAACTGTGGAATCCGGCCCTGGGACAAGGGGAGCAGTACTGGTGAGGACATATGCCACTTTGTCATAAGTGAGTGCAATATTGACGTTCCTTAGCCAATCTTTATAGTTTGGCCCAGTCAGTGTATTTTTTTCGAGTATTAGTTTAATTCCCATCATGGTTGCTGCAAGAGAGAGAGAAAAGAAACACTCAGCGTATTCTCATACAAGATTAGATTGGTTTATTATCTTATCTAAGCAGGATGGCTCCCACTGTTTCCTCGAATTCTCCATCAAAACTTCAAAAGAAAATTAGTCGGGACCATTTACACTTTACAAGTTCGCTAACCATTCAGCCAGGTGGGTGTTAATACTCCGCGAGAGGTTCCTCGTGCTCTCGTACGGACCTAATTAAAATAAACCTCATTTCCGCAGAGGCGTAGCCCCGTTAACACTTTCTAGACACCTAATAGGTTAGCTAATTGTGAAGTGAAAATATCTCCCAAGAGTAATCCTACTCATCAGTGGGATCAGAATCCAACTATCATTGCATGATGACGTAGATGGAAACTACTCTAGTCACTACACTCCCGATGTGGTTTTTGCTCCAAGCTCTTATGACCTTGACGAAGGCCAACAAATATAGCATGAATACGATGAGCTGCCTATTTGAAATGACGGAGGGCTATGGCTGGTTTTTGCGAAAACCTTGAACATAATAAACTTGATATCGTTGTAGGAACGATAGCTTTGAAAAGGAGTGGTTCAAGCTCCTTCTAAACGAGTGTTTTGAAAACAACCGAGTGGTTTTTTCAATTTGTTCCAACAACATCTTCTTAGGTTTATTATCTTGCATTAATTAGGATTAATGAGGTCCTATCAATTTAAATCCTATCACTCCAGAAAATAACGAAAATAGAATGTACGTATTTGCCATCCACATTCTCCATGGGGATCTGTCATCCACCGTTAGGTTACTTAACTACCGGCAGAGCAGGGGCAGGGCTAGCACGGATGCAAAACATATACAACATTTATTAATATATATATATATATATAACTATTCATCGCAGGCATGATAAGCATCACGGATATCAACATCACAGAGAATGGAAAAATAGATCAATTAGGAAGTTTGCATTTCATCGAGCAACCTATGAATTACAATTCTCCATGGTCGTGTGAATAGCCGAGTGTGAACTAACCTAGACCCCTATGAGTGCGGCAAGCTACTCGCTAATCCTAGAATTGGGTGACCCAACTTTGGACTCCTCGTGATGGCCACCCACTGAATTCTAGAAACCGGTAGCTTGTGCACTCCTCCGCAGGTCATTCTTAAATGCGAAAATAAAAAATAATATACAGCTGGTGACATCATCCTCAATCCGGATGTACCCCAATAAAAGAATATACATCAATTATTACATGAATTACAAAATTCACTCACATCTCACATCTAAATTCATACCGGGCCATTCATACGACGATCTATCGAACTATTCCCAACACAGAACATCACAAGATGTGTGCAACCCCTTCTAATCGACATATAGCGATTAGAAGACATTCAACAACACATATACACATCACAAGAGCATGTAAACAAATCTACAAAGTTAGAATTCCGCATACAATTAGTAAACATTCCCGATTTTCCAAGACTTGAAAATCCAGTCCAGTAAAGTCCCAAAAATATCCGTTTTAAGCCAATCCGGGAGTCAAAATGATCTTGAAACCCGCCCAAATCTTCACAAAATTAACGTATGTTTAGAGGGACTAAGGAGGGTACCGACCCCTCAGGGGTTGGGCAGACCCGAGAGCACCCATATGGGGTGCTCTCGGGTCCCAACCCCTAAGGCCACCATTTGGTGGTCTCGGGGGGTGGACCCGACATTTAGTCCCCTCGGGGGTTCCCTCGGGTACCCATGCACGGCCCCGCGGCTTCTCGATTCAAACCGTGAGCCTGTGGGGTGTGCAAATTATTGGATATGTATGCCCTAGAGGCCTGTATTGTATAGGATGCTAGGGATATGTATATACAGGACAATCTTGCTCAGTTGTATATATTATATTAATTGAGTTGTCTTTGTCTTAATATGTGTATTTCTTTCTCTTGTTTCTTTATAATTCTTACACATATTGTGAAAGACTCGATACAGTAGTATACTATTTTGTTTTGACTTTATCTTAACATGTGCATATGTTATACTCGATATCACATATGGCGGATACATATTGATAAAGCCCATAGGATTTTGCTTGACTACCAGCGTTATGATGGCGATCACACTTGTGGGAGCTGGGTAGTCCATAAGCACATCCTTAAAGGTCCCAAGTCGCAGGGGTATCAAGACCATGCATTGATATACCAGAGTAGACTTGTGTATACGTTTTTAAACCCCGACAAGGGGTGGTGGTTGGTCCCACAGCCATTGGTGTGATCACCTAAGATTGTATACAGGTGCTCACTAGGGGTGAGTACACTGGACGGACTCGCCGAGAACCTCTAGATGATATTATACCTATCGTCAGATAGCGGTTCTCAGGTGACATATATACAGGTTAGTCTTTAGACCTGAGATCGTCATTTGTCTCGTGTGAGTTCCCACTGTGCATTGATCACTACCCTACTATGGCTCTACTTGGTCATGCAAACTGGTTTTGGTTGGGTACAGTCCCGAGCCATATGGAGGCAGTGAGTAATTGTCAGAGATTCGTCTCTCTCGGTATTGAGAGTCGATATCGCACTGTTTCCGGTTGGCTAGAGCTATAATATCTTAGCCAAGACAGTTGAGATTTACTGATGGTTAGATCAGTAGTTTCTCGGATTGGTCCTGAGACAAATCGACACGACTTATCAGGTCAATAAGGGTTTGATATTTACCAGTTCCCTAGACCCGGTATGCGATACTCTTAGATGAAAAGACCGGACTGTACGGAGATTGTCACGGATAGGCTCAGAAGGGGTCCAAATGAGCTTGCTAATCAGCCTTCCTTTTCGATAGGTACTTGGGTAGCCGTTACGTACAGCTAGTGCCACTGGCATGGTTGTGGTTAAACCCACTGCTAGCATACTATCGAGTGTTTAGAGTCCCACACAGAGGGTTTCTCTGGTTCAGGCGAAATGATGTGGTGGCCGTATGCTTATACGTGCAGGGTTTCGATCGAATGAGAATACTAGAGGACTTAGGATTAAGTCGAATTATTAAATCAGGTATCGATTTAATAATTTACATATACACATTTCGATATGTATATTCTAGTGTTGTCCAGGTTTTCGATCAAGCAGGGTTCCAATCAAAGGATAATACTAGCAAGCTTAGGATTAAGCCGGATTATTAAATCAGGTATTGATTTAATAATTTACGTACACATATTTCGATATGAATATTCTAGTGTTATCCAGGTTTTCGATCGGACGGTTGATAATACAAACATGCATAGAATTAAGCCGGTTTGTTAAATCAAATATTGATTTAATACGAGTATTATATTCTATCTCTTGGGTATTCGTATTTTGATACGAATACGGGTATGTATATACAGTAGAAAGTATTTTGTATTTATACACAATACTTTTTAGAAGATGACACCTCATCATGCATTTTTATATTTTTAAAAAAAATAGAAAATGAGGCAGAAAGGGTGAGATGACATGAAGCATAGATGAAGCATGGCTTTATATTTATTGCAAATACTATTGGAGTATGGTTGTGATTTTATAAGGAAAGAAAATGCTTCATGTAAAGAGGGTTAGCCATTCTTCTTCTCATCTTTGATGAAGTGATTTTCTTCACTTTCTCCCTTTCTTCATCTTCTTGAGTTCATTCTCTTAAGCAAATCCTTAACAATCTCATGTTTTGAGAACCAAAGGATTTGAGATAGAAAACTACTACTAAACACTCACTACATTTTCTTAGGAACCTGGATTAGCAATCTTGGTTATTGAGTTGCTTCATTAGTGAAGATAAGCTTGGACCACAAACTCTCGGGTGGATCATCTAGGACCGTGGAGACTGGCTATCAAGGTTGATCCAAGAAACCCCAAGGAGCTTAAGAAAAAGAGTGATGACCTGAAGGACAAGTGTATATGGGTATAACCTTCTCTCATAGTAGATAGATCTCTTGTAGCTTACTAGTTTAGGGTTATGCTTTGATAGCTTGGGTTAAATTGGTTGGGCTTTCTTAAAAATTTAAAAATTTTGTGCATCTGCCTCTCTACTTCGATGTAGAGTGAGAACAACTGACCAACATGGTATCAAAGCCACTCCATAAATATTAACTAGACTAGTTTGCACGTATTTAGAGTTTCGATCGACGGAATTTTCCGAATCACATTTCAAAATCCTTGCTTGCTATTTGAATTTTAAAGTTGTTAAAAAAATATTTCTTGTTGCATTAAAATTATGTGCATGAAAAATTAGAGCCAAGGAAACAAATTTGGCACCTAAACGCAAAATTCGACCGTGGAACAGAAGCCAAATGCGCCATTTAGCCATTAAACCGCGGTCCAATTTTGGCTACAGTGCCCCAAATTTTTTCTGGGGCTCTAATACATGGAAATATGATTTTTGGAATATTTGGTTTTGGTTCAGATGTGTTTGTGTACTGGATTGTACTTGGGCCAACGCGGAAAGTTTTAATCGATCGAAATTTTAAATTTGTGTCTTTCTGAGCATTTGTTTCTGCAACCGTGAATATCATAACGCGGTATAATCCAACTGGTTGCTATATGTACAATCAGACGGGTTTACGAACATGATATTTGCGTTGATGTTCTGTGTTGCACTCATGTTATGGATGGATTAGTGTGGTTGATTGCCTATAGTGCTGTAACGCTTTGAAATTCATTAGATTAATTTTCGCGTTAATTAGCGGTAATGCGTGTTTTTCATAAAATCTCGTAAATTTTAAATTTCCACATAAACTAAAATAAAATCAGTTTTAATTGTGATAAGGTGTGTTTTTATATATAAATGGGTTTTATTAATTATAAATTAGCTTAGTGTTCACTTAATTAGCAAATTTTCTTAACTAATTTTCCTAAGCCAAATTTAGTTAGCATGCACAACCCTAATCATCTCGGTTAAGTGTTAGCTTGTGTTCATTTTCTTTTTCCCTCTTGCATGGTTCATTTATCCTCAAAAAAATCAAGTCAAACCCTTAATTAAAAATGAACAATAAAAGAATGTGAGGCTTGGTAGGGATTAGGTGATGAATGGCTTGACTTTTGACCATACTCCCTCATTCATTTCTCTCTCTCCCTCTCATTTCTGGAAATTCAGCAGAGGCCGCAGCAGCAGCAGCAGCATACTCTTCATCTTCTTCTTCTTTGCTTCTCTTTGTTTTCAAACAAAAAACTGACCTTTTCTTCATAAAACCCTTGCAAATCACCTCTTTTGTGGGTTTTGATGGCAAATCCTTGCCTTTGAAGGCAAGTGCAGCAAGTGAGACTCCCTTAAGACAAATTTGAGGTATTAAACTCACACATATCACTCTATTGCTTAACTTGTAGTTTTATTAGCTAAAATTTGTATTTTTGTGTGTTTTAGTGCTAATAAGATGGATTAAGTGAAGATTAGGGTAAGTTAGGGTTTTTAAGGTTTGATCAACTTAATTAGGTGCTATTAATGTTATTCAAACCAAGTTAATTTCTCAGGTTACACTAAAATACCATTTTGTATCAAATTAGTGTTAAATTAGCATTTTAGTTAAGATTTGTGCCCTTTTGTGATCTGCTTTCAACCCAGTTGTTTCAGGAAAAAGTTGCAATTACTGGAGCATGTACACAAGATTTAGACCACAGACACGAAGCACGAGACCCCAATTTTCCTTCCAGGCCGCCAAAATATTCATTCTGGCCGGAAATTGCGGCCAGATGGTGGAGATGGGTGTTGGGGTTTCGTCTGGGTGAGTCTGCTACATATTTAAGGTCTTTGGTGTATGTAACTTTTTCTAATTCTGTCTGTATCAAAATCTGGAGCATAATACCATATTTCTTATACTTTTAAGCTTGCGCGACACGTGTGTTATGTGTGTGGGTTTTGTGGTTGCTGTGTGTCACAGCGTGTCGGGGTAGTTTCAGACGCGTATTCAAACGTTTTAGCGTATCGGATACACACGCGTTTAGTTCGCGATGCGAGTTTCTCGTTTGGTTTTGATATCACGTTTTTGCAGGATCTTAGCTTATGTGTATTCTTTGTGTAATTCTAGGTTCGCAGGCGGGTACGTCGGACGCCGCAAAGAAGGGGAAGCAAGTAGTCGGCTACACTTAGCATGAGACCACAGTGAGTAGATTTAACATCTACGTGGAAATCGCCCGTATGGCGTTAAGCGTCAGGGCTTGATAGGATATTGTAGTCGCGTATATATTTATATATATATATATTGCTTGTGCATATGTACTATTGTAGCATACCCATCCTTGTTGCGTATAGAAACAGTAGTTATATAACACCGCACTGTCACTAATGGTTCAAGATGCACGAGCACTATTTGTATGTTACACACACCGCGTTAGTGACTGCCATGACACTCACACTATAGAATTGCTACAAACCATACATCATTCTGATTACCGCATCTGATGATTAGACAAGATTCTGTCGCATATTGGCACATATACATATTGTACAATCATGCTTGCGTATATACCACTTGTACATCCATATTGGCACATATATATTGTACACTCATGCTTGCGTATATACCACTTGTACATCCATATTGGCATATATACATGTTGTACACTCATGCTTGCGTATATACCACTTGTACATCCATATTGGCACATAATCATGTTGTACACTCTTGCTTGCGTATATACCACTTGTACATCCATATTGGCACATATACATGTTGTACACTCATGCTTGCGTATATACCACTTATACATCCATATTGGCACATATACATCTTGTACACTCATGCCTGCGTATATACCACTTGTACATCCATATTGGCACATATACATATTGTACACTCATACTTGCGTGTGTGTGTATATATATATATATATATATATATATATCTTTGTGCATCCATGCCAACATACATACATACTCTTGCACATACATAGATGATGCTGACTTTGATTTGAAAAATTGGGGACCGCATGAAATGTTTTCAACTGGATCCTTTTAAAAGAGCGGCTTTCCCCTTTTACTCGCAGTACGATTTTATAAGGCATACGACACATTGCATGGATTTATGCAGTGAGTTTTGGATTCGTGTGATTTCTGGGTTTGAGATTCGTGGTATTATTTTAAGAAAGTATACACTGTTTTGAAAAACCCGGTTTCTCTTGATGTGATATTTCAGTGCGTCCACCATGCGTTTTCTCGGTTCTGAGACATGTGACATGTGAAACCCGATTCGAGGAGGAGGACGATCCGTTTGCGGGTATATGGTGGACCCGATATGGTACCCCGGGGCGAGAAAGAGATTTCTTGTAGATGACGATGAGCCTGGCAGAGGGACTACTACCTACCAGTGATTGGTTGGACCTGGCGGATATCCAGAGGATACCGACCAGAGTCGAGAGATGGATATGGGCAGACCCGTACTGCTGGGGTCGAGGGCCGATTCCGCAGATGGAGCCCGTGGGCCGATCCAGACTGACGGAGCCCGATATATGAGGATTTGCGTGTCGATGCTGGACACGAGTATTTCATGATGTTTTCGGGTGCGGATGTTGGGCACCCCGTTTTTATGAGATTTACAGGATTGAGGGCCGGATAGAGTGACGGCGCCTGAGTTATCAGGATTTTAGGGTGTTTTTGGTAGACACCGGGGTTTTTCCACGTTGACGATCCGTGTAGTTGATATTTTATCCCATGCTCAGTATTCATTGTATGCATTGCATCATGTAGTCGAGTACCTAGTAGAGTACTTGGGCATAATTGTTGTATACCCAACTCATCATATAGATGTTATTAGATTGCACTTGTTATGCATGATTATTGCATACTCAGCTCATCATGTAGTTGTTATCTGATTGCATATGTTAGAGTATCGCAGTACGTGCATACTCGCAATTACCTTTATATGTTATCTACTATTCATGAGTTGGCAACTCACCTCCGTTGTGCCATTGTGTTTGCAGGTCGACCCTCAGAGTAGTTGCTGCAGGGCTATCTCTTGTATCTTTTTGCTACGGATACCACTGCAGCTGGCGTGTGAGCCGTTTTGCTGATAGGTGGGTTTGCGGTATCCGTTTATTTTCAATTTGTATACACTATTGTATCTAGTACTCTCCATCTACTGCTTCATGTATTAACTTAGAGACCAGTTGTGAGGACGATGTTGTATATTATTTTGTACTCTGGTGTCGAGCTCGTGTGAGCCGACTTTATTTATGCAGTTTTATCCTTTATGATGTTTTTCACTTATATTGCCCATTTCTTCGCTACGGCGTCGTATATTATTCTTGTGGTGATTGTTTCCGCCGTTTGGCGTGATTGCTCCCATTTGGGGATGTTATATTCTTGTTATCAGTCATTTTACTTATATCATGTTTTATACCCGTTTTCGGGGCTAGTTTTTACAAAGGAGATGCTGCCAAAATTTTTAAGAAAATAACTTAAACTTTAAATATTTTTACTCAATTACACAAGGTTTTCTAAATGTTTAAACTAATGTTTTTCTTTACTCACTATTTTAATGGTTTTGATTTCTGGGTTTCGGATTATTTGATCGCGTGCACCTGTAGACGTTACGTGGTTATGTGCCGGTCATGGGACAAACTTTGGGTTGTGACAAAGTTGGTATCAGAGCGTAGGATTTACCTTTCGGATTGTAGGATGACCTTGGTATGATGGAGTAGGTAGCTGAAGCAGAGTGGCGTAGCGTGTGTATGTTCCGCGGCATACTCACGATACGGTACTTCGCCTAAGTGACCTTAGGACTTATTGATTGAAATTCCTTCATGATTATATACATTCTTGTGATTCAATTTCCGTATCCATATCGAATCTTATTTTCTTTTCAGCCATTATGCCGCCAAAGACTACGAGGGCGCAGAGAGCGGCCGCGAGAGCCGAGATTAGAGTTGACTCATCTGAGACGAGGACTGACCCGGGCAGTACACCCGTTGTACAAGAGCAGACTGTTCCTCCCTCGACAGAACAGATCGCCATGCTAGGGACCGGTATGCAGGAGATGCGCCAGGTGATAGGGTCGTTAGTTGAGACACTTCGAGCGCAGCGACCAGAGGTAGTTCTACCCATTACGGGGACCGCGATGGTAAATACAGTTCAGGCAGTTGCCCCTACAGCTACAGAGGTTATTACAGTATCGCTATCTGAATTTATGAGTCTAAAGCCTCTGGTCTTCAAAGGCACCGATGCAGCCGAGGACCTACAGTCATTTATCGATAGGATGGCCCGAATATGTCGTTCACTCAGATGCTCAGATGCGAGATGGGTGGATTTCGCGAGCTTTCGCATGGAAGGTCTTGCGCAGAAGTCGTGTGAGTCGGTAGAGAAAGACAGAGCAGCAGGTCTTCCTCCTATGACCTGGACTGAGTTCGTGACGGTGTTCCTTGCCTGTTTCCTTCCCCAGAGTGTCAGGGATGCTCGAGCGTGCAGGTTCGAGTCATTACGCCAGACGCCAGATATGACGGTGGCGGAGTATGATGTGCAGTTCACCGAGCTATCTGTTTATGCCCCATATTTAATGGCTACTGAGGAGACGCGAGTCAAGAGGTTTGTTCGAGGTTTGTTCGAGGTTTGCTCACCCCGTTGTTTCTTGCGATCAGCGCACAGCATTGTGAGACCTATGCAGCAGCTGTAGATGCAGCCCTATTAGTCGAGGAGCTCCTTGCCGAGACTTCGGTAGTTCCGGAACCGAAGAGAGTTCGCACTGACATGTCTTCCCAGAGGCAGATAGGTAGGCTCCGAGGCAGACCCCCTCCAGGGCACGATGATGATAGAGGTTCGAGACGAGGACGGTTATATAGCACCTATCCACAGGGCCGACAGTCACCGTCTAGATGTTTCCGGTGCGGGAGTACTTATCATCAGGTTCGAGATTGTCCGGAACCACGTGAGGGCGAGACAGCCGTACCACAGGTCACATTTCTACCTTCTCCACCTCAGAGGGCGTTGCCTCTTGTACCTGCTGTTGCTCCGCGTCAGTTTCATCCACAGAGAGGTCGTGGTCACGGAGGGTTTGCTCAGAGAGGATGAGGTGGCCGAGGTAGAGGACAGCCAACTGCCGGCAAAGGACAGCCAGTTGCTAGTAGGGGACCGCCAGTCGCAGGCAGGGGACAGGCATGGGTTTTTGCTTTGACGCATCAGGACGCACAGGCGTCCAATGCAGTGGTCTCAGGTACCCTTTCAGTATGTTCTGTTGACGCACACGTGTTGTTTGATCCGAGATCCACGCACTCGTACGTTTCCACACACTTCGTGCCGAGTTTGGGTAGAGAGTCTGGTTTGCTTGATCAGCCGCTTGCTGTGACCACTCCTGTGGGCGAGTCGTTTATTGCTAGACACGTGTTCCGGTCGTGTATTGTCTGTATTGGTGAGAGAGATTTGCTTGTCGACTTGATTCTTCTTGAGATGTTGGACTTCGACGTTCTCCTGGGCATGGACTTGTTAGCCACGTGCTGTAAGTCGATGTGCAACACCCCACGAGTTGCGGGGAGGCAGAAATATAAAAAACGATCTTGTTCTTGAAACTTACATCGACTAACCGAAGATCTTTGCTAAACGATAATTAACAACTACCATAGAAGTTCTTAGCTACTATGTAAAGAGATTATACCTAGTGATACGTGTCCTTCGTCTTTCCGATCTCTACGTCCTCCTCGGCCTCCTCCAAGTGATAGATGATCCACCCGAGAACCCTAATCTAAGCTTCACCTCAAAACTTGAGGTAACTCTAGTTGCTAATCAAAAGAACTTAGATCATATAGAGTTAGGTTATGGAATGTTTAGTCTTTTCTAATCCTTTTTCTCAACTCATGAGTGGTAGGATTAGAGCTTGAAGAAAGAGTGAGCTTGAGGAGAGAGAAGGTGAACTAGAATAATGAATATGAAATTGTTTCTCACTTGATATATGAATCATAATGAATAAATCAATAAATGAATAAAAAGAGATTATTCATCATGCTACATAAATGTATTATGAGTGATTCTCTATGTGATTCATTAAGCATTTAATAATGCATTAATGACATAATGAATATCACATTATGAGTCACAATATCATTAATGACAATGCCACCTAAACCCCTCAAGTCACCATGCTTCTAGAAGCTTCCCGGAAATTACGAGAACGCCCCTCCCATCCGTGAAAACACGGAAAAACTTTAGACTGTATAAATCCAATAACCTGATACTAGAATCTGGCTTAAACCAAAGCCGTCTAGTAAAAACTGTCCGAATGTCGTACGTGCGTTTAAACACGTATTCGTCCGAACCCTTGTCGTAAAACCGTACGACCTCTATATCGTTTTGCCTGGAGTTGGGAAAACTCTGTGTGGGACTCTAAAGACTCGACTACTACGCTGGCAGTGGGTTTAACCACAGACCGTAAGCGGCACTAGCTATATGTAATGGTCCCCAGGTAGATGTCGATAAGAAGGCCGATGAGGAAACCCATCCGAACTCCTACTGAGCCTGTCCGTGACAATATCCGTGCAGTCCAGTCTGTTCGTCTAAAAGTATCGCATGTATGGTCTAGAGAGGTGGTAAACGTCAGACCCCTAATAACCGTACAAGTCGTGTCGGTATGGCTCAATCACCATCCGAGAATCTACTGATCAGTCTATCAGTAATTCTCAATCAGCCCTGGCCAGGGACTTATGGTAATGACCAACCGATCACCGTGCGATATCAACTCCCTATACCGGGAAAGACGAATCCCTAACAGTCACTCACTGCCTCCACGTGGCTCGGGACTGTGCCCAACTAAAACCTGTTTGCACGACTCCTTTGAACCGTGGTAGGGTAGTAATCAAAGCACAGTGGGAACTCACACGAGACAAATGACGACTTTAAGTCAACGGACTATCTGCACACATGTCACCTGAGAACTGCTATCTGACGTTAGGTATAAATACCATCCATTAAGTTCTCGGCGAGTCTTGTCCGGTGTACTCACACCCAGTGAGCATCTGTATACAATCTTAGGTGCACTCCACCAATGGCTGCGGGACCAATCCATCGCCACTCCTCAGGGTCTCGATATGTATACACCAGTCTACTCCGGAGTATCAATGCCCAGTCTCGATACTCCTGCGACCAGGGACATCTAAGGATGTGCCTATTGACTATCAAGCTCCCACTAATATGACTGCCATCACAACGCCGGTAGTCAGGCAAACACCCTATGGGCTTTATCAACATGTATATATATATGAATACTACGCAAAATATATCATATGTTAAGATAAAGACAAACCAAATAGCGTACTATCATATTAAGCAAGACTGTCATGTACATACATATCCCTAGCATCCTATACAATGAAGGCCTCTAGGGCATATATATCCAACAATCTCCCACTTGCACTAAGGCCTATAATTGGCGCAATGAGTACCCACTGTCTGCACTAGATCCAGTTGTTGGCGTACCGCATGCCCAACATCTCAAACAGCCTCTCGAACTGGACTTGAGGGATGGCCTTGGTGAATGGATATGCCGTGTTGTCTTTTGTGTCCACTCTCCGTACCTCGATCTCCCGACGGTCAACGATCTCCCTGATCAGGTGAAACCGCCTTAAGATATGCCTGGATTTCTAATGGGACCTCGGTTCCTTCGCTAATGCTACAGCCCCATTGTTATCACAATACAAAGGTATTGGATTGGCAATGGACGGAACCACCTGAAGTTCAGAGATGAACTTTCTCATCCAGACAGCCTCTTTTGCGGCTTCACTAGCAGCTATATACTCAGCCTCCATAGTTGAGTCTGCGACGGTATCCTTTTTGGAACTCTTCCAACATACCGCCCCTCCATTGAGGGTAAACACAAAACCCGAAATAGATTTAGAATCAACTTTGTCACTTTGGAAGCCGGAGTCGGTAAAAGCCTCTACCTGGAGGTCCCCATTACCGTAAATCAAGAACAACTCCTTAGTCCTTCTCAGGTACTTGAGAATGTTCTTTACCGCTATCCAATGCTTCTCACCTGGGTCAGACTGATACCTGCTTACCACACCAAGTGCGTATGCTACATCTGGACTTGTACATAACATCGCATACATTATAGATCCTACTGCCAAGCATAGGGTATAATGTCCATGCGAGCCCTCTCTTCATCAGTCTTTGGAGACATTTCTTTTGAGAGGGTGATCCCGTGACAAGCGGGCATATTACCGCGCTTGGAATCTTCCATACTAAATCTCTTTAGTATAGTGTCAATATACCTGGACTGTGAAAGTCCCAACATTCTATTAGATCTATCACGATAGATCTTAATGCCCAAAATGTAGGTTGCATCACCCAAGTCATTCATGGAGAATTTCTGTGACAAGAAGAGCTTTACTGATTTCAGCATAGGGACATCATTCCCTACTAGTAGTATGTCGTCGACGTACAAAACGAGGAAGACTACTGCTCCTTCTACAATCTTCCTATAAATACATGGTTCATCTACATTTTTGATAAAGTCAAATTCTTTGACTGTCTCATCAAAGCAGATGTTCCAACTTCGCGATGCTTGCTTTAATCCATAGATGGATTAAGCAACCTGCACACTATTCCGCTGCTCCCACTGTTTAAGAAACCATCTGGTTGATCCATGTAAACACTCTCTTCTAAATGTCCATTTAGAAAAGCTGTTTTTACGTCCATCTGCCAGATTTCATAGTCATGGAAGGCAGCAATTGCAAGCAGGATCTGAATGGATTTAAGCATAGCTATAGGTGAAAAGGTTTCATCATAGTCCAATACTGGTCTTTGATGAAAGCCTTTTGCAACGAGTCTAGCTTTGTAGGTTTCCACTTGTCCAAGTGCACCAATCTTCTTTTTGAAGATCCATTTGCATCCAACTGGTTTTACCCCAGGAGGAGAAACTTCTAAAGTCCATACTTTATTGGTGTACATGGATTCCATTTTGTATCTCATAGCATCCAGCCACTTCACCGAGTCAATACTCGTGATAGCCTGCTGAAAACTAGTAGGCTCATCATCATCGATGATGCAATCCTCTCGATCCCCATCTAGAAGAAAACCATAGTATCTCTCAGGAGGATGAGAAAGCCTACTAGATCTACGGAGTGGCGTTGGTTCGTCATGTTCTATTGAAATCTGAGGTTCTACTAAGTCCTCGGTAGCAGTTTGAGGTTCTGGAATTTCTTCCAGCTCTACCGCGCTCCCACTAATTTCTTTTGCAAGAAATTCGCTTTCTAAGAAGACAATGTGGCGAGCGAAAAACACCTTTTGTTCTTCAGTGTGGTAGACCATGTACCCCCTTGAATGTTTTGGGTATCCTACAAACTTGCACAAAACCGATCGTCCCCGAGCTTGCCCGGTCTATGCTTTTTAACATATGCCGGACAACCCCATATCTTGATATACTTAAGATATGGTCTCTTCCCGCTCCACATTTCATATGGAGTGGTAGGCACAGACTTAGTTGAACTCTATTCAATAAGTATGCTGCTGATTCTAGAGCAAATCCCCAGAAGGAAAGTGGCAACTCAGCACTACTCATCATTGAACGCACCATATCTAATAGCGTGCGATTCCTCCTTTCTGATACACCATTATGCTGAAGTGTATAAGGCGGAGTAAGTTGAGAGAGAATTCCATTCTCTTTTAAGCATTCAAGGAAACTGGTACTTAAGTATTCTCCACCTCGATGAGATCGAAGTGTCTTGATGCTTTTACCAGTTTGTTTCTCTACTTCATATTTATACTCCTAAAACTTCTCAAAGGCCACGGATTTATGTTTTATTAAGAACACATGTCCATACCTAGAGAAGTCATCAGTAAAAGTGATGAAGTAGGAGTGACCGCTTCGCGCATGTGTAGACATTGGACCACATACATCACTGTGTACAAGTCCCAAGAGTTCTGTGGCTCTTGCTCCGTGTCCGGTGAACGGAGATTTGGTCATTTTTCCTTTGATACATGATTGACAAGTTGCATATGATGAATATTCAAACGGATCTAGATATCCATCTTTATGTAACTTAGTCAACCTTGTTTCGTTTATATGACCAAGTCTACAATGTCATAGGAAGGCTTGATTTGAATCTGGAGCCTTTCTTTTAAGTGTGTTTTGAACATTGAAAATTCGAGGTTGATTAAGTATGTATATGCCGTTTTCCAGTGTGCTATACCCAATCAGTTCTTGATTTAGGAGAATGTTCATGACATTTCTTTCAAGCGCAAAATTATATCCTTCATTAGATAACAAAGATACTGATATAATATTACACAGCATACTAGGAATACAAAAACAGTTGTACAACACCAAAATGTGCCCACTAGTCAACCCTAGGTGATATTCCCCTATTGCAATAGCATCTACATGCATTCCATTGCCCATCCGGAGAGTCATATCACCTGTCCCCAGTACTCTACTATTTCTCAGATCCTGCAATGAATTACAGATGTGAGAACCAGAACCGGTATCAAGTACCCTTGATGTAAAGTTTACTGAAAGACAATTTTCGATTACGAACACACCTGAAGCAGAAGCATCAGCTTGCTTCTTGTCCTTGGCTTTGAAGGCTATACAGTCCTTCTTCCAGTGCCCTTGCTTGTGACAATAAAAGCATTCGTTTATATCCGCTTTCACCCTTCCTGCCTTGTTCGTTCCCTGCACCTTCTTGACCCCACCCTTCGGTTTGGTTGCTTTCATCTTCTTCTTCCCTTTAGCTTTCGCTTTAGATTTAGAAGAGGATGATTGGCCAACATACAGAACGGTGGTCTTCTCCTTTTTCAAGGAGATCTCTGCTATCCTCAACATGTTAAGGAGCTTTGGAAGATCAACTTCCATTTCGTGCATGTTGAAGCTAAGCACGAACCGAGAGAAGGTGTGGGGAAGGGACTGCAAAATCAAGTCGATATACAAATCATTCTATAGCACGCATCCCAGGTTTGCGAGTTCCTCAATGAGGCTGATCATTTTGAGGACGTGCTCTCCTACAGGCGATCCTGGAGCTAACCTCATCTGGAAGAGTTTCCTTGAGGTCTTGTAGCTCGCGATACGGGAGTGCTCTCCATATAATTCCTTGACATGGAGAAAGATGGATATAATATCCATACTCTCGTGTTGTTTCTGGAGTTCATTGTTCATGGACGCCAGCACGATACACTTAGCTCGCTCACAATCTAGATCCCAGGTTTTACGAACTTCCTTGTCCACAACTGAGGAATCTGGTCCAGGGATAAGGGGAGGAACAGCGGTGGTAACATATGCTACTTTGTCATAAGTCAGTGCAATGTTGACGTTCATTAGCCAATCTTTATAGTTCTGCCCGGTCAGTATATTTTTTTCAAGTAATAGTTTTAGTCCTGTCATGGTAGCTGCTAGAGAGAAAGAAAAGAAAACACTCAGCATATGCTTCTTGCAAGTTTAGATTGGTTATCATTTAATCTAAACATGATGGCTCCCACTGTTTCCTCAAATCCTTCTTCAAAACCTAAAAGAAGAACTAGTCAGGATTTAATCACACGTCACAATACTTGCTTAACCTTTCAGCCAGGCCGGTGTTGGTACTTCGAGGGAGGTTTTCCAACGCTTTCGCGAAGTTCCTTAATTAAATAACCTCTTTTCCCTGGAGGCGTAGCCCCTCTAACACCTTTCTGTACACCTACTTGGTTTATAGCATTGATAGTTAAGTGAGAATGTTTTCCGAGAGTAATCCTACTCATCAGTGGGATCGGGATCCATCTATCATTGTATGATGTACTAGATGGAAGCCACTCTAGTCACCACACTCCAGAAGGTATGCTAAATCTGCAAGTTTCCTTTATGTTTGAAACTCCCGATGTGCGTTTTTACCCCAAGCTCTTATGACCTTGACGTAGGCCAACAAATTATAAGACGCAAGTCAAGTTTTACCCGTCGTTGTCCTGATTAATTTAGGTACATCGTACATGACCTTGACGTAGGCCAACAAGGCTGTACGTCTGTCCTATACTAATCCATCTATCTTTGCAACAAATAAGCAAACACACTGCTACCATCCACTATGCCTGGACATAGGCCAACAAGCATAGCATGAATACGATGTGTTGCCTATTTGAAATGACTGAGGGTTACGGCTGGTTTTTGGCAAAAAACCGTTAACGTAATGAACTTGATATGATCGAAGGAACCATGATAGCCTTTATTAAAAGGAGTGGTCTAAGCTCCGCATTTAAAATTTGCTTTTTTGAAGAAAACCGAGTGGTTTTGAAATTGTTCCAACGATTCAGTTTAGTTTTTATTTTTCTTTGCATTAAAAATAATGCGTCCCATCTTTAACCTATCATTACAGATAACAACGAAAATACAACGTACTTTTATGCCATCCGCATTCGCCACGGGGTCCCGTCATCACCCGTTAGGTTACTTAACTAACGGCAGAGCAGGGGCTGGGCTAGTGCGGGTGTAAAACATAAGTGGCGTGTAGGGTTCCTAGGCACACACATGAGGTTCTACAACTGATCAACCATGTCCAATTCAAATTTTCTTTATCAAGTGCCAAGTAACCCTAAGCAAGATCGTAACTAGAGGTAAGGCGAAACATGCAAGCAAACTACTTTGCTATAAAGTGAAAGAGACTACAACCTTTGTAGATCCGGTCTTCCACTTCCTTAGCTCCGTGATGACGTCCCTCCGCTGCGATCCTCAGATCCCGGACTCTGGCGATGGTTTCGTCGGAGATATGATCGGGCTAGGTCGTCGACTTCGATGCCGAAGATGATCTACGTCGAGGTATCTCAAGATCAAGCTTCATCTTCACTTGGTCATAGAACATGTGAAGATAACACACCCTAATACATGGCAAGTGGTAGAGGATGAAGAAATAGGAAGTGGGTTCACTTTGGATTTGGATTTCTCACTCTTTTGATCATGGCACCATTGGAGGTGGCAAGTTTTCTTCTTCTTGAAGAAGAAGAAGAAGAAGAAAAGAATATGATAAGCATAATAAAATCAATTCATTAATAATAATAAATCAAGTGATCTTATCATATAGCAACCATGGGTTAGTGTAACTAGTGTAGAGACTAAACTAGGGTTTAGGTGAATGGTTAGGGTTAAGGAAAAAACAAAATGGTAGATAAAGCTAAGAAGCTTCATGAAGCTTAAGCAAGAAACAAAGTTAGCCACCATTTCATTTTTGCCAAAAGAAATAAAGAAAATAAATAAAATGAATAAGTGAATAATTTAAAACCCTAACCATTAACCTAAACATAGTTTAAAGCATACACACACCCAAGTTTGCATGTATCATCAAACATGATACAAAATAGTGCACAAACATATATCATATATACAATGTGCACAAACAAGTGAGAAAAAAGATCTTAAGTGAACCAATACTAGTTAATGTAAAGTAATATATCAAATATATAATTATACATTAAATCATTAAATCAACACTTGATTTAACGATCCGGTCATACTACATATAACCGACTAATATCAAGTGTATCAATGTATCGAATCAACACTTGATTCGGTAACCCGGCTATATCTCATATAACCGTCCGATGATACAAATCACGAGAATAGAATCCAGTATCACATACTGGTATTATTCTCGGTCCCGCATATATCTCATATGCGCTCCTATTTCGTTTCGCTTGAGCCAGGAAACCTCTGTGTAGGACTCTAAAGACTCGTCAATACGCCGGCAGCAGGTGATGATCATATCAAACACCCACAAGCCGTAAGCGGTCTGCCTAACGTAACGGCCACCCGGGTATTGAGCGATCAGAAGATCAACGAGCAAGCCCCTCACTCTCCTGTGAATCCAACCAGTAACACTTACCGTACAGTCCGGTCTGTTCGTCTGATATGTCGCATATCTCGCCTAGGGGTGGTAAACGTCAGACCCAAGTAGCTTGATAAGTCATGCCGACGTAAGGTCCATAACAAGCATGAAACTACTGATAACTCTTACCAGTATATCACTGCAACCCTGGCCAGGGATTTCCAGTTTTGGCCAGTCGAGCATAGCGCAACATCAACCCCCAATACCGGGAGAGACGAATCTCCTCCTATCGTTCATTGCCTCCATGTGAATCGGGATTGTACCCAAAAACCACCTGTTTGCACGACTCAGTAGAGCCATAGTAGGATAGAAATCAAAGCACAGTGGGAGACACACAAGACTCTATGACGATCTCGGGTCAACAGACTAAGCTGTACCAGTGTCACCAGAGAACTGCCATCTGACGTGAGGTATAATACCATCTGGTAGTTCTCGGCGAGTCCGTTCAGTGTACCCAGTCACCACTGAGCACCCGCATACCATCTTTGATGTCAAACACCAATGGATATCGGATCATCCATCGCCCATCACATGGGTCGAGAAGATATATGCTAGTCTACTCTGGAATATCGATGCCCGTCTCGATATTCCCACGACTAGGAACATTGAAGGATGTACTCATGGACTACCCAGGCCCCACTAGTATGATCTACATCATATTCCTGGAAGTCGAGTACACATCCTAAGGGCTTTATCAACATGTAACAGAGAGACAAAAAGTATACATGTTAAGATAAAGAGCAACCAGATAGCGTACTATCATGTCGAGCAAGAAAGTCCTACCTCTATATGTCCCAGCATCCACTATAATATACATCCAATGTACAGTAATGGCCTCTAGGGCATACATATAACTAACAATCTCCCACTTGCACTAGGGCCATCTGTAGCAGTGGTTGCAGTATCTAATACTCAACCATCCCATAAAAGTCTCTCTCTGGGAAAAAGCCTTTGTGAGTGGATCCGCTGTGTTGTCCTCTAATTCTACTCTCCTAATCTCGATCACCCTGGAGATCAACTATCTCCTTGATCATGCAATGCTGCCTCAGAATATGTCTGGGTCACTGATGGGACCGGGGTTCCTGGGCCAAAGCCACACTTCCATTGTCACACAATGGTAGGAACCTAGTTCATCTCATGAACCAATATACACCCAAACTTCCTCTTTGGTAGTATCTTTAATAGCGATGTTACCAGTCTTTATCGTCTAGTTTGCCACGGTATCTAGCTTGGAACTCTTCTAACATACCGTCCCTCCACTGAGGGTAAAGACAATGCCTGCGACTGACATTCAGTCGTCCTTATCACCCTGGAACCTTTCCAGTGATTCTCCCCAGGATGAACTGAAACTATTTAACTAAACCCTAGCGAGAAGCCTAACATCCATTTAGATCTATCTCATAGATCCAAATGTTGCGCCACGGCAGCGCCCCGGCCTCGTACTCGAGGCCAAAATGCGGAATCAAAAAATTTCCTTACTCGGAAACCGGCGCTACCGCGGACAATGAAAACCCGGATCGTTTACCATTAACCTAATGCTAGCAATCAAGAAATGGGAAAAGAAGTATACCGAGTGATCCGAGTCCTCCGGTCTTCTCTTCATCGTCCCGATCTCCCGCGGAAAGTCTTGTCTCCATATCGTCGCCTCCTCGCCGGAAAGAGCACCACATCGCCTGCGTCTTTTACGGGCTCCCGCCTCAATACCGAGGCAACTCGGGCATGAAACCGGCAACTCGACATGCTCAAGATATGCTGTAGAATGTGTAGTGTAGAATCATAGTCTCATTTGGGGTTTGTAGTTGCCTTGATGGAGGAATCAAAGAATGAACTATGGAGAGATGTGAGGAATCATTTTTCTAGCAAAGGAAAAATGAAATGAGATGAAGATCTTTTTCTACAAAATGAATTCTTCCACTTTTTCTCAAATGGCCGGCCACAAAAAATGGGTGGGTTTGAACAAGGGAGGTGAGTGTAGGAGATCAAAGAGGTGACCACATCAAAAGCAAGTTTCACATCAACACTCATCTCATATCAAATCTAATCCTTATCAAATCCAATCATAATAAATTCTAACCATTATGAAGGAAAAAGAAAAGATGCTTAAACCATCATAATGCATGAAACCCCCTCCACAAATGTAATTTGCAAAACTGCAAATTACCCCCTCCATCGGAAAAGTCCGGCCGGGAAAGAACAAAGGAAAACCGGCCGGAACGGAATGCAAACTGGCAACTCCAGAAAACTGGTCCCGTAATAAATTACAGGAAAACCCCAACACTGTGCATACAGACCCGCATCTGTATCCGACCAGATACAAATGCTAATGAGACAAAATCTACACTGTACTAAACTAGGACCGGCTTAAGCCAAAGCCGGCTAGTAAAATCTGTTCGATCCTGATCCGTGCAATACCGCACGTATCTGATCGAACCCTGCCATATAACCATACGGCCACTAGTACAAACTGTCCAATCCTGATCCGTGCAATACCGCACGTATCTGATCGGACCCTGCCATATCTCCATACGGCCTCTACAGCGTTTCGCCCGAAAGCTTGAGTAACTGTAAGTGTGGTGGACTCTAAAGACTCGTCAATACTATGGCTGTGGATTTAACCACTAGCATGTCAGAGGTATAAGCCAATACGTGATGGGCCACCAGCTATTGACCAAAAGGGACGTCGATGAGCGAACTCATCCTGACACCCTACTGAGCCTGTCAGTGACAATATCCGTACAGTCCGGTCCGTTCGTCTATGAGCATCGCATGTCGGGCCTAGGGGGTTAGTAAAAGTCAGACCCCCAAAAGCGGTACAAGTCGTGTCGGAGTGTAGCCCAAAACGCCCTGAGATACTACTGGAATACCTACCAGTAAATCTCCTGCCTCGGCCGAGGGCTTTGCGTAATGGCTCTCCTAGACACAGCGCGACCTCACCCCCAATACCGGGAGAGACGAACCCCTGAAGATCCGCTCACTGCCTCCATGTGGCTCGGGACTGTACCCAACTAAAACCTGTTTGCACGACTCCTTTGAGCCGTGGTAGGGTAGTAATCAAAGTACAGTGGGAACTCACACGAGACAAATGACGATCCCCAGGTCAATGAACTAACCTGTACACATGTCACCAGGGAACTGCCATCTGACATCAGGTATAATCCCAACTGGCAGGTTCCCGGCGAGTCCTGTCCGGTGTACTCATAACCCAATGAGCACCTGTATACATCTTAGGTGAACCAACTGACACCAGTGGCTTGTGAGACCGGCCACCGCCCCTCGTCGGGGTCTGGACTGTATACACTAGTCTACTCTGGAGAATCGATGCCCTGTCTCGAAACTCCTACGACTAGGGACCTTTTAAGGATGTGCTTATAGACTACCAGCTCCCACGTATATGATCGCCATCATACTGCTGGCAGTCAAGCAAGAATCCTATGGGCTCTATCAACGTGTAATAGCGACATGCCAGGTCACCTAAAGCAGTACACGATGATAAAGGTAAACCAGATAGCATACTATCATCTCGAGTAAGACTGTCCTACCGGGATAGGTCCTCCCTCAATCATTGCAATCACGTGCCTGTGATCCAATAATTGACTCTGAGGGCACTATCTCTAACAATCTCCCACTTGCACTCAAGGCTAATTATTGCGATGCCGCATACTCACAGCCCGTGTGATACCGAACACCCAACTCCTCTACTAGTCAGTCTCACAAAGCTCGTTTGCGAAACTATTGCGTTCGAGGAATAGCCTCAGTGAGTGGATCCGCTGTGATGTTTCTTTCTATGTCTCTCTATATCTCAAGTTCGCGGAGAAAGCCATCTCCCGAAATGAGCAATACCTGTCTTAGAACGTCTGGATGTCTGATGGGACCTAGCTCATAAATGAACTCCAAATCAAAACTTCTTAGACTGTATCGTCAACCGAACTTAATCAGTATCCTGCGCCATGCCGCCCTCAGTATTGCCTTGGACCACCTGTCCAAAATACTGCCCCTCGTCAGAAGGAAAACTATAACTCTGACAACCTCCTTGTCGTCTATGTCACCTTGGAAGCCTGGAATGATAACTGTCTCCCAAATGAGGCTGTCATTATCATATCCCTAGAACATCCACTTATGTTCTAAAACTGCTTCCGACTGTTTCTCCAGGATTGGATCAATATCAACTTATTGCATCTAGTGCAAGAACAACATCTGGTGTGGTACTTGACATCTCATGATTGACTCAATTGCCTAAGCAAGTGATCTGCCAACCATGAGTATCCCTCTCCAATTTAGAGAGGGTGACTCCATCAACTGCAGGTACACTATCGTGTCAGGAATCGTCCATTCTAAATACTCATAGAATGCTGTCAAGGTACCCAGATTGGGAAACCACCCAAATCTAGATCTAAAACCATAGATCTAGTAACCAGTATGTCTGATATAATATCCAAGTCCCTTGTGGAGAAACCACTGTGTGACGACCAAAGTATAACCGATCGTAGTATAGGAATATCACTTCCTACTACCTTCTCAACAGATCCACCCCCTATTCTGATGACGTCAAACCTATGACTGTCACATCAGAAATATATGATCTATCTCCGCTACATCTGCTTTGGTCTATAAATAGTCATAAGCCTGATGTCCACCAATGCTTCCGCTGCTCCCACTGACTACGACAACCCTCTGGCAGAGTCATATAGACGTGCACTTCCAAAGCTAGTTTAGAACGACGCTATACTCATCCTCCTGCCGGGTCTCGCAGCCTGGAACAACAGCAATGGCAAGTGTGGGTAAACAAGAACTTCCCTGTCACCGTCCTTGAGGCTACCGGAGTACCTCTCGGGTGCCTGAAGTTACCCACCGTATCTGCGGAGTGGCCAATGGAATGTCAAACCAGATTGAATCTTTAGGTTGCTTATCAAATCTTCAGTAATCGTTTGCGGTTCTGGAATCACTTCCAGTTCTACCATACTCCCACTACTTTTTATGAAAAAATCCATTTTTAATAAAAACTGTGGCGAGTCTAGAACAATATTGCTATTGTTCATCCAGATGGTAGAAAGTCAACACTCGTCATAGCCTGGGTCAACCCGCAAACAGCCATTACAGAAACGTGCCTTGAGTTGTCCAGTGTCTGGTTTTAATCATAAGCCGGACAACTCCCCGTACCTTAACAATGTCAAGATATGAACTGTTCTATATCCAATATAGAAACAGAGGCACTGATTTAATTGAACCAGATTCAAATCATGCAGCTGTCTCCAGTGCATGTCAACTGAATGGAAAAAGGCCGATCAGCGTCACTCAACTTAGGAATGCTTCCAATTATGAGTAACCTGAAAGAGAAGCCAGTTCTCTTAATCATTACTATCAACTGAACACCATACACAAGTATCTACATCTTCGATCACTTTGAAGAATCTCGATACTTGCTATACCTAGTTCTCTACTCTATTCAAATACCTATAACTTCTCAAAATTCGGACCCTGTGTTTCTGTGAAACACTTGTCTAAAAACTAGAGAAGTCATAAGTAAACTGAATATAGTACGAGGACCAACCCCTCTGTCCTGATGGACGCTGGACAACATACAATACTCTGTATAAGTCCCTTGAGTCTGATAACTCATTCACTGTGTGTCGTAGGTTGAAAACTGTACTTATGGTCAAGAAGAATTACACCGCTGTTTAATGCTCCTTACCTAACCATCCAATGATATAGGTAAATGTCATAGACATAACTTCAAAAGGTATATCTCACTCTATAAAAATAGACGTACAGATATATCAATTTGAAATTGGTGCATAACAGCGGATATTCAAAACCAAATATTTGCCGACCGGCAAACAGCCCAGGTGATTTCCTCAAATATCACCGATTACAACGAATCCCGATATAATGAGGATGATCACCCAATTCCCAATAACTTACTCCCACTCATCATCTGTAAAACCATACAGATGTGAGAATCATACCTGGTAAATACATACCCTGGAGTAAGTATCTAATCGGGAAATCAGTTTTCTTTTAACATCACACAGTGAAACTGAAACATTGAAATGTTTCGGTGGGGTATTCCGGTATTCTTAGTAATGCCTCTTCCATTATCCAGATTCACAACTGTAACCGTATATCTCTTTGCCATCTGTCCAAATCCCTTTATATGTCTTTAGTCATTACCGTCTGCACACCCCTTTAGGCCAATTGGTTTTCTTCCTTCTCTACCGTTCGGCACCAGCCTATGGTTTGGAAGAAGACTATCCAATAAGCATAATGGGTGTACTGTCCCAATCCTAGGAACACTCGCAATGCGAGAGAAGGTGAAGATAAAAGACACCTGAATGTACTTTATTCCTATTTCTCCTGAACCAGAATCCATCCCCGAACTGGAACAAGTTCCTTTCGAGTTCGTATATAACCATACGATGGAGTATCCAATAAACTGTGGATCTTCGTAGTGATACGGAGTGTCCTGGAGAAATACAAAGGTGATTTAGGATTGGCGAAGAAATACTTGGTTTGGTCGTGAATAGCAGTCGCAATTTACTTTTCCCTCTTACTAATCCCTTGCTTTGTCTTAATCTTAATACCTTCTGCACACCGTTTAGGCTAATTGGTTTTCTTCATTCCCTACCGGTCGGCACCAGCCTAAGGTTTGGAAGAAGACTATCCAATTTGCGTAATAGGTGTGCTATCTCCTAAACCAAGGAGTACTCGCAATAAGAGAAGGTGAAAAGAAAAGACAACTGAATAATCCTATTCGTTTTCTCCAAAACCGGAAACCAACCTCGAAGTCCTTCGAGTTCATATATAACCATACGATGGTTTTGTCCAATGGAAGTGGACGTTCGTAGTAATACGGGGTGTCCTGGAGAAAAGGGTAAAAGTAGGAGTGGCAATGAGGTCTGCAACTCTGACAATCCAAAAGCCTGTGTTAAGAAGGTTCGGTCAACTTGGTCACTGAGTCATAGTCCAGGGCCGGGTCAATGGTCGCTGCCAAAAAGAGAGAGAAAAGAAACACTCAGCGTGCACTCTATCCTAGATCAGAATGGTTGTCACTTTATCTAATCAGGAAACCTCCCACTGTACCTCAAATTCTCCTCCAAACCTGAAAGAAGAATTAGTCGGGGTCACCCGAGGAGTAAACCAACTCATCAGTGGAAATCGGGATCCAACTATCATCGCATGATAACGTGACGGAATCCACTCACGTCACCACACTCCAGAAGGTATGCGCATGCCTGGCAAGTTTCAGTTCTTTTGAAACTCCCGATGTGATTTTTTACCCCTAGGACTCAAGTGACCTTGACGGAGTCAACAAATCAAAGAGTCCTAGTCAAGTTCATCCCGTCATTATCTGGATTGCATTAAACCCACCCGTACGTGCCCTTGACGGAGTCAACAAGGCCGCACGACTGTCCTAACCAATCCCATTTATGCAACAAACAAGCACCACTTAGCTACCGTACACTACTCCTTGACGGAGTCAACAAACGCAGCACGAATACTAAATAATACCCATAAGAAATGACGGAGGGCTACGATTGGTTTTTGGCGAAAAACCTTTAACGTAATGAACTTGATATCGTTGAAGGAACTGCATAGCCTTTTATAAAATATAGTGACGAAAACCTTTACTAAAGAGGTCACTCCCGGTGAAGGGATCTCGGCTCTTTCCCTGTAGAATGAGGTGCAGGATATTTCAACTGAATACCACGATGCAAAGCAAAAGTAATCGGCTATAGTGAAGTTAATGCCCTGACGCAAACTTCTGTCCAAGGGGTCACTCCCGGTGAAGGGATCTCGGCCCTTGCCTCGTCGACTGAGGAGCAGGATATTCCAAATGAATACCACGATGCAAAACAAAAGTGAACGTCCTTGCAATAACAGCTTTTTAAAAAGTGTTCCAACAACATCAGATTAGGTTTGTTTATCTTGCATTGATCCGAATCAACGCAGTCCCACCAATTAATCACACCACAAAGAACGAAAATATACTGACGTACGTATATGCCATCCGCATTCGCCACTGGGTCCCGTCATCACCCGTTAGGTTAGCTAACTAACGGCAGCGCGGGGACTGGACTAGCGCGGATGTAAAACATATACAACATCTACTAATATATATACCAATATATTATATTTCGCTCAAGGCGTGATAAAATGCAACATCACAGAAATGTACAGCATCACAGAACAATACAGATATCTGGAAGCCCCGGGTTTCACAGAGCCGCTCCTGAAACCCGACGTTCCCCTGGTCGTGTGGATAGCCTGTGCAATGAAATCCTAGACCCCTACGGGCGCGGCAAGTCACCCGCCAAAACCTGAAGCGAGGCAGCCCCATCCAGCACCGTGAATGGACCACCCAGCACTTCATGGAATCCGGTAACTTGGGCACCCCTCCTGGGTCAACCTGTACCCCCTACGAGTGCGGCGAATAGCCCGCCAATCCTAGAGCGAAGCCCCCTCCGTCTCAATGCCATGAGATGCGGGCCCGTTGCCCTCTAGAACCCGGCTATCCGTGCACCCCTCCGCGGGGTAATCCTAATACAGAAAGTAAAATATACATACACCGGGTATATCGACCGCAACCAGGTCGTGCCCCAAAAGAATAATACAAACAGGCAGTGACGGCAGTCCACATGTCGGACGCTCGCCCCGCAATATCAAATGTACATAATACAACAAAAACTGTACTAGCATTGCATCCAGGCTATCCCCCACGACCGATCCGCAACAACACAGCATAAACATAGAACATCAACGTGAAAATCACGTTCGCAAATCCGTCTAACCGGGCTATAGCAGTTAGACGGGATTTACCGATCAAGTGACATTCACGGTCGCAGATATAATGTAAATACTGTGAAATAATGTGTTTAAAAATATCCGATCGATCAAACAATTAACAAGTGGGCCCCCAAGAAATACTGCAGCAGTTACAGGAAAAATGGCCCCAAATTTAATATCCCAAAACCCCTGAAATAATCCCACAAGACTACTGGAAAATTTGGACTCAGTGAGCACAGTAGAGTATGGCGGAACCGCGGCCCAAGGGGGGGTTTGGCCGCGGTTCCGCGCTCCACTGTTCGACTGACACTGTCGAAATTTGTCAGAAGTCTTAGAATTTCATGTACATCAGTTTTCTACAACCTGAAAAATTTTTTGAGCAAGGAAAAATTCAACAGAAAACTGAACCATGCAAAAACGCGGTTTTAGGAATTTTGGTCGATCGGAAATGCAAAACACATTAGAACAAGCTAGGTAAGGTTAATGGCGTGGCTCTGATACCATGTTGCGCCACGGCAGCGCCCCGGCCTCGTACACGAGGCCAAAATGCGGAATCAAAAAATTTCCTTACTCGGAAACCGGCGCTACCGCGGACAATGAAAACACGGATCGTTTACCATTAACCTAATGCTAGCAATCAAGAAATGGGAAAAGAAGTATACCGAGTGATCCGAGTCCTCCGGTCTTCTCTTCATCGTCCCGATCTCCCGCGGAAAGTCTTGTCTCCATATCGTCGCCTCCTCGCCGGAAAGGGCACCACATCGCCTGCGTCTTTTACGGGCTCCCGCCTCAATACCGAGGCTACTCGGGCATGAAGCCGGCAACTCGACATGCTCAAGATATGCTGTAGAATGTGTAGTGTAGAATCATAGTCTCATTTGGGGTTTGTAGTTGCCTTGATGGAGGAATCAAAGAATGAACTATGGAGAGATGTGTGGAATCATTTTTCTAGCAACGGAAAAATGAAATGAGATGAAGATCTTTTTCTACAAAATGAATTCCTCCACTTTTTCTCAAATGGCCGGCCACAAAAAATGGGTGGGTTTGAACAAGGGAGGTGAGTGTAGGAGATCAAAGAGGTGACCACATCAAAAGCAAGTTTCACATCAACACTCATCTCATATCAAATCTAATCCTTATCAAATCCAATCATAATAAATTCTAACCATTATGAAGGAAAAAGAAAAGATGCTTAAACCATCATAATGCATGAAACCCCCTCCACAAATGTAATTTGCAAAACTGCAAATTACCCCCTCCATCGGAAAAGTCCGGCCGGGAAAGAACAAAGGAAAACCGGACGGAACGGAATGCAAACTGGCAACTCCAGAAAACTGGTCCCGTAATAAATTACAGAAAAACCCCAACACTGTGCATACACACCCGCATCTGTATCCGACCGGATACAAATGCAAATGAGACAAAATCTACACTCTACTAAACTAGGACCGGCTTAAGCCAAAGCCGGCTAGTAAAATCTATTCGATCCTGATCCGTGCAATACCGCACGTATCTGATCGAACCCTGCCATATAACCATACGGCCACTAGTACAAACTGTCTGATCCTGATCCGTGCAATACCGCACGTATCTGATAGGACCCTGCCATATCTCCATACGGCCTCTACAGCGTTTCGCCCGAAAGCTTGAGTAACTATAAGTGTGGTGGACTCTAAAGACTCATCAATACTATGGCTGTGGATTTAACCACTAGCACGTCAGAGGTATAAGCCAATACGTGACGGGCCACCAGCTATTGACCAAAAGGGACGTCGATGAGCGAACTCATCCTGACACCCTACTGAGCCTGTCAGTGACAATATCCGTACAGTCCGGTCCGTTCGTCTATGAGCATCGCATGTCGGGCCTAGGGGGTTGGTAAAAGTCAGACCCCCAAAAGCGGTACAAGTCGTGTCGGAGTGTAGCCCAGAACGCCCTGAGATACTACTGGAATACCTACCAGTAAATCTCCTGCCTCGGCCGAGGGCTTTGCGTAATGGCTCTCCTAGACACAGCGCGACCTCACCCCCAATACCGGGAGAGACGAACCCCTGAAGATCCGCTCACTGCCTCCATGTGGCTCGGGACTGTACCCAACTAAAACCTGTTTGCACGACTCCTTTGAGCCGTGGTAGGGTAGTAATCAAAGTACAGTGGGAACTCACACGAGACAAATGACGATCCCCAGGTCAATGAACTAACCTGTACACATGTCACCAGGGAACTGCCATCTGACATCAGGTATAATCCCAACTGGCAGGTTCCCGGCGAGTCCTGTCCGGTGTACTCATAACCCAATGAGCACCTGTATACATCTTAGGTGAACCAACTGACACCAGTGGCTTGTGAGACCGGCCACCGCCCCTCGTCGGGGTCTCGACTGTATACACTAGTCTACTCTGGAGAATCGATGCCCTGTCTCGAAACTCCTACGACTAGGGACCTTTTAAGGATGTGCTTATAGACTACCAGCTCCCACGTATATGATCGCCATCATACTGCTGGCAGTTAAGCAAGAATCCTAGGGGCTCTATCAACGTGTAATAGCGACATGCCAGGTCACCTAAAGCAGTACATGATGATAAAGGTAAACCAGATAGCATACTATCATCTCGAGTAAGACTGTCCTACCGGGATAGATCCTCCCTCAATCATTGCAATCACGTGCCTGTGATCCAATAATCGACTCTAAGGGCACTATCTCCAACACCAAATCCCAGGAATTAGGAGATATCACCTTTATCCTATTTGGAGAATCCTTGTGATAAGAGGAGATTGACCGAGCGTAGCATAGAAAACTCCTTCTCTATCAAGAGTATGTTATCCACGTACTCTACGAGGATCACCACCTTACTCCATACTACCCTTTTGTACTTACAAGGTTCATCTACCATTTTGATGTAGTCAAACTCTTTGATTACCACATCAAAACAGATGTTCCAACTCCGCGATGCCTGCTTTATCCTGTAAAGCAACTTGCACACGTTTTCGCTGCTCCCACTGTTTACGAAGCCTTCTGGCTGTGTTCTTATAGACGTTCTCTTCTAAATCAGTATTTAGAAAAGCAGTCATGACACTCAACCACCAGATTTCGTAGTCATGGTATGTACCAATGTTAAGTAGGATCCGGATGCACTTAAGCATAGCCACTGGAAAAGGTTTCATCATTTTCCACGCCTGGTCGGTGACGAAAACCACTAACAAGTCTAGCTTTGAAAGTCTCAACTTTTCTATCTACACCAAGTAATCTTCTCAAGATTCACTTGCTCCTGATGGGGATTTAACCCTTCAAATATTGCAACCAAAGTCCATACTTCGCTGGTGTACATGGACTCCATCTCAGATCGCTAAGCATCCAGCCATTCTTATAGAGTCCCTACTCTCGATGGCCTGCTCGAAACTAGTTGGGTCATCATCTCATGATGCATTCCTCGCTCCCACTGTCATCGAGAAACAAAAGTATCTCTCAGGCGGATGAGGAACCCTGCTAGATCGGCAGAGAGGCTGAGGTTCGTTGGGGATTATTAAATCCTTTGGTTCTGTCAAATCATCAGCTGCTGTTTTGTATAGCTGGAACCTTTCCAGTTCTACAGAACTGACCTTGCCTCAATCTTGTCCGGATTTTGCTTTTGACATAGGCCGGAAATCCCAAATCTTAACTTACTTAAGAGATAGGTTCTTCCCATACCATATCTTATATGGAGTGGTAGGCACTGATTTGATTCGAACCTAATTCAATAGGTGTGCAGCTTCTCAAGTGCACGACCCCAAAAGGAAATAGGTAACTCAGTAGTACTCATCATAGAGCATACCATATCTAATATGGTGTGATTGCTCCGCCCCGATACACCGTTGTGCAGTGGTGTATTCAGAGGAGTAACACCGAGAGAGAAACTCATTCTCCTTTAAAATAGTCTAAGAATTCCATGCACAAGTATTCTCCTCCCTGATCTTATCATAGTACATAATACTTATACCCGGTTTTTGGTTCTCTACTTCTAACTTATATTCTGTGAATATCTCAAAAACTTCGGACATATGTTTCAACAGGAACATATGGCTGAATCTTGAGAGATCATCAGAGAATGTAATGAAGTACAAAGAACCGGTCCTGGCATATGTAGACAGGGGACCTTGCATACATCACTATGTATCAGTCCCAATAGTTCACTAACTCTTTCTCTGTTTCCAATAAACAGAGCTATGGTCATCTAATCTTTGCGACATGACTGGCAAGTTTCATAAGATGTAAATTCAAACTAATTTAAATATGCATCTAAATGTAACTTCAGCCAGTCGGGTCGCATTGATATGACCTAGTCTACAATGCCTCAAGAAGGATTCGTTCATCCCTGAACTCTTCCTCTTGTGTGTGTTCTGTATACTAAGAACTATAGTTTGATTTAGAACGTCAATGCGTTTAGATAACGTGCCTGAACCGATCAACTTTTGATATAGGAAATGTTCAAAACATTATCCAACAATACAAAATTATATCATTTCTTTAATAAATAAAGAGATTGATATGATTTTGTACATCAGGTTCGGTATCTAATAGCATTTGTTCAGAATCAATGTATTGGTAATACAGGGTGACAATGACCAACAGACTTGGCTGCAACACTTGCCCTGTTTTCTGTCTCATGAAACTTATCACCCGTACTCAGTTCTCTACCTTTCTGTAGCCCTATGTAACATATTACATATCTGGGATCCTAATCCGGTATCAGATACCCAGGACGCAGAGGATACTGAGAAACAGTTCTGTGTAACGAACACACCCGAAGAAGATGCATCATATGCACTTTCTTCGTTTGGGCGGCATGGAAATCTTGGTATTCCCCTATTTTCTGCTCAGTCTTATAACAATTATAAGTTGGAGTGGGACCTACATTCCCCAGCTCAGTATAACAAGTGGGTTCGGTCAATACATCCATATTATTATCTTGATTAAGGCGTGATATGGTCGCTACCTGGAGAGAGAGAGAAGAAAACACTCTGCGTGCGCTCTTGCAAGATTAGATTGGTTATTTATTTTATCTAATCAGGATGGCTCCCACTGTTTTTATCAAATCTTCCTTCAAACCCTAAAAGGAAAGACTAGCCAGGAATAATTACACTCTACAAGTTCGCCAATCTTTCAGCCAGGCCATTGTCGGTACATTGAGGGAGGTTCCCCGTGCTTTCGCACGGACCTAATTAAAGTAAACCTCGTTTTCCCAGAGGCGTAACCCCGTTGACACCTTTCTAGACACCTACTTGATCGGCAAATTGTAAAGTGCAAAACTCTCCCAGGAGTAACAATTACTCGCAGTGGGTATCAGGATCCAACTATCATGTAGAAGGTATGCAATCTCATTGCAAATTTCAACACTTGAAACTCCCGATATTTGGTTTTTACCCCTAGCACCTATGACCTTAACTATGGTCAACAAATTATAAGTACTAGTCAAGTTCTACCCGTCATTTCGTGATTAATTAGACCCACCCACATGACCCTTAACTAAGGTCAACAAAGTCACGTGACTGTCCTAACAAATCGCATCATTTGCGGTGTAGGAAGACATCACTTAGCTACCGTACACTGTGCCTTGACTATGGTCAACAAACACAGCACGAATACTAAGTACTCTACTTCCTAAAATGACGGAGGGTTGCGAATGGTTTTTAATAAAACCTTTAACGCTTTGAACTTGATCTCGTTGCGGAATCAAATGGTTTTTAAATGGAGTGTTTTTGAGGCTTTTCTAGTTTTGCTAAAGGGGTCACTCCCGGTGAAGGGATCGTCGGCCCTTTCCTCATCGAATAAGGTGCAGGATATATCACATATACCGCTGTGCAAAGCGAAAACTATAGAAGCAATCAAAAGACAAACCGAGGGTTGTAGCATCTGCCAGTTGATGCTAAAGGAGTCACTCCCAGTGAAGGGATCTCGGTCCTTTCCCTATCGAATAAGGTGCAGGATGTTCTACAAGGAACACCGTGATGCAAAGCAAGAACTGTAGCTACCTGTTTTTATGAAATTCGATTCCATAACATCTTTTTGGTTTATTTTCTTTCATTAATCTCATTAATGAATATCCCATCATCTAAGTCCACCTAAACATCACAGATAAATATAACGTACGCTTATGCCATCCGCATTCGCCTCGATGTCCCGTCTGCACCGTTAGGTTAGGTAACTAACGCCAGAGCGAGGCAGGGCTAGCGCGGGTGTAAAACATAAGCAACGTCTATATAATATATCATATATACTATATACTATATCTATCTGAACAAATCACATGATCACATCACAGATAACGCAGCAGAAAATATCATATGAAATATTGGATATACTAGGACGTCCGTGTTTTTAATACGAGCCAGTATAAAACAAGGATTCCACGGTCGTGATGAATAGCCAAACCCACACCCCTAGACCCCTACAAGAGCGGCAAGCAACCCTACCAATTCTAGGGTTAGGAGACCCGGACTCGACTCCTCGAGTTGGTCTCCCACTGGACTCCAAAACCCGGTTACTTGTGCCCTCCTCCTTGGGTTTATCCTTGTGCGGAAAAGTAAATAATATACAAAAGGTGACATCTTCCGCAACCTGGAAGCGCCCCAATAAAAGAATATTACATACAAGTTTTTACATGAATGAAAATGAAAAACACTCGTCTCACATAAAAACCCCCGGCTATTCAAACATGACGATCCAATATAACATATCCAGCAACACATAACATCATATGTCATCTACGTAAGTAAATATGCGCATCCCAATTGTCGTTGACATATAGAACTGAAACCGGCGATATCACATATTACACTTACGGTCGCAGAAAAGAAAGTTTAAAACTACAACAGTTGGAATCCGCAAACTCTTTAGACATCGCATGCCTAATCAAATGAATCCCTTAGACATCGCATGCCTAACTATTATAAACCCCGCATTTTAGTCTCAATATCGAAAACACTTTTCAATATAAAGTCGGGTAATTCAACAAGATTCCAGACATCCTGAACGAATGCTCGTCGCAAACTTTAGTAGACGGCCGCACCCCCCGATACCGTCAACGAAGTGCACTAAGGCGGAACACCGCTGCCGCGAGCACCCGAACGGATGCTTTCGGCGACGGGGTTCTCCTACAGTCACTAGGTCGGGGCTGTGGGGTGTAGCTATCTATTAAGTTTACCCGACGAGTATCCGCGTACGCTACGTGATTGCGACGGACTTTTGATCGCATCAAAATTCCGTGGCAACCGATCAAGTGAGACTAAAGTGCTAGATTTATAATATTCAAATCTGTTATCTCATAACTACTTGCGGATTCCAAATATTGTATCACATTCCAGATAAATAGAAAATGTCAAACTTTCCGATCGAACATTCAAACACCCAAGTTTTCCCGAAACAACTCAACACATGAAATAAGTTTAAAAACATTCACTTCATGCCACAGTACCAACGGTCCAGCCGTAGAAGGGTCAAGCCAACGCCTCACATGTGGCACGCCGTACTGCCCCAAACCCTAAGGTTCAAAGGGCAGTTCAAGACGGTCACATAATCGAGTTAAGGTTTGTTGTCTTCTAGAGGGTCCATCGTGTTACTTGCACTACTTAGAATGTTCTTAAACCACGGAAAAATCCAACACTTGGAAATTTCCCGACAGGGGAAAAAGTGGGTATTTATATCCTGCCGAACTTTTCAACATGTTCTAAAATATCCGGAAAACCATAAACAAAGTTAAACAATCCGATCGAAACATCGAGTCCCCAAAACAACCCTAGAAAACTCAACACTTGAGTGGAATTAAAAAGTTCCCAGAAATAAATAACAAGAAAGGACCTAAGAATAATTACATGAAATTTCAGGGACTAAGTAACAATTTTGGCCGCGGAACCGCCGCCAAACCCTTGGTTTGGCCGCGGAACCGCCGCCAAACCCTTGGTTTGGCCGCGGTTCCGCAGTCCAATTTTTGAGTTAGAGGTCCGTACTTCACAGTAATTCTTAGTTTTTCCTGCTTAATTTTCTGAGCATTTTTAATTCACAAAAAACCACAGTTTGAAAAAATGTACAGAGAAGGGTTTTGATCGGGGTTTCGGGGTTCGATCGGATCTCTAACTTCGTCTACACTTCGCCTAAAGCTCTAGCTAGGCTCTGATACCACTGTAGGGTTCCTAGGCACACATATGAGGTTCTACAACTAATCAACCATGTCCAATTCAAAAAAAATTTATCAAGTGCCAAGTAATCCTATGCAAGATCGTAACTAGAGGTAAGGCGAAACATGCAAGCAAACTACTTTGCTATAAAGTGAAAGAGACTACAACCTTTGTAGATCCGGTCCAACACTTCCTTAGTTCCGTGATGACGTTCCTCCGCTGCGATCATCGGATCCCGGACTCTGGCGATGGTTTCGTCGGAGAAATGATCGGGTTAGGTCGTCGACTTCGATGCCGAAGATGATCTACGTCGAGGCATCTCACGATCAAGCTTCATCTTCACTTGGTCATAGAACTTGTGAAGATAACACACCCTACTACATGGCAAGTGGTAGAGGATGAAGAAATAGGAAGTGGTTTCACTTTGGATTTGGATTTCTCACTCTTTTGATCATGGCACCATTGGAGGTGGCAAGTTTTATTCTTCTTGAAGAAGAAGATGAAGAAGAAAAGAATATGATAAGCATAATAAAATCAATTCATTAATAATAATAAATCAAGTGATCTTATCATATAGCAACCATGGGTTAGTGTAACTAGTGTAGAGACTAAACTAGGGTTTAGGTGAATGGTTAGGGTTAAGGAAAAAACAAAATGGTAGATAAAGCTAAGAAGCTTCATGAAGCTTAAGCAAGAAAAAAAGTTAGCCACCATTTCATTTTTGCCAAAAGGAATAAAGAAAATAAATAAAATGAATAAGTGAATAATTTAAAACCCTAACCATTAACCTAAACATAGTTTAAAGCATACACACACCCAAGTTTGCATGTATCATCAAACATGATATAAAATAGTGCACAAACATATATCATATATACAATGTGCACAAACAAGTGAGAAAAATGATCTTAAGTGAACCAATACTAGTTAATGTAAAGTAATATATCAAATATATAATTATACATTAAATCATTAAATCAACACTTGATTTAACGATCCGGTCATACTGCATATAACCGACTAATATCAAGTGTATCAATGTATCGAATCAACAGTTGATTCGGTAGCCCGGCTATATCTCATATAATCGTCCGATGATACAAATCGCGAGAATAGAATCCAGTATCACGTACTGGTATTATTCTCGGTCCCGCACATATCTCATATGCGCTCCTATTTCGTTTCGCTTGAGCCAGGAAACCTCTGTGTAGGACTCTAAAGACTCGTCAATACGCCCGCAGCAGGGGATGATCATATCAAACACCCACAAGCCGCAAGCGGTCTGCTAAACGTAACGGCCACCCGGGTATTGAGCGATCAGAAGATCAACGAGCAAGCCCGCTCACTCTCCTGTGAATCCAACCAGTAACACTTACCGTACAGTCTGGTCTGTTCGTCTGATATGTCGCATATCTCGCCTAGGGATGGGAAACGTCAGACCCCAGTAGCTTGATAAGTCATGCCGACGTAAGGTCCATAACAAGCGTGAAACTACTGATAACTCTTACCAGTATATCACTGCAACCCTGGCCAGGGATTTCCAGTTATGGCCAGTCGAGCATAGCGCAACATCAACCCCCAATACCGGGAGAGACGAATCCCCTCCTATCGCTCATTGCCTCCATGTGAATCGGGACTGTACCCAAAAACCACCTGTTTGCACGACTCAGTAGAGCCGAGGTAGGGTGGAAATCAAAGCACAGTGGGATACACACAAGACTCTATGATGATCTCGGGTAAACAGACTAACATGTACCAGTGTCACCAGAGAACTGCCATCTGACGTGAGGTATAATACCATCTGGGAGTTCTCGGCGAGTCCGTTCAGTGTACCCAGTCACCACTGAGCACCAGCATACCATCTCTGATGTCAAACACCAATGGATATGGGATCATCCATCACCCATCACATGGGACGAGAAGATATACGCTAGTCTACTCTGGAATATCGATACCCCGTCTCGATATTCCCACGACTAGGAACATTGAAGGATTTACTCATGGACTACCCAGGTCCCACTAGTATGATCTACATCATATTCCTGGAAGTCGAGTACACATCCTATGGGCTTTATCAACATGTAACAGAGAGACAGAAAGTATACATGTTAAGATAAAGAGCAACCAGATAGCGTACTATCATGTCGAGCAAGAAAGTCCTACCTATATATGTCCCAGCATCCACTACAATATACATCCAATGTACATTAATGGCCTCTAAGGCATACATATGACTAACAATCTCCCACTTGCACTAGGGCCATCTGTAGCAGTGGTTGCAGTATCTAATACTCAACCATCCCATAAAAGTCTCTCTCTGGGAAAAAGCCTTTGTGAGTGGATCCGCTGTGTTGTCCTCTAAGTCTACTTTCCTAACCTCGATCACCCTAGAGATCAACTATCTCCTTGATCATGCAATGCTGCCTCAGAATATGTCTGGGTCACTGATGGGACCGGGGTTCCTGGGCCAAAGCCACACTTCCATTGTCACACAATGGTAGGAACCTAGTTCATCTCATGAACCAATATACACCCAAACTTCCTCTTTGGTAGTATCTTTAATAGCGATGTTACCATCCTTTATCGTCTAGTTTGCCACGGTATCTAGCTTGGAACTCTTCCAACATACCGTCCCTCCACTGAGGGTAAAGACAATGCCAGCGACTGACATTCATTCGTCCTTATCACCCTGGAACCTTTCCAGTGATTCTCCCCAGGATGAACTGATACTATTTCACTAAACCCTAGTGAGAAGCCTAACATCCATTTAGATCTATCTCATAGATCCAAATACCAGGATTTAGGAGGTATCACCTTTATCCTATTTGGAGAATCCTTGTGATAAGAGGAGATTGACTGAGCGTAGCATAGAAAACTCCTTCTCTATCAAGAGTATGTTATCCACGTACTCTACGAGGATCACCACCTTACTCCATACTACCCTTTTGTACATACAAGGTTTATCTACCATTTTGATGAAGTCAAACTCTTTGACTACCACATCAAAACAGATGTTCCAACTCCGCGAGGCCTGCTTTATCCTGTAAAGCAACTTGCACACGTTTCCGCTGCTCCCACTGTTTACGAAGCCTTCTGGCTGTGTTCTTATAGACGTTCTCTTCTAAATCAGTATTTAGAAAAGCAGTCATGACACCGAACCACAAGATGTCGTAGTCATGGTATGTAGCAATGTTAAGTAGGATCCGGATGGACTTAAGCATAGCCACTGGAAAAGGTTTCATCATTTTCCACGCCTGGTCAATGACGAAAACCACTAACAAGCCTAGCTTTGAAAGTCTCAACTTTTCCATCTACACCAAGTAATCTTCTCAAGATTCACTTGCTCTTGATGGGGATTTAACCCTTCAGATATTGCAACCAAAGTCCATACTTCGTTGGTGTACATGGATTCCATCTCGGATCGCTAAGCATCCAGCCATTCTTACAGAGTCCCTACTCTCGATGGCCTGCTCGAAACTAGTTGGGTCATCATCTCATGATGCATTCCTCGCTCCTACTGTCATCGAGAAACCAAAGTATCTCTCAGGCGGATGAGGAACCCTGCTAGATCGGCAGAGAGGCTGAGGTTCGTGGGGACTATTGAATCCTTTGGTTCTGTCAAATCATCAGCTGCAGTTTTGTATAGCTGGAACCTTTCCAGTTCTACAGAACTGACCTTGCCTCAATCTTGTCCGGATTTTATTTTTGACATAGTCCGGAAAATCCAAAATCTTAACTTACTTAAGAGATAGGTTCTTCCCATACCATAACTTATATGGAGTGGTAGGCACTGATTTGATTCGAACCTAATTCAATAGGTGTGCAGCTTCTCAAGTGCACGACCCCAAAAGGAAATAGGTAACTCAGTAGTACTCATCATAGAGCACACCATATCTAATATGGTGTGATTGCTCCGCCCCGATACACCATTGTAAAGTGGTGTATTCAGAGGAGTAACACCGAGAGAGAATCTCATTCTCCTTTAGAATAGTCCAAGAATTCCATGCACAAGTATTCTCCTCCCTGATCTTATCATAGTACATAATACTTATACCCGGTTTTTGGTTCTCTACTTCTAACTTATATTCTGTGAATATCTCAAAAACTTCGGATATATGTTTCAATAGGATCATATGGCGGAATCTTGAGAGATCATCAGAGAATGTAATGAAGTACAAAGAACCGGTCCTGGCATATGTAGACAGGGGACCTTGCATACATCACTATGTATCAGTCCCAAGAGTTCACTAACTCTTTCTCTGTTTCCAATAAACAGAGCTATGGTCATCTAATCTTTGCGACATGACTGGCAAGTTTCATAAGATGTAAATTCAAACTAATTTAAATATGCATCTAATTGTAACTTCAGCCAGTCGGGTCGCATTGATATGACCTAGTCTACAATGCCTCAAGAAGGATTCGTTCATCCCTGAACTCTTCCTCTTGTGTGTGTTCTGTATACTAAGAACTATAGTTTGATTTAGAACGTCAATGCTTTTAGATAACGTGCCTGAACCGATCAACTTTTGATATAGGAAATGTTCAAAACATTATCCAACAATACCAAATTATATCATTTCTTTAATAAATAAAGAGATTGATATGATTTTGTACATCAGGTTCGGTATCTAATAGCATTTGTTCAGAATCAATGTATTGGTAATACAGGGTGATAGTGACCAACAGACTTGGCTGCAACACTTGCCCTATTTTCTGTCTCATGAAACTTATCACCCGTACTCAGTTCTCTACCTTTCTATAGCCCTATGTAACATATTACATATCTGGGATCCTGATCCGGTATCAGATACCCAGGACGCAGAGGATACTGAGAAACAGTTCTGTGTAACGAACACACCCGAAGAAGATGCATCATATGCACTTTCTTCGTTTGGGCGGCATGGGAATCTTGGTATTCCCCTATTTTCTGCTCAGTCTTATAACAATTATAAGTTGGAGCGGGACCTACGTTCCCCAGCTCAGTATAACAAGCGGGTTCGGTCAATACATCCATATTATTATCTTGATTAAGGCGTGATATGGTCGCTACCTGGAGAGAGAGAGAGAAGAAAACACTCTGCGTGCGCTCTTGCAAGATTAGATTGGTTATTTATTTTATCTAATCAGGATGGATCCCACTGTTTTTATCAAATCTTCCTTCAAACCCTAAAAGGAAAGACTAGCCGGGATTAATTACGATCTACAAGTTCGCCAATCTTTCAGCCAGGCCAGTGTCGGTACTTTGAGGGAGGTTCCCCGTACTTTCACACGGACCTAATTAAAGTAAACCTCATTTTCCCAGAGGCGTAACCCCGTTGACACCTTTCTAGACACCTACTTGATCGGCTAATTGCAAAGTGCAAAACTCTCCCAGGAGTAACAATTACTCGCAGTGGGTATCAGGATCCAACGATCATATAGAAGGTATGCAATCTCATTGCAAATTTCAACACTTGAAACTCCCGATATTTGGTTTTTACCCCTAGCACCTATGACCTTAACTATGGTCAACAAATCATAAGTACTAGTCAAGTTCTACCCGTCATTTCGTGATTAATTAGACCCGCCCACATGACCCTTAACTAAGGTCAACAAAGTCACGCGACTGTCCTAACTAATCGCATCATATGCGGTGTAGGAAGACATCACTTAGCTACCGTACACTGTACCTTGACTATGGTCAACAAACACAACACGAATACTAAGTACTCTACTTCCTAAAATGACGGAGGGTTGCGAATGGTTTTTAATAAAACCTTTAACGCTTTGAACTTGATCTCGTTGCGGAATCAAATTGTTTTTAAATGGAGTGTTTTTTAGGCTTTTCTAGTTTTTCTAAAGGGGTCACTCCAGATCACAGATATACTTTATTGGATATGCAAACAATCCGCGTTTCTTTTGAGCCTGTAAGAAAAGACGGATTACACAGTTGTGATGAATAGCCATTACCCCACCCCAGACCCCTATGGGTACGGCAAACTACCCGCCAAGTACCCGAAGTGAAGCGGTCTCCCTCAACAACGTGAGTAGGCCACTAAGCACTTCGAAATACCCGGTAGTTTGTGCACCCCACCTTGGGTCTATCCTAGGAGCAAAAACAGTAAAAATAAATAATACAACGGTGGCTACAACCGCAATCTGGATGTGCCCCGCAAAATAATATTACAACTTATTACAATTACATCGAATGAATTAATACAATAACCCATCACAAAAACCATGGCTAATCATCACAACAATCCAATACAGTTCATAGTCACAAACAGTTAAAACATTACAGATATGTGCAACCCCCTGCCAACCGACATACTAGCTGTTAGGGGAGGTTTACGAACACATAATACAGTTCACAGATATAATCAAACAAGAAAACATCGTATAATTTCGATCGATCAAACAAATTAGATTGTGCTCCAAAACTTCTCTGTAAACCTGAGACCTGAGCAAAAATTAAACATTCCAGAAAAGACAACATTAACAGAAGAGTTACTGGGGAAATTTGGGGTGAATCGAGCTCAACTCGGCCGCGGATCCGCGGCGGATCGGTGGGATCGGCCGCGGTTTCACGGTGTGTTGGCCGATTCATGCACCCAAATTTCTCCAGTGTTCTTAGGTTTCCATGTAGGTTATTCTGGAGGTCCCTGAAAAATTTTTGGACCTCAATTTAAAATCGACAGAAACTATTTGAATACGATATCTTTTCCGGTTTGTTTTGCGTTCGAAATTCATATGACTTTGCAAGTTAGTTAATTATTGTTTAGTGAGGCTCTGATACCACTGTAAGTCGATGTGCAACACCCCACGAGTTGCGGGGAGGCGGAAATATGAAAAACGATCTTGTTCTTGAAATATACATCGACTAACCGAAGATCTTTGCTAAACGATAATTAACAACTACCATAGAAGTTCTTAGCTACTTTGTAAAGAGATTATACCTAGTGATATGTGTCCTTCGTCTTTACGATCTCTACGTCCTCCTCGGCCTCCTCCAAGTGATAGATGATCCACCCGAGAACCCTAATCCAAGCTTCACCTCAAAACTTGAGGTAACTAAGTTTCTCTAGTTGCTAATCAAAGGAACTTAGATCATATAGAGTTAGGTTATGGAATGTTTAGTCTTTTCTAATCCTTGTTCTCAACTCATGAATGGTAGGATTAGAGCTTGAAGAAATAGTGAGCTTGAGGAGAGAGAAGGTGAACTAGAATAATGAATATGAAATTGTTTCTCACTTGATATATGAAGCATAATGAATAAATCAATAAATGAATAAAAAGAGATTATTCATCATGCTACATAAATGTATTATGAGTGATTCACTATGTGAGTCATTAAGCATTTAATAATGCATTAATGACATAATGAATCACACATTATGAGTCATAATATCATTAATGACAATGCCACCTAAACCCCTCAAGTCACCATGCTTCAAGAAGCTTCCCGGAAATTATGAGAACGCCCCTCCCATCCGTGAAAACATGGAAAAACTTTAGACTGTATAAATCCAATAACCTGATACTAGAATCTGGCTTAAACCAAAGCCGTCTAGTAAAAGCTGTCCGAATGTCGTACGTGCGTTTAAACACGTATTCGTCCGAACCCTTGTCGTAAAACCGTACGACCTCTATATCGTTTTGCCTGGAGTTGGGAAAACTCTGTGTGGGACTTTAAAGACTCGACTACTACGCTGGCAGTGGGTTTAACCACAGACCGCAAGCAGCACTAGTTGTACGTAACGGTCCCCAGGTAGATGTCGATAAGAAGGCCGATGAGGAAACCCATCCGAACTCCTACTGAGCCTGTCCGTGACAATATCCGTGCAGTCCGGTCTGTTCGTCTAAGAGTATCGCATGTATGGTCTAGGGAGGTGGTAAACGTCAGACCCCTAATAACTGTACAAGTCGTGTCGGTATGGCTCAATCACCATCCCAGAATCTACTGATCAGTCTAATCAGCCCTGGCCAGGGACTTATGGTAATGACCAACCGATCACCGTGCGATATCAACTCCCTATGCCGGGAGAGACGAATCCCTAACAGTCACTCACTGCCTCCACGTGGCTTGGGACTGTGCCCAACTAAAACCTGTTAGCACGACTCCTTTGAACCGTGGTAGGGTAGTAATCAATGCACAGTGGGAACTCACACGAGACAAATGACGACTTTAAGTCAACGGACTATCTGCACACATGTCACCTGAGAACTGATATCTTACGTTAGGTATAAATACTATCCAGTCAATTCATGGCGAGTCCTGTCCGGTGTACTCACACCCAGTGAGCATCTGTATACAATCTTAGGTGCACTCCACCAATGGCTGCGGGACCAATCCATCGCCCCTCCTCAGGGTCTAGATAGGTATACACCAGTCTACTCCGGAGTATCAATGCCCAGTCTCGATACTCCTGCGACCAGGGACATCTAAGGATGTGCCTATTGACTATCAAGCTCCCACTAATATGACTGCCATCACAACGCCGGTAGTCAGGCAAACACCCTATGGGCTTTATCAACATGTATATATATATGAATACTACGCAAAATATATCATATGTTAAGATAAAGACAAACCAAATAGCGTATTATCATATTAAGCAAGACTGTCATGTACATACATATCCCTAGCATTCTATACAATGAAGGCCTCTAGGGCATATATATCCAACACGTACTACGCTCTGTGGACTACCGCGAGAAGACATTTAGGTTTTGTTTTCCCGGCGAGTCGGCGTTTTTTGTGCAGGGGGACCGTGGTGCCGCCCCTCACAGTTTGATTTCGTCTCTTCGCGCTGGACGGCTTTTGAGGAAGGGATGTCAAGGATTTCTAGCCTATGTTTGCGATACTAGAGCTACAGTGGTTTCGTTGGACCAGGTTCCGATTGTTAATGAGTTCCCTGATGTTTTCCCTGACGAGCTTCCTGGGCTACCGCCTGAGCGCGATATTGTTTTCTGCATTGACTTGATTCCCGGCACGGGGCCTATTTCCATACCGCCTTATCGGATGGCCCCGGCGGAGCTTAGAGACTTGAAAGGTCAGTTGCAAGATTTGCTGGATAAAAGGCTTATTAGACCTAGTGTGTCTCCTTGGGGTGCTCCAGTCCTATTTGTCAAGAAGAAGGACGACAGTTTGCGCTTGTGTATTGACTACTGCCAGCTGAACAGGGTTACCATACGGAACAGATATCCTTTACCACGCATCGACGACTTGTTCGACCATCTTCAGGGTGCAGGATACTTTTTGATGATCGACTTGCGATCAGGCTACCATCAGTTGCGGGTTCGGCAGGAGGATATTCCGAGGACAGCATTTCGCACGCGTTATGGCCACTATGAGTTTTTGGTGACGTCGTTCGAACTCACCAACGCCCCAGCCGCATTTATGGACTTGATGAACCGAATTTTCAGGCCGTATCTTGATTTGTTCATCATCGTGTTCATTGATGACATTTTGGTGTATTCCCGGAGCCGAGAGGAGCACGAGCAGCACCTGCGGATCACATTACAGACTTTGAGGGAGCACCATCTGTTCGCAAAATTCTCCAAGTGCGCGTTCTGGCTTGACAGCGTAGATTTCTTGGGTTACGTGATTACGCGTGATGGTATATGTATGGACCCGAAGAAGATCGAGGCCGTTCAGCATAGGCCCAGACTAGCATCAGTTACTGAGATCCGTAGCTTTCTAGGACTGGCCGGCTACTACCGACGATTTGTACAGGACTTCTTCCGTATTGCTGCACCGTTGACCGGGTTGACCCGGAAGGGAGATCCTTTTGATTGGACGGAGGCATGCGAGCATAGCTTTCAGCAGTTACAGACTCATTTGACTACTGCGCCGGTGTTATCATTGCCTTCGGGATCTTGCGGATTTGTGGTCTATTGTGACGCTTCTCGAGTGGGGCTAGGGTGCGTATTGATGCAGCACGACAGGGTGATTGCGTATGTTTCCCGACAGCTGAAGAAACACGAACAGAACTACGCCACTCACGATTTGGAGATGGCTGCAGTGGTCTTTGCACTCAAGATCTAGCGACATTACCTATACGGCGAGTCGTGCCAGATATTCATGGATCACAAGAGCTTGAAGTACATATTTCAGCAGCGAGACCTGAATCTTAGACAGCGCCGTTGGATGAAGTTAGTGAAGGACTACGATTGTGAGATCCTTTATCACCCGGGCAAGGCGAATGTAGTGGCGGATGCTTTAAGTAGGAGGCCCGGGGGTAGTCTATCTTGTTTGAGCGCAGTGCAGAGGCAGTCGTCGGCAGATTGGCAGATTTTATGTGACAGCCGAGTGCAGTTGGAGTTCACTCCGATCGGGGGACAGCTTGCGCATGTTCGTGCACGCCCACAGTTGCTTGACCGTATACATGAGGCACGGTATAGTGATGACCGTTGTTCAGAGATCATGGCACAGATTGGACAGGGCAGATTTTCCGAGTTTGTGATCGATGATCAGGGGATACTACGATTTGGGACTAGACCATATGTACCAGATGCTGATGGACTGCGACGTAAGATTCTTGAGGAGGCACATCGATCGGTGTACAGTGTCCATCCAGGTTCCACCAAGATGTACCATGATATGAGAGATGTTTACTGGTGGGACGTGATGAAGAGGGACGTCACAGACTTCGTGTCGAGATGCCTGACTTGTCAGCAAGTCAAGGCCGAGCACCAGAGGCCCGTGGGAAAGCTACAGCCGTTTCCCATTCCGGAGTGGAAATGGGAGCAGATTTCTATGGACTTCATTGTGGGTCTACCCAGGACTAGTCAAGGGTATGACTCCATTTGGGTGATCGTGGATCGTTTGACAAAAGCGGCTCACTTCCTGCTGGTGAAGACCACTTTCGTATTTGCTCGGTACGCCCAAATATACATCGACGAAATCACGCGACTGCATGGAGTCCTGACATGTATCGTGTCCGACCGAGGCACCCAGTTTACCAGCCGGCTATGGCAGAGGCTTCAGGAGGCTTTGGGCACCCGTTTGAGTTTCAGCACAGCATTTCATCTGCAGACCGACGGCCAGTCAGAGCGGACTATTCAGACTCTCGAGGACATGCTCCGAGCGTGTGTCTTAGATTTCGGAGGTAGCTGGGATCACCGTTTGCCCTCAGTAGTGTTCTCCTACAACAACAGCTTCCAGGAGACCATTCAGATGGCACCATTCGAGGCTCTATATGGGAGGAGATGCAGATCGCCCGTCTGTTGGACAGAGCTCAGTGAGAGCAGTATTTTGGGGTTGCAGATTGTTGAGGAGACGACCATGAAGATCCAGCTGATTCGCGATAGGATGGGAGTAGCCCAGAGCAGGCAGAGATCTTATGCGGACCGTCGTCGGCGTAGGCTTGAGTTTTCGGTTGGCGATCATGTTTTCTTGAGGGTCTACCCAATGAAGGATGTGATGAGATTTGGGAAGAAGGGGAAGCTTAGTCCCAGATAAGTGGGCCCCTTCGAGATCTTCGAGCGTGTTGGTGCAGTTGTGTATCGGTTAGCTCTTCCGCCCAGTTTTCCAAACGTTCACCCCGTATTCCATGTTTCGATGCTCCGCAAGTACCTTCATGATCCTTCGCATGCGATTCAGCACCCGACGATCCAGCTGGAGCGCGACCTTTCTTTTGCAGAGCAGCCGGTGGTCATCCTAGATCGGCAGGTGAAGAAATTGAGATCGAAGGTTATACCGTCCGTCAAGGTCCTTTGGCGTGGCCCGAGCAGCGAGGAGGTCACTTGGGAGACCGAGGGCGAGATGAGGAAGAAATATCCCCATCTCTTTGAAGGTACGCGTTGCTAGTTTTTTTTAAAATTCGGGGACCGAATTTCTTTAAGGGGGAAGATTGTAACACTTTGAAATTCGTTAGAATAATTTTCGCGTTAATTAGCGGTAATGCGTGTTTTTCATAAAATCTCGTAAATTTTAAATTTCCACTTAAACTAAAATAAAATCAGTTTTAATTGTGATAAGGTGTGTTTTTATATATAAATGGGTTTATAAATTAGCTTAGTGTCCACTTAATTAGCAAATTTTCTTAACTAATTTTCCTAAGCAAAATTTAGTTAGCATGCACAACCCTAATCATCTAGGTTAAGTGTTAGCTTGTGTTCATTTTCTTTTTCCCTCTTGCATGGTTCATTTATCTTCACAAAAATAAAGTCAAACCTTTAATTAAAAATGAAAAATAAAAGAATGGGAGGCATGGTTGGGATTAGGTGATGAATGGCTTGACTTTTGACCATACTCCCTCACTCATTTCTCTCCCTCCCTCTCATTTCTTGAAATTCAGCAGAGGCAGTAGCAACAACAGCAGCATACTCTTCATCTTCTTCTTCTTTGCTTCTCTTTGTATTCAAACAACAAACCCCTACACAAAAAAACTCACCTTTTCTTCATAAAACCGTTGCAAATCACCTATTTTGTGGGTCTTAATGGCAAATCCTTGCCTATGGAGGCAAGTGCAGCAAGTGAGACTCCCTTAAAACCAATTTGAGGTATTAAACTCACCCATATCACTCTATTGCTTAACTTGTAGTTTTATTAGCTAAAGATTGTATTTTTGTGTGTTTTAGTGCTAATAAGATGGATTAAGTGAAGATTAAGGTAAGTTAGGGTTTTTAAGGTTTGATCAACTTAATTAGGTGCTATTAATGTTATTTAAACCAAGTTAATTTATCAGGTTACACTAAAATACCATTTTGTATCAAATTAGTGTTAAATTAGCATTTTAGGTCAGATTTGTGCCCTTTTGTGATCTGCTTTCAACCCGGTTGTTTCAGGAAAAAGTTGTAATTACTGGAGCATGTACACTAGATTTAGACCACACACACGAAGCACGAGACCCCAATTTTCCATCCAGGCCGCCAAAATATTCATTCTGGCCATAAATTGCGGCCAGATGGTGGAGATGGGTGTTGGGGTTTGGTCTGGGTGAGTCTGCTATATATTTAAGGTCTTTGGTGTATGCAAATTTTTCTAATTCTGTCTATATCAAAATCTAGAGCATAATACCGTATTTCTTATACTTTTAAGCTTGCGCGACACGTGTGTTATGTGTGCGGGTTTAGTGGTTGCTTCATGTCACAGCGTGTCGGGGAAGTTTCAGACACGTATTCACAAGTTTTAGCGTATCGGATATACACGCGTTTAGTTCAAGACGCGAGTTTCTCGTTTGGTTTTGATATCGCGTTTTTGTAGGAACTTAGCTTATGTGTTTTCTTTATGTAATTATAGGTTCGCAGGCGGGTACGTCGGACGCCGCAAAGAAAAGGAAGCAAGTAGTCAGCTTCACTTAGCACGAGACCACGTTGAGTAGATTTAACATCTACGGGAAAATCGCTCGTATGGCGTTAAGCGTTAGGGCTTGATAGGATATTTTAGTCGCATATATTTATATATATATATATTGCTTGTGCATATGTACTATTGTAGCGTACCCATCCTTGTTGCATATAGAAACAGTAGTTATATAACACCGCACTGTCACTAACAGTTCAAGCTGCACGAGCACTATTTGTATGTTACACCCACCCGGTTAGTGATTGCCATGACACTCGCACTATTGAATTGCTACGAACCATACATCATTTTGATTACCGCTTCATTGATGATTAGACATAATTCTGTCGCATATTGGCAAATATACATATTGTACACTCATGCTTGCATATATACCACTTATACATCCATATTGGAACATATACATATTGTACACTCATGCTTGCGTATATACCACTTGTACATCCATATTGGCACATAAACATGTTGTACACCCATGCTTGCGTATATACCACTTGTATATCCATATTGGCACATATACTTGTTGTACACCCATGCTTGCGTATATACAAATTGTACATCCATATTGGCACATATACATGTTGTACACTAATGTTTGCGTATATACCACTTGTACATCCATATTGGCACATATACATGTTGTACACTCATGCTTGCGTATATACCACTTGTACATCCATATTGGCACATATACATGTTGTACACTCATGCTTGCGTATATACCACTTGTACATCCATATTGGCACATATACATATTGTACACTCATGCTTGCGTATATACCACTTGTACATCCATATTGGTATATATATCTTTGTGCATCCATGCCTACATACATACATACTCTTGCACATACATAGATGATGCTGACTTTGAATTGAAAAATTGGGGACTGCATGAAATGTTTTCAACTGGATCCTTTTAAAAGAGCGGCTTTCCCCTTTTACTCGCAGTATGATTTTATACGGCATACGACACATTGCATCGATTTACGCAGTGAGTTTTGGATTCAGGTGATTTCTGGATTTGAGAACCGTGGTATTATTTTATGAAAGTATGCACTGTTTTGAAAAACCCGGTTTCTCTTGATATGATATTTCAGTGCGTCCACCATGCGTTTTCTCGGTTGTGAGACGTGTCACATGTGAAACCCGATTCGAGGAGGAGGACGATCCGTTTGCGGGTACATGGTGGACCCGGTATGGTACCCCGGGGAGAGAGAGAGAGAGATTTCATGTGGATGACGATGAGCCTGGCAGAGGGACTACTACGTACCGGTGATTGGTTGGACCTGGCGGATATCCGGAGGATACCGACCAGAGTCGAGAGATGGATATGGGCAGACGCGTACTACCGGGGCCGAGGGCCGATTCCGCAGACGGAGTCCGTGGGCCGATCCGGACTGATGGAGCCCGACATATGAGGATTTGCGTGTCGATGCTGGACACGAGTATTTCATGATGTTTTCGGGTGCCGATGTTGGGCACCCCGTTTTTATGAGATTTACAGGATTGAGGGCCGGATAGAGTGGCGGCGCCTGAGTTATTGGGATTTTGGGGTGTTTTTAGTAGACACCGGGGTTTTTCCACGTTAACGATCCGTATAGATGATATTTTATCCCATGCTCAGTATTCACTGTATGCATTGCATCATGTAGTCTTAGTACCTGGTAGAGTACTTGGGAATAATTATTGTATACCCAACTCATCATATAAATGTTATTAGATTGCACTTGTTATGCATGATTGTTGCATACTAAGCTAATCATGTAGATGTTAACTGATTGCACATGTTAGAGTATTACAGTACATGCATACTCGCGATTACATTTATATGTTATCTACTATTCACGAGTTGGCAACTCACTCCCGTTGTGTCACAGTGTTTGCAGGTCGACCCTCAGAGTAGTTGCGGCAGGGCTATCTCTTGTATCTTTTTGCTACGGATACCACTGCAGTTGGCGTGCGAGTCGTTTTGTTGATACGTGGGTTTGCGGTATCCGTTTATTTTCCATTTGTACACACTATTGTATCTAGTACTCTCCATCTACTACTTCATGTATTTACTTAGAGACCAGTTGTGAAGACGATGTTGTATATTATTTTGTACGCTGGTTTCGAGCTCGTGTGAGCCGACTTTATTTATGCTGTTTTATCTTTTATGATGTTTTTCACTTATATTGCTCATTCCTTCGCTACGGCGTCGTATATTATTCTTGTGGTGATTGTTTCCGCCGTTTGGCTTGATTGCTCCCGTTTGGGGATGTTATATTATTGTTATCAGTCATTTTACTTATATCATGTTTTGTACTCGTTTTCGGGGCTTGTTTTTACAAAGGAGGTGCTGCCGAAATTTTTAAGAAAATAACTTAAACTTTAAAGATTTTTACTTAATTACACATGGTTTTCTAGATGTTTAAACTAATGTTTTTCTTCACTCACTATTTTAATAGTTTTGATTTCTGGGTTTCGGCTTACTTGATCGTGTGCGCCTGTAGACGTTACGTGGTTAAGTACCGGTCACGGGCCGAACTTTGGGTCGTGACAAGTGCAATTGTAGATGTACAATGTTGATTCATTTGTATATTCATTATTGCGGGACGAGCGTCCGATATGTGGCCTGTCGTTTCTGCCAGTTTCTATAATTTTTTATTGGGGCACGGCCGGGTTGATGTCGATGTCACCGTTTGTATATATATTTTTCTTTTCTTTACTAGGGTTACCCCGCGGAGGAGTGCTCGAATAGCCAGGTTCTAAAAGGAAACATGCTCGTATCTCATGGCGTTGAGGTGTAGGGGGCCTTACTCTAGAATTCGTGGGCTATTCGCCGCACTCGTAGAGGTATAGGATGACCCACGGAGGGGTGCATAAGTTATCGAATCCCGTGAAGTGCTAGGTGGACCATTCACTTTGTTGATTGAGGTTGCCTCACTTGTGGGATTGGATGGTAACTTACCGCACTCGTAGGGGTCTAGGTTCTTTATTGCATAGACTATCCATACAACCAGGGAACGTAGAGTTTCATTTGCGGCTTAAATGAAACCCAAGGCTCCTAGATTATCCGTTATTCCTTGTTGCTTATTGATGCTGCTTATATCATGCCTGGGATGAATGATTATATATACACACACACAAACACACACACACACACACACTAGTAGATGTTGTATATGTTTTGCATCCACGCTAGTCCAGCCCCCGCTCTGCTGGTAGTTAAGTAATGGCGGGCCCCGTGGCGAATGCGGATAGCATATACGTACATTGTATTTTCGTTCTTTCTGGTGTGATAGGTTTTAATTGATGGGACCGCATTAATTTTGATTAATGCAAGGAAAAAGAAACCTAAAAGATGTTGTTGGAACAAATTTCGAAAAACTATAGTCATACTCTTTCGCTTTGCATAGTGGTATTTGGTTAGGAATATGCAGCACCTCATTCGAGGAGGAAAGAGCCTAGATCCCTTCATATGGAGTGACATCTTAAGCAATAGTTTATGTTACTATAGAATACTCGGTTTTCTTCAAAACCACTAGTTATCAAAAGTGGAGCCTAAGCCACTCCTTTTCAAAACCGCTCGGTTCCTTCAACGATATCAAGTTTATTACGTTAAAGGTTTATCGCCAAAAATCAGCCGTAGCCCTCCGTCATTTCTTATAAGTGTTACTTAGTATTCATGCTATATATGTTGACCTCTGTCAAGGCATAGTGAATGGTAGCTAGGTAATGCTTGTTTGTTGCATAGAGATCCAATTATTTAGGACAGCCACATGATTATATTGACCTCTGTTAAGGGCTTGTGCGGGTGGGTCTAAATTAATCTAGGACAATGACGGGTTGAACTTGACTTGGGACTTATGACATGTTGACCACTGTCAAGGTCATAAGCCGCTTGGGGAAAAAACCACATCGGGAGTTTTAAAGATACAGGAAACTTTCTAGTGTTGCATACCTTCTAGTATATGGTAACTAGAGTGGCTTTCTTCAAGGTTATCACGCGATGATAGTTGGATCCTGATCCCACTGATGAGTAGGATTACTCCTGGGAGATATTTCTTACTTAACAACTAGCTAACCTATTAGGTGTCGAGAAAAATGTTAACGAGAGCATGGGGAACCTCCCTTGGAGTACCAACACTCACCTGGCTGAACGGTTAGCGAACTTGTGAGGTGTAAATGATCCCGACTTGTTTTCTTTTTAAGGTTTGAAGGAAAATTTGAGGAAACAGTAGGAGCCATCTTGATTAGATAAAGTAATAACCAGTCTAATCTTGCAAGAGTGCACGCTGAGTGTTTCTTTTCTCTCTCTCCGGGTAGCAACAATGTCACACCCTAATCAAGTTAATAAAATGTTTCACTTGACTTAACCAGCTTATTACACTGGGCTGGAGAATGTCGGTTCGGCTCTAACTTATGGCAATTGTCACGAGTATCGGCAAGGGAAAAAGTACAATAAGGAATTTCAGATGACCCTTGAGACATTTCAGAAAATAAAATATTATTTTTGGGAATTTAAATAATTAAAATATTAAATATTATAAATATTTTAAAGTATTGAAATTGGTTAAAGGATACAGTATAATTATATACCGATAGATTGGAAAATATTTGGGAATTTATATTAATTATTGATTTTAAATGAATTTATGAAAATTTGGGCATTTTACAATTTAATATACAATTAATTGTTAATATTAAACTCGATTAATATTTTTGCTAATTATGCATTAATCTTGATTATGCGCATGGCATGCAACAAAGCATGTTGCAAACACTTATTTCATTGTTTTGAACCATGCTCCATTTCCATTTAACTTGGTTTTGTTTTTGTTTTTTATTGAATAAAGTGAGAGAGAGAAGGTGGCATGGGGCATGGGGACCATGTGAGGAGAGAGAGAGAGAGTTCTAGACTTCTCATGTCTCTTCTTCAATTCATTTCCTCATTCCTCACCTTTCATTCTCCTTCTTCTTCTTCATCTCCCCATTCTCTATATCCTCTACCACCATGCTTCAATCCCAAAACTCAAACAAAACCTTATACTTCCTTCACTAAAAATAATCACAAGACCATCACAAACCCTATGGAGGCATCAAGACAAGACTTTGAAGACTTTGGGCAACCATAGAAATTTCCCTAGTTGCTTCCATGAGGTATATTCTTCACACTTAGTTTAGAATTCGAGTTTCTTTAACTTTTATGGTAGTTTAGAGTTGATAAATTGAGGTTTTGTGAAAATGGAAAATTCCAAGATGAGGGTTAGGAGATTTTTTTGTGTTGTGAAATGTAATTAAGCTTAGTAGAGGCCACAAAACCCCTGTAGTGATAGAATTCCTGGCCAAACTTGAGAATAGAAACCCAAATATGAAACCTGGAAATCCCCGATATCAAAATTGGTGGGAATTGTGATGACTTTTTGAGATCTGCTATGACTCGGAGACTTGGAAAATTATTTAGCTTTTACAGTGATACAAGCAGGCAACCTAGAAGTTACCCCTGAGACCTGAGACCCTCATTCCAAAACTTGGCCGCAAATAATCTTCTTTTGGCCGCAAATTGCAGCCTTGGTACAAGGGAATTGCATCGTACTTGGTCCTTGGCTCCATTTTCAGTAAATTAGACCTACCCAATATGCAAAATTGTCTAATTTGACCTGAGGCAAAATCTGGAGGTGTTTTCTTGAGTTTCTGTTTGCGTTTTACGACTTTTTAATGACTTTGGTTTTGGTATTTGTGTTTTAACTCGGTGGTTTGACGTTTGTACATCAACATCGAGAATTTGTTTGGCAAGTCTTACATGCTTAGTCCGTGGGTTCTAACCTATGTACCCTTCGTATGCCATATCGGATTTCTCATATTTGATTCTCGTTTACGATACGATATTCGTTGAAATGTAGGTACTTTTGCATGGACTTCGTACGACAGGGAGAGTGTGGCGTCATCGACTTCGGCAAGCAAGGATCAAGGTGAATAGATGTATATCTACGGGGGAAATCGGGTGGATGGCGTATAGCACCCCCGCAACCGTAGGATAGGTGGTACATATGTATATATATCTGTTGGCACAAGATTTGGATACTCAGTGAATAGGGTCTTAGGAAGCCGTATGATTAGATTAAGAGTGTTGTAGGAGAATTTTACCTTAGTCTTGAACTTTAAGATATGAGTAGTCGCACGCGCGCACACACTTGTTTTTGTGTGTATATGTATGTATGTATGTGTGTATGTGTGTGTGTGTGTGTGTATATATATATATATATGTACGTGTGTAGGTTTATATATATACACACACACACACGGGTGATGTGGATAGTATATGATACATGGAGATGAGTCGATATGATCGGGCATGATGCCGTGAGATTTTGATATGTGATTGAGTCGTGATATTGCATATGATATGATATTATGATGGATCGTTGGACGATATGTATTCATACATGCGATAATATGTGAATTGATGATATTAGAATGTATGAGACTTTAGAACCGTACCCTTGAGCATGATATTGTATGATGATGATACCGTATAAATGATGATGTATATATGATATTTGACCCGTACCATCGATTTTGAGGATGCCTTATGATGGATTTTACCGTACGAGGTATCGATATGATGATTGATCTGCACTCTTAACTCGAGAATGTAGTACAACGTATTATTACCGTACGTTATGATATGAGGCTGGATCGCCGACTACTAGGTATATCGACTCGGGATATATATATTAGATTTTCTTATCCTTTCGACTAGTTTCTTAGATAGTCTTTTAGTTGTTTAGGTAGATGCCAGACTAGGTTCGAGTCATACCTATTTTCAAACCTAACGAATCGTGAGTATTGTAAAAAGCAACCCGAGGGATGCTACAGAACTTTTCAAAAGACATATCTTTTCTCAAACACCGTAGCCCCTACTTTTCCAAAAACCCTGATTTGTGCTATTTCAAAACATTAAAACCGTATGACTCGTACACAGATATGTATACTTTTAATGTTGCATTTACGATTCGTTTTTCCGTTATATTCATATTATTTTCATTGCATTATAGATTAAATTGTTTTTTTACTAGCTGTTATGATTTCGGCTGCTAGACACCTGCACCATTACCGATGATGCGCATGTTACATGTACACTCGCTTGCCGGCTCACACACATCACCATCGGTAATTGCCATATCACGTACACTTTAGAAAACGTTACTTCCTTGTTATAACCTACTAGCTGGTAGTTTCAACATATTATTAGTATGCTTGCTCTCATATGCTAATTTAGATATTGCATTACTTACTTAGATACCCCATGCATTTATATATTAATTCTGTTATGCATTATTGTGGGGCTTTATGCCGATATTCACTGCTTATTGACTCTTGATTTTGGGATTTCGGAGTTTCCATGAGATTTCTGGATTTGGGGAAAAACCGTAAGAATTTTATAAATCCATTATCATTTTAAAAATGCAAGTTGCGGTTTTCTCATGATATGATGTATATGGCGTCCACCATGAGTTTTCCAGATTGAGTTGGTTTTCGAGACCTGATTCGAGGAGTAGGGTGAACCATTTCGGGTACATGGTGTACCCATAAGGTACCCCGGTGTTAGTTGTATGTATGCCTTAGAGGCCATTGTTGTACATATGATGTATATTATAGTGGATGCTTGGACTTATATAGAGAGGACTTTCTTGCTCGACATGATAGTATGCTATCTGGTTGCTCTTTATCTTAACATGTATACTTGTCTCTTGATACTGTCTCATGGTTACATATTGGTAAAGCCCTTAGGATGTGTACTTGACTACCAGGATTATGATGCAGATCATACTAGTGGGGCCATGGTAGTCCATAAGTTCATCCTTTAATGTTTCTAGTCATGGGTGTATCGAGACGGGGCATCGATATACCAGAGTAGACTAGCGTATACACTTCTCGACCCATTTGATCGGTGATGGATGATCCCATATCCATTGGTGTTTGACATCAGAGATGGTACATGGGTGCTCAGTGGAGACTGAGTACACTGGACGGACTCGTCGAGAACTCCTAGATGGTATTATACCTAACGTCAGATGGAATTTCTCTGGTGACACTGGTACAGGTTAGTCTATAGATCCGAGATTGTCATAGAGCTTGTGTGGTTCCCACTGTGCTTTGATTTCCACCTTACCACATTCAAGAGGACGTGCAAAACGGTGGTCTTTTGGGTACAGTCCCGAGTCATATGGAGGTAATGAGCGATAGGAGGGGATTTCTCCTCTCCTGGTATTGGGGGTAGGTGTCGTGCTATGCTCGATTGGCCATGACAGGGAAGGCCCTGGCCAGGGCTGATTTAGAGATTTACTGATAAGTGTTATTAGTAGTTTCTCGACCCGTTATGAGCCTCGTATCGGCATGACTTATCGAGTTATTGGGGTCTGACGTTTACCACCCCTAGACTTGATATGTGACATCTTAGACAAAGAGACCGGACTGTACGGTAGTGTTACTGACAGGCTTTTACAGGAGCTAGAGCAGGCTTGCTTGTTTATCTTCTGATCGCTCAATACTCGGGTAGCCGTTACATCAAGGAAGTACCGCTGATGGCTTGTGGGTGTTTGATGTGATCATCACCTACTGCCGGCGTATTGACGAATCTTTAGAGTCCTACATAGAGCTTTTACTGGCTCAGGCAAAACGAAGTAGGAGTACATATGTGATATGTGCGGGACCGAGAATAATACGAGTATGCGCTACCGTATTCTATTCTCACAATTTTTTTTATCAGTCGGTTATATGTGATATAGCCGGGTTATCGAATCAAGTGTTGATTCCATAAGTTTGTACATATAATATTAGTCGGTTATATGAGATTGTCACGACCCAAAATTGGCCCGTGACGGCCCTAATACTACGCAACGCCAAAAGACGTAACGCAGTAAAAGAAAGCCAAAACCCAGAAATCTAAACCAAGAAAATACGGAAAATATGGTATAGTTTTTGAAACATTTGAAATCGCAACCCAAATTCTTTAAAAGTCTTACTTTCTTTCTTTAAAATTTTGGCAACACCCCTTTTTGTAAAAACTAGCCAAGATGAATACAACACAAATATACGACGCCGTAGCGAAGAAATAAAGACAATAGAGAGAAAGCTGTATATAAAAGACAACAAATCCACAATCAATATACAATAACGTCCTCACCAAGTCTCTAAGTCAACAATACAATAGTAGATGGAGAGTACAAGATACAACGAATGTACAATACAAAATACAGATGACCACCAAAACCCACCTAAGCAAAATAGTACTGTGAGCTGATACGGTATCTGTAGCAAAAGATGATAGATGGATACTGAATAGCCTGCCTCGACTACTCTGGGGAACAACCTAAAACACCTGTGGCACAACGGGGATGAGTTGCCAACTCGTGAATAGTAGATAACATATGCAGGTAATCGCAGGAATGTACGTACAACATGAATCTAAGATATGCGATTACAGTAATAACATGTCATGTGAATGCAGAATAGTGGAAAGTACACTAGCGGGTACAATCAATATATGAAACTGTGAATAAAATAGATATGTGTGAGGTACAGGGTGGAATATGTCATTTCCACGGAAACCTGACATCGTGGCAGGATCACAATCCATCAAGACACTCCAATCCACAAATCCTCAAATCAGCCCCCAAACTGGGCTCTCACATCATATAAGTCTCACATCTCCTCAATGTACAATATCGAGTAATCTCCTATATCCCGAATGTATAATTCAACAATCACATAGGTATGTCCAATATCCAATCTCAATGAATCACCTAATAACCCAAGTCAAATCTCCATTAAGAATCTAACATCCTAAAGGTATATATACAGAAATAAATATGATGGGGGCAATACACATATATTAGCGTCCCATTCCACTAATATTGGTGTAAGGGTATATATAACAACGGCTAATCCCCTGTTATATATACAAAGGTATTAAAAGAAATATCATGAAAACAATATGCCAAGTATCGACACAAAAATCCTGATAGGTACGTATCATACGCTGTCCCGAAAGCATGAGTGCCTAGCTCTGACCCTCGCCTTTCGACGCATGCATACGTGCATGACTCCCAACGGTGTCTCCATGACCCCCGCCGAGTCATTAGTACTGTCACCGGTAGGTACTAGCCCGCCTTCAGGCTCAATCGGCAACATCCATCGATCTTCTTGCCGAGGGGAACCATACCGGGCCCCACCATGTACCCTCATACGGCAACCACACCTCTGTAACATTTCAAAAAAAATAAAATATTATTTTTGGGAATTTTTATAATTTAATATTATTTTAATGAATATTTTAATATTTCGGTATAATTAAATACAGATAAATGGGAAAAAATTATGGAAAATTCTAAAATATGGTATTTTATGGAATTATGCCATTTTTAAGTTTTTATGATTAATTATATGCTAATTTAGTGCTAATCGCCATTAAAAATCGCTAATCGGTTTTTTAGCATTTTTATGCAAAACATGCACATATCATTTTTTTGTTTTACACTTGTGCATTTCTACCATGTTACCTTGGGTTTACTATTGGTGTGAGAAGGATTTGGGTTAATGAAATTGGAAAAGAAAAGAAAAGAAAGGGAAAAAGGATATTATATTGAGGTATGGGTGAGAAAGAGTAGGTGAGGGTGTTGACTTGGCCATTTCCCTTCATCACTCATTTCTCTCCCTCTTCCTTCATTTGCTGCTGCTGCTCCTGCTCTTCACCTCCTTCCCCTCTTCAACTCCTCAAAACACATCCAAAAACACCTCAAAACCCTATCACCACTTCACAAAAATTGTTCCCAAGCTCACTAGCTACACATTGGACCAAGAAAGTCTTCATTTTGGCGCTGTTGAGGATTCATGATGGTCTTATGAGGTAATTTCTTCACAATTAGAGTGTTATTGCTTGTGCTTAAGCTTCAATTCAAGTTTCATATCGATATCGTGTAATTTGGTGTATTTTGGACCAACTTAGAGAGGGTTAGGGTAAAGTTGAGATGTTGCTTTGCAATTGGACTTAAATGGTGACCTTAGACCCTATATTGACCAAAACACTGGCCTAGCACAACCTGAAACCCAAAAATACGAAATTACGGAACTTTTCATGTCGGTTTGTGTGATCTGTGAAGGTGTTCTGGAATCTGGAGCAACCCGGGGGCACCAAAAATAAAATTGAGCTGACAGTGAGTCGTGCAGGCACCTAGGAAGCTACCACCAAGACCCGAGCCCCTAACTCAAACCTACGGCCGCAGATTTAAGCATTCTGGCCGCAATTTGCGGCCAAAGTAGAAGAGAATCGGTCCATTTTTGTTCCAGGGCTCATTTTGCACTAAATTAGACCCCTCCTATATGCAGTTTTGGCTAATTGTCATCTGGGAAAATCTGGGAGCATTTTGGTGTGTTTTAGGCGATGTTTTCGGTATTTTTAAATGTACTTTCTTGATATTTGGATTTGTATTTGGTTGTCGGGTGTTCGTACATCGACAACAGGGGTTGTTTGTTGGATTTGCATGTTTGGGCCATAGGTTCCAACCTATGAGCACACTGTGCGCTGTATCGGTTTTCTGCCTTGATTTTCATACGCATTGCTATGGTTGATCATTGTAGGTACCTTCATGTGGATTCCGAGGCGACGGAGCATGGCGTTATCGACACTGACACGCAGGATACAAGTGAGTAGATTTATATCTACGGGGAGAAGTCGGGTTGATGGCGTATAGCACCCCCGCAGTTCGTGGTGATGTATACGAATACGTATACACACATATATTGATTGTATGTTGTTGAGATTATTGATGATAAAGATGGATATTTGGTATTTTTGGATTGGTTTAGTGTAGTTGCAAAACCCTAGAGTAGTGGTCGCACTCACACACGCACGCACACACATACTTGCATACATTCCTTCTTTCATATGTGCGTATATGGGAAAATATATTTATGTGTTCACATGGATATGGGACTATGTGTTCATATACTGGATTTGAGGATAGTATTTGGGATTTGAGATGAGTCGATGAGATTGGGCTTGAGGCCAGGAGATCGGTGATGTGATTTGGATCGTATTGAGATACGACATGATGTTTTCGCTGGTCTTTTGGCGTAGTGATTCTTACACCTGCATGCATACTTAGGCGGTATCAGTATTGTACTAGACGTAGATCAGTACCCCGATCATGATATTTGATAAAGAGGATACCAGATGATTAGTATGATAAATATGATATTGACCCGTACCCAGATTTGGGATGCCATACGACGGATTTACGTACGAGCTATATATTGATGATTGATCCGCACTTTTGACTTGGGATGTCTGATTATAGATGTGGTATCGGATATGATATTATTGTTGCGGGATCACCGACTATACATATACAGGTATATATATGTATCGACTCAGATGTTAGGCGGTTTCCTTACCCGTAGTTCAGCTTGTTAGTTCAGCCGTATAGTTTAGTGTAGTTGTTAGATTAGATTAGACTCCTACCTATTTCAAAACTAGCGGGTCGTGGGTATTTTAAAAGACAGGTCAAGGGATCTACGGATATTTCAAAAGACGTATCCTTTCTTAAAACCACCGTAGCCCCTATTTTCAAAACCCCACGATTCGTGTTATTTCAAATGCCACCATTGTTTAATATTTAGCTCCCGCTCATTTTGGTTGCTCGCTCCGCATCGCATACTTACATTGTTATTTCATATTGCATTGTTGACATCGTGCTGTTAGGACACCAGCACCATTACCGATGATGCGTATGTACCACGTACACTTACTTGCCGGCTCACACACATCTTCATCGGTAATTGCCATGTCACGTACACCTTAGAAAATATTATTGCTTGACATAGCTTGTTAGCTAATAGTTTAGACATGATATTAGTGTACTTGCATTATATGTTAGTTTAGACATTGTAGTTATTACCTGCTACTTCATGCATACTGTTATTCATTGTTATGCCGCATTCATGGATTCTCATGCATATATTCACTATTTTACGTGTTATTGAGGTTTTGGATTCGGATTTCCATGAGATTTTCTGGATTTGGAGGAAGTACGCAAAAACATAAATAAACATTTTCCTTCTTTTAAAATAAAAAAGTGCGGTTTTCCCATGATGTATGAGTCGTCCACCATGAGTTTGCTGATGGATTTCGAGACCCGATTCGAGGAGACGGATGAACCGTTTCGGGTACATGGTGGACCCGGTAAGGTACCCCAGGGAAAGAAGCGCGTGATGATGATGATGGGAGCCTGGCAGGGGAGCACTACCTACCGGTGATTTTACCCGACGCGTCAGATATCCGGAGGATACCGCCGTGGTCTTGAGATTGATGGTAGGGGCCGGTCTGGACTGACGGCGCCCTGGATATTGAGACTGAGACATTGAGATTTCGAGATATTGAGGTACTGATATTTGATGATACAGGCCAGTCCGGATAGCCGGAGCCTGAGATATTGAGATATTGGGATTTATGTTTTGTGTCGATGCTAGACACTGTTTATGCTGATTTCATTTATGTTACCTCATTTTAAAAATGCAGAAATCTCACTAAGTTATGAAAGCAGTTCCTTCAGTATATGTATTCTGTTTTCATGCATTCATACATCATCCATATGATATATTGTTATCTGAGGCACTGACACGAGAACTTGGTATTACTGTCGTTTAGAAGTATACCCTAGCCATTGCTATAGGCTGCTGGTTATTTTTTTGAGGATGTATATTGATCGTATGACCTAGGATTGCGTCATACATGCGATTTCTGTTCATAGATGTTTTCTATTCACGAGTTGGCAACTCCCCCCCGTTGTGCCACAGTTTCTTGCAGGTTCTGCCGTACAGGTTCCATTGCGACATTTTTGGCACACTGCTTCCTTACGGGTGAATTGCATTTGGTAGGTGGGTTCTTTTGCATCAAGATCCACCATTGTACTTGTATTATTCATTGTATCTAGAATTCCATCAACCAAAACTTGTATATTGTTTCAGACTTAGACATTAGTGATGTATTATTCGACCTTAGAGTCGCGCTTAGTAGTATTGCGGTTTTCATGCTTATTGGGTTTCTGTTGAGTTTGATCCTCGCCATTCGGCGTTGTATATTATATTGGTTGCGTGGTTGTGACCGTCGATTGACGAAGAGCTAGCTCCCGCTTGGGGATGCCTTTTATCATTGCATATATATATTTTTCTTGTTGTACCCCGTTCGGGGCCAGTATTTACAAAAGAGACTCTGCCGAAATTTTTAGAAAAGACCGTACATTTTTAAAATGCATATTCGGCTTAGTTATTTAAAAACCTTGACTTCAAAACATGTTTTCTTTACCTATTAAAAACCAGTTTTCTTTATTTATCCTTAAAATGGTTTTAGATTTCTGGGCTTTTGGCTTACTTGGATCAGATGGAGTCCTATAGACTTCATATGGTTTAAGGGCCAGTCACGTGATCTTTCGGGTCGTGACAAAGTTGGTATGAGAGCGTTAGGTTTTACCTTCGGAGCGTAGGATGACCCTTGGTTGATGGAATAGGTGACTAAAGTAGAGTGACGTACCGTGAGTATGTTCCGCGGCATATTTACGACACGCCACTCCACTTAAGGAGCCTTAGGATGTACATTTCTTTGCTCAGTATCATATTCATTCCTGATCTAGCTTCATCGGTACCAGTTATGGTTTTGCCGCCACGATTACGGGCAAGGAGAGCTACGGCTAGAGTTGCGGTCAGCATGAGCTCGTTACAAATGAGGACTGACCAGGGAGTGATTCTGGCGACACACGATTGCAGAGATGCGTCTTTTGATTGTGTTTTGCGCCACGAGCGTTGGATAGATCGTTGTATGAGATTACTCGGATGTGCGGATTAGCACCAGAGGATTGTGCCACTGACAGAGGCCAGCCAGATATTGATGACCGTTGGTGTATTGCTACTCATAATTATTGATGCACGGTTCAGCGTGCAGACGAGTGAGCCAGTTATTGCTGCGAACGATGAGATATCGTCCCAGATGTTGGAACTATTGCAGTATGAGATTGTATTTGTTGGTGTATATGCCCTAGAGGCCATTACTGTATCATACTAGTATGTATATTACTTGATGGAAGCTTGGGATATTCACAGTTGTACAGACAATCTTTCTCAATATAGTTGTATGCAACTTGGTTTGTCTCTGCATTAATGTGTACATGTGTGTTTATTTATTACATCACCTATACGCATTAGTAGAGCCCTTAGGATCTTTGCTTGATTACCGGCGTTGTGATGGCGATCACACTCGTGGGGGCTGGGTAATCCACAAGCACATCCTTATACACGTCCCTAGTCGTGGGAGTATCGAGATAGGGCATCGATGCTCCGGAGTAGACTAGCGTATGCGCTTCTCATCCCAGCACGGGAGACGGTCTGTCCCACAGCCGTCGGTACGTTGTACTTGAGATAGTATGCTGGTGCTCGTTAGGTTACGAGTACACTTGACAGGACTCATCGGGAACTGATGGTTGGTATTATACCTATCGTCGGTTATCAGTTCCCAGGTGACATGAGTACAGCTTAGTCCGCTGACTTGACACTGTCACTTCGCCTAGAGTGTGTTCCCACTGTTCTTTGATTACTACCCTACCACGACTTTACTGAGTCGTGCAAACAGGTAGTAGTTGGGAGCAGTCCCGAAGCCCTTGGAGGCAGTGACGGTTAGACAGGATTCGTCTCTCCCGGTATTGGGGGTTGACATCGCGCTGTGTCTAGGAGAGCCATTACACGAGTAGTCCCTGGCCAAGGCAAGCGAGATATACTGGTAGGTTCCAGTGTTATCTCAGGGTGTTCTGGGCTTCACTCCGACACGACTTGTACCGCTATTAGGGGTCTGACGCTTGCCGCCCCCCTAGGCCCGACATGCGATGTATCAGACGAACAGACCGGACTGTACGGAGATTGTCACATACAGACTCAGTAGGAGTTCGGGTGGGTTTACCTCATCGGCCTTCTTATCGACATCTACCTGGGGACCGTTAAGTACAGCTAGTGCCGCTTGCGGTCTGTGGTTAAACCCACTGCCAGCGTAGTGTCGAGTCTTTAGAGTCCCACACAGAGAGTTTCCCTGCACAGAGCGAAACGTGTAGAGGCCGTATGGTTTTACGGCAGGGTTGCGATCACTTACGTACACTTGTGTGCGTATGGTGTTCGGGCAGGCAATACTAGTGGGCTTTGGTTTAAGCCGGATCCTAGTATTGCATGGATGGATTTGTTTTGTCTTCTGCGCATCCGCATTCTACGGAATACGGATGCAGGTGTGTATGCACAGTTTTCCGGAGCGATGAAGGAAGAGGTGCCTCATTAGGGTTTTGGCAGTTGGTTCGGCCAAAACCGCTATGTGGCAGGCTCATTAGGGTTTTCGACAGTTCGTTTGGTCAAAACCATTATGAGCCGGGGACATTATTTACTAATCCTTTCATTGATAATTTTGTTATGGCTAATTACATTGACCATTTGACCATCTTGACTTTGTTGACCATTTGACCAAAGTTGACTTGGATCTTCTTAGAAGATCTAAAGTATTCTTTGGTTTTCTTTTTCTTTTGTTATGATAATGGTCATGTCATTTGTAGCCATCACCTTTATCTTGATGGGATTAGTAATCATAATGTTTGTGCATTATTGCAACCATGGTTAGCTTTTCTCTTGGTTAAGCTTTTCATTTGCTCATTCTCATTCTCTCTCTTGAAATGAGAAGCTCCATGGTTGCTAGAAAACTCCTTCTTCTTCCTCCTCTTTATTTCTCCTTTGATCTCATGTGTTGAGAGAAAAAGGATTCCATTTGACAAACACATCCATACATCTTCTCTACACATCCTAGGGCTTCTAGATTAGCAATCTCCTTGCCCTAGTTACCTCGGCTTGAGGTGGAGCTCGGTGTACATCTCTCGGGTGGATCGTCTTCGACTCAAGGAGGCCGCGGAGGTGACCGAAGTCCGGATCAACCATTGAGCAAGCAAAGAGAAGAACAACAAGAAGAGAAGAACATCAAAGAAGAACAACAACAACAAGAGAAGGAGTTCAAGTTGAGGTATAACCCCTAACCGAGTAGATACATCTTATGTTAGGATGCTAGTGTATTGTTTAGCAAAGATCCGGCTTTTACGGTCCATGTTACAAAGTCCAGAAAATTTTTTGTTTTACCGTTTCCGCAACCCCGAAAGTACCGGGAGAGGTAACGTGGACCTAACAGTGGTATCAGAGCCAAACTAACCATAATCTAGCTTGGTAGTAAAGTGTATCGAAGTTCGAAACGGAAAAATCGAAAAATCAAGTTATAAAAACCCGAGTTTCTGTTAAAATTTTTTCTGGTCAAAACAAAATTTGTTATACTCCAAAAATCATCTCAGGGTTTTTAGAAGAAAGCCACCAAAAACGAGCCAGCAACTCGACCAAAGCGCCGCGTTTCTGCAGCAATAGCAAGCTATTGCCGCGGAACCACGGCCATCTTGGTGAGTTGCTGGGTCGTTTTTGGTGCAGAGTGTTTCTGACTTGGTTCTAGGATTTTTAAGATATATTATATGTGCCCAGATTTTCCAGAATAGAAATTTGTTTTTGGGGGCCTATAATTCCGTAATTTTTTCCGAACTTCACTACACTTTGACTATGTTGGTTATATCTGTGATGTTCTTATGTATTGAACGTCGGCTAATCGCTATATGTCGATTAGTCGAGGTTATACATATCTGTGATCTGTGTTGTTGATGGTTTGTGTATATGAACTCGTTGGATTGTCGCGGATGAATAGCCGGGGTGGATGTGAGATGAGAGTTTCTTTTTCTTTCATTCATGTAATAAATTTGTAAATTGATGTAATATTATTTGTTTGGCCGCACAACCGGGTCGGGGTTGTAGCCGTCATTGTATAATTCTTTTTGCTGTTTATGCTCCTAGGATAGACCCATGGAGGGGGTGCACAAACTACCGGGTATCTCGAAGTGCCGAGTGGCCTACTCACGGCGCTGAGGGAGGTTGCTTCGCTTCGGATACTTGGCGGGTAGTTTGCCGCACCCGTAGGGGTCTTGGGTGGGGTTTTTGGCTATTCATCACGACCGTGTAATCCGCTTTTCGTTGCAGGCTCGAACGAATCGCGGGTTCCTAGTATATCCAAAGTGTTCATCTGTGATCTGGATTGGCTATCATTGCTATATTGTTATATATAATAACTATTTAGGCGTTGCTTATGTTTTACAGCCGCGCTAGCCCAGCCCCCGCTCTGTCGTTAGTTAAGTAACCTAACGGGTGATGACGGGGCCCCGTGGCGAATGCGAATGGCATAAGCGTACGTCATATTTTGGTTGTTTTCTGCAATGGTAGGATTTAAATGATGGGACGCATTAAAAGAACTAATGAAAGAAAATAAACCTAAAAGACGTTGTTGGAACAAGTTTTTCAAAAAGCTGTTATTGCAAGGACATTCATTTTTGTTTTGCATCGAGGTATTCGGTTATGAATGCCCAGCACCTCAGTCGACGAGTCAAGGGCCGAGATCCCTTCATCGGGAGTGACCCCTTGGACAAAAATTTGCGTCAGGGTAATAACTTCACTATAGTCGATCATTCTTGCTTTGCATCGAGGTATTCAGTTTGGAATATCCTGCACCTCATTCGACGAGGAAAGAGCCGAGATCCCTTCACCGGGAGTGACCTCTTTAGCAAAAGTTTTCGCCACTATATTTTCAAAAAGGTGTATCACGTTCCTTCAACGATATCAAGTTCATTACGTTAACGGGTTTTCGCCAAAACCCAGTCGTAGCCCTCCGTCGTTTCGGATTAATATTGCTTAGTATTCGTGCTACGTATTTCGTGCTCAGCCGAGGCGTAGTGAACGGTAGCTATGTAATATTTTTCCGTAGGATACAAAGTGATTGGTTAGGACAGTCGTGCGGTCATTTTGGCTCAGTCAAGGACTCGTATGGGTGGGTCTAATGCAGTCAAGATAATGACGGGTTGAACTTGACTAGGATCTTTTGATATGTTGGCTCAGTCAAGGTCACTTGGATCCTAGGGGCAAAAACCACATCGGGAGTTTCAAAAGAACCGAAACTTGCAGATTTAGCATACCTTCTGGAGTGTGGTGACTAGAGTGGATTCCATCTAGGTTATCACACAATGACAGTTGGATCCCGATCACACTGATGAGTTGGTTTACTCTCGGGAGATTATTTCACTTAACGATCAATGCTATAAACCTAGTAGGTGTCTAGAAAGGTGTTAGCGGGGCTACGCCCCCAGGGAATAGAGGTTCTTTAATTAAGGAACTTCGCGAAAGCGTTGGAAAACCTCCCTCGAAGTACCGACACTAGCCTGGCTGAAAGGTTAAGCAAGTATTGTGACGTGAATTAAAACCCGGCTAGTTCTTCTTTTAAAAAGGTTTTAAGAAGAATTTGAGTAAACAGTGGGAGACATCCTGGTTAGATAAATTAATAAACCAATCTAATCTTGCAAGAGCATACGCTGAGTGTTTCTTTTCTCTCTCTCCAGGCAGCAACCTTTTCACGCCCTAATCAAGATAATAAAATGTATCGCTTGACCGATCCGAATTCTTATTCGGGACTGGGAAAAGTTGGTTCAGCTCTAACTTGTGACAACAGTCATGAGTATGAGAATGGGAAAGAGGAAAGTATGGATTTCCAGGATACCCAGTTGAAGAAGAAGCATGGTTTTGCATCTACTTCAGGTGTTCTTGTAATTGAGAACTGTTTTACGGTCAGCCCTACCTCCTGGGTACTTGATACCGGATCAGGATCTCATATCTATAATTTATTGCAAGGACAGAGAAAAAGTAGGAAAGTTGCACCGGGTGATATGTCGCTCAGAGTAGCGAACGGAGCACAAGTTAATGCGGCAGCCGTCGGTGAATATCACCTAGTATTGCCTAATGGCAAGACTATGATTTTGAACGATTGCTACTATGTACCCTCCATGGTTTGCAACATCATATCAGTTTCTTTACTCGGTAAAGATGGATATAACTTTGTTCTTGAAAAGAATATCATGAACATTTACGTTCATAAGGTACTGGTTGCAGAGGGTACACTGTGTAATGGTATCTACGTTCTAAATCAGAATACAGTTCTCAATATACAAAACACACGCAAGAGAAAGAATTCAGATACGAATGAATCCTACATGTGGCATTGTAGACTTGGTCATATCGGAGAGAAAAGACTGAGTAAGCTGCATAAAGATGGACTCTTGAATGCGTTCGAGTTTTCATCTTATGAAACTTGTCAGTTCTGTCTCAAAGGGAAGATGACCAAATCTCCGTTCACCGGACATGGAGAAAGGGCAGCAGAGCTCTTGGGACTCGTACACAGTGATGTATGCGGTCCGATGTCTATACATGCAAGGGGTGGGTTCTCTTACTTCATCACATTCACTGACGATCTCTCTAGGTTCGGATTTGTGTATCTGATGAAACACAAATCTGAAGCTTTTGAGAAATTCAAGGAATTTAGAAACGAAGTAGAGAACCAGACAGGCAAAAGTATGAAGATCCTCCGGTCTGACAGGGGAGGGGAGTACTTAAGCACGGAATTCCTAGACTACTTAAAAGAGAATCGTATTCTCTCTCATCTTACTCCTCCTTATACACCACAGCACAACGGTGTATCGGAGAGGAGGAATCGTACCCTTCTGGATATGGTTCGCTCCATGATGAGTAATGCCGAGTTGCCTCTTTCATTTTGGGGACATGCGCTGTTGACAGCTGCATATCTATTGAACGATGTTCTGTCTAAATCTGTGCCTAAGACACCGTTCGAGATATGGAATGGTAAGAAGCCGTATCTTAAATGCATTAAGATATGGGGTTGTCCGGCCTATGTAAAAGTACAAAATCCGGACAAACTTAAGGCACGTTCAGTTCTATGTAAATTTGTGGGATATCCTAAGAACTCCGCAGGATATCTGTTCTACCACACCGAGGAACAGAAGGTGTTTGTATCTCGCCACGCCACTTTTTTAGAGTGGCAATTTCTTGCAAAAGAAACAAGTGGGAGTTCGGTAGAACTGGAAGAAATTCAGCGACCACAAAATGAAACTGAAAATTTGACAGAACCTCAGAATTCAATAACCCCAGAAGAACCTCCGCCACTCCGCAGATCTGGTAGGATTTCTCATCCGCCCGAGAGATACTACGGTTTTCTCATTGACGGGGATCGAGAGGATTGCATCTTGGAAGAAGATGACCCTACCAGTTTCAGGCAGGCCATTATCAGTAGGGACTCTGATAAGTGGCAGGAAGCAATGCAATCCGAAATGGAGTCCATGTACGCCAATAAAGTGTGGACCTTGGATATTGCTCCACCTGGGGTAAAACCCGTTGGATGCAAATGGATCTACAAAAGGAAACTTGGTGTAGATGGGCAGGTGGAAATCTATAAAGCTAGACTCGTTGCAAAAGGTTTTCGTCAAAGACCTGGTTTGGACTACGATGAAACTTTTTATCCGGTGGCTATGCTCAAATCCATTCGGATCCTACTTGCCATTGCTGCCTTCCATGACTATGAAATCTGGCAGATGGATGTTAAAACGGCTTTCCTGAACGGCTGTTTGGAAGAGTGCGTTTACATGGATCAACCAGAAGGTTTTGTAGACAGTGGGAGCAGCGGAAAGGTGTGCAAGTTGCATAAATCCATTTATGGATTAAAGCAGGCATCGCGGAGCTGGAACATCTGTTTTGATGAGGCAATCAAGTAATTTGATTTCATCAAGAACGAAGATGAACCCTGTGTTTATAAGAAGATTGTAGGACGAACTGTCGTATTCCTAGTCTTGTACGTGGACGACATTCTTTTGATAGGAAATGATATTCCTATGCTACAATCGGTCAAGCTATTTTTGTCACAAAGGTTCTCCATGAAAGACCTGGGTGATGCCTCGTACATTCTGGGGATCAAGATCTATAGAGATAGATCCAAGAAACTATTGGGACTTTCGCAGTCCAGGTACATAGAGACCGTACTAAAGAGATTTAGTATGGAGGGTTCCAAGCGTGGTAACATACCCGCATTGCACGGAATTACCCTCTCCAAGAAGATGTCTCCTAAGACTGACGAGGAGAGGGTTCGCATGAGCACTATACCCTACGCTTCGGCGGTAGGATCTATAATGTATGCGATGCTATGTACAAGACCAGATGTAGCTTACACGCTGAGCACGGTAAGCCGGTATCAGTCAGACCCAGGGGAGGACCACTGGACAGCAGTGAAGAACATTCTCAAGTACCTGAGAAGGACTAAGGAGATGTTCCTGGTTTATGGTAATGGAGACCTCAGGGTCGAGTCCTTTACCGATTCAAGCTTCCAGAGTGACAAAGATGACAGCAAGTCTGTCTCGGGTTTTGTGCTTACCCTCAATGGAGGGGCGGTATGTTGGAGGAGTTCCAAGCAGGATACCGTCGCAGACTCGACGATGGAGGCTGAATACATTGCTGCAAGCGATGCCGCAAAAGAGGCGGTCTGGATGAAGAAGTTCATTAGTGAACTTCAGGTGGTTCCGTCCATTATTGACCCAATACCTCTGTATTGCGATAACAATGGGGCTATAGCTTTAGCGAAGGAACCAAGGTCCCATCAGAAATCCAGGCACATCTTAAGGCGGTATCACCTGATCAGGGAGATCATTGATCGACAGGAGATCGAGGTGCGGACAGTGGACACAAAGGACAACACTGCGGACCCATTCACGAAGGCTTTACCCAAGACTCAGTTCGAGCGGCTGATCGAGATGATAGGTCTTCGATACGCCAGTACATGGCCTTAGTGCCAGTGGGAGATTGTTGGTGTATATGCCCTAGAGGCCATTACTGTATCATACTAGTATGCATATTACTTGATGGAAGCTTGGGATATTCACAGTTGTACAGACAATCTTGCTCAATATAGTAGTATGCTACTTGGTTTGTCTCTGCTTTAATGTGTATATGTGTGTTTATTTATTACATCACCTATACGCATTAGTAGAGCCCTTAGGATCTTTGCTTGATTACCGGCGTTGTGATGGCGATCACACTCGTGGGGGCTGGGTAATCCACAAGCACATCCTTATACACGTCCCTAGTCGTGGGAGTATCGAGATAGGGCATCGATGCTCCGGAGTAGACTAGCGTATGCGTTTCTCATCCCAGCACGGGAGACGGTCTGTCCCACAGCCGTCGGTACGTCGTACTTGAGATAGTATGCGGGTGCTCGTTAGGTTACGAGTACACTGGACAGGACTCGTCGGGAACTGATGGTTGGTATTATATCTATCGTCAGTTATCAGTTCCCAGGTGACATTAGTACAGCTTAGTCCGCTGACTTGACACTGTCACTTCGCCTCGAGTGTGTTCCCACTGTTCTTTAATTACTACCCTACCACGGCTCTACTGAGTCGTGCAAACAGGTAGTAGTTGGGAGCAGTCCCGAAGCACTTGGGGGCAGTGACGGTTAGACAGGATTCGTCTCTCCCGGTATTGGGGGTTGACATCGGGCTGTGTCTAGGAGAGCCATTACACGAGTAGTCCCTTGCTAGGGCAAGCGAGATATACTGGTAGGTTCCAGTGTTATCTCAGGGTGTTCTGGGCTTCACTCCGACACGACTTGTACCGCTATTAGGGGTCTGACGCTTGCCGCCCCCCTAGGCCCGACATGCGATGTATCAGACGAACAGACCGGACTGTACGGAGATTGTCACATACAGACTCAGTAGGAGTTCGGGTGGGTTTACCTCATCGGCCTTCTTACCGACATCTACCTGGGGACCGTTACGTACAGCTAGTGCCGCTTGCGGTCTGTGGTTAAACCCACTGCCAGCATAGTGTCGAGTCTTTAGAGTCCCACACAGAGAGTTTCCCTGCACTGAGCGAAACGTGTAGAGGCCGTATGGTTTTACGGCAGGGCTGCGATCACTTACGTACACTTGTGTGCGTATGGTGTTCGGGCAGGCAATACTAGTGGGCTTTGGTTTAAGCCGGATCCTAGTATTGCATGGATGGATTTGTTTTGTCTTCTGCGCATCCGCATTCTATGGAATACGGATGCAGGTGTGTATGCACAGTTTTCCGGAGCGATGAAGGAGGAGGTGCCTCATTAGGGTTTTGGCAGTTGGTTCGGCCAAAACCGCTATGTGGCAGGCTCATTAGGGTTTTCGACAGTTCGTTTGGTCAAAACCATTATGAGCCGGAGACATTATTTACTAATCCTTTCATTGATAATTTTGTTATGGCTAATTACATTGACCATTTGACCATCTTGACTTTGTTGACCATTTGACCAAAGTTGACTTGGATCTTCTTAGAAGATCTAAAGTATTCTTTGGTTTTCTTTTTCTTTTGTTATGATAATGGTCATGTCATTTGTAGCCATCACCTTTATCTTGATGGGATTAGTAATCATAATGTTTGTGCATTATTGCAACCATGGTTAGCTTTTCTCTTGGTTAAGCTTTTCATTTGCTCATTCTCATTCTCTCTCTTGAAATGAGAAGCTCCATGGTTGCTAGAAAACTCCTTCTTCTTCCTCCTCTTTATTTCTCCTTTGATCTCATGTGTTGAGAGAAAAAGGATTCCATTTGACAAACACATCCATACATCTTCTCTACACATCCTAGGGCTTCTAGATTAGCAATCTCCTTGCCCTAGTTACCTCGGCTTGAGGTGGAGCTCGGTGTACATCTCTCGGGTGGATCGTCTTCGACTCAAGGAGGCCGCAGAGGTGACCGAAGTCCGGATCAACCATTGAGCAAGCAAAGAGAAGAACAACAAGAAGAGAAGAACATCAAAGAAGAACAACAACAAGAAGAGAAGGAGTTCAAGTTGAGGTATAACCCCTAACCGAGTAGATACATCTCATGTTAGGATGCTAGTGTATTGTTTAGCAAAGATCCGGCTTTTACGGTCCATGTTACAAAGTCCAGAAAAATTTTTGTTTTACCGTTTCCGCAACCCCGAAAGTACCGGGATAGGTAACGTGGACCTAACAGTATTAAGAGATGATAGATGTCGCTAGTCATCCGAGGATGAGAGACTAGGACATGTGGATCGTTCGCTACCCCGACGCGAGTTCATCAGATAGATTGATTCCAGCTGAGACGACTTCACGCAGAGACGTTGAGAGTCGATAGAGACGATCGAATGTCAGAAACCTATTATTCCAAGTTTAAAGTATTCGGAAAGACATGCAAGCAATTCTATGGTCTCTCTAGAAGAATGAAACCCTAACTCGACTTAATGACCGTATGAAAGCCTTTGAACCTTAGGGTTTGCGGGAGTTCTGCGGCGTCATTAGTGAGGCTTGGGTTTGCCCTTCTACGGCTGGACCACCGATGCTGTGGTATGTACTCGATACTATTATACTGTACCCAAGATGTTGAGCTCTTGGGGGACTATGAGGATTCGACGAATTGATCGGATGGCTCGACTTAATTCGGATGCTAATCGGTGAGATGCATTTCTTGGGAGACTCCAGATACGAGGATAGCCATTGGAGCTCAGTCCATGCAGCCACGACGAGACGAGTCCGAAGCAGTCGACATTAGAGAAAAGTGGAGTAAGAGGTTCATACCAGGTCTGGAAAAGATGATGTTCCACTCCGCCGACATCAGAGATGATATGCGCATGCCGAGGCACTGTACTTGGATATACTTTCCAGAAGTAGTCGTGATGAGTATGCAGCCGTTCCGGAGCAAGAAACATATATAGTAAAGGACGATGACTTCCGGACAGTTAGGCAGAGACGAGACTTGGAAGAGACCTTTAGCAGGATTCCTTCCAGGATACTGCTGCAATGATATTTGCACCCAGGATTAGATGTGTCACGTGAATTCAGAGAGCCAGAGGCCAACGCCGGTGACATGCTGCTTGACGAGTGGTCGTGAGGATTGACCGAGAGATGACCAGAGAAGTGCCAAAACGGAATCGTCCCCGTTAGCACACCTGACAGGGCCGATGAGCCGATGGATCGTGAGATTGGTAATCCACAGAGAAGACTTGGACCCAGGAGTGGTCATTGATACGCACACCAGTAGGCCAGAGTTCAGGATCGTCGACAGGATATGCTACGAGTAACCGCGACAGTTGGCCAGAAATTCTTGGAGGACGCGCTTGAGCAGGACTATTCCGCCATACTTGTTTCGGTATTTTGGGCGATTTATTCGCATGATTTAGTTTTGATGATTGGGTTTCATGATATGTGTTTTCATGCACCATGGTTGTACTTACTGAGTATTTACGATTTTTAAACAGTTGTTTCACTTGATATCGTTTTCGTGCCTTGGTTTCACATGTTTGTGATTTTATGGGATTTAGACATTTGAGTTGATTTGTGCATATGCACGCACACGATTTGGTTCCTGCACTCTGTATAGTTTATATATGCTTGCAGTGCAGTGATACGCCTTTTGTGCACTTAGATGCACTGGACTTCGATTTCGATTGTGATACTCGATATTTGTTTTGTGCACCTTGTGCACCTGATTGGATTTTGCGCATGTTCGGCACTTGATATTGGATTTCATGATTTTGTGCATAATGAATGCACCTGGTTTTGATTTTCGTGCATGTTGAGCGAATGTTTGAGAAGCGATTTCGGTGCACACAGATGCACTAAATCGAGATTCTTCGTGCTTGTCAGATGCACCTGATTTTGCTGTCAGGCACCCACGTTGCCCATGACAGATGTTTCGTGCACACCCGATGCACTTAGATGTTGTTTCTGTGCGCATGTATGGCACATATATGGATTTTGATTTCCGTGCGCACCAGACGCACGTAGTATTCATATGCGAATTTTGGGATTGATTTGTTATACAGAAGTATGTTTTTATGATATTTGCTATGTGTTTTCATACTGAGCAGGACTAATCAGATGACAGTACCTAAGTATATTTTGCATGCATTGATAGATTTTGAAGGGATTTCCAAAAGCGAGCTATAGTCTCAGTATTTACCTATGTGTCTGATATGACACGAAATGTTTTAAAACAATGAAACCCTTCTAAATTGTTTCCAAAACGGCGGAACGTACATATTAAAACAAAGGATATATACGTATATGGCTAGTTTCTTGTAAGAGACTTCCGCCACTGTGCAGTGTTATGCGCATTGCACAGCAACTTTAAAAGATTTGGCATGCATTTCCTTCAGATATTTACATGTATAGATTTGATATTTACATGTATAGTTCTGATTTATATCATATTGGTTTGCTTTGGATTTGGCATTCGTGTCCTTACCATAACTCCGATGATTGCGGGATGCTTGACGGAGTTTTGTTTTTGAGTTATCTGCTCATTACTCATGAGCATGCATTGCGCTAGGATGCGTTTTATGTATTGATGATTTCGGAGCCCCGACGACTTGGACATTCTATTGAAATGTTTTAGAATTTGGGGGTTTAAATTTAAATTCGGGGAACGAATTTCTTTAAGGGGGGAAGATTGTAACATTTCAAAAAAAATAAAATATTATTTTTGGGAATTTTTATAATTTAATATTATTTTAATGAATATTTTAATATTTCGGTATAATTAAATACAGATAAATGGGAAAAAATTATGGAAAATTCTAAAATATGGTATTTTATGGAATTATGCCATTTTTAAGTTTTTATGATTAATTATATGCTAATTTAGTGCTAATCGCGATTAAAAATCGCTAATCGGTTTTTAAGCATTTTTGTGCAAAACATGCACATATCATTTTTTTGTTTTACACTTGTGCATTTCTACCATGTTACCTTGGTTTTACTATTGGTGTGAGAAGGATTTGGGTTAATGAAATTGGAAAAGAAAAGAAAAGAAAGGGAAAAAGGATATTATATTGAGGTATGGGTGCGAAAGAGTAGGTGAGGGTGTTGGCTTGGCCATTTCCCTTCATTCCTTCACTCATTTCTCTCCCTCTTCCTTCATTTGCTGCTGTTGCTCCTGCTCTTCACCTCCTTCCCCTCTTCACCTCCTCAAAACACATCCAAAAACACCTCAAAACCCTATCCCCACTTCACAAAAATTGTTCCCAAGCTCACTAGCTACACATTGGACCAAGAATGTCTTCATTTTGGCGCTGTTGAGGATTCATGAGGGTCTTATGAGGTAATTTCTTCACAATTAGAGTGTTATTGCTTGTGCTTAAGCTTCAATTCAAGTTTCATATCGATATCGTGTAATTTGGTGTATTTTGGACCAACTTAGAGAGGGTTAGGATAAAGTTGAGATGTTGCTTTGCAATTGGACTTAAATGGTGACCTTAGACCCTATATTGACCAAAACACTGGCCTAGCACAACCTGAAACCCAAAAATACGGAATTACAGAACTTTTCATGTCGGTTTGTGTGATCTGTGAAGGTGTTCTGGAATCTGGAAGAACCCGGAGGCACCAAAAATAAAATTGAGCTGACAGTGAGTCGTGCAGGCACCTAGGAAGCTACCACCAAGACCCGAGCCCCTAACTCAAACCTACGGCCTCAGATTTAAGCATTCTGGCCGCAATTTGCGGCCAAAGTAGAAGAGAATCGGTCCATTTTTGTTCCAGGGCTCATTTTGCACTAAATTAGACCCCTCCTATATGCAGTTTTGGCTAATTGTCATCTGGGGAAAATCTGGGAGCATTTTTGTGTGTTTTAGGAGATGTTTTCCGTATTTTTAAATGCACTTTCTTGATATTTGGATTTGTATTTGGTTGTCGGGTGTTCGTACATCGACAACAGGGGTTGTTTGTTGGATTTGCATGTTTGGGCCATAGGTTCCAACCTATGAGCACACTGTGCGCTGTATCGGTTTTCTGCCTTGATTTTCATACGCATTGCTATGGTTGATCATTGTAGGTACCTTCACATGGATTTCGAGGCGACGGAGCATGGCGTTATCGACACCGACACGCAGGATACAGGTGAGTAGATTTATATCTACGGGGAGAAGTCGGGTGGATGGCGTATAGCACCCCCGCAATTCGTGGTGATGTATACGAATACGTATACACACATATATTGATTGTATGTTGTTGAGATTATTGATGATAAAGATGGATATTTGGTATTTTTGGATTGGTTTAGTGTAGTTGCGAAACCCTAGAATAGTGGTCGCACTAACACACGCACGCACACACATACTTGCATACATTCCTTCTTTCATATGTGCGTATATGGGAAAATATATTTATGTGTTCACATGGGTATGGGACTATGTGTTCATATACTGGATTTGAGGATAGTATTTGGGATTTGAGATGAGTCGATGAGATTGGGCTTGAGGCCAGGAGATCGGTGATGTGATTTGGTTCGTATTGAGATACGACATGATGTTTTCGCGGGTCTTTTGGCGTAGTGATTCTTACACCTGCATGCATACTTAGGCGGTATCAGTATTGTACTAGACGTAGATCAGTACCCCGATCATGATATTTGATAAAGAGGATACCAGATGATTAGTATGATGAATGTTATATTGACCCGTACCCAGATTTGGGATGCCGTACGACGGATTTACGTACGAGCTATATATTGATGATTGATCCGCACTCTTGACTTGGGATGTCTGATTATAGATGTGGTATCGGATATGATATTATTGATGCGGGATCACCGACTATACATATACAGGTATATATATGTATCGACTCAGATGTTAGGCGGTTTCCTTACCTGTAGTTCAGCTTGTTAGTTCAGCCGTATAGTTTAGTGTAGTTGTTAGATTAGATTAGACTCCTACCTATTTCAAAACTAGCGGGTCGTGGGTATTTTAAAAGACAGGTCAAGGGATCTACGGATATTTCAAAAGACGTATCCTTTCTTAAAACCACCGTAGCCCCTATTTTCAAAACCCCACGATTCGTGTTATTTCAAATGGCACCATTGTTTAATATTTAGCTCCCGCTCATTTTGGTTGCTCGCTCCGCATCGCATACTTACATTGTTATTTCATATTGCATTGTTGACATCGTGCTGTTAGGACACCAGCACCATTACCGATGATGCGTATGTACCACGTACACTTACTTGCCGGCTCACACACATCTTCATCGGTAATTTCCATGTCACGTACACCTTAGAAAATATTATTGCTTGACATAGCCTGTTAGCTAATAGTTTAGACATGATATTAGTGTACTTGCATTATATGTTAGTTTAGACATTGTAGTTATTACCTGCTACTTCATGCATACTGTTATTCATTGTTATGCCGCATTAATGGATTCCCATGCATATATTCACTATTTTACGTGTTATTGAGGTTTTGGATTCGGATTTCCATGAGATTTTCTGGATTTGGAGGAAGACCGCAAAAACATAAATAAACATTTTCTCTCTTTTAAAATAAAAAAAGTGCGGTTTTCCTATGATGTATGAGTCGTCCATCATGAGTTTGCTGATGGATTTCGAGACCCGATTCGAGGAGACGGATGAACCGTTTCGGGTACATGGTGGACCCGGTAAGGTACCCCGGGGCAAGAAGCGCATGATGATGACGATGTAAGCCTGGCAGGGGAGCACTACCTACCGGTGATTTTACCCGACGCGTCGGATATCCGGAGGATACCGCCGTGGTATTGAGATTGATGGTAGGGGCCGGTCTGGACTGACGGCGCCCTGGTTATTGAGACTGAGACATTGAGATTTCGAGATAATGAGGTACTGATATTTGATGATACAGGCCAGTCCGGATAGCCAGAGCCTGAGATATTGAGATATTGGGATTTATGTTTTGTGTCGATGCTAGACACTGTTTATGCTGATTTCATTTATGTTACCTCATTTTAAAAATGCAGAAATCTCACTAAGTTATGAAAGCAGTTCCTTCAGTATATGTATTCTGTTTTCATGCATTCATACATCATCCATATGATATATTGTTATCTGAGGCACTGACACGAGAACTTGGTATTACTGTCGTTTAGAAGTATACCCAAGCCATTGCTATAGGCTGTTGGTTATTTTTTTGAGGATGTATATTGATCGTATGACCTAGGATTGCGTCATACATGCGATTTCTGTTCATAGATGTTTTCTATTCACAAGTCGGCAACTCACCCCCGTTGTGCCACAGTTTCTTGCAGGTTCTGCCGTACAGGTTCCATTGCGGCATTTTTGGCACACTGCTTCCTTGCGGGTGAATTGCATTTTGTAGGTCGGTTCTTTTGCATCAAGAACCACCATTGTACTTGTATTATTCATTGTATCTAGAATTCCATCAACCAAAACTTGTATATTGTTTCAGACATAGACATTAGTGATGTATTATTCGACCTTAGAGTCACGCTTAGTAGTATTGCGGTTTTCATGCTTATTGGGTTTCTGTTGAGTTTGATCCTCGCCATTCGGCGTTGTATATTATATTGGTTGCGTGGTTGTGACCGTCGATTGACGAAGAGCTAGCTCCTGCTTGGGGATGCCTTTCATCATTGCATATATATATTTTTCTTGTTGTACCCCGTTCGGGGCCAGTATTTACAAAAGAGACTCTGCCGAAATTTTTAGAAAAGACCGTACATTTTTAAAATGCATATTCGGCTTAGTTATTTAAAAACCTTGACTTCAAAACATGTTTTCTTTACCTATTAAAAACCATTTTTCTTTATTTATCCTTAAAATGGTTTTAGATTTCTGGGCTTTTGGCTTACTTGGATCAGATGGAGTCCAATAGACTTCATATGGTTCAAGGGCCAGTCACGTGCTCTTTCGGGTCGTGACAACCTTGTATGGAGTATATAATCAGAACCGATAAATCTCATGGTGGTTGCGCAAATATCATATCAAGGAAACCGGGTTTTTCAATGTTTGCATAATTTCATGAACTCCCGCGGTTCCCAAATCCAGAAATCATCATGTGAAATCCAAATAACAATGCGCAAATCCAGGAATAAATATATGCGATATATCTGAAATGCGAGCATATAAATGAGAATATGTAGCTAAAACCAGATGTATGCGAAACCAATGAGGTACAACTAAGTAACATCAGTAAAGTTAAATATATGATTGCAACTGAATATGTGTAACATATAGATGTAGCAATGTTTAGGTATCTACCTATAAGAACTGATGTCGTATACCCCCCTGGGTATAAGAAGAATATGCGTAAGATATCCCCCCGGTATAAGTAAAATATGTAAAAGGTATACCGGTAAGCTAGATGTCATATGTGACAAGCAATAGTATCTATAAGGGGTTGTGTGTGATATGGAAATTATTGACGGTGTGTGTGTAGCATACAATCCATGCTCGTGCAACATGAACCGTCAATAATATGTGCAGTGTCCTACGGCTGCTAGTCACAGTATAACTATATCAAGGAAATAAAGTAAAGGCACAATTCTACAATGACGTAGAATGTGCGACAGGTATTTGAATCCTAGCCCAGACGCATAACGCCATGCGGGCGATTCCCCTGTAGATGTTAAATCTACTCACCTACACTCCACGCTAGGTGAATCCTACCATCTGCTCCCTCTGTAGTAGTGTCCGTAGTCCCTGGCTGCAAACCTGCAAATAAGACACGGAAATCATATATAAGCCAAATATCTCGCAAAACGCGATATCGAACCAAAACGAGAAACTCGCGTCGCGAACCAAACGCGCGTGTGCACGATACGTTGAAACGTGTGTATACGCGTCTAAACCCATCGCGACACGCCGCGATACGCTGGATCACAGAACCCACTCACGTATCGCGCGTATCGCGCAAACACAACGGACACAAAAACGATATATTGTCCCAGATTTTCCTACAGGTCAAATCTTACAAAACTAGACATGCCAAAACACTATAATACACTGCAGACAACCATTCCCAAAACCCCAGCACCCCACTCCCCTTCCTGGCCGCAATTTGCGGCCAGAATGAATTAATTGGCGGCCTGGGTAGGGAGAGGATGGCTCGTGTTTTTGTGGTGGTATCTATACCAAGTGTACATGCTCCAGTCTTCTCAATTTTATCCTGAAGTGTCTGGGTCAATAGCAGATCACAGAGTGTCACAATGTCACTTTAAAAACGCTAATTTTGCACAAAACGTAAACCCTATGGTATTTTAGTGTAATCTGGGTTATTTCTCAGTTGAAGTGGCCCTAATAACACTTAAATAGGTAGGGTTAACCAACACAATCATCACTTAAACAACATTCCACACAAATCACCTTAATTAGCACTAAACTAGCTAATTTAACACTAATCGAAGCAAATTAACACACAAGCTAAGCAAACAAGGGAAAGGGTTCAGAAATATACCCTAGAGAACCCAAAGAAGTAGGAGAAGAAGTGTATGGGGGAGGAAGAGCTTCTGCAAGTGCTGGGGTTCCTGTTGCTGATGCTGCCCTCTGCTGCTGCTGCCCTCTGCTGCTGCTGCTCTCTGCTGTTGCTGCTGCTGCTCTCTTGTGCTGCTGCTGTTGCTAGGCTGATGTTGTTGTTATGGTTGATGCTATGGCTGCTGCTGCTGCTGTTGTTGTTGTTGTTGTGGTTGATGCTATGTCTGCTGCTGCTGCTGTTGTTGTTGTTGTTGTTGTTGTTATTTCTGCTGCTGCTTCTCTCTCTTTGTGTGAGTGTGTGTGTTTGAGTGTGAGAGAATGAGAGGAAAGAATATGAGAGGGAGAAAGGAGAGCAACACAAAACCCCTCCCCTTCTCACTCTCTCTCATCATAAATGAGGCATGGCTTGAGCCATAATGCCCATGCCCCCCTCTCTCTCAAATTCAACACTTCAAACCAAATATTAAACCCTTTTAATTTTAACAACCTTGCACTTAACAACCCAAAAGCACCTAAACAAATTTTAAAACTTGCTCAAAGGAAAATGGTTAGCTAACCATGATTGCTAATCATGATTAACCTCCCAATTAGCACCATAGTTAACATGCACAAGTGTATGTGTGCCTAACAAAATTCTAATAAAATACACATTAAATAGGATAAAATATTTAAAACTTAATCTGGTAAACTTTTTATTAAAAACCAAACATTAAAATATAATTAGCTACAAAACACATTCTAAGGTGTTACAATCTCCCCCCTTAAAAGAAATTCGTCCCCGAATTTAAAAATATACCGATACGCGTACCTTCAAAGAGAAGATTAAAATCCTCAAATCTCGCTCGCAGCCTCCCAAGTGACTATCTCACTATACGGCTACGTCCAAAGAAACCCTCCACAGATAGCAAGACCCTTGACCGATGTTCCTCCACCTGCTGAGCTATTAACACAATTTGCTGCTGGTGAACGAAAGATCGCGTCTAAGCTAAATGGTCTGGTGCTAAATCATGTGAGAAATGTCAAGAAGGTAATTGTAGAGTATCATCACAAGGAATACGGGGTGAAAATTCAATAATCTGGGCGGAAGTGCCAATTTAAAGGCAACGAAACTAACTCGCTTATAAAATCTCAGAAGGACCTAAATCCTGGGATAAGCTTCCTAAAATCCAACACGTCATTCATCGGAAAGTCCATAGGAATACATGATCTGTCCCTGCGAACTCGAGTCTATGGCTAACACAGTCGGCATAAAACCTCAGTTCGCAATGGACAATTCCCATCCTGACCTAACACAGCTGGACTATCTCCGAAGTCTCTAGACTAGCTGGGGTCCAAGGTCCTACTTACGCAGAGTCAGAAAACAACATACTGCTGATCGACACGACCTAACCCCTAGGCTTAAAGGTGGCCAATTGGAGTGTCTCCTGAAAACAGCGATCGAAGGAGAACCCTAACGATGGCGAGTGACGATCCCCAACTGCTTACAACAAACAATACAAACACACAACTTAACAAGAAACAACTGAGCACATTGAGTAAAACCGGACGACAAGAATACAAATGGAGTCACACCCTGACTAAAATTGGGTAGAAACCATAACGAAATTTGTGGAGATCTGCTCCCACTCCTACTTCGGAACGGTTAAAGATTGCAACTCTCCAGCCGGCCTCAGATGCTCGACTCAAGCACACAACAAAACTGACACCTTGAAACGAAACCTGAAACTTCTCTTTACATCTTTGTCCACTCGTAACTATCTCACAAGTCACATTAAATGTTCGTGGAACTTGAATGCATATAGAGAGTTGACGGATGTGCATGTTCTAGGATTACACGTCTCTACCCGATGATGTCAGGTAAACAAACGCGTCCCTAACTTAGCACACCATTGTCACAATTCAAGGTCTCCGAATCATTACCCAGCCGAGCATGCTCAAGTATCACTAACGAACGAGCATCGGCGGGCAGTGTCTCGTGAAAACGATTAAGGAAAGTGGTCGGGCGCGGACATGAGCAAGCTGTCCCCTCCGTAGAGACGAACTTAAGCTATACTCGACGATCACACAAGAACTGTAAATCTGCAGAAGACTAACACAACAATCCAAATCCGCTGCAGGAAGATGTACATTAAGCTCTGGTGGTCCGTGAAAATCTGACCTGACTCTCGAACAGATAGTGTCTCCAAATCTCCAACACAAAACCACCGCGGCCATCTCCAGATCATGAGTGGAATATCCTCCTCGTACTTCCTCCAAATGTAGGGAAGCAAAAACGATAACTCTATAGTGTCACCTCAGTACACACTCGAGCCCACTCAAGAAACATTACAATTAAACAACAAAGTCGCCCGAACCAGAAAGAAAAGAAAGAACTGATGCAGTTGTTAACCGAATCTCCAACTGCCGAAAACTCCACACACATGCCTCAGTCCAAAGAAAAGAAACCTCCCTTCCAGTCAATTAAGTCGACGGTGCAACACTACTCTAACAATCCTGCACGAAACGGCAGTAAAGAACCTGCTAAGCCCAAAATCTGCGGACCTCCGTCCGGCACACAAGTCTGGACCTAAGCTGTACGGCCACGATCTCCCTCGGGACATTACAAAACCGTCTCCCGTGACTACAAGACCTGGGAGTCAACACAAACAAGCCTGAAAAAACACTCCGAGAATTTAGCAACTGCTGGTGCTCTCCCAGTATCTGCATAACAAATCCCCAAGTGTTACTCCTGTCCCTCAAGACAAATTAAGTAGACCAGAGTGTCGTAAATAAGACAACAAAAACTGGTCGAGGAACGGCCTGAAGAAATCTGGTTCATCACATTCACAAATGCTGCCAGGGCATCAGTGAATCCAATGACTCACCAAAACACACAAAGCCCGTAGCACGCACAAGGCAGTCTTCAGAGTGCCGTCACTCCGAACTGCATTAATGATGACCTGATCCTGAGCAAATTTAGAAAATGTCTCGCACTCTGGAGCTGATCGAAGAAATCGTCACGGCGAGGTGAAGGATACCTATCCGCACCGTAAGCCGGTTCAATTGACGATTCGTCGATACACAACCTCAAACTGCCGTCTTCCTCCTCGACGAACAGAAATAGGAGCTTCCAAAAGAGAAACACTCCGACACACAAAACTCCCCAAACCACAACTCTGCAGCTGATCCTTTAGCTCCCAAGCTTCGCTGGCTCATCCGGAACAACGTCGGAAAAACTCTCGTACGAAAGAAACCCGGTCCAACAATCCCACTGTGGCTCCGGTATCACGAATGAACGCCAAGAATCCACGACATCTCCTCAGTAGCCGACTAGCGAAAAGGCTGAATTCAAGCTGTGAGAGGCGGCACAATTATCCACCTGCACAACAAGAACTGACTTGCCGGGAAAAACAAAACCTAACTTGTTTCCTCACGGTAGTCCACAGACGCCTAGCACGTAATTAACCAGTCCGTGCCCAGGAGAACGTCAAATCCAACATCTTTAGAAGGATCCAAACGACGGACGAATCTCTATCTCCTACCCGATTGGCACACAACTGAAGTACGTGTCACGTAACAAAAGAATCGCTGACAGAAGTTAACACAACTACGAATAATCTACCAAACCACGGTACAAGCATGAAGAACAACGAATACATGAAAAGAACATATAAATCAAGGGCACCTGAAAACTCCACATTGGACGTCTGCGCGTCCTGATGAGTAGAAACAAACTCCTGTGTCTGCCCTCTACTCGCAGCTGGATGAACTCCTTTGGTTGACTGAGCCCTCTGAGCAAATCTTCTACGTCCACGGCCTCTCTGAGTACGATCCAGACGCCGTGCTGAGGAACAATCCCTGACGAAGTGCTGAAGGCTTCCGCATCGAAAACATCCACGCGCTGACTGCTGACCATCCTGGGGCTGAGAGCTGAACGACTGTCCTCGTCCTAAGCCTCTGCTACTCCCGCGACGGCCACGAAATCTGTCTCGACGACCAAACCTCTGGGCTGGTATGCTGGTACGAGTCCTCCACTGTCCTGGAATATGTGCCTCGTCAACTGGAGCTGCAACCACTGGTGCTATGTAGGTGACGGACTGTTGCATGCTGATCGCAAGTGACAACTGAGTAACATGGGTAACAACCTCCTGTCGTAGCTCCCGAACGACATCAACCAATGAGCTCATAGTCTGGCGGAAGTCCTGCATCTCTACCAAAAGTCTATCAATAGTATATGTCGTAGGCTGATCCGTTTGCACCTGCGCAACTAGAGTGCCATCCTGGTCAGTACTCGTCTCCCCCGAGCCAACTCTGACCTCGGCCCTCGCTGCATCACTCTTAGCCCCCATAGTCATCGGCGGCAAGGCTATAAATAGATATAAGATTCGATGAGAATAAGGAATCGAATCTCAAGGATATGGATCATCAAGGAAGGAATTTAAAGCAAATTGTACTTAGGTCACTTAATGCAAGGTACCGCATCGTGGGTATGCTGCAGACATACACACACTACGTTACTCTGCTTAAGCTACCTACTCCATCATACTAAGATCATCCTACACTCCGAAAGGTAAAACCTAGCGCTCTGATACCAACTTTGTCACGACCTAAAATTGGCCCGTGACGTCCCTAATACTACGCAACGCCAAAAGACGTAACGCAGTAAAAGAAAGCCAAAACCCAGAAATCTAAACCAAGAAAATACGGAAAAGATAGTATAGTTTTTGAAACATTTGAAATCGCAACCCAAATTCTTTAAAAGTCTTACTTTCTTTCTTTAAAATTTTGGCAACACCCCCTTTTTGTAAAAACTAGCCAAAATGAATACAATACAAATATACGACGCCGTAGCGAAGAAATAAAGACAATAGAGAGAAAGCTGTATATAAAAGACAACAAATCCACAATCAATATACAATAACGTCCTCACCAAGTCTCTAAGTCAACAATACAATAGTAGATGGAGAGTACAAGATACAACGAATGTACAATACAAAATACAGATGACCACCAAAACCCACCTAAGCAAAATAGTACTGTGAGCTGCTGCGGTATCTGTAGCAAAAGATGATAGATGGATACTGAATAGCCTGTCTCGACTACTCTGGGGAACAACCTGAAACACCTGTGGCACAACGGGGGTGAGTTGCCAACTCGTGAATAGTAGATAACATATGCAGGTAATCGCAGGAATGTACGTACAGCATGAATCTAAGATATGCGATTACAGAAATAACATGTCATGTGAATGCAGAATAGTGGAAAGTACACTAGCAGGTACAATCAATATATGAAACTGTGCATAAAATAGATATGTGTGAGGTATAGGGTGGAATATGTCATTTCCTCGGAAACCTGACATCGTGGCAGGATCACAATCCATCAAGAAACTCCAATCCACAAATCCTCAAATCAGCCCCCAAACTGGGCTCTCACATCATATAAGGCTCACATCTCCTCAATGTACAATATCGAGTAATCTCCTATATCCCGAATGTACAATTCAACAATCACATAGGTATGTCCAATATCCAATCTCAATGAATCACCTAATAACCCAAGTCAAATCTCCAGTAAGAATCTAACATCCTAAAGGTATATATACAGAAATAAATATGATGGGGGCAATACACATATATTAGCGTCCCATTCCACTAATATTGGTGTAAGGGTATATATAACAACCGCTAATCCCCTGTTATATATACAAAGGTATTAAAAGAAATATCATGAAAACAATGTGCCAAGTATCGACACAGAAATCCTGATAGGTACGTATCATACGCTGTCCCGAAAGCACGAGTGCCTAGCTCTGACCCTCGCCTTTCGACGCATGCATACGTGCATGACTCCCAACAGTGTCTCCATGACCCCCGCCGAGTCATTAGTACTATCACCGGTAGGTACTAGCCCGCCTCCAGGCTCAATCGGCAACATCCATCGATCTTCTTACCGAGGGGAACCATACCGGGCCCCACCATGTACCCTCATACGGCAACCACACCTCGTATGGGGTATATAATCAGAACCGATAAATCTCATGGTGGCTGCGCAAATATCATATCAAGGAAACCGGGTTTTTCAATGTATGCATAATTTCATGAACTCCCGCGGTTCCCAAATCCAGAAATCATCATGTGAAATCCAAATAACAATGCGCAAATCCAGGAATAAATATATGCGATATATCTGAAATGCGAGCATATAAATGAGAATATGTAGCTAAAACCAGATGTATGCGAAACCAATAAGGTACAACTAAGTAACATCAGTAAAGGTAAATATATGATTGCAACTGAATATGTGTGTAACATACAGGTGCAGCAATGTATAGGTATCTATCTATAAGAACTGATGTCGTATACCCCCCTGGGTATAAGAAGAATATGAGTAAGATATCCCCCCCGGTATATGTAAAATATGTAAAAGGTATACCGGTAAGCTAGATGTCATGTGTGACAAGCAATAGTATCTATAAGGGGTTGTGTGTGACATGGCAATTATTGACGGTGTGTGTGTAGCATACAATCCGTGCTCGTGCAACATGAACCGTCATAATATGTGCAGTGTCCTACGGCTGCTAGTCACAGTATAACTATATCAAGGAAATAAAGTAAAGGCGCAATTCTACAATGACGTAGAATGTGAGACAGGTATTTGAATTCTAGCCCAGACGCATAACGCCATGCGGGCATTTCCCCTGTAGATGTTAAATCTACTCACCTACACTCCACGCTAGGTGAATCCTACCATCTGCTCCCTCTGTAGTAGTGTCCGTAGTCCCTGGCTGCAAACCTGCAAATAAGACACGGAAATCATATATAAGCCAAATATCTCGCAAAACGCGATATCGAACCAAAACGAGAAACTCGCGTCGCGAACCAAACGCGCATGTGCACGATACGCTGAAACGTGTGTGTACGCGTCTAAACCCATCACGACACGCCGCGATACGCTGGATCACAGAACCCACTCACGTATCGCGCGTATCGTGCAAACACAACGGACACAAAAATGATATATTGTCCCAGATTTTCCTACAGGTCAAATCTTACAAAACTAGACATGCAAAAACACTACAATACACTGCAGACAACCATTCCCAAAACCCCAGCACCCCACTCCCCTTCCTGGCCGCAATTTGCGGCCAGAATGAATTAATTGGCGGCCTGGGTAGGGAGAGGATGGCTCGTGTTCTTGTGGTGGTATCTATACCTAGTGTACATGCTCCAGTCTTCTCAATTTTATCCTGAAGTGTCTGGGTCAATAGCAGATCACAGAGTGTCACAATGTTGCTTTAAAAACGCTAATTTTGCACAAAACGTAAACCCTATGGTATTTTAGTGTAATCTGGGTTATTTCTCAGTTGAAGTGGCCCTAATAACACTTAAATAGGTAGGGTTAACCAACACAATCATCACTCAAACAACATTCCACACAAATCACCTTAATTAGCACTAAACTAGCTAATTTAACACTAATCGAAGCAAATTAACACACAAGTTAAGCAAACAAGGGAAAGGGTTCAGAAATATACCCTAGAGAACCCAAAGAAGCAGGAGAAGAAGTGTATGGGGGATGAAGAGCTTCTGCAAGTGCTGGGGTTCCTGTTGCTGCAGTTGCTGATGCTTGCCTCTGCTGCTGCTGCCCTCTGCTGCTTCTGCTCTCTGCTGTTGCTGCTGCTGCTCTCTTGTGCTGCTGCTGTTGCTAGGCTGATGTTGTTGTTGTGGTTGATGCTATGGCTGCTGCTGCTGCTGCTGTTGTTGTTGTTGTTGTGGTTGATGCTATGGCTGCTGCTGCTGCTGCTGCTGTTGTTGTTGTTTCTGCTGCTGCTTCTCTCTCTTGGTGTGAGTGTGTGTGTTTGAGTGTGAGAGAATGAGAGGAAAGAATATGAGAGGGAGAAAGGAGAGCAACACAAAACCCCTCCCCTTCTCACTCTCTCTCATCATAAATGAGGCATGGCTTGAGCCATAATGCCCATGCCCTCTCTCTCTCTCTCAAAGTCAACACTTCAAACCAAATATTAAACCCTTTTAATTTTAACAACCATGCACTTAACGACCCAAAAGCACCTAAACAAATTTTAAAACAAGCTCAAAGGAAAATGGTTAGCTAACCATGATTGCTAATCATGATTAACCTCCCAATTAGCACCCTAGTTAACATGCACAAGTGTGTGTGTGCCTAACAAAATTCTAATAAAATACACATTAAATAGGATAAAATATTTAAAACTTAATTTGGTAAACTTTTTATTAAAAACCAAACATTAAAATATAATTAGCTACAAAACACATTCTAAGGTGTTACATAGATATGGTCGGATTATTAAACCAAGTGTTGATTTGATAATTTAGTGTATAATTGTATATTTTATATACCAGTTTACATTAACTAATATTAGCTCACTTAAGCATTTATTTTCTTACAAGTGAACACTTAATATATATGTGATATATATTAATTGTGTTTTCTTTTGTGTCATGGTTGTTGATACATACTACATGGGTGTATGAGATTTACACCATACTAATTATAATATGGGGTTTAATTATTTAAAGTAAATCCAAATTAGTGGATAATTGCTCACATGCATGAAGCTTGTAGAAGTTTGAGGATGCATTGACTTAGTCCACTCATCTTGTTTTACTTAAGATATTTGTTAACCTAACCATTATAATTTAGCCATGGTTATGTCTCTACATGAGTTAGCTATATGATACAAACTCACCCATGGTTGATTCTCTCACCTCGTTAGTTCATTCTCTTCTCTTGATCATCTTCTTCATCCTTTGAAAAAAGCTTTCTATGTTTTTCCAAAGTGAGAAAATATTGTGAGAAAAATAAAACTAAAGTGAGCCCACTTCCTACTTCATCATCCTCTACTAGATTAGCAGTTTAGTGTAGGGTGTTAACTTCACTAATCTCTCATTAGTGAAGTAGTAGCTTGAGTTAGTGTCTCCATGACGTAGATCATCTTCGGCCTTGAAGACTTCAAGCAAGATCGTTCCTTTCACCTTGAGAAACTATGCAAGAGTCCGGGAGTTCCATGATCACAGCGAAGGGACCACTACAAGGAGCTATTGAAGTGAAGGACTGGTTTATAAAGGTTGTATTCCGTTATCACTTAGATGTAAAGTTGTTTACTTTCTAGTTTAGCTCCTAAAACTCTAGTTAGATCCTAGATTAGGGTTGTTTGGCATACTAAAATTTTAAAATACGGCATGTTTAATGCCTTGCGAAAGCTTGTGGGTGTGCCTAAGAACCCTACAGTAGAGCGGCGGAACCGCGGCCAAAACCATTGTTGAGGAAGATGTCACCGTTGTTGTATATTATTTACTTTTCCGCATTAGGAGTTGTCTAGGCGAAGTTAGAAGTTCCAACGAACTCCGAAAACCCGATATCGCCCGCTTTCTGGAAATTTTTCAAGATGTTGGAATTTTTCATATTAAAAATAGTCAAAAAATCATGCAGGTAATTTTATGGACCCTCTTGAAGAACGAGTCCCTAACTCGCTTTAGAGACCGCGGAACCGCGGCCAAAACATGGTTTTAGCGGCGGTTCCGCGGTTCCACTAAGGATGCAAGGGACGGCCCTTCAAAGGTTGATCCATTGGTACTGGGGCATGCTTCTGGGTATTTTTAATACTGCTCAAGTGTGGAGCTTTCTGGGAAATTTTTGGAGTTCGTTGATTTGATCGAAAGACTTAACGTCGTCTAGCTTTCTGTAACGAGATACAATATGTGGAATTCATATAGTTAGGCTTGTAATCCAAAGTATGTGATATTTTAGGTTTATGATGTCTAAGGTTAATATGGATTCCAAATGTTGTAGTTTGACATTTTCTTTTCTGCGACCGTAAGTGTAATATGTGGTGTATTTCCGGTTTCGTTGCTATATGTCAACGACAATTGGGATACGCATATTTACTTACGTTGATGATATGTGATGTTATGTGTTGCTGTGATATGTTATATTAGATCGTTGCGTTTTGAGTAACCCGGTTCTAGAGTCCAGTGGGAGACCAACTCGAGGAGTCGAGTCCGGGTCTCCTAACTCTAGAATTGGTAGGGTTGCTTCCCGCTCTCGTAGGGGTCTAATGATGTGGGTTTGGCTATTCATCACGACCGTGGAATCCGTGTTTTATACATGCTCAAAATAAAAGACGGACCTCCTAGTATATCCAATATTTCATACGTTTCTTCTACTACTTTGTGATGTGATCACTATGGATTCTGAGACGAATGGATATACATTATATATAAGATATATAGTAGACGTTGCTTATGTTTAGCACCCGCGCTAGTCCCGTCCTGGTATGCCGTTAGTTAAGTAACCTAACGGTGTATAACGGGGCAATGGGGCGAATGTGGATGGCATAAGTGTACGTTGTATTTTCGTTTCTTCTATGATGCTTAGGAAGCTTAATTGATGGGACTTCATTAATGAGATAAATGAAAAGAAAGAAACCTAAAAGATGTTGTTGAATAAAATTTTCAAAAAGGGTAGCTACAATATTTGCTTTGCATAGTGATATATGTGATATATCCTACACCTTATTCGATAAGGAAAGAGCCGAGATCCCTTCACCGGGAGTGACCTCTTTAGCAATAACTGGAAGATGCTACAACACACGGTTTGTCTTTTGATTGCTTTTGGAGTATTTTCTTTGCATAGTGATATATGTGATATATCCTGCACCTTATTCGATAAGGAAAGAGCCGAGATCCCTTTACCGGGAGTGACCTCTTTAGTGAAACTAGGAAAAGCCTTAAAACACTCCTTTTCAAAATCACTCAATTCCGCAACGATATCAAGTTCATTACGCAAAAGGTTTTCAGAAAAACCTGTCGTAGCCCTCCGTCATTTCAGATAAGTATATCTAGTATTCGTGCTACATTTGTTGGCTTTCATCAAGGTGTAGTGTGGGGTAGCTACTTACTGCTTATCTGCTGCATATGATGCGATTGGATTAGGGTAGTCATACGACTTTGTTGGCTTTCGTCAAGGGTCGTGCGGGTGGGTTTAATTCAACCATGAAATGTACAGGATGAACTTGACTAGAGCACTATGGTTTGTTGGCTTTCGTCAAGGTCATAGCACGCTAAGGACAAAATATATCGGGAGTTTCAATTATTGAAACTTGCAATGAGATTGCATACCTTCTATGAGATAGTTGGATCTCGATCCCGCTGCGAGCAAGAGTTGCTCCTTAGAGAGTTTTACACTTTACAATTAGCTAACTCATTAGGTGTCTAGAAAGGTGTTAACGGGGCTACGCCTCTAGGGAAGACGAGGTTTATATTAATTAGGTCTGCGCGAAAGCACGGGGAACCTCCCTCAAGTACCGGCACTGGCTTGGCTGAATGGTTAGCAAAGTTGTAGATTGTAATTAATCCCGGCTAGTCTTACCTTTTAGGGGTTGGAGGAGGACTTGATAAAAAGCAGTGGGGCCATCCTGATTAGATAAAATAATAACCAATCCGATCTTGCAAGAGCACACGCTAATGTGTTTTCTTCTCTCTCTCTCCAGGTAGTGACCATGTCACGTCTTAATCAAGATAATAATATGGATGTATTGACCGAAGCCGCATGCTATACTATGCAGGGGAACGTCGGTTCCGTTCTTTCTTATAAGAGTTATAAGAGTGAACAGGATATAGGGGAATTCCAAGATTCCCATGCCACCCGATTGAAGAAATACATGTTGATGCATTTTCTTCAGGTGTGTTCATTACAGAGAACTGTTCTCCCTTTGCTCTACGTCCTGGGTATTGGATACCGGGTCAGGATCCCATATATGTAATCTGTTACATGGGCTAAAGAAAGGTAGAGAACTGGGAGAAGGTGATAAAGACATAAGGGTTGGAAATGGTGCAATTGTTGCAGCTAAATCCGTCGGGGAATATCACCTTGTATTACCAAGTGGTAATAGGTTGATTCTAAAAAAATGCTATTACATGCCAAACCTGATATGCAACATTATATCAGTTTCATTATTAAGTAAAGAGGGATATAATTTTGTATTACAGGATAATGTTATGAACATTTTCCTGGACCAAAAATTGGTTGGATCAGGCACGTTGTGCAATGACATTTATGTTCTAAATCAATTAACATTTCTGAGCATAGAAAACACACACAAGAGGAAGAGTTCAGAAATGAACGAATCCTTCTTGTGGCATTGTAGACTAGGTCATATCAATGCGACACGACTAGCTAAGTTGCATAATGATGGATATTTGAATCCTTTCGAATTTTCATCTTATGACACTTTCCAGTCATGTCTCAAAGGCAAGATGACTAAAACTCCGTTTACAGGACACGGAGAAAGAGTTAGCGAACTCTTGGGACTAATATATAGTGATGTATGCGGTCCCATGTCTACACATTTCAGGTATGGTTCCTCGTACTTCATTACATTCACTGACGATCTCTCAAGATACGGACATGTGTTCCTGATGAAACACAATTCTGAAGCTTTTGAGAAATTTAGTGAATATAAACAAGAAGTCGAGAACCAAACGGGAAAAAGTATTAAAGTCCTTCGATCTGATCGAGGATGCGAATACTTGAGCAATGAATTCCTAGACTTCCTAAAAGAGAATGGGATTCTCTCTCAGCTAACTCCTCCATATACACCACAGCACAACGATGTATCGAAACGGAGGAATCGCACCCTATTAGATATGGTGCGCTCTATGACGAGCGCAACTGAGTTACCTATTTTCTTCTGGGGGTATGCGCTGGAGACAGCCATACATCTATTGAATATGATCCCTACCAAATCAGTGCCTACCACTCCATATGAGATATGGAAGGGGAAGAGACCATGTCTTAATTATGTTAAGATATAGGGTTGTCCGGCCTAAGTCAAACGGCAAAATCCGGACAAATTCGAGGCACAGTCTGTTCTGTGCAAATTTGTAGGATATCCCAAAAATTCACAAGGGTATATCTTCTACCACACCGAGGAACAAAGGGTGTTTGTTTCTCGGCATGGCACCTTTTTAGAAAAGGAATTTCTTGCAAAAGAGATTAGTGGCCATGAGGTAGAACTGGAAAAGGTTCCAGCTGCAAGAGCTGTAACAGAAGATTTAGTGGAACTAGAGGATTCGATAATGCCCAACGAACCCCAGCCTTTCCGCCGATCTAGTAGGGTTTATCGTCGACCTGAGAGATACTATGGTTTTCTCATTGATGGTGGAAGTGAGGATTGCATCATGGAGGATGATGACCCAACTACTTTCGAGCAGGCCATCACGAGTGGGGACTCGGTGAGGTGGTTGGATTTAATGCGATCTGAGATGGAATCCATGTACACCAACAAAATATGGACTTTGGAAGTTGCTCCTTAAGGGGTAAAACCCATTGGGAGCAAATGGATCTTTAAGGAGAGACTTGGTGTAGATGGAAAAGTTGAGACTTTCATAGCTATACTTGTTGCAAAGGGTTTTCGTCAACGACCAGGTGTGGATTATGACGAAACCTTTTCTCCAGTGGCTATGCTTAAGTCCATCCGGATCCTACTTGCCATTGTTGCATACCATGACTATGAAATTGGCAAATGGATGTTAAAACCGCCTTTCTAAATGGTGATTTGGAAGAGTGCGTGTACATGACTCAGCCAGAGGGCTTCATAGACAGTGGGAGCAGCGGAAAGGTGTGCAAGCTGTTTAAATCCATCTACGGGTTAAAGCAAGCATCGCGGAGTTGGAACATCTATTTTGATGACGTTGTCAAAGAGTTTGACTTCATCAAAAACATAGATGAACCTTGTATATACAAGAAGGTAGCAGAGAGTAAGGTGGTCTTCCTCGTATTGTATGTGGATAACATACTCTTGATAGGAAATGATATTCCAATGCTGCAATCGGTCAAGCTCTTCTTATCACAAAGATTCTCAATGAAAGATCTAGGTGATGCCTCCTACATCTTGGGGATTAAGATCTATAGAGATAGATCTAAACGGATACTAGGATTGTCCCAATCCAGGTATATTGACACCATACTAAAGCAGTTTAGTATGGAAGAATCCAAGCATGGGTTTTTACTCACTATCTTAGGACTCACTCTCTCCAAAAAGATGTCTCCCAAGACTGATTTAGAAAGAGCTCGCATGCAAGGGATACCCTATGGTTCGGCAGTAGGCTCCATCATGTACGCGATGCTGTGTACCAGACCCGATGTAGCGTACTCACTATGTGTAGTGACTAGGTATCAAGCAGATCCTGGAGAAAGTCACTGGACAGCTATGAAGAGCATTCTCAAGTACTTAAAAAGGACTAAAGAGATGCTCTTGGTGTATGGTAACGGAGAACTCCAAGTGTATTCCTTTACCGATTCGAGCTTCCAGAGTGATAAGGACGACTCTAAGTCGCACTCGGGATTTGTCTTTACCCTCAATGGAGGGGTTGTATGCTGGAAGAGTTCCAAGCAGGAAACCGTGGCAGACTCGACGATGGAGGCTGAATACATCGCTGCCAACGATGCTGCCAAAGAGGCTGTCTGGATCAAGAAGTTCATAACTGAACTTGGAGTGGTTCCATCCATTGTGTATCTAATACCTTTGTATTGTGATAACAATGGAGCGGTGACTTTGGCCAAGGAACCCAGGTCCCATCAGTGATCCAGGCATAGTCTGAGGCGGTATCACCTGATCCGGGAGATAGTTGATCGTCGGGAAATCGAGGTTAGGAGAGTTGACATGAAGAACAACACAGCGGATCCACTCACAAAGGCCATTCCCCAGATACAGTTCGAGAGACTCTTCGGGATGTTGGGTATGCGATACTACAACAGCTGGCCCTAGTGCAATTGGGAGATTGTTAGTTGTATGTATGCCCTAGAGGCCATTGTTGTACATATGATGTATATTATAGTGGATGCTTAGACATATATAGAGAGTACTTTCTTGCTCGACATGATAGTATGCTATCTGGTTGCTCTTTATCTTAACATGTATACTTGTCTCTTGATACTGTCTCATGGTTACATGTTGGTAAAGCCTTTAGGATGTGTACTTGACTACCAGGATTATGATGCAGATCATACTAGTGGGGCCATGGTAGTCCATAAGTTCATCCTTTAATGTTCCTAATCGTGGGTGTATCGAGACGGGGCATCGATATACCAGAGTAGACTAGCGTATACGCTTCTTGACCTATTTGATGGGCGATGGATGATCCCATATCCATTGTTGTTTGACATCAGAGATGATATACGGGTGCTCAGTGGAGCCTGAGTACAATGGACGGACTCGCCGAGAACTCATAGATGGTATTATACCTAACGTCAAATGGCAGTTCTCTGGTGACACTGGTACAGGTTAGTCTGTAGACCCGAGATCGTCATAGAGCCTTGTGTGGTTCCTACTGTGCTTTGATTTCCACCTTACAACGTTCAAGAGGACGTGCAAAATGGTGGTTTTTTGGGTACAGTCTCGAGTCGCATGGAGGCAATGAGCGATAGGAGGGGATCTGAGGCACTGACACGAGCACGTAGTATTGCACTTATATGTAGATGGATCAAGATATTATTTGAGGATATTACTTGGTATGACCTAGGATAGCGTCATACATGCGATTTCAGCTCTGTGATATTTTCTACTAACTAGTTGGCAACTCACCCCCGTTGTGCCACAGTTCCTTGCAGGTTTTGCCGTACAGTATCTTGACGGCTTGCTGGCACACTGCTTTCATTTCGGGCGATTGGTTTGCTAGGTGGGTTCACTTGCATCGTGACCACCATTGTACATTTATTATTTCAGTTGTATCTAGTAAACTCCATCAACCAGACTTGTATATTTGTTAGAGAGATAAAACCGGTGTATATTCTTTCGATCGTAGAGTCGCGTGCTGTATTATTGAGGTTTTCCTCTAGTTTTCTTGGTGATATGTGATTTCTTTTGAGTTTTGATCCCCGCCTTTGGCGTTGTATATTATATTGCTTGCGTGGTTGTGACCGTCGATTGACGAAGAGCTAGCTCCCGCTTGGGGATGCCTTTTATCATTCATGTATATATTATTCATGTTGTACCCCGTTTGGGGCCAGTATTTACAAAGGAAACTCTGCCGAAATTTTCAGAAAAGACTTGAGATTTTAAAAAAATGCAATACTTCGGCTTATGTTCTTAAACTTCTTACTTTAAATTGGTTTTTCCTTCACTCTATTGCTTTACTTGGTTTTGATTTCTTGGTTTTAGCTTACTTAGATTACGTACGCCTCGAGACGTTTCGTAATTTAGATGCCTGTAATGTTCCGTACTTTTCGGGTCATGACAACTGGTGAGTAGATTTAACATCTATGGGGAAATCGCCCGTATGGCGTTATGCGTCAGGGCTTGATAGGATGTGGTAGCTGCATGTTATATTCATAGATATATATTGGTTGTTCATAGGTACCATTGTTGCATGCCCCCCTTTTGTTGCATGTAGACATAGTACTTATGAGACACCGCACCGTTACTAACGATTCATGCTGCACGAGCACAAATTTGCATGCTACACACACACCGTTAGTAATTGGCATGACACTCGCACTATAGAATTGCTATGAACCAATCCATCCTTTAGCTTACCTCATCATTGATGATTAAATATGGTTCTGTTCCTTTGTGTGCATACATATTGTGTATCTCCATACTTGCTTATGCATACATACTTGCGTACACCCATACTTGATATAGCTACATTTGCATCCTTGGATGACGTGGATTTGATTTAGTGTTTTGGGAACCGCATGTCGTTTTTTAAAATTGTAATTGTTAAAAGAGCGGTTTTCCCTTGATATGCAAATATTACGGCTTATTATTGCATACGTCACATTGCATGGATTTACGCATTGAACTTTGGGCTTTCATGTGATTTCTGGATTTGATAACCGTGGTATTATTTAAGAAAGTATGGACTGTTTTGAAAACCTGGTTTCTATTGATATGATATTTCGGTGTGTCCACCATGCGTTTTCTCGGTTCTGAGACGTGTGCTTGAAACCCGATTCGAGGAGTTGGATGATCCGTTTGCGGGTTCATGGTGGACCCGGTATGGTACCCCGGGGCAAGAACGGATTTGTTGTGTAGTAGACGGTGAGCCTGGCAGAGGGACTACATACTTACCGGTGATTGGTTGGACCTGGCGGTTATCCGGAGGATACTGACCAGAATCGAGAGATGGATATGGGCCGACCCGTACTGCAGGGGCCCGTGGGCCGATTCCGCAGATGGAGCCCGTGGGCCGATCCGGACTGACGGAGCCCGATAGATGAGGATTTGCGTGTCGATGCTGGACACGAGTATTTCATGATGTTTTCGAGTGCCGATGTTGGTCACTCCGTTCATATGAGATTTATAGGATATGAGGGCCAATTAGATTGACGGCGCCTGAGTTACTCGGGGTTTAGGGTGTATTTGGTGGACACCGGGTTTTTCCATGAAGATGATTCGTGTAGATGATATTTTTTCCCATGCTCAGCATCCATTGTTATGCACTGAATCATGTAGTTGTAGTACCTGATAGAGTACCTCGCATGATTATTGCATACCCAGTTTATCACGTTGATATTATTAGATTGCACATGTTTGAGTATCCCAGTATGTGCATACTTGTGATTACCTTTATACGTTATTTTCTATTCACGAGTTGGCAACTCACCCCAGTTGTGCCACAGTGTTTGCAGGTTGACCCTCAGAGTAGTCGCGGCAGGGCTACCTCATTGTACCATTTTGCGGTGGATACCGTTATAGTGGGCAGGTGTCACGTCCCAAAATTTGGCCCGTAACCGGCACTTAAACTACGTAACGTCTACAGGTGTACGCAACTCAAGTAAGCCGAAACCCAGAAATCTAAACCACCCAAATCTGCATCAATGGAGAAAAACATAGTTTTAACATTTGGAAAATTCACAAGTAAAATCTCTAACTCTAGTTTTCTTTCTTAAAAATTTCGGCAGCACCTCCTTTGTAAAAACTAGCCCCGAAAACGGGTACAACACAGATAATATATAAAGCATCCCAAATGGGAGCAAAATCACACCCAACGGCGGAGACAATCACCACAACATATATATGACGCCGAAGTGAAGAAATAACAAAGGAAAGACTGCAATAAGAAGTAAACTTTCCAACATAACCAGCTCCCACGAACACGACACCCAAAGTCACCAAAATAATACAACACTGAATCCTCACAAGTCATCTCTAAGTCATATACAAACAGTGGTAGATGGAGAATACTAGATCCAACAAAAAGATATACAATGTACAAACAGATAACCGCAAACCCACCTAAAGTACAGGCCTCACAGCCAAACGTAGCGGTATCCGCAAAAGTAGTGATGATAAGACGCCCTGCGGGGACTACTCTGAGGGTAAGTCATGCAAAACACTGTGGCACAACGGGGGTGAGTTGCCAACTCGTGAATAGTAAATAACATCAAACTGTAATCGCAACTATGCACGAACAACGATCTATCTATCATATGTAATCAGATAGCATAAGTATGATAATTGAATATGCAACAATCATGTAAAGGTACATCATCAGGGTACTACAACTATATGAAACAATGCATAACAACAATAATCCTGAGTGTGTGGGATGATACAATAAAATATCATGCAAAATCATCAGCATGGAAAAACACCAGTGTCCCTCACTGACACATCAAATCCCAAATCCTCTGACACTGCATCCACAGATCGGCCCTCACATCCTGTAAGTCTCATGGAACCTGTGTGTCAAACATCGACACCCGAAACATCATGAAAAAATGTCCCTATGTGTATATATATATACGTATATAAGTATGAGGATATCAATCCCGTATGTCCACTGACGATACGTAAAAATCATGAAAACCTGAGTGTATATCACCGACACTCGAAACATCATGAAACCCGTGTCTAGCATCGACACGTAAATCCTCATAACTCAGGCGCTGTCACCACGACTGGCCCTGACGATATGTCATACCTCACTCCGGTCGGTATCCTCATGATAACCGCCGTGTCCAAATACAGTCACCGGTAGGTAGTGGTCCCACCGCCAGGCTTATCGTTTACACCACGAAATCACCACTCGCCCTGGGGTACCATACCGGGTCCACCATGTACCCGTAGACGGTGCCTCCCGCTACTCGAATCGGGTATCACAAGCCAAATCTCAAAACCGAGAAATCACATGGTGGACACACTGAAATATTATATCAAGAGAAACCGGGTTTTCAAACAATACATAGTTTCTTGAAAATACCCCCACGGTTCTCAAATCCATAAATCATATGAAATCCATATCTCAATGCGTAAAACCCATATAAAACTGATATATGCAACATAAACATCAATATGAGCATATAAAGGGAAAACCGCTCTTTTAAATGAATCGAGCTTTAAATTATATCTTGCGGTTCCCAAAATCTGCAGAAAACAAATGCAACATCATATAATGTGTACATGTAATTGTAGCAAGGTCTTCGTATCTACATGTAAGCAAGTGGGTATGATGCATTTCATAAGCGCAATGATCAACAACTCGATATCACATATAAAAACAATACCTCTTAGGGTATATACAACTATAGAAAGCATATGCGGTATACATGTCAGTATGTGTGCATGGTGTACATGTAACTGAAATCGAGTATGTGTGTGTACATGTCAATATGTATGCATAATGTACAAGTACTGAAATCGAGTATGTGGTGTACATGTCAATATGTATGCATGATGTACAAGTAACTGAAATCAAGCATGTGGTGTTCATGTCAATATGTATGCATGATGTACAAGTAGCTATAGTAAGATATACATGAAGTGGAATATGGGTCACTACCTCAACTATTCCTGCCCAATTCAATATCACGTATGTATGTGCCCACAATATTTCATATGCAGAATGGAATAAGAGTTACTACTCCAATCATTCCTATCCACTACCATATCACGTATGTAGGTGTTTGTACGTGTTATGGAAATTACAGACGGTGTGTGTGTAGCATATAATTTAGTGCTCGTGCAACATGAACCGTCAGTAATGTGTTATATCTAAAGGTACGAGTCAAGTACAACAGATAATGCTACGCAATGACATTCATATGAAAGTAACTAATATGCAAATACATGCAGCTATCATATCATATCCGCCCCGACGCATAACGCCATATGGGCGATTTCCCCGTAGATGTTAAATCTACTCACAATGGTCTCCAGCTACGAAAATCCGACCACCTGCTTCCCGTTGTTCGCAGCGTCCGAAGTCCCCGCTTGCGACGCTATATTTTCACAAACACAAGAAATAAAGCAAACATCTCAGAATCGATCAATATAACGAAAAACTACGCTTTTAACTACGCATCCACGTTAAAATAACTCACGAGTGTCCGTAAAGTGGTTAACGTGCGTAACGATACCACCAAACCAATCTAAGCACAGCAGCTCCACCAGATCACGATTCGTGTCGGATTATGTAATACGCGGATTCAAAACACTAGATTATAGGTAAACGATCCCAGATTTTGTATACTGCAATTACTAAAAAAGTAAACAGTACCAAACACCGCTAACCAACAGCAGACAACTGCCCACAGAACCCAAACCCCAACACCTTCCTACCAAACCGGCGTCGCCGGAATTCGCCATAGGGGTCGCCGGCCCCGGCCGGTGGGGTAGTCCTCGTATCTCAGGTGGTGTCTCAGGTTAACTAGTACATCACTAAAATTTTGTTTGGTCACACACTAAATTTTCCAGGTCACAACAGATACAAAGGCTCTAAAAAGACACTAAAAATCCGATATGCACTAATCGATAAACAACGTATTCTAAACCACAACCAACGAGCTAAATAACCAACAAACTCCTAATTATCAGATTAGGGATTATACCTATCAACTTTAGCTCACAAGATCCAAGCTTTCGTAGTTTCCAAGTGATCAAGAGCAAGAACCAATACTTGAAGTATATTTTGTGATATATGTTGGGATTTTGGGGATTTATTGTGCTAGAATTGATGAAGAAAGCAAGGGAAATGATCAAGAGCAGTAGAGGGAGAGAGGATTTCGGCCAAATGAGGTGGGAGAGGAATTGTGTAGGGTTTTCTAGCAATTTCCAACATTAAATGCAAAGTTAATGCATTCACACACACATATGCACACATACATGCACCTCTTTCTTTTCTTTTCTTAAACCATAATTATAATTCCAAACAAATATCTAGATAAAGTGAGAAGGTTTTATTAACTCAATCTTAATTTATGAAAAGATCGCTTTATAGAAATTTCCCAAAATGTAAATACCGCATTAAAATAATATTAAAATTGGGAAAAATTCAAATGAACCAAAATGTCAAATATACCCCCAAAGCTTGCGCACTAGCTTTATTTTAGCTAAACTAGGTGCTGGCAAGTCTATATGGTCGTTTGATCACAGTCGGGTCAAAACGGGAAAAACCGACAATTTTAACCTAAAACGGAAAAATTCGCATAACGATTTCTAAAACGTTACAATCTCCCCCCCCCCACCCTTATAGAAATTCGGTCCCCGAATTAAAATTCCATACTAAGCGTATCTTCAAAGAGACGAGGGAATTTATTCCGCATCTCGCTCTCGGCCTCCCAAGTGATCTCCTCACTAGTAGGGCTACGCCAAAGAACCTTCACAGACGGCAAGACCCTTGACCGAAGTTTCTTCACCTGCCGATCCAAAATAACTACCGGCTGCTCGGTGAACGAAAGATTACGGTCAAGCTGAACGGTCTCGTGCTGAATCATGTGAGAAGGATCATGAAGGTATCTACGAAGCATCGACACATAGAACACAAGGTGAACATCCGGAAATCAGGGCGGGAGCGCCAAACGATAAGCAACAGAACCCACTCGCTCAAGGATCTTGAAAGGACCTATAAATCTGGAACTGAGCATCCCCCTCTTCCCAAATCGCATAACACCCTTTGTCGGAGAAATCCTTAGGAATACATGATCCCCCACTGCGAACTCAAGTCTGCGACGACGACGGTCGGCATAAGACTTCTGCCTGCACTGGGCTGCTCTCATCCTGTCCTGAATCCGCTGGATCTTCTCCATAGTCACTTGAACTAGCTGGGGTCCCAAAACCAGACTCTCACTAAGCTCGGTCCAACAGACTGGCGATCGACACTTCCTACCATATAAAGCCTCAAAAGGTGCCATCTGAATAGTCTCCTGAAAGCAGTTGTTGTAGGAGAACTCAATCAACGGTAAGTGATGATCCCAACTGCCACCAAAATCAAGCACACAAGCACGGGCCATATCTTCCAGAGTCTGAATAGTCCGCTCCGACTGACCATCGGTCTGCGGATGAAAAGCGGTGCTAAAACTCAACCGGGTACCCAAAGCTTCCTGAAGCTTCTGCCAAAGACGGCTAGTAAACTGGGTGCCTATGTCGGATACTATGCATGTGGGAACACCGTGCAAACGCACAATCTCATCTATATATACCTGCGCATACTGAGCATACCCGAAAGTGGCCTTCACTGGAAGGAAGTGAGCCGCTTTCGTCAACCGGTCAACAATCACCCAAATGGAGTCATACCCTTTACTAGTCCTGGGTAGACCCACAATGAAGTCCATGGAAATCTGCTCCCATTTCCACTCCGGAATGGGTAAAGGCTGCAACTTTCCAGCCGGTCTCAGATGCTCAGCCTTGACTTGCTGACAAGTCAGGCACCTCGAAACGAAGTCCGAAATATCGCGTTTCATCCCTTCCCACCAGTAAAAGTCTCGCAAGTCACGGTACATCTTGGTGGAACCTGGATGAACGCTAAAGGCCGACTGATGTGCCTGCTTTTGGATCTCGCGTCTCAACCCATCAGCATCTGGTACACATAAGCGAGTCCCGCATCGTAGCACACCCTGGTCATCAATCATGAACTCCGAAACTGTACCCTGTCGAACAAGCTCAAGAATCTCGGACAAACGGGCATCACTGGGTTGCACCTCACGGATACGATCAAATAGTAGTGGACGGGCGTGGACATGAGCAAACTGTCCCCCAGCGGAGGTGAACTCGAACTGCACTCTACCATCACACAAGAGCTGCCAATCTGCAGAAGACTTACGCTGAACTGCGCTCAACTGGGACAAGCTACCCCTGGGCCTATGACTCAAAGCATCAGCTACTGCATTCGCCTTGCCCGGGTGATAAAGGATCTCACAGTCATAATCCTTCACTAGCTCCATCCATCGACGCTGTCTCAGGTTCAGATCCCGCTGCTGGAAGATATACTTCAAGCTCTTGTGACCCGTGAAGATCTGACACGACTCCCCATACAAGTAGTGTCTCCAATTCTTCAACGCAAAGACCACCGCGGCCATCTCAAGATCGTGAGTGGGGTAATTCTTCTCGTGCTTCTTCAGCTGCCTAGAAGCATACGAAATCACCCTATCATGCTGCATCAAAACACAGCCGAGCCCCACTCGAGAAGCATCACAGTAAACAACATAGCCGCCCGATCCAGAAGGTAAAAATAGAACTGGTGCTGTCATCAACCGAGTCTTCAACTGCTGAAAACTCTGCTCGCACGCATCAGTCCAAAGAAAAAGAACTCCCTTCCGGGTCAGTCCCGTCAGCGGTGCAGCGATACTCAAGAAATCCTGCACAAAACGGCGATAATACCAGCTAAGCCCAAAAACCTGCGGACCTCAGTCACCGATACAGGTCTTGGCCAAAGCTGTACAACCTCGATCATCCTCAGGTCAACAAGAATACCATCACCAGTCACCACATGACCCAGGAAGTCAACTCTATCAAGCCAAAACACGCGCTCTAAGAATTTAGCATACAACTGGTGCTCTCTCAATATCTGCAAAGTAATCCTCAAGTGCTGCTCATGTTCCTCGCGACTCCTAGAGTAGACAAGTATGTCATCAATAAACACTATAATAAACTGGTCGAGGAACGGCCTGAAAATCCGGTTCATCAGATCCATGAATGCTGCTAGCGCATTGGTGAGTCCGAACGACATCACCAAAAACTCATAGTGCCCATAGCGCGTACAAAAAGCAGTCTTCGGAATGTCATCATTCCGAACCCGCAACTGATAATAATCCGAACGTAAATCAATATTAGAAAAATGTTTCGCACCTTGGAGCTGATCAAATAAATCGTCAATTCGGGATAAATGATACCTGTTCCGCACCGTAACTCGGTTCAACTGACGATAATCCACACATAGCCTCAAACTGCCGTCCTTCTTCTTGACGAACAGAACAGGAGCTCCCCACGGCGAAACACTCGGACGTACAAGTCCCAAATCGAGCAACTCTTGCAATTGATCTTTAAGCTCCCTAAGCTCTGCCGGAGCCATCCGATAAGGCGGTATGGAAATAGACTCCGTGCCAGGAATCAGATCAATGCAGAACTCAATATCGCGCTCTGGCGGCAACCCAGGTAACTCATCGGGAAAGTCTCGCACGGTAGAAACCTGGTCCAACGACTCCACTGTGGCTCCAGTATCATGAATGAAAGCTAAGAATCCCCGACATCCCCTCCTCAAAAGCCGACTAGCACACAGGATAGAAATCAAGCTGTGAGGGGCGGCACCACGGTACCCCTGCACAACAAACACTGACTCGCCGGGAAAACAAAATCTAACTGTCTTCTCGCGGCAGTCCATGGACGCATAGCAAGTAGCTAGCCAGTCCATGCCCAACAGAACGTCGAAGTCCAACATCTCAAGATGGATCAAGTCGACGGACAGATCTCTGTCTCCTAAACGGACAGCACACGATCGGAACACGTGTCGCGCAACAAACAACTCTCCCATAGGAGTAGTCACGACAAGCGGCTGATCCAGCAAACACGACTCTCGGCCTAACCTCGGCACGAAGTGCATAGAAACATACGAATGCGTAGATCCCGGATCGAAAAGAACATGTGCATCATAAGAACATACAGAAAGGGTACCTGAAACCACAGCATTGGACGCCTGAGCGTCCTGGTGAGTCAAGGCAAAAACCTGAGCCTGTCCTCTACCGGCTACTGGTTGTCCCCTTCCTCTGCCACCCCATCCTCTCGGCACAAGACCACCGCGGCCACGACCTCTCTGAGCAGGAGTCTGACGCGGCGCAACAACAGGAATAAGAGGCAACACTCTCTGAGGCGGAGAAGGTGGTAAGGTAACCTGGGGTACTGCTGGCCCTCTCTGACGCACCACGGTACAATCCCGAACAAGATGATGTAGACTGCCACATCCGAAGCACCCATAAGATGGTCGCTGGCCCTCCTGGGTATAAGAACTGAATAACTGGCCACGTCCCACGTCTCTGCTACTCCCCGAGTCTGAAGGAACCCTGCCTCGGTGTGCAAACCTCTGTCTCCGTGCTGGTACATCCGTACGAGTCCTCTTCGGTTCCGGAACAACCGATGACTCAGCTAGACGCTCCTCCACCAATAGAGCTACATCGACAGCTGCCGCATACGTGTCGCAATGCTGAATGCTGATGGCTAGGAACAACTGGGTAAGCAGGCCTTGAACAAACCTCTTCACCCTCATCTCCTCAGTCGCCACCAGGTACGGTGCATACACAGACAACTCGGTAAACAGTACATCATACTCAGACACCGTCATCCCCGGAGTCTGGCGTAACGACTCAAATTTGCGTGCTCGCGCATCCCTGACGCTCGGTGGAAGACAACGGGGGAGAAACACCGTCACAAACTCAGCCCAGGTCATAGGAGCAAGACTAGCGGCTCTGCCCTTCTCCAACGACTCACACCACTTCTGGGCCAGACCCTCCAGCCGGAAACTCGCAAACTCTACCCATCTCTCGTCGGAGCATCGGAGTGAGCGACAGATCCTGGCCATCCGGTCGATGAACGACTGCGGATCCTCAGTAACATCTATGCCAGTAAACACCGGAGGCCTCAGCCTCACAAAATATGTCAGTGACACGGTAATAACCTCCGGAGCTGTAACTGCAACTGCCGGAATAGTAGGTACCATCGTGGTCCCTGCAACGGGTGGAACAACTGCCTTCCCCTGCGCTCGAATGGCCTCTACTAAGGTCCCCATCATCTGGCACAGGTCTTGCATACCATCCCTAAACATAGCAATATGCTTCGGTACGACAGGCGTACCACCCTAGTCAGTCCTCTCCTCAGACGAGTCAACTCTGACCTCGGCCCACGCGGCCGCTCTCTGTGCCCTCGTAGTCTTCGGCGGCATGTAGGCTGGAAATTGAAACAAGATTCTATAAGGAAAGGGAAATCGAATCACAAAGATGTATATCATCACGGAAGAATATCAATCAATAAGTCCTAAGGTCACTTAGGCGGAGTATCGTGTCGTAAGAATGCCGCGGAAGATACACACGCTGCGTCACTCTGCTTAAGTTACTTACTCCATCATACCGAGGTCATCCTACACTCCGAAAGGTAAAACCTAACGCTTTGATACCAACTTTGTCACGTCCCAAAATTTTGCCCGTAATCGGCACTTAAACTACGTAACGTCTACAGGCGTACGCAACTCAAGTAAGCTGAAACCCAGAAATCTAAACCACCCAAATCTGAATCAACGGAGAAAAACATAATTTTAACATTTGGAAGATTCACAAGTAAAATCTCTAACTCTAGTTTTCTTTCTAAAAAATTTCGGCAGCACCTCCTTTGTAAAAACATGTAACACCTTTGAATGTGTTTTGTGTCTAATTATATTTTAATATATGATTTTTAATAAAAAGTTAACCAATTTGGTTTTTAATTATTTTATCCTATTTAATAAATATTTTATTAGATTTTTCCTAGGCTTGCACACACTTGTGCATGATAACTAGGGTTGTTTTTGGGGTTTAACAATGATTGGCAACCATGGTGGACTAAACATTTCCTTAAGCCATTTTAAGTTTTGCATTAAGTCATTTTGGGTTTTAATTATGGTTGTTGTTTTCTTTTTATTTTGTTTATGGAAATGGTTGTTTTTGTGTTGACTTGGAGAGTGAGAGAGGGTGCATTATGAGGCATGATGGCTTTGCCCATGCCTTCATTTAATGAAAAGAGAGAGAGGGGGGGTTGACTAAGCCTAGCTCTCATTTTCCCTTTCCTTCTCATTCTCTTACTCTCATTCTCTCACACAAACACACATTAACAGAAGCAGCAGCAGAGGCAAGCAGCAGCAACAGCAGAGAGTAGCAGCAGAGGCAAGCAGCAGCAACAGCAAAACATCATCAGCAGCAGCAACACAAGGAGCAATTGCAGCAGCTCATCTCCTCCTTCTACTTCTTCTCCTGCTTCCTAGGACCCTTTAGGGTATATTTTCTGAACCCATCTCTCTTTTGCTTAGCTTGTATGCTTATTAGCATCGGGTTGTGTTAATTAGCTAGTTTAGTGCTAATTATGGTGATTTGTGAGGAAATTTGATATAGTGATGATTGTGTTGGTAAACCCTACCCATTTAAGTGTTGTTAAGGTCACCTTAACTGTGATTTGACCCAGATTACACTAAAATACCATAGGGTTTGCCTTTTGTGCTAAATTAGCGTTTTTAAGCGATATTGTGACTTTCTGTGATATGCTTTTGACCCGGATCCTTCTGAACAAAATTGAGAAAACTGGGGCATGCTTATTAGGTATAGAACACACCACATGAACACGAGCCACCCATTCCCAACCGCGGCCGCCAATTTAATCAATCTGGCCGCAAATTGCGGCCAGGAAGAGGAGTTAGGTGCTGGGGACTTGGCTAGGGTTGTCTTCTGTATTGTCTTGTGTTCTGGAATGTCTAGTTTTGTTAGAATTGACCTGTAGGAAAATCTGGGATCAATTATCGTTTTGCATGTTCGTTGTGTTTGCGCGATACGTGCGATACGTGAGTGGGTTCTGCGATCCAACGTGTCGCGGCGTGTCGCGGTAGTTTTAGACGCGTATACACACGCTTTCACGTATCGTGCACACACGCGTTTAGTTCGCGACGCGAGTTTTTCGTTTTGGTTCGATATCACGTTTTGCGGAATATTTGGCTTATATATGATTTCCATGTCTTATTTGCAGGATTGCAGGCAGGGACTACGGACACTGCTACAGGGGGGAGCAGATGGTAGGATTCACCTAGCGTGGAGCGTAGGTGAGTAGATTTAACATCTACAGGGGAATCGCCCGCATGGCGTTATGCGTCTGGGCTAGGATTCAAATACTTGTCGCATATTCTACGTCATTGTTAGAATTGCGCCTTTACCTTATTTCCTTGATATAGTTGTACTGTGACTAGCAGCCGTAGGACACTGCACATATTATTGACGGTTCATGTTGCACAAGCACGGATTGTATGCTACACACACACCATCAATAATTGCCATGTCACACACAACCCCTTATAGATACTATATTGCTTATCATACTTGACATCTAGCTTGTCGGTATACCTTGCACATATTTTACTTATACCCAGGGGGGTATCCTCCATATTCTACTTATACCCAGGGGGGTATACGACATCTTTTACTTATAGGTAGACACCTATACTTAGCTGTACCTTACTGATTTCGCATACATCTGGTTTTAGCTACATATTCTCTTTTATATGCTCGCATTTCCGATATATCGCATATCTTTGTTCCTGGATTTGCGCATTGTTTATTGGGATTTTAGATGATGTTTTCTGAATTTGGGAACCGCGGGGGTTCATGAAATTATGCATACATTGAAAAACCCGGTTTCCTTGATATGATATTTGCGCATCCACCATGAGTTTTATCGATGCTGATTTATATATACCCCTGCGAGGAGGCGTCGAGGCCGTAGAGGGTACATGGTGGGGCCCGGTATGGTTCCCCTGGGCAAGAAGATCGATGGACTTTGCCGATTGAGCCTGGAGGCGGGCGAGTACATACCGGTGACAGTACCCATGACTCTGCGGGGGATCATGGAGACACCGTTGGGAGTCATGTACGTATGCATACGTCGAAAGGCGAGGGTCAGAGCTAGGCACTCGTGCTTTCGGGATAGCGTATGATACGTGATCACGATTTCTGTGTCGATGCTCGGCACATGGTTTTCATGATATTTCTTTAACACCTTTGTATATATAACAGGGGATTTAGAAGTTGTTATATATACCCTTACACCAATATTAGTGGAGTGTGACGCTAATATATGTGTATTGACCCCATCATATTTATTTCTGCATATATAAATATTTAGGATGCCAAAATCTTACTTGAGATGTGATTTGGGATATTAGGTGATTCATTGAGATTGGATACAGGATACCGATGAGATTGTCGATTTGTACATTCGGGATATAGGAGATTACTCGATATTGTACATTGGAGAGATGTGAAACTTATTTGATATGAGAGCCCAACTTGGGACGGATTTGAGGAATTGGGATTTGAATGTCTTGATGGATTGTGACCCTACCACGATGTCAGGTTTCCATGGGAACGACATATTTCACTCCCTACCTCATCCCTATTCACTTATGCACGGTTTCATATATTGGTAGTACCTGTTAGTGTACCCTTATGATTGCTGCATATCTACTTTCTCATATCCCTATTGCATAGTTATTGCATACTATTAGCATGTTATTATAGCTTCACATATTGATTGTACCTGCTAGTGTACTTTCCATTATTCTGCATTCACATGACATGTTATTACTGTAATCGCATATCTTAGATTCATGATGTATGTACATTCCTGCGATTACCGGCATATGTTATCTACTATTCAGAAGTTAGCAACTCACCCCCATTGTGCCACAGGTGTTTCAGGTTGTTCCCCAGAGTAGTCGAGGCAGGCTATTCAGCTATTCATCTATCATCTTTTGCTACAGATACCGCATCAGCTCACAGTACTATTTTGCTTAGGTGGGTTGGATGATTATCTGTATTTCATATTGTACATTCGTTGTATCTTGTACTCTCCATTTACTATTATGTTGTTGACTTAGAGACTTGGTGAGGACGTTATTGTATATTAATGGTGGATTTGTTGTCTTTTATATACAGTTTCCTTCCTATTGTCTCTTATTTCTTCGCTATGGCGTCGTATATTTATGATGTGATTGTTTTCCGCCTTTGGGCCAGTTTTTACAAAAGGGGTGTTGCTAAAATTTTAAATATAGAAAGTGGGATTTTTAAAGAATTTGGGTTGCGATTTCAAATGTTTCAAAAACTTTTATTATCTTTTCCGTATTTTTATAGTTTAGATTTCTGGGTTTTTGCTTTCTTTTACTGCGTTACGTCTTTAGGCGTTGCGTAGTATTAGGGCCGTCACGTGCCAATTTCGGGTCGTGAAAAAGTTGGTATCAGAGCGCTAGGTTTTACCTTTCGGAGTGTAGGATGACCTTAGTATGATGGAGTAGGTAGCTTAAGCAGAGTAACGTAGTGTGTGTATGTCTGCAGCATACCCACGATGCGGTACTTCGCCTTAAGTGACCTAAGTACAAATTTGCTTGAATTTCCTTCCTGGATGATTCATATCCTTGAGATTCGATTTCTTATTCTCATCGAATCTTATATCTATTTATAGCCTTGCTGCCGATGACTATGGGGACTCGGAGTGATGCAGCGAGGGCCGAGGTCAGAGTTGGCTCGGGTGAGACGAGTACTGACCAGGATGGCACTCTAGTTGCGCAGGTGCAGACGGATCAGCCTACGACATATACTATGGATAGGCTTTTGGCAGAGATGCAGGACTTCCGCCAGACTATGAGCTCATTGGTTGATGTCGTTCGGGAGCTACGATAGGAGGTTGTCACCCCTGTTACTCAGTTGTCACTTACGATCAGCATGCAGCAGTCCGTCACCTACATAGCACCAGTGGTTGCAGCTCCAGTTGACGAGGCACATATTCCAGGACAGTGGAGGACTCGTACCAGTGTACCAGCCCAGAGACAGAGATTTGGTCATCGAGACAGATTTCGTGGCCGTCGCGGGAGTAGCAGAGGCTTAGGACGAGGACAGTCGTTCAGCTTTCATCCCCAGGATGGTCAGCAGTCAGCGCGTGGATTTTTTCGATGCGGGAGCCTTCAGCACTTCGTCAGGGATTGTTCCTTAGCACCTCGTCAGGATCGTTTTCAGAAAGGCCGTGGACGTGGAAGGTTCGCTCAGAGGGCTCGGTCTACCAGAGGAGTTCAGCTAGCTGCGGGTAGAGGGCAGGCACAGGAGTTTGCTTCTACTCATCGGGACGCGCAGGCGTCCAATGCAGAGTTTTCAGGTATATTTAATTCGCTTGTTCTTTTGATGTACTCGTTTTCTTTTTATACTTGTACTGTGGTTGGGTAGATTAGTCGTAGTTTGTTGTTTTAACTTCTGTCAGTGATTCTTTTGTTGCGCGACACGTATTTCAGTTGTGTGCCAATCGGATAGGTGATAGAGATTCGTCCGTCGTTTTGATCCATCTAGAGATGTTGGATTTGACGTTCTCCTGGGCACGGACTGTTTAGCTACGTGTTAGGCGTTTGTGGACTGCCATGAAGAAACAGTAAGGAATTGTTTTCCCGACGAGTCAGTTCTTGTTGTGTAGGTGGATAATTGTGCCGCCTCTCACAGCTTGAATTCAAGCTTTTTCGCTAGTCGGCTTCTGAGGAGATTTCGTGGATTCTTGACGTTCATTCGTGATACCGTAGCCACAGAGGGTTTGTTAGACCGGTGTTCCTTTCGTGCGAGAGTTTTTCCGACGTTGTTCCGGATGGGCCGGCGAAGCTTGGGAGCTAAAGGATCAGCTGCAGAGTTGTGGTTTGGGGAGTTTTGTGCGTCTGACTGTTTCGCTTTTGGAAGCTCCTAATTCTGTTCATCAAGAAGAAAGACGGAAGTTTAGGGTGGTGTATCGACGGATCGTTAATTGAACCGGCTTACGGTGCGGATGGGTATCCCCCACCTCGCATTGACGATTTCTTCGATCAGCTCCAGAGTGCGAGACATTTTCTAAGTTTGTTTCGGATCAGGTCATCATTATTGCGGATTCGGGGTGATGGCATTCCGAAGACTGCCTTATGCGTGCGACGGGCTTTGTGTGTTTTTGTGAGTCGTTGGATTCACTGATGCCCTAGCAGCATTCGTAGATTTGATGAACCAGATTTCTGCAGGCCGTTCCTCGACCAGTTATTGTGGTGTTATTTACGACATTCTGGTCTATCTAATGTGTCTTGAGGAACAGGAGCAGCACTTGAGGATTTGTTAGGCCATCTTTCTAACCCGTTCCCAATGTTTGAGATCCCCAGCGGTTTGCTAAATTCTCGGAGTGTTTCTTAAGGCTTGTTTTGTATTGAATCCTAGGTCTAGTAGTCACGAGAGACGGTTTCGTATGGTTCCGAGGGAGATCGTGGCCGTACAGCTTAGGCCCAGACTTGTGTGCAGGATGGAGGTCCGCAGATTTTTGGGCTTAACAGGTTCTTACCGCCGTTTCCTGCAGGATTGCTAGAGTAGTGCTGCACCGTCGACTGAACGGACCGGAAAGGAGGTTTCTTTCTTTGGACTAAGGCATGTGTGCGAAGTTTTCAGCGGTTGAAGATTCTGTTAACGACTGCAACAGTTCTTTCTTTGCTTTCTGGTTCGGACGACTTTGTTGTTTAACTGTAATGTTTCTTGAGTGGGGCTCGAGTGTGTACTGATGTGACACTATAGAGTTATCGCTTTTGCTTCCCTACATTTGGAGGAAGTACGATAAGGATATTCCACTCATGATCTAGAGATGGCCGCGGTGGTTTTGCGTTGGAGATTTGGAGACACTACTTGTTCGAGAGTCGTGTCAGATTTTCCACGGACCACCAGAGCTTAACGTAAATCTTCCTGCAGCGGATTTTGATTGTTGTGATAGTCTTCTGCAGATTTACAGTTCTTGTGTGATCGCTGAGTACAGCCTAAGTTCGTCTCTACAGAGGGGACAGCTTGCTCATGTCCGTGCCCGACCACTTTTCTTGAATAGCTTTCGCGAGACACTGCCCGCCGATGCTCGTTCGTCGGAGATACTTGAGCATACTCGGCTGGGTAAATGATTCGGTGTCCTTGATTTATGACAAGGGTGTGCTAAGATAGGGACGCGTTTGAGTACCTGATGTTATCAGGTAGAGACGTGCAATCCTAGAACAGGCACATCAATCAACTCTCTGTTTCCATTCAAGTTCCACCAACATTGACGTGACTTATGAGAAAGTTACGGGTCGACAGGAATGTAAAGAGAAGCTTCAGGTTTCGTTTCAAGGTTTCTGTGTTTTGTGTGTTTGGGTTGAGTATCTGAGGCCGGCTGGAGAGTTGCAACCTTTTACCGTTCCGAAGTAGGAGTGGGAGCAGATCTCCATGAATTTCGTTATGGTTTCTACCCAAGTTTAGTCCGGGTGTGACTCTATTCGGATTCTTGTCATCCGGTTATACTCATTTTGCTCAGTTGTGGGTTTGTGTTAATTGTTGTCAGCAGTTGGGGATCGTCACTCGCCACTGTTAGGGTTCTTCTTCGATAGCTGTTATCAGGAGACGCTCCAATTGGCAACCTTTAGGCTTAGGGGTTAGGTCGTGTCGATCACCAGTCTGTTGTTTTTCCGACTCTGCGTAAGTAGGATTTTGGACCCCAGCTATGTCTAGAGACTTCGGAGATGGTCCAGTTGTGTTAGGTCAGGATGGGAATTGTCCATTGCGAACTGAGGTCTTATGCCGACTGCATTGGTCATAGACTCGAGTTCGCAGGGACAGATCTTGTATTCCTACGGACTTTCCGATGAATAACGTGTTGGATTTTGGGAAGCTTGTCCCACGATTGTAGGTCCTTTCGAGATCCTATAAGCGAGTTAGTTTCGTTGCCTTTAATTTGGCACTTCCGCCCAGATTATTAAGTTTTCACCCCGTATTCCTTGTGATGATACTTTACAATTACATTCTTGAACTTTCTCACATGATTTGGCACCAGACCATTTAGCTTGGACGCGATCTTTCGTTCATCAGCAGCCAATTGTGTTAATGGCTTGGCAGGTGGAGAAACGTCGGTCAAGGGTCTTGCCATTTGTTAAGGGTTTTACTTGGACGTAGCCGTATAGTGAGATAATCACTTGGAAGGCTGCGAGCGAGATTTGGGAGTTATAATCTTCTCTTTGATGGTACGCGTATCGGTATATTTTTAAATTCGGGGACGAATTTCTTTTAAGGGGGGAGATTGTAACACCTTAGAATGTGTTTTGTGGCTAATTATATTTTAATATATGATTTTTAATAAAATTTTTACCAATTTGGTTTTTAATTATTTTATCCTATTTAATGAATATTTTATTAGATTTTTCCTAGGCTTGCACACACTTGTGCATGATAACTAGGGTTGTTTTTGGGGTTTAACCATGATTGGCAACCATGGTGGACTAAACATTTCCTTAAGCCATTTTAAGTCTTGTATTAAGTCATTTGGGGTTTTAATTATGGTTGTTGTTTTCTTTTTATTTTTTTTTTATGGAAATGGTTGTTTTTGTGTTGACTTGGAGAGAGAGAGAGGGTGCATTATGAGGCATGATGGCTTTGCCCATGCCTTCATTTAATGAAGAGAGAGAGAGAAGGTTGTCTAAGCCTAGCTCTCATTTTCCCTTTCCTTCTCATTCTCTTACTCTCATTCTCTCACTCTCTCATTTTCCCTTTCCTTCTCATTCTCTTACTCTCATTCTCTCACACAAACACACAAACACACATTAACAGAAGCAGCAGCAGCAGCAGCAGCAGAGAGCGGCAGCAGAGGCAAGCAGCAGCAACAGCAAAACAGCTTCAGCAGTAGCACAGGAAGCAGTAGCAACACAAGGAGCAATTGCAGCAGCTCATCTCCTCCTTCTACTTCTTCTCCTGCTTCCTAGGACCCTTTAGGGTATATTTTCTGAACCCATCTCTCTTTTGCTTAGCTTGTAAGCTTATTAGCGTCGGGTTGTGTTAATTAGCTAGTTTAGTACTAATTATGGTGATTTGTGAGGAAATTTGATATAGTGATGATTGTGTTGGTAAACCCTACCCATTTAAGTGTTGTTAAGGTCAGCTTAACTGAGATTTGACCCAGATTACACTAAAATACCATAGGGTTTGCCTTTTGTGCTAAATTAGCGTTTTTAAGCGATATTGTGACTTTCTGTGATATGCTTTTGACCCGTATCCTTCTGAACAAAATTGAGAAAACTAGGGCATGCTTATTAGGTATAGAACACACCACATGAACACGAGCCACCCATTCCCAACCGCGGCCGCCAATTTAATCAATCTGGCGGCAAATTGCGGCCAGGAAGAGGAGTCAGGTGTTGGGGTCTTGGCTAGGGTTGTCTTCTGTATTGTCTAGTGTTCTGGAATGTCTAGTTTTGTTAGATTTGACCTGTAGGAAAATCTGGGATCAATTATCGTTTTGCATGTCCGTTGTGTTTGCGCGATACGCGCGATACGTGAGTTGGTTCTGCGATCCAGCGTGTCGCGACGTGTCGCGGTAGTTTTTGACGCGTATACACACTTTTTCGCATATCATGCACACACGCGTTTAGTTCGCGACGCGAGTTTCTCGTTTTGGTTCGATATCGCGTTTTGCGGAATATTTGGCTTATATATGATTTCCATGTCTTATTTGCAGGATTGCAGGCAGGGACTACGGACACTGCTACAGGAGGGTGCAGATGGTAGGATTCACCTAGCGTGGAGCGTAGGTAAGTAGATTTAACATCTACAGGGGAATCGCCCGCATGGAGTTATGCGTCTAGGCTAGGATTCAAATACTTGTCGCATATTCTACGTCATTGTTAGAATTGCGCCTTTACCTTATTTTCTTGATATAGTTGTACTGTGACTAGTAGCCGTAGGACACTGCACATATTACTGACGGTTCATGTTGCACAAGCACGGATTGTATGCTACACACACCGTCAATAATTTCCATGTCACACACAACCCCTTATAGATACTATATTGCTTATCATACTTGACATCTAGCTTATCGGTATACCTTGCATATATTTTACTTATACCCAGGGGGTATCCTCCATATTCTACTTATACCCAGGGGGTATACGACATCTTTTACTTATAGGTAGACACCTATACTTAGCTGTACCTTACTGATTTCGCATACATCTGGTTTTAGCTACATGTTCTCTTTTATATGCTCGCATTTCCGATATATCGCATATCTTTATTCCTGGATTTGCGCATTGTTTATTAGGATTTTTGATGATGTTTTCTGGATTTGGGAACCGCGGGAGTTCATGAAATTATGCATACATTGAAAAACCCGGTTTCCTTGATATGATATTTGCGCATCCACCATGAGTTTTATCGGTGCTGATTTATATATACCCCTACGAGGAGGCGTCGAGGCCGTAAAGGGTACATGGTGGGGCCCGGTATGGTTCCCCTCGGCAAGAAGATCGATTGACTTTGCCGATTGAGCCTGGAGGCGGGAGAGTACCTACCGGTGACAGTACCCATGACTCTACGGGGGATCACGGAGACACCGTTGGGAGTCATTAACGTATGCATACGTCGAAAGGCGAGGGTCAGAGCTAGGCACTCGTTCTTTCGGGATAGCGTATGATACGTGATCACGATTTCTGTGTCGATGCTTGGCACATGGTTTTCATGATATTTCTTTAACACCTTTGTATATATAACAGGGGATTTAGCCGTTGTTATATATACCCTTACATCAATATTAGTGGAGTGGGACGCTAATATATGTGTATTGACCCCATCATATTTATTTCTGCATATATAAATATTTAGGATGCTAGAATCTTACTTGAGATGTGATTTGGGATATTAGGTAATTCATTGAGATTGGATACATGATACCTATGAGATTGTCGATTTGTACATTCGGGATATAGGAGATTACTCGATATTGTACATTGGAGAGATGTGAGACTTATTTGATATGAGAGCCCAACTTGGGGGCGGATTTGAGGAATTGGGATTTGAATGTCTTGATGGATTGTGACCCTACCACGATGTCAGGTTTTCGTGGGAACGACATATTTCACTCCCTACCTCATCCCTATTCACTTATGCACGATTTCATATATTGGTAGTACCTGTTAGTGTACCCTTATGATTGCAACATATCTACTTTCTCATATCCCTATTGCATACTTATTGCATACTATTAGCATGTTATTATTGCTTCACATATTGATTGTACCTGCTAGTGTACTTTCCATTATTCTGCATTCACATGACATGTTATTAATATAATCGCATATCTTAGATTCATGCTGTACGTACATTCCTGCGATTACCGGCATATGTTATCTACTATTCACGAGTTGGCAACTCACCCCCGTTGTGCCACAGGTGTTTCAGGTTGTTCCCCAGAGTAGTCGAGGCAGGCTATTCAGTTATTCATCTATCATCTTTTGCTACAGATACCGCATCAGCTCACAGTACTATTTTGCTTAGGTGGGTTAGATGATTATCTGTATTTCATATTGTACATTCGTTGTATCTTGTACTCTCCATCTACTATTATATTGTTGACTTAGAGACTTGGTGAGGACGTTATTGTATATTAATGGTGGATTTGTTGTCTTTTATATACAGTTTCCTTCCTATTGTCTTTTATTTCTTCGCTATGGCGTCGTATATTTATGATGTGATTTTTTTCCGCCTTTGGGCCAATTTTTACAAAAGGGGTGTTGCTAAAATTTTAAATATAGAATGTAGGATTTTTAAAGAATTTGGGTTGCGATTTCAAATGTTTCAAAAACTTTTATTATCTTTTCTGTATTTTTATGGTTTAGATTTCTAGGTTTTGGCTTTCTTTTACCGCGTTACGTCTTTAAGCGTTGCGTAGTATTAAGGCCGTCACGTGCCAATTTCGGGTCGTGACAAAACTATCCCCGAAAACGGGTACAACACAGATAATATATAAAGCATCCCAAATGGGAGCAAAATCACGCCCAACGGCGGAGACAATCACCACAACATATATACGACGACGAAGCGAAGAAATAACAAAGGAAAGACTGCAATAAGAAGTAAACTTTCCAACAAAACCGGCTCCCACGAGCACGGCACCCAAAGTCACCAAAATAATACAACACTGAATCCTCACAAGTCGTCTATAAGTCATATACAAACAGTGGTAGATGGAGAATACTAGATCCAACAAAAAGATATACATTGTACAAACAGATAACCGCAAACCCACCTAAAGTATAGGCCTCACAGCCAAACGTAGCGGTATCCGCAAAAGTAGTGATGATAAGACGCCCTGCCGCGACTACTCTGAGGGTAAGTCCTGCAAAGCACTGTGGCACAACGGGGGTGAGTTGCCAACTCGTGAATAGAAAATAACATCATACTGTAATCGCAAGTATGCACGAACAACGATCTATCTATCACATGTAATCCGATAGCATAAGTATGATAAGTGAATATGCAACAATTATGTAAAGGTACATCATGTGGGTACTACAACTATATGAAACAATGCATAACAACAATAATCCTGATGGTGTGGGATGATACAATAAAATCTCATGCAAAATCATCAGCATGGAAAAACACCAGTGTCCCTCCCTGACACATCAAATCCTAAATCCTCACACACTGCATCCACAGATCGGCCCTCACATCCTGTAACTCTCATGGAACCTGAGTGTCAAACATCGACACCCGAAAAATCATGAAAACATGTCCCTATGTGTATATATATATACGTATATAAGTATGAGGATATCAATCCCGTATGTCCATTGACGATACGTAAAAATCATGAAAATCTGAGTGTATAACACCCACACTCGAAACATCATGAAACCCGTGTCTAGCATTGACACGTAAATCCTCATAACTCAGGCGATGTCACCATGACTGGCCCTGACGATATGTCATACCTCACTCCGGTCGGTATCCCCATGATAACCGCCGAGTCCAAATACAGTCACCGGTAGGTAGTGGTCCCGCCAGGCTTATCGTCTACACCACGAAATCACCACTCGCCCCGGGGTACCATACCGGGTCCACCATGTACCCGTAGACGGTGCCTCCCGCTCCTTCAATCGGGTATCACAAGCCAACTCTCAGAACCGAGAAATCACATGGTGGACGCACTGAAATATCATATCAAAAGAAACCGGGTTTTCAAACAATACATAGTTTCTTGAAAATACCCCCACGGTTCTCAAATCCATAAATCATATGAAATCCTTATCTCAATGCGTAAAACCCATATAAAACTGATATATGCAACATAAACATCAATATGAGCATATAAAGGGAAAACCGCTCTTTTAAATGAATCCAGCTTTAAATTATATCTTGCGGTTCCCAAAATCCTCCGAAAACAAATGCAGCATTATATAATGTGTACATGTAATTGTAGCAAGGTCTAAGTATATACATGTAAGCAAGTGGGTATGATGCATTTCATAAGCGCAATAATCAACAACTCGATATCACATATAAAAACAATACCTCTTAAGGTATATACAACTATAGCAAGCATATGCGGTATACATGTCAGTATGTATGTAACTGAAATCGAGTATGTGGGTGTACATGTCAATATGTATGCATGATGTATAAGTACTGAAATCGAGTATGTGGTGTACATGTCAATATGTATGCATGATGTACGAGTAAATGAAATCAAGTATGTGGTGTTCATGTCAATATGTATGCATGATGTACAAGTAGCTATAGTAAGATATACGTGAAGTGGAATAAGGGTCCAATGCAATATAACGTATGTATGTGCCCACAATATTTCATATGCACAATGGAATAAGAGTTACTACTCTAATCATTCCTATCCACTACCATATCACGTATGTATGTGTTTGTGTGTGTCATGGCAATTATAGACGGTGTGGGTGTAGCATACAATTTTGTGCTCGTGCAACATGAACCAACAGTAATGTGTTATATCTAAAGGTACGAGTCAAGTACAACAGATAATGCTACGCAATGACATTCATACGAAAGTCACTAATTTGCAAATACATGCAGCTATCATATCATATCTGCCCCGATGCATAACGCTATATGGGCGATTTCCCCGTAGATGTTAAATCTATTCACAATGGTCTCCAGTTATGAAAATCCGACCACCTGCTTCCCCTTGTTCGCAGCGTCCGAAGTCCTCGCTTGCGACGCTATATTTTCACAAACACAAGAAATAAAGCAAACATCTCAGAATCGATCAATATAACGAAAAACTACGCTTTTAACTACGCATCCATGTTAAACTAACTCACGAGTGTCCGTAAAGTGGTTAACGTGCGTAACGATACCACCAAACCAATCTAAGCACAGCAGCTGCACCAGATCACGATTCGTGTCGGATTACGTAACACGCGGATTCAAAACACTAGATTATAGGTAAACGATCCCAGATTTTGTATATTGCAATTACTAAAAAGTAAATAGTACCAAACACCCCTAACCAACAGCACTCAACTACCCACAGAACCCAAACCCCAACACCTTCCTACCAAACCGGCGTCGCCGGAATTCGCCATGGGGGTTGCCGGTCCCGGCCGGTAGGGTGTTCCTCGTGTCTCAGGTGGTGTCTCAGGTTCACTAGTACATCACTAAAATTTTGTTTGGTCACACATTAAATTTTCCAGGTCACAGCAGATACAAAGGCTCTAAAAAGACACTAAAAACCCGATATGCACTAATCGATAAACAACGTGTTTTAAACCACAACCAACGAGCTAAATAACATACAAACTGCTAATTATCATATTAGGGATTATACCTATCAACTTTAGCTCACAAGATCCAACTTTTCCTAGTTTCCAAGTGATCAAGAGCAAGAACCAATACTTGAAGTATATTTTGTGATATATTTTGGGATTTTTGGGATTTATTGTGCTAGAATTGATGAAGAAAGCAAGGGAAATGATCAAGAGCAGTAGAGGGAGAGAGGATTTCGGCCAAGTGAGGTGGTAGAGGAATTGTGTAGGGTTTTCTAGCAATTTCCAACATTAAATGCAAATTAATGCATTCACACACACATATGCACACATGCATGCAACTCTTTCTTTTCTTTTCTTAAACCTTAATTCTAATTCCAAACAAATATCTAGATAAAGTGAGATGGTTTTATTAACTCAATCTTTATTTATGAAAAGATCGCTTTATAGAAATTTCCCAAAATGTAAATACCGCATTAAAATAATATTAAAATTGGGAAAAATTCAAATTGAACAAAAACGTCCCATATACCCCCAAAGCTTGTGCACTAGCTTTATTTTAGCTAAACTAGGTGCTGACAAGTCTATATGGTCATTTGATCACAGTCGGGTCAAAACGAGAAAAACCGACAATTTTACCCTAAAACGGAAAAATTCGCTTAACGATTTCTAAAACGTTACAGCAGGTGTGCCGTGTTGCTTATAGGTGGGCTTGCGGTATCCGTTTATTTTCCTTTTGTACACTCTATTCTATCTAGTACTCTCCATTTACCATTTCATGTATTGACTTAGGGACCAGTCGTGAGGACGATGTTGTATATTATTTTGTACTCTGGATGTCGAGCTCGTGTGAGCCGACTTTATCTATGCAGTTTTTATCTTTTATGATGTTTTTCACTTATGTTGTCATTTCTTCGCTACGGCGTCGTATTTTATCCTCGTGGTGATTGTTTCCGCCATTGGGCGTGATTGCTCCTGTTTGGGGATGCCTTATCTATATTATATGTCCTTTTACTTGTATCATGTCTTGTACCCGTTTCGGGGCTAGTTTTTTCAGAGGAGGTGCTGCCGAAATTTTTAAGAAAATATCTTAAACTTTAAAGATTTTACTTGAATTTTCTAAATGTTATAAACCAATGTTTTCTTCACTCACTACTTTTAATGGTTTGATGTCTGGGTTTCGGCTTACTTAATCGCGTTATGCCTGTAGACGTTACGTGGTCAAGTGCCGGTCATGGGCCAAATTCTGGGTCATAACAATTAGCCACTCCGCAGATATGGTGGGTAACCTCAGGTGCTTGAGAGGTGCTTCGGTATCCTCAAAGACGGTGACAGGGAGGTTCTTATTTACCCAAACTTGATACTACTGTTGCCAGACTATGAAACCCGACAGGAGGATGAGTATAGCGTCATTCTAAACTAGCTTTAGAAGTGCACGTGTATATGACTCCGCCAGAGGGTTTCTGTAGTCAGTGGGAGAAACGGAAGCATAGTGGACAAGTTGCTTATGTCTATTTATAGACTAAAGTAGGTATTGCGGAGATAGATCATCTATTTTTGATGTGACAGTCATGGGCTTTGACTTGATCAGAATAGTAGATGGATCTGTTAAGAAGGTAGTAGGGTGTGATGTCTTGGTATTTGGATGACATGCACTTTGTAGAAAGTGAAATTCCTACACTACGATCGGTTATACTATGGTTGTCACACAGTGGTTTCTCCACATCGGATATGGATATTATATATGGCATTCTGGTTACTAGATCTATGGTTTTAGATCTAGATTTGGGTAGTTTCCCAATCTGGGTACTTAGACATTATTCTAAAGGTGTTTTAGAATGGACGACTCCTGGCATGGTGGTGTACCTGCAGGTGATAGAGTCACCCTCTCTGAAGGTGTCTTAAATACTAAAGAAGAGAGGGATGTGCATGATTGGCATATCACTTGCTTAGGTAATTGAGTCAATCATGAGATGTCAAGTACCATACCAGATGTTGTTTTTGCACTAGATGCAATAAGTTGATATATTAATCCAATCATGGAGAAACGTTCGGAAGCAGTTTTTGAACATAAGTGGATGTTCTAGGGATTTGATAACGTCAGCCTCCTTCGGGAGAAGCTTATCTTTCCAGGCTTCCAAGGCGACCTGGATGATAGAGTGACTGTCAGAGTTATATTTTCCCTCTTTTGAGGGGCAGTGGTTTGGACAGGTGGTCCAAGCGAATATTGAGGGAGGCATGGCACAGGATACTGATTAAATTCAGTTGACGATACAGTCTAAGAAGTTTACTAGATTTGGAGTTCATTTGTGAACTGGGACCCATAAGATATCCAGACATATTCTAAGACAGGTTTTGCTCGTTTCGGGAGATGGCTTTCTCCGTGAACTTGAGATAAAGAGAGACAAAGAAGGAAACATTGGAGCAGATCTACTCACTGAGGCTATTTCTCGAACGCAATTGTTTTACAAACGAGCTTTGTGAAACTGATTAGTAGAGAAGTTGTTGGGATGCGGCGGCGCCCCGGCCGTCTAAACGAGGCCCAATGCGGAACAAAAACTTTTTACGAAACCGGCGCTACCGCAACCCAAAAACCCGGATCGTTCCATTAACCGTAAACTAGCAAAATGTAAAACGAGTTAGGAAAGATTATATCGATCAATCCGTGTCCTTCGGTCTTTAATCTCCCCACCAAGCTCCCCGCTCCCGCACCGACGAAGTCCGCTCCCCGATCTCGCTCGTCAAAATGACACCACGTCATTGAATCTTTATACGGGCTACCGCTTCAAAACGAAGCAACTCGGACATGAAGTTTGCTAGCCGACATATCCAAGGTTGAAGTAGTGAGAGTGTAGAATAGTTTGTCTCAAGGCGCCCAAGTGATTGGTTGGAGGTAAGTTGGAGTTGCCATAGGAGATGAACTTGTGAGCATAGGATTTTAGCCTTCAAAAATTTCCATCACTCAAAAATGGGCTCGACCAGTGGAAAGATTTTCTCTCTGTGGAATTAAAAGTTGAAGTGGGGCTGTATATTTCTTTTTTTTAGTCACCACAAAAAAAAACCTTGCTAATCATGCTTGCAAAATTTGCAAGGAACCCCTGCACAAAAATCAGGCACCATCCTTATGCTGCCCAAGAAATTTCAGTGCAGGGGATGGGCAGCCCAGAAAATAGGGGATGGGAAAACTGGTCATAGGGGATGGGAAAACTTGTCAAAGGTCAAAGGTCAAATTGCTCACATAAAATAAACAAAGAGGGTGATGTTTAAGACGGAAAAAGGAAACTGGCAACTCCCAAAATAATCCCGTAACGAATTACGAGATTACACCACAACTGTAAATAAATACCCGCATTTGTATTCCGACTGAATACAAACGCAATGAGACAAAAATATACCTACAATATAATACTAGGATCTGGCTTAAACCAAAGCCCGCTAGTATTATCTGTCCGAACCATGACACGTGCACAAGTGCACGTGCATGTTCGAACCCTGCCATAAACCATACGGCCTCTACAACATTTCGCCCGAACTTGGGAAACTTTCTGTGGGGGACTCTAATGACTCATCAATACACTGGCACCGGGTATAACCACTAGCACGTCAGAGGTACTAGCTATACGTAACGGTTGCCTATGTATTGATCGGAAGGGAAGCTGACGAGCGAACTCATCCAGAAACCCTACTGAGCCTGACAGTGACAATATCCGTACAGTCCGTTCTGTTCGTCTATGAGTATCACATATAGGGCCTAGAGGGCTGGTAAACGTCAGACCCCCAATAGCTGTATAAGTCGTGTTGGAGTGAAGCCCAGAACACCCTGAGATAGTACTGGAATATCTACCAGTAAATCTCGATTGCCCTATCCAGGGATTTCGTGTAATGGCTCTCCTAAACACAGCGCGATCTCACCCCCAATACCGGGAGAGACGAATCCCCGACAATCCGCTCACTGCCTCCATGTGGCTCGGGATTGTACCCAACTAAAACATGTTTGCACGACTCCTTTGAGCCGTGGTAGGGTAGTAATCAAAGCACAGTGGGAACTCACACGAGAAAAATGACGATCTCAGGTCGACAGACTAACATGTACACATGTCACCAGGGAACTGCTATCTGACGATATGTATAATACCAACTAGCATGTTCCCGGTGAGTCCTGTTCGGTGTACTCATAACGCAATGAGCACCTGTATACATCTTAGCTGAACCAACTGACACCAATGGCTTGTGAGACCGGCCACCGCCCCTAGTCGGGGTCTCGACTGTATACACTAGTCTACTCTGGAGTATCGATGCCCTGTCTCGAAACTCCTACGACTAGGGACACTTTAAGGATGTGCTTGTAGACCCCAGCTCCCACGTATATGATCGCCATCATACTGCTGGCAGTCAAGCAAGAATCCTATGGGCTCTATCAATATGCAATAGTGAACTAAAGCATGTACACGATGATAAAGACAAACCAGATAGCAAACTATCATCTCGAGCAAGAATGTCCTATCGGTATAGGTCCTCCCTCAATCATTGCAATCATGTACCTGCGATCCAATAATTGACTTTGAGGGCACTATATCGAACAATCTCCCACTTGCACTTAAGGCTAATTATTGCGATGTCGCGTACTCACAGCTCGTGTGATACTGAACATCCAACTCCTCTACTAATCAGTTTCACAAAACTCGTTTGTAAAACTAATGTGTTCGAGAAATAGCCTCAGTGAGTGGATCCGCCCTAATGTTTCTTTCTATATCTCTCTTTTTCTCAAGTTCGCGGAGAAAGCCATCTCCCGAAATGAGCAATTCCTATTCTAGAATATGTCTGGATATCTGATGGGACCCAGTTCATAAATGAACTCCAAATCCTGCAAACTTCTTAGACTGTATCGTAAACTGAATTTAATCAGTATCCAGCACCATGCCTCCCTCAGTATCCGCTTGGACCACCTGTCCAAACTACTGCCCCTCGTCAGAGGGAAAACTATAACTCTGACAGTCACTCTGTCATCCGGGTCATCTTGGAAGCCTGGAATGATAACTGTTTCCCCAAGGAGGCCGTCATTATCAAATCCCTAGAACAACCACTTATGTTCTAAAACTGCTTTCAAACGTTTCTCCAGGATTGGATTAATGTCAACTTATTTCATCTAGTGCAAAAACAACATCTGGTGTTGTACTTGACATCTCATGATCAACTCAATTGCCTAAGCAAGTGATATGAAAATCATGCACATCCCTCTCCCCTTTAGTCTGTAAGACACCTTTAGAGAGGGTGACTCCATCACCTGCAGGTACACCACCATACCAGGAGTCGTTCATTCTAAAATACCTTTAGAATACTGTCAAAGTACCCAGATTGGGAAACTACAAAAATCTAGATCTAAAACCATAGATCCAGTAACCAGAATGCCTGATATTATATCCATATCTTATGTGGTGAAACTACTGTGTGACAACCACAGTATGACCGAATGTAGTATAGGAATTTCACTTCCTACAATGTGTATGTCATCTAAGTTCCAGGACATCACACCCTACTATCTTCTTAACAGATCCATCTCCTATTCTGATGAAGTCAAAGCCCATGATTGTCACATCAAAAATAGATGATCTATCTCCGCTATATCTGCTTAAGTCCATAAATAGACATAAGCTACTTGTCCACTATGCTTCCACTGCTTCCGCTGACTACGACAACCCTCTGGCAGAATCATATACACGTGCACTTCTAACACTAGTTTAGAATGACGCTATACTCATCCTCCTGCCAGGTCTCATAGTCTGGAACAACAGCAGTGTCAAGTCTGGGTAAACAAGAACCTCCCTGTCACCGTCCTTGAGGACACCGGAGTACCTCTTGGGCGCCTGAGGTTACCCACCAAATCTGCGGAGTGGCTAATGGAATGTCAAACCTGATTGAATCTTTAGGTCCTATTAAATTTTCAGTAATCGTTTGCGGTTCTGGAATTACTTCCAGTTCTACCATACTCTCACTTTTGTTTTCTGAAAGAAGTCCATTTAACTAAAACTGTGGCGAGTTAAGAACAATATAAATATTGATCTTCCTGATGGTAAAAAGTTAACCCTCGTCAAAACCCGGGATAACCCACAAACATCCATTACTGAAACGTGCCCTGAGTTTATCCGGATTCTGGTTTTAAGCATCAGCCGGACGACTCCCTATACCTTAACATCGTTAAGATATAAATTGATTCTATATATATCTAATATAGAAACAAAGGCACTAATTCAATTGGAACCGGGTTCAAATCATGCAGCTGTCTTCAGTGCATGTCAACTAAATGGAGAGAGGCTGATCAGCATTACTCAACTTAGGAATGCATCCAAATATGTGTAATCTGAAAGAGAAGCAAGTTCTCAAAAACCATTACTATCAACTGAATACCAACAACAAGTATCTACATCTTCGATCACCATGAAGAATCCTGATACTTGCAACACATAGTTCTCTACATTATTCCTGTACCTATAACTTCTCAAACTTGGACTTTGTATTTTTACGAAACACTTGTCTAAAACTTGAGAAGTTACAAGTAAACAGAATACAGTACGAGGACTAACCCCTTTGTCCTAATGGACACTGGACAACATACAATACATTGTATAAGTCTCCTAAGTTGAATAACTCAAACTCTATGCGTCGTAGGTTGAAAACTCTACCCAGGCAATTTCCTCAAATATCACCAATTACAACAAATTCCGATATAATTAGGATGATTACCTAATTCCCAATAACTTACTCCCACTCATCATCTATAAAACCATACAGATGTGAGAATCATACCTGGTAAATACATACCCTGGAGTAAGGGTCTAATTGGGAAATCAATTTTCAATTAATAATACACAGTGAAACTGAAACGTGAATATGTTTCGAAGGGGTATCCGGGTATTCCTAGTAATGCCTCTTCCATTATTCAGATTCATGACTGTAACCGTATATTTCCCTGCCATCTCTCCAATTCCGTTTATTTGTCTTCAGTCGTTACCTTCTATACACCATCGTTAGGCTTAATGGTTTTCTTCCTTCCCTACCGTTCGACACCAGCCTATGGTTTGGAAGAAGACTATCCAATAAGCATAATAGGTGCACTGTCCTAATCCTAGGAGCATTCACAACCTGAGAGAAGGTAAGGATAAAAGACAACTGAATAAACTTTATTCCTATTTCTCCTGAACCAGAATCCATCTACGAAGAAGTTCCTCCGAGTTCGTATATAACCATACGATGGATTTATCCGATGGAATTGGATGTTCGTAGTGATACAGGGTGGTCTAGAGAAATACAAAGGTGAATTAGGAGTGGCGATGAAATACGAGGTTTGGTCGTGAATGTTAACAAACGCAATTTACTTTGCCCTCTTTCTGATCCCTTTATTTGTCTTTACTTATTACCTTCTATACACCCAACTTAGGCTAATTGGTTTTCTTCATTTCCTACCTTTCGGCACCTGCCTATGGTATTGAAGAAGACTATCCAATAAGCGTAATAGGTTTACCCTCTCCTAATCCAATGAGCCCTCACAATCTGAGAGAAGGTAAATGGAAAAGACAACTGAATAATCGTATTCAATCTCTCCAGAACTAGAATCCATCCTCGAAGAAGTTCCTCCGAGTTCGTATATAACCATACTATGGATTTATCCAATGGAAGTGGATGTTCGTAATAATATGGGGTTTTCTGGAGAAACTCAAACGGTGAAAGAAGGAGTGGAAATGATGTATGCAACTCAGACAATCCAAAAGCCAGTGTTTTAAGAAAGTTCGGTTAACTTGGTTACTGAGTTATTGTCTAGGGTCGGGTCATAGTCGCAGTCAAAGAGAGAGAGAAAAGAAACACTCTGCGTGCACTCTAACCTGAATCAGAATGGTTAATCACTTTATCAAAACAGGAAACCTCCCACTGTATCCTCAAATTCTCCTCCAAACCTGAAAGAAGAATTAATCGGAATCACCCGAGGAGTAAACTAACTCATCAGTGGGAATCGAGATCCAACTATCAACGTATGATAACTTGATAAAAGCCACTCAAGTTACCACACTCCAGAAGGTATGCCCATGCCTGGCAAGTTTCCTGTATGTTTTAAACTCCCGATATGATTTTTACCCCAAGCGGTTTATGACCTTGACTAGGTCAACAAACCAAAAACCGCTAGTCAAGTTCAACCCGTCATTATCCTGGATTGCATTAAACCCACCCGCGTGTGCCCTTGACTAGGTCAACAAGGCCGCACGACTGTCCTAACCAATCGCATTTAAAATGCAACAAACAAGCACCACTTAGCTACCGAACACTACGACTTGACTAGGTAAACAAACACAACATGAATACTAAATAGTACTTGTAAAAAATGACGGAGGGCTACGGCTGGTTTTTGGCGAAAAACCTTTGTTGGATATAGTTCCCTCTAAGTCAATTATTGGATCGCAGGTATGTGATTTCAATGATTGAGGGAGGACCTATACCGATAGAACAGTCTTACTCGAGATGATAGTGTGCTATCTGGTTTGTCTTTATCATCATGTAGATGTTGATAGAGCCCATAGGATTCTTGTTTGACTACCAGCAGTATGATGGCGATCATATATGTGGGAGCTGGGGTCTATAAGCACATCCTTAATGTGTCCCTAGTCATGGGAGTTTCGAGATAGGGCATCGATACTCCGGAGTAGACTAGTGTAAACATTCGAGACCCCGACGAGGGGCGGTGGCCGGTCTAACGAGCCATTGGTGTTAGTTGGTTCACCTAAGATGTATACAGGTGCTCATTGGGTTATGAGTACACCAGACAGGACTCGCCGGGAACTTGCTGGTTGGTATTATACCTAGCGTCAGATAGCAGTTGCCTGGTGACATGTGTACAGGTTAGTTCATCGACCTGAGGTCGTCATTTTTCTCGTGTGAGTTCCCACTGTGCTTTGATTTATACCCTACCACGGGTCAAAGGATTCGTGTAAACAGGTATATTTTGGGTACAGTCCCGAGCCACATGGAGGCAGTGAGCAGATCGTCCGGGATTCGTCTCCCCCGGTATTCGGGGTGAGATCGCACGGTGTTTAGGAGAGCCATTACACGAAATCCCTGGCTAGGGTAATCGAGATTTACTGGAAGGTATTCCAGTAGTATGTCAGAGTGTTCTGGGCTACTCTCTGACACGACTTATACCGCTATTGGGGGTCTGACGTTTACCGGCCCCCTAGGCCCTATATGCGATACTCATAGACTAATGGACCAGATTGTACAGATATTGTCATTGTCAGACTCAGTAGGGTTTCTGGATGAGTTCGCTCGTCAGCTTCCCTACCAATCAATACATAGGCAACCGTTACGTACAGCTAGTACCTCTGACGTGCTAGTGATTATACCCAGTGCCAGTGTATTGATGAGTCATTAGAGTCCCACACAGACACTTTCCCAAGTTCGGGCGAAACGTTGTAGATGTCGTATGGTTTTATGGCAGGGTTCGGAAAATGCACGTGCGTTTTCGCACGTGTCATTTTTCGGGCAGATAATACTTGTATGCTTTGGTTTAAGCCGGATTCCAGTATTATACTGTGTAGATATAATATCTTTGTCTCTGTTACATTTGTATTCGGTCGTAATACAAATGCGGGTATGTTTATACTGTTACAGGGTTATCCTGAAATTCGTTTCATGATCACTTTTGGAAGTTGCCAGTTTCCTGTTTTCTATCACCCATTTTAACATTCGGTTAAATACGGATTTATCTTTTCTTCACTTGGGTGAGTCATGTTTCTAGATGGTTCTAGATGGTGACAAGGCATGTGAGTCATTAGATCATTAATGGTGCATTTAATGATGGAGGATGACTAAAGTTATGAGTCATTGTTTCCATTAATGCTTTTTGGTTATGCTTAAGATATTTTTTCCTTGATCTTTTGCCTTATGGTTACTTCCCCTCTCCTACACTCACTCTCCCTCTTCTATATATGGCCGGCCCCTTTTTGTGGGAATGGGTATGGTTATTTGCTTGAAAAGATTAAGATAGTTTGGTGTATGGAAATATCTTAGTTCTTTCCATCACAATTTCAATTGGTAACTTCCTTAACCGTTCGTCCATAGCTTTGGACGTAACGAGACAAAGTGTTCTACTCGTTCTCTACATCATCTTGGTCGTCTTTTTTGGCAAACCTGACGACCGAGTTGCCTCGGTTCATAGGCGGGAGCCCGTTTAAAGATCCGTCGACGTGGTGCCACCTGGACGACGAGACTGGAGTTTTCAGAAGATCGAAGCCGCCGCAACAAAGCGTGGGATGATGATTGAAGAACGAAGGACTCGAATTGTTCGGTATAACATTTCTACCCACTTTGTAATTTTTTAGTTTAGCTTTAATGGCAGATCCGGGTTATAGTACGCGATAGCACCAGTCGTAAAAGTTTTTGTTCCGCATTTGGCGTCTGTTAGACGGCCGGGGCGCTACCGTAGACTTACAGTGGTATCAGAGCCTCGTCATTAAGCTTTACTAACTTGTGCTAACACGTTTAAAATATCGATCGAACGGATTTACGCAAAACTATAATTTTCTGTTCAAAGTTTCTGTCGATTTTTAATCTGGTCTAAAAATTATTTTACATATCACAGAAAACAAAGCTGGCAATTCTAAGCAAACTGGTGAAATTTTGTCACGTGATCCCACAGAACGGCCGCGGATCCGCGGCCCAAACCAGGGTTTGGCCGCTGATCCGCCGCGCTTTTGTGGGAACAGTGCGCCAAATCTTTCCAGTGAGTTTGCCATGGGAAATTGTGGCTTTTGGTATATGTCTTTTGGGCCCAAATTTTGTTACTGTACACCAGATGTACGTGGGGCCCACTTCGGGAAGTTTTGTCGATCGAAATTTTAAACTTGTTAGTTTACAGTACTTATATTATATCTCCGACCGTGAATGTCATTTGAACGGTAAATTGCGTCTAATTGCTATAGTCCTTTTAGATGGATTTGCGAACGTGACATTCGCGTTGATGTTCTGTGTTGTGCTGTGATGTTGCGGATTTGTCGTGGTGGATAGCAGTGTGCAATGGTAGTGCAATTTGGATTTATTTGTACATTTGATTTTACGGGGACAGCTTCCAACATGTGGACTGCCGTCACTGCCTGTTTGTATAATATTCTTTTTGGGGCACGACCGGGCTGAGGTCCATGTACCCGTTGTACATATTTTTATTTCTGTACTCGGATTACCCCGCGGTGGAGTGCACAGATAGCCGGGTTCTGGAGGGCAACGGGTTCGTATCTCATGGCTTTGAGAGGCAAAGGGGCCTCACTCTAGAATTGGCAGACTATTCGCCGTACTCGTAGGGGGTACAGGTTGACCCAAGGTGGGGTGCTCAATTTACCGGATTCCGTGAAGTGTCGGGTGTTCCATTCACTATGTTGTGGGGACTACCTCTCTCCAGGTTTTGGCGGGTAACTTGCCGCACCCGTAGGGGTCTAGGTTTCATTGCATAGGCTATCCACACGACCAGGGGAACGTCGGGTTTTAGTAGCGGCTCTGTGAAACCCGGGGATCCCAGATTATCTGTATTGTTCTGTGATGCTTATTACATTTCTGTAATGTTGCATATTATCACGCCTGGAGCGATTATTGTATATTAGCATATATACTATTGGATGTTGTATATGTTTTACACCCGCGCTAGTCCAGCCCCCGCACTGTCGTTAGTTAAGTAACCTAACGGGTGATGACGGGACCCAGTGACGAATGCGGATGGCATTTACGTACATTTTATTTTCGTTCTTTTCTGGTGTGATTAAATGATGGGAATGCGTTGATTCTTATCAATGCAAGATAAAACAAACCTATATTTGATGTTGTTGGAACATATTACAAAGACATTTCCTTTTGTTTTGCATAGCGGTATTCAGTTAGAATATCCTGCACCTCATTCGATGAGGCAAGGGCCAAGATCCCTTCACCGGGAGTGACTCCTTGAGCAGAAGTTTACGTCAGGGTAATAACTTCAATATAATCGATTACAAGTTTCTTTGCATCGCGGTATTCAGTTAGAATATCCAGCACCTCATTCCATGAGGAAAGAGCTGAGATCCCTTCACCGGGAGTGACTTCTTTAGCAAAAAGTTTTCGCCACTATATTTTATAAAAGCTATCAGGTTTCTTCAACGAGATCAAGTTCATTACGTTAAAGGTTTTTCGCCAAAAACCAGCCGTAAAACTCCGTCATTTCTTATGGATGGTCAGTAGTATTCAAGCTATGTTTGTTGGCCTACGTCAAGGCATAGTGTTTGGTAGCTGCTGGGTATTCATTTGTTGGATAGATAGACGCATTAGTTTAGGACAGACGTACAACCTTGTTGGCCTACGTCAAGGGCATGTACGATGACCTAAATTAATCAGGACAACGACGGGCAGAACTTGACATGTAGCTTATGATTTGTTGGCCTACGTCAAGGTCATAAGAGCATGGGATAAAAATTACATCGGGAGTTTCAAACATACAGGAAACTTGCAAAACTTGAGCATACCTTATGGAGTGTGCTAACATGAGTGGATACCGTCACGTTATCATGCGATGAGAGTTGGATCCCGATTCCCACTGATGAGTTAGTTTACTCTTCGGGTGATCCCGACTAATTCTTCTTTCAGGTTTGGAAGAAAATTTGAGATAACAGTGGGAGGTTTCCTAAATAGATAAAGTGATAACCACTCTAACCTAGGTTAGAGTGCACGCAGAGTGTTTCTTTTCTCTCTCTTTTTGGCAGCGACCTTTGACCGACCCTTAACAATAACTCAGTGACCAAGTTGACCGAACCATCTTAATATACTGGCTTTTGGATCGTCTATAGTTGCATAAGTCATTGCAGCTCCTTCTTTTACCCTTTGTATTTCTCAGAACACCCCGTATTACTACGGATATCCACTTCCATTGGATAGATCCATCGTATGGTTATATACGAACTCGAAGGGTCTTCTTCGAGGATGGATCCAGGTTTAGGAGAAATAGAATTAGTTTATTCAGTTGTCTTTTATTATCACCTTCTCTCAGGTTGCGAGGGCTCCTTGGTTTAGGAGAGTATACCTATTACGCCTATTGGATAGTTTTCTTCCAAACCATAGGTAGGTGCCGAAAGGTAGGGAATGAAGAAAACCAATTAGCCTAAATAGGGTGTACAGAAGATAATAACTAAAGACAAAATAAAGGGATTAGAAAGAGGGCAAAGTAAATTGCGACTATTAACATTCACGACCAAACCACGTATTTCATCGCCACTCCTACTTCACCTTTTCATTTCTCCAGAACAACCCGTATCACTACGAACATCCAATTCCATTGGATAAATCCATCATATGGTTATATACGAACTCGAAGGATATTTTTTTGAGGATGGATTCTGGTTCAGGAGAAATAGGAATAAGGATTATTCAGTTGTCTTTTATCATCACCTTCTCTCAAGTTACGAGTACTCCTAGGTTTAGGAGGGTACACCTATTATGCTTACTGGATATTCTTCTTCCAAGCCATAGGCTGGTGCCAATTGGTAGGGAAGGAAGAAAACCATTTAGCCTAATGATGGTGTACAGAAGGTAACGACTAAAGACAAATAAAGGGAATTGGAAAGATGGCAGGGAAATATACGGTTAAAGTCATGAATTGGATTATGGAAGAGGCATTACTAAGAATACCAGGATACCCCTACGAAACATCTTATTGTTTCAGTGCATTGTTAATAGAAAACTGATTTCCCGATTAGATACTTACTCCCGGGTATGTATTTACCAGGTATGATTCTCACATCTGTATGGTTTTACAGATGTTGAGTGGGAGCAAGTTATTGGAAATTAGGTGATCATCCTCATTATATCGGAATTCGTTGTAATTGGTGATATTTGAGGAAATCGCCTGGGTACAGTTTTCAACCTACGACGCACAAGGTTTTGAGTTATACAACTCAGCGGACTTAAACAAAGTATTGTATGTTGTCGAGTGTCCGTCAGGACAAAGCGGTAGGTCCTCGTACTATGTTCTGTTTACTTATGACTTCTTTAGTTTTTAGACAAGTGTTTCGTAGAAATACAATGTCTAAGTATTGAGAAGTTGTGGGTATAGGAAATAAAGTAGAGAACCATGTGTCGCAAGAATCGGGATTCTTCAAAGAAATCGAAGATGTAGATTCTTGTGATTCGTATTCAGTTGATAGTAATGGTTTTGAGAAACTTATTTCTCTTTAAGGTTACTCATAATTGGATTGATTCCTAAGTTGAGTAATGCTGATTAGCCTCTTTCCATTAAGTTGATATGCACTGGAGACAGCTGCATGTTTTTTGGATCTGGTTCCAATTAAATATGTGCCAAAGTTTCTATATTGGATATAGAATGGATCATATCTTAACGATGTTAAGGTAAGGGGAGTTGTCCAGCTTATGCTTAAAACCAGACACTGGATGACTCAAGGCACGTTTCTATAATGACAGTTTATGGGTTGACCCTAGCTTTGACGAGGGTTGATTTTCTACCATCTGGAAGATCAATAGGATATTGTTCTTGACTCGCCACAGTTTTAATAAAATGGATTTTTTCAGAAAACAGTAGTGGGAGTATGGTAGAACTGGAAGTGATTCCAGAACCGCAAACGATTACGGAAAATTTAATAGGACCTATATATTCAATCAGGTTTGACATTCCATTTGCCACTCCGCAGATATGGTGGGTAACCTCAGACACCCGAGTGGTACTCCGGGTAGCCTCAGGAAGGTGGCAGGGAGGTTCTTGTTTACCCAGACTTGACACTACTGTTATTCCAGACTATGAGACCCGGCAGGAGAATATGTATAGCGTCATTCTAAACTAGTTTTAGAAGTACACGTATATATTATTCTGCCAGAGGGTTGTTGTAGTCAGTGGGAGCAGCGGAAGCATAGTGGGCAAGTAGCTAGTGTCTATTTATAGACTTGAGCAAAAATAGCGGAGATAGATCATCTATTTTTGATGTCACAGTCATGGGTTTGACTTCATCAGAATAGGGGATGGATCTGTTGAGAAGGTAGTAGGGTGTGATGTCCTGGTATTTGGATGACATACACAGAGTAGGAAGTAAAATTATTATACTACGATCGGTTGTACTGTGGTCGTCACACAGTTGTTTCTCCACAAAGGACATGGATGTAATATCTGACATTCTGGATACAAGATCTATGGTTTTAGATCTAGATTTCGGTAGCTTCCCAATATGGGTACTTTGACAATATTCTAATGGTATTTTAAAATAAATGACTCCTGGCATGGTGGTGTACCTGCAGGTGATGGAGTCACCCTCCCTAAAGGTGTCTTACAGACTAAAGGGGAGAGGGACGTACATGATTCGCAGATCACTTGCTTAGGCAATTGAGTCAATCGTAAGATGTCAAGTACCACACCAGATGTCGTTTTTGCACTAGATGTGATAAGTTTATATTAATCCAATCCTGAAGAAACGTAAGGAAGTAGTTTTAGAATATAAGTGCATGTTCTACGGATTTGATGATGGCGGCCTCCTTCGGGAGTCGATTATCATTCCAGGCTTCAAATGTGACTTGGATGACAGAGTGATTGTCAGAGTTATAGTTTTCCCTCCGACGAGGGACAGTATTATGGACAGGCGGTCCAAGAGGATACTGTGGGAGGCATGGTGCTGGACACTGATTAGTTTTTGTGATCGATACAGTCTAAGAAGTTTGGATTTGGAGTTTATTTATGAACTAGGTCCCATCAGATATCCAGACATATTCTAAGACAGGTATTACTCGATTCATGAGATGGATTTCTCCACGAACTTGAGATTAAGAGAGAAATAGAAAGAATCATCAGGGCGGATCCACTCACTGAGGCTATTTCTCGAACACAATAGTTTTACAAACGAGATTTGTGAAACTGATTAGTAGAGGAGTTGGATGTTCGGTATCACACCAGCTGTGAGTACGCGACATCGCAATAATAGCCTTAAGTACAAGTGCGAGATTGTTAAATATAGTGCCCTCTAAGTCAATTATTGGATCGCAGGTACGTGATTGCAATGATTGAGGGAGGACCTATACCGATAGATCAGTCTTACTCGAGATGATAGTGTGCTATCTGGTTTGTCTTTATCATCATGTAGATGTTGATAGAGCCCATAAGATTCTTGCTTGACTACCAGCAGTATAATGGCGATCATATATGTGGGAGCTGGGGTCTATAAGCACATCCTTAAAGTGTCCCTAGTCGTGGGAGTTTCGAGACAGGGCATCGATACTCAGGAGTAGACTAGTGTATACATTCGAGACCCCGACGAGGGGCGGTGGCCGGTCTCACAAGACATTGGTGTTAGTTGGTTCACCTAAGATGTATACAGGTGCTCATTGGGTTATGAGTACACCGGACAGGACTCGCCGGGAACTTGCTGGTTGGTATTATACCTAGCGTCAGATAGCAGTTCCCATGTGACATGTGTACAGGTTAGTTCATCGACCCGAGGTCGTCATTTGTCTCGTGTGAGTTCCCACTGTGCTTTGATTTATACCCTACCATGGGTCAAAGGATTCGTGCAAACGGGTATATTTTGGGTACAGTCCCGAGCCACATGGAGGCAGTGAGCAGATCGTCGGGGATTCGTCTCTCCCGGTATTGGAGGTGAGATCGCGCGGTGTTTAGGAGAGCCATTACATGAAATCCCTGGCCAGGGTAATCGAGATTTACTGGAAGGTATTCCAGTAGTATCTTAGGGTGTTCTGGGCTGCACTCTCACACGACTTATACCGCTATTAGGGGTCTGACGTTTACCGGCCCCTAGGCCCTATATGCGATACTCATAGACGAATGGACCGGACTGTACAGATATTATCACTGTCAGACTCAACAGGGATTCTGGATGAGTTCGCTCGTCGGCTTCCCTTCCAATCAATACATAGGCAACCGTTACGTACAGCTAGTACCTCTGACGTACTAGTGGTTATATCCAGTGCCAGTGTATTGATGAGTCATTAGAGTCCCCCACAGACACTTTCCCAAGTTCGGGCGAAACGTTGTAGATGTCGTATGGTTTTATGGCAGGGTTCGTAAAATGCACGTACGTTTTCGCACGTGTCATTTTTCGGGCAGATAATATTGGTAGGCTTTGGTTTAAGCCGGATCCCAGTATTATACTGTGTAGATATAATATCTTTGTCTCTGTTGCATTTATATTCGGTCGTAATACAAATGTGGGTATGTTTATACTGTTACGGAGTTATCCTGAAATTCGTTTCAGGATCACTTTTGGAAGTTGCCAGTTTCCTGTTTTCTATCACCCGTATTTAACATTCGGTTAAATACGGATTTATCTTTTCATCACTTGGGTGAGTCATGTTTCTAGATGGTTCTAGATGGTGACAAGGCATGTGAGTCATTAGATCAATAATGGTGCATTTAATGATGGAGGATGACTAAGGTTATGAATCATTGTTTCCATTAATGCTTTTTGGTTATGCTTAAGATATTTTTTCCATGATCTTTTGCCTTATGGTTACCTCCCCTCTCCTACACTCACTCTCCCTCTTCTATATATGGCCGGCCCCCTCTTGTGGGAATGGGTATGGTTATTTGCTTGAAAAGATTATGATAGTTTGGTGTATGGAAATTTCTTAGTTCTTTCCATCACAATTTCAATTGGCAACTTCCTTAACCGTTCGTCCATAGCTTTGGACGTAACGAGACAAAGTGTTCTACTCGTTCTCTACATCATCTTGGTCGTCTCTTTTGGCAAACTTGACGACCGAGTTGCCTCGGTTCAGAGGCGGGAGCCCGTTTAAAGATCCGTCGACGTGCTGCCACCTGGACGACGAGACTGGAGTTTTCATAAGATCGAAGCCGCCGCAACAAAGTGTGGGATGATGGTTGAAGACCGAAGGACTCGGATCGTTCGGTATAACATTTCTACCCACTTTGTAATTTGTTAGTTTAGCTTTAATGGCAGATCCGGGTTATAGTACGCGATAGCGCCAGTCGTAAAAGTTTTTGTTCCGCATTTGGCGTCTGTTAGACGGCCGGGGCGCTACCGTGGACTTACAACCTTTTGCGTAATGAACTTGATATCGTTGATGGAACCAGATAGGTTTTATAAATATATAGTTACGAAAACCTTTGCTAAAGAGGTCACTCCCGGTGAAGGGATCTCGGCTCTTTCCCCGTCGAATGAGGTGCAGGATATTCCAATCTGAATATCACGATGCTAAGCAAAATGTAATTGGCTATAGTGAAGTTATTACCCTGACGCAAACCTCTGTCCAAGAGGTCACTCCCGATAAAGAGATCTCGGTCCTTGCCTCGTCGAATGAGGTGCTGGATATTCATAACCGAATACCACTGTGCAAAATAAAAGAGAACGCCCTTGTAATAACAGCTTTTGAAAAATCGGTTCCAACAACATCATATATAGTTTTGTTTTCCTTGCATTGATAAAAATCAACGCAGTCCCATCAATTGATCACACCAGAAAAGAACGAAAATATGATGTACGTATATGCCATCCGCATTCGCCACTGGGTCTCGTCACACCCGTTAGGTTACTTAACTAACGACAGAGCGGGGACTAGACTAGCGCGGGTGCAAAACATATACAACATCTACTAGTATATATAACTATATATAATAATCGCTCCAAGCATGATAAATGCAACATCACAGAAAAGTAATAAGCATCACAGAACAATACAGATAATCTGGGATCCCCGGGTTTCCTTTGAGCCGCAAATGAAACCCGACGTTCCCCTGGTCGTGTGGATAGCCTGTGCAATGAAATCCTAGACCACTACGAGCGCGGCAAGTTACCCGCCAAAACCAAAAGCGAGGCAGCCCCTTTCAACAAAGTCAATGGACCACCTGGCACTTCACGGAATCCGGTAACTTGAGCACTCCTCCTTGGGTCAACCAGTACCCCCTATGAGTGCGGCGAATAGCCCACCAATTCTAAAGTGAAGCCCCCTCCGTCTCAACGCCATGAGATGCGGTCCCGTTGCCCTCTAGAACCCGGCTATCCGTGCACCCCACAGCGGGGTAATCCTAGTACAGAAAAGAAAATATATACAACGGGTACATCGACCTCAACCCGGTCGTGCCCCAAAAGAATAATATACAAACAGGCAGTGACGGCAGTCCACATGTCGGACGCTCGCCCCGCGATATCAAATGTACAAATAAAACTAAAAATCCCTAATATTGCACCAAACTATCCACCACGACCAATCCGCAACATCGCAGCACAACACAGAACATCAACGTGAATGTCACGTTCGCAAACCCGTCTAAAAGAGATATAGCAATTAGACAAGATTTACCGCTCGATTGACATTCACGGTCACAGATATAATGTAAGCACTGTAAACTAACATATTTAAAATTTCGATCGACAAAAATTCCCGAATTGGGCATCAAGTACAAATCCAGCACTCAAAATAATCTGGGCTAAAACTAAATGTTCCAGAAACCACATTTCCAAGTTGAAATCCCCCAGAAGAAAATTGGTGCAGCGAACCCACCAAAGTGTCGCGCAACCGTGGCAAACAAGAACGTTTTTCCGCGGTTCCGCGGTCTAGTGGTAAGTTTGTGCTACCAAATTTCTTCTAGTGTCTTCAAAAAGCCTGGCTGATTTTCTGAAACACTCAAAATAATTTTTCGACCAGTTTAAAAATTCCACATAAACTTTATCATTTAAAATGAGGTTTCGGAAATTTTGTTCGATCGATATTTTAAACACGTTAGAACAAGATAGTAAAGGTTAATAGTGTGTCTCTGATACCATGTTGGGATGCGGCGGCGCCCCGGCCGTCTAAACGAGGCCAAATGCGGAACAAAAACTTTTTACGAAACCGGCGCTACCTCAACCCAAATACCCGGATCGTTCCATTAACCGTAAACTAGCAAAATGTGAAAGGAATTAGAAAAGATTATACCGATTGATCTGTGTCCTTCGGTCTTTAATCTCCGCACCAAGCTCCCCGCTGCCGCGCCGACGAAGTCTGCTCCCCGCTGCCGCGCCGACGAAGTCTGCTCCCCGATCTCGCTCGTCAAAATGGCACCACGTCGTTGAATCTTTATACGGGCTCCCGCTTCAAAATGAAGCAACTCGGACATGATGTTTGCTAGCCGACATGTCCAAGGTTGAAGTAGAGAGAGTGTAGAATAGTTTGTCTCAAGGCGCCCAAGTAATTGGGTGGAGGTAAGTTGGAGTTGCCATAGGAGATGAACTTGTGAGCATAGGATTTTAACCTTCAAAAATTTCCCTCACTCAAAAATGGGCTTGGCCAATGGAAAGATTTTCTCTCTGTGGAATTAAAAGTTGAAGTGGGGTTGTGTATTTCTTTTTTTTAGTCACCACAAAAAAAAACCTTGCTAATCATGCTTGCGAAATTTGCAAGGAACCCCCTGCACAAAAATCAGGCACCATCCCCATGCTGCCCATACCAACAGGGTTCAAGAAATTTCAGTGCAGGGGATGGGCAGCCCAGAAAATAGGGGATGGGCAGACCAGAAAATAGGGGATGGGAAAACTGTCAAAGGTCAAAGGTCAAATTGCTCAAATAAAATAAACAAAGAGGGTGATGTTTAAGACGGAAAAAGGAAACTGACAACTCCCAAAATAATACCGTAACGAATTACGAGATTACACCTCAACTGTAAATAAATACCCGCATTTTTATTCCGACTGAATACAAATGCAATGAGACAAAAATAATCCTACAATATAATACTAGGATCCGGCTTAAACCAAAGCCCGCTAGTATTATTTGTCCGAACCATGACACGTGCACAAGTGCACGTGCATGTTCGAACACTGCCATAAACCATACGGCCTCTACAACGTTTCGCCCGAACTTGTTAAACTTTCTGTGGGGGACTCTAATGACTCATCAATACACTGGCACTGGGTATAACCACTAGCACGTCAGGGGTACTAGTTGTACGTAACGGTTGCCTATGTATTGATCGGAAGGGAAGCTGACGAGCGAACTCATCCAGAAACCCTACTGAGCCTGACAGTGACAATATCCGTACAGTCCGGTCTGTTCGTCTATGAGTATCGTATATAGGGCCTAGGGGGCTGGTAAACATCAGACCCCCAATAGCTGTATAAGTCGTGTCGGAGTGAAGCCCAGAACACCCTCGGATACTACTGGAATACCTACCAGTAAATCTCGATTACCCAGGACAGGGATTTGATGTAATAGCTCTCCTAAACACAGCGTGATCTCACCCCCAATACCGGGAGAGACGAATCCCCGACAATCCGCTCACTGCCTCCATGTGGCTCGGGACTGTACCCAACTAAAACCTGTTTTCACGACTCCTTTGAGCCGTGGTAGGGTAGTAATCAAAGCACAGTGGGAACTCACACGAGAAAAATGACGATCTCAGGTCGACAGACTAACATGTACATATGTCACCAGGGAACTGCTATCTGACGATATGTATAATACCAACTAGCATGTTCCCGGCGAGTCCTGTTCGGTGTACTCATAACGCAATGAGCACCTGTATACATCTTAGCTGAACCAACTGACACCAATGGCTTGTGAGACCGGCCACCGCCCCTAGTCGGGGTCTCGACTGTATACACTAGTCTACTCTGGAGTATCGATGCCCTGTCTCGAAACTCCCACGACTAGGGACACTTTAAGGATGTGCTTGTAGACCCCAGCTCCCACGTATATGATCGCCATCATACTGCTGGCAGTCAAGCAAGAATCCTATGGGCTCTATCAATATGCAATAGTGAACTAAAGCATGTACACGATGATAAAGACAAACCAGATAGCAAACTATCATCTCGAGCAAGAATGTCCTATCGGTATAGGTCATCCCTCAATCATTGCAATCACGTACCTGCGATCCAATAATTGACTTTGAGGGCACTATATCCAACAGAAGTTGGGTGTTCGGTATCACACGGGCTGTGCGTATGCAGCACCGCAATAATTAGCCTTAAGTGCAAGTAGGAGATTGTTGGCTATAATGCCCTCAAGTCAATTATTGGATAGCAGACACGTGATTGTAATGATTGAGGGAGGACCTATACTGGTAGAACAGTCTTACTCGAGATGATAGTATGCTATCTGGTTTGTCTTTATCATCGTGTATATGCTTTAGGTGACATTACAGATCACTATTACATGTTGATAGAGCCCATAGGATTCTTGCTTGACTACCAGCAGTATGATGGCTATCATATACGTGAGAGTTGGGTGGTCTATAAGCACCTCCTTAAAGTGTCCCTAGTCATGGAAGTTTCGAGACTGGGCATCGATACTCCAAGAGTAGACTAGTGTATACGTATCGAGACCCCGACGAAGGGCGGTGGCTAGTCTTACAAGCCATTAGTATTAGTTGGTTCACCTAAGATGTATACAGGTGCTCATTGGGTTATGAGTACACCGGACGGACTCGCCGGGAACATGCTAGTTGGTATTGTACCTATTGTCAGATAGCAGTTCCCTGGTGACATGTGTACAGGTTAGTCTAAAGACCTGAGATCATCATTTGTCTCGTGTGAGTTCCCACTGTGCTTTGATTACCACCCTACCACGGCTCAAAGGAGTCGTGCAAACTGGTTTTAGTTGGGTACAGTCCTGAGCCACATGGAGGCAGTGAGTGGATCGTCAGGGGATTCGTCTCTCCCGGTATATTGGGGGTTGATGTCGCGGTGTGCACGGGTGGCAATCACTAGAAATCCTCGGCCGGGGTAGACGAGAATTACTGATTCGGATCAGTAGTTTCTCAGTTGGTGATAGGCTTCATACTGACTCTAAATGTCGTGTTTTTAGGGGTCTGACTTTATCAACTCCCTAGACTCGATGTGCGATACTCATAGACTAACGCACCAGACTGTAGGTATATTGTCACTGTCAGGCTCAGTAGGGTTTCAGGATGAGTTTGCTCGCTGGCTTCCCTTTCGCTCAATACCTGGGTATCCGTTACGTACAGCTAGTGCCACTGACGTGCTTGTGGTTAAACCCACTGCCAGCGTATTGATGAGTCTTTAGAGTCCCATACAGAGGGTTTCCCTGGTTCGGGCGAAACGTTGTAGAGGCTGTATGGTTTTATAGCAGGGTTCGATCATATTCGTGCACTTGTGCACGGATCATGATCGGACGGATAATACTAGTGGGCTTTGGTTTAAGCCGGATCCTAGTATTATATTGTTGGATTATTTTTGTCTCTTTGTATTCTTATTCAATCGAAATACGGATGCAGATATGTATATACGGATGAGGGGTATTCTTGTAATTCGTTACAAGTTTACTTTAGGGTTGCCATTTATTTTCTTTGGATTTAAACATTTAGCTTAATGGTTAAATATTGTTGTGATGGAAATTGTGAGTGCAAGTCTTGGCATTTGGCATTGATTGTTGTAGTGGTCTTGGTGACTCATGGTGTTGGGTCTTGTGAGATATTATTGTTGGCTATAGTTCCCTCAAGTTAATTATTGGATCGCAGGCACGTGATTGCAATGATTGAGGGGGGAGCGATACCGGTAGGACAGTCTTACTCGAGATGATAGTATGCTATCTGGTTTATTTTTATCATCGTGTACATGCTTTAGGTGATATTACAGATCACTATTATACGTTGATAGAGCCCTTTGGATTCTTGCTTGACTACGAGCAGTATGATGGCGATCATATACGTGAGAGTTGGATAGTCTATAAGGACATCCTTAAAGTGTCCCTAGTCATGGGAGTTTCGAGACTGGGCATCGATACTCCATCAGTAGACTAGTGTATACAGATCAAGACCCCAATGAGGGGTGATGGCCGGTCTCACAAGCCATTAGTGTCAGTTGGTTCACCTAAGACGTATAAAGGTGCTCATTGTGTTATGAGTACACCGGACGGACTCGCCCGGAACCTGCTAGTTGGTATTGTACCAAGCGTCAGATAGCAGTTCCCTGGTGACATGTGTATAGGTTAGTTCATCGACCTGAGATCATCATTTGTCTCGTGTGAGTTCCCACTATGCTTTGGTTACTACCCTGCCACTGCTCAAAGGAGTCATGCAAACAGGTTTTTGTTGGGTACAATCCCGAGCCACATGGAAGCAGTGAGCAGATCGGCAGGGGATTCGTCTCTCCCGGTATTGGCGGTGAGATCGCACTATGTCTAGGAGAGCCATTACACAAAGTCCTTGGCCAAGGAAAGTGAGATTTACTGGTAGGTATTCCAGTAGTTTCTCAGGGTGTTCTGGTCAACACTCCGACACGACTTGTACCGCTTTTGGGGGTCTGATGTTTACCATCTCCCTAGGCCCGACATGCGATACTCATAGACGAACGGACCGGACTGTACGAATATTGTCACTTACAGGTTCAGTAGGGTTTCAGGATGAGTTCGCTCATCGGTCTCCCTTATGGTCAATATATGGGTAGCCGTTACGTACAGCTAGTACCACTGGCATGCTTGTGGTTAAACTCACTGCCAGCGTATTGATGAGTCTTTAGAGCCCCCCACAGAAAGTATCTCAATTTTCGGGCGAAATGTTGTAGAGGTCGTATGGTCTTATGACAGGGTTCGATCATATATGTGCACTTGTGCACGGATCATGATCGGACGGATCATACTAGTGGGCTTTGGTTTAAGCCGGATCCTAGTATTAGATTTGTTGGATTACTTTAGTCTCATTACATTCGCATTCAGTCGGAATGCGGATGCAGGTATGTATATACAGGTGAGGGGTATCCTTGTGATCCGTCAGGAGTTTACTTTAGATATTGCAATTCTCTTTTTGGATTAAACATTTTGGTTTAAATGTTTTGTGGTGGAAATTACGAGTGGAAATCATCATGAAGACCTATTAATGTGGCATGTGGATGGGTGATGCCTCATGGTCTTATTTTTTGTGCTATGTCAACATTTGTGATTGATTATTGTGTTGAAATGATGTATGGAAAGAGAATGGACAGCCACAAGTAGTGGGGTTGGTCTCGAAATTTAGTATGAGTGCTCTCATTTTTCATTCCAACACAATAATAAGTGTAGCTCTTCTTCTTCTTCCTTCTCTAGCTCACAAGTTTCATCCATGGTTTCATCTTCAACCTCCATCCATACAATCTCATGAGTTAAGAATCAATGGATGCTTGAGACAAAGTTATCACATACATTCTCTACTTCACCTTGGACATGTCGGCTAGCAAACTTCATGTCCGAGTTGCTTCGGTTTGAAGCGGGAGCCCGTAAAAAGACTTCTTGACGTGGTGCCCTTTCGATGAGGTGACCGGAGATCGAGCGAGATCGGAGATGCCGCGAAGAGCTAAGGATGGTGGCTAAAGACCGAAGGACATGGATCGATCGGTATAGCCATTCTTTCATTTTAGTAGTTTGCTGGTTTAGTGTTAATGGTACGATCCGGGTAAAAGTTTACGTTAGCGCAAGTTTCATAAAAAGTTTTTGTTCCGCGTTTGGCTTTGGATTGTTGGCCGGGGTGCTACCATAGACTTACAATTATGGTGAGTTGAGGCAGATCTTTTACTTGGCAAGGCTTTTCTTTAGTTGCTCACAATATTTTCTCACAACACTCACAAGAAAAAGAGCAGACACATTCTTTAGTTGCTTTTTCTTAAGCCAAAACTTGAGCTCACACTTCTTTTCACCTATGGCTTCTTCTTCAACCTCCACCCATTCCCTCTCATGAGTTGAGACTCATTGGGTGTATTGAGACAAAATGATCACACACTCTCTCTACTTCATCTTGGGTATCTAGGCTAGCAAACTGGATGCCCGAGTTGCTTCGGTTTTGAAGCGCGGGACCGTATTACTAATCTTCGAGATGGATCATCTTCGACGAGGGAGACCGGAGACCGTACATCATCGAGGCAGTCGCGAGGAGCTTTGGCAGAGGTTGAGACCGAAGGACGCGGATCGATCGGTATAACCTCTCCAAACTCTTTTTATATAACTAGTATAGGATTAATGGTATGATCCGTCAATTAGGGTTCCGTTAGCGCCGGGTTTTAAAAGTTTTTGTTCCGTGTTTGGCTACGGATTGATGACCGGGTCACTGCCGTAACCCTACATCTTTCATACGACAGTATCATCCTTGCCTTATAAGCTTCCAGGTTTTGATGTGCTATAAGGCGGGTTTCATCGAGAGCGACAAGTTCTTCGAGCCTAAGATGAGCATTTTCTTCATCCGTTAGCTCGTACTGAACTGCTATTCACAGTGAAGAGAGTGTAAGTTGATGTACAACACCCCACGACTTGCGGGGAGGCAGAATAATGAAAAACGATCTTGTTCTTTGCATAAACATCGACTAACCGAGAATCTTTGCTAAACTATAACTAACAAGAAACATAGAAGTTGTGAACTACAATGATAAGTGATTATACCTAATGAACCGTGTCCTTTTCCTTTTCGTTATCCACGTCCTTCTCGGCCTCCTCCACGTAATAGATGATCCACCCGAGAGCTATACTCCAAGCTTCACCTCTAACCTTAGGTAACTAGGTTTCTTAAAGTGCTAATCTAAGTAACCTTGGTGATATAGAGAAGTGTTATGGATTAAATAGTCTTTTCTAATCCTTGGTCTCAACATATGAGAGGGGAGGATTAGGGTTTGAAGAGAGAGAGCTTGAGGAGAGAGAAGGTGAGCAAGAGAATGAGAAGAGATAATAAACTCATTTGAATATATATGAAGCATAATGTATTATGAAATAAATAAATTAAATCATTTAACAACCATACTTCATTCATTCATATGAGTGATTCATCTCATGAGTCATTAGATCAATAGATGATGCATTAACTCCATGGATGAATCACACAAATGAGTCATTAACACAATAAATGCAAATGCCACCTTAACCCTCAAGTCACCATCCTTCTAGAAGCTTCTCGCGAAATTACTAGAACCCCCCTCCAATCCGTGAAAACAAGAAAAAACTTTAGACTGTATAAATCCAATAACCTGATACTAGAAACTGGCTTAAACCAAAGCCGGCTAGTAAAAAATGTCTGAATTCCGTACGTGCGTAAACACACGTATGCGTCCGAACCCTTGTCATAAAACCATACGACCTCTATATCGTTTCGCCTGGAGTTGGGAAACTCTCTGTGTGGGACTCTAAAGACTCGAATACTACGCTGGCAGTGGGTTTAACTACATACCGTGATCAGTAGAAAATACTGCATTTTTAACACGTCAATTTCCCTATCATTTGCACTCACCTAGAAGTGTTCGGTATTCATATTGCACATATTAGCAAAACATCTCTGAAATAACAGATTGCATGTGTTATACTCTAAAACCGACATTTATGAAGGAAATTGACTATTTATCATGGCATCGCATCATCCTTGTATTGTGCAACACTTGTTTCGGAGTCTGTGCAGGAAATTTCAGGGACCGAGCCAAAATTATCAAAGAGCTGATCAAAATTGCGCCAAGTCTATGATTTTTGATCTAGCATTAATACAGAGGGAATTACACAATTCAACATATCAAAACAAGGCCCAAATATCAGAACAAGAAAAACCAGAAAATATCAAGCCCCAAGGCCCACAAAGCGCCACGGATCCGCGGCGGGAGCCCGCTTGCGCCGCGGAACCGCGGCGGCTTCATGGCTTCAGAAGTTCACATTTTCTGCACGTGCTTCCTATAACGGCCCAAGCTTCCAGAACATTGTAGAAACACCACGTGGCTCATCTAGAAGGCTCTCTTTAACAAACTTTTGGAGGGAAAATTCAAATTTGAAATCCTAGATCTAGGGTTTGGATGGTCTATAAAAGAGAGCCTAGATCTAGGGTTACTTCTTCTTCCTCAAACTTCATCTTCCCCAATTTCCATCTACAAGTTGAGTGACACATCTTGTAGCCCTAAATTGTAAATCCAAGCCAAATTCAAGATCCCGAGTACCAATCAAGCGAGAAGCCGTCAACCTTTTAGGAGCGGAGCCGATCTGCAATCGGGCAAGTGATCCAAGCCGATCGGCGACTCACGGTGACGAGCGAAGCCAAATCGACGATCGAGTTCTTCCTCTTATAGTTTTTGAGCGATTGTAACGGAATTGTTGATATAAATAAAAGGTGAAATTCTTTAATCTTGCTTTCTTTAAATTCTTGCATCATTATTCGATCTCAATGTGTGATTGTGGTTCTTGTTGTGATGTTCGAGTAAAACTCCGCTCGTAAAGGAGTCGAGACGATCAATAGAATGATGATGTAACAAATCTTAAAACGATTCTTAAGTCCTACGAGTTTTGTAAACCCTAGAAAATTGAAGAATCGATGACCTAGTTTCGTTGCGATGCTTTCTTGATTGTTATCGCTCGAAATTAGGGATCCACGATCGATTCTTGAATTTACTAGAGGCTAGAATGTGAATGATATCGACGAAGGAACAAGGGATAAATGATGAAACCCTAGTTTCACTAGAAATCCCTAATTCTCGTCGATCATCATCGATCTAGTATCAATTCATCGAAGGTTAAGAATACGTAATCGCAAGATTTCATCACATCTATAGATCCGATCGATTCCTACGAGCCTCACTTCGATTCTTGATATTTGGTTTGGAAAATCAACAAAGTCTCAATTCTTGATTCTATCGTTTTCTTGTTATAAGATCTAGACTTTCTAATTCTTGAACTTCAATTACAAATCATGAATTGTTTGTTTTCTTGTCTTTAAAGTATCAATTCATCTAATTCGAAACACGAACGATTACACTTTCCCTGTGGACGATCCGCACTTACTAACGCGCTACATTTGACACCGTTATTGATTGCGGTCAAATAATTCTTTGATTGTGATTTCTATTCATTTTCTAAATACCGACACACAAAGAAACTAACAATCAAATGGCGCCGTTGCCGGGGATAGTGCGCTAATTGTTTGTATTTTGAAATTTAAGTTGAAAAGTTTATTCCATTATAATATTTCGATCAAAATTCGCGCAAACACTAATACGAGTTGTTGTGATTTGTGCGAGGAAATCTGGAATCATTGGAGCTGAGGAATTTTTTTTTAGAGAATTCCAGAGAGCTGAGGAATTGAACAGGAGCTTGCTGAAGAATTTTTGTTCAGTGAATAGTACAATAGACCGCGATTCCGCGGCATTAGGGCGCTATTGCGGCGGATCCGCCGCAAGTTAATTTGCTCTCTGTACAAAATTTTGCAGGTATTCTTCATACTTTCTTATCTCCTTCCTCAGCTGCTCCAAATAACAATTTTGTGCAGGTTTCTTTGCAAATAAATCGCTGCGCCGCAAAAAGAAAAATAAATTGTGCGTGTTTTGATTTTTGGTTGTTTGCATTTTAATACGGAAATTAAGGGGCACGACCAAATCCAGATTAGGTGGGGAGTTCATTACCCTTCCTAATCCCCAAAAATCACAAACTTGCATCCGCATTACCCTCATTAACTAAAAAATATCTAGAGATGACTCTAAGGACCGTCGCGCTCACATAGGACAGAAGAAGGCCATGGGTAATTCATTGCTTATCCGCGTTTCTTTTGTGGTGTCTAAGGCAAGTGTATCGAAGGCTAGTGGTTACTTAATTAGGCCCACTACTTACGTAGTGGAGAACCTCCCACTTACCTGGCACTTACCTGGCCACGGGAGAGACAAAGAGGCAGTGGAGGATTGATCCTGCGACTTGTCTTTTGGCAGTTAGGAGCAGTCTAGAGCTTTGACCTAGGTGACCACTAGAATTTGGGTTTTTGCTTGTTGCATTTGTTATGATCGCATCATTTTTTCAAAAATCCGTATCATTTTTTAAAACAAACACCAACACTTCATCTCCTCTAATTATACCAACGCTGCCACTTGTGCTATAACCATTTAGCACAATGTTAGGCTGGACACGGGATTCCATTTCCCGTCTGGTCCGCGTTTCTTTTATCGACCTCAGAGTCGGTAATTCTTCGCCTTCTTCCCAACCACCCACCATGACCGCGATGGACCCAATTCCATCAAACTTAAACACCACTCTGCCACCGCCCGCAGGTGCGCAGTACCCTCCACGCATTTCTCTCCAAGAGAGATGCTATCCTACACGTGTTTCCCTTCCCACCTGTCTTTCTATACCACCTGCCAACGGGGAAAATTTTGAAATCAACCCCCAATTCATGAAACTGTTACCCAAATTTCACGGTCTTGATTCTGAAAACGCATACATGTTTATTTCCAAATTCGAAAACGTATGTGCTTTGATGGGAAATTCACAACTGTCTTTGGATGCTCTTCGTTTACGTCTTATCCCATTCACTTTGTGCGATTTAGCCGAGAAGTGGCTTTACATCACACCCGCACATTCTATTTCAACATGGGACGAATTCGTTGCAGCATTCCTTAAGAAATTTTATCCCAATCACAAGACCGCCCGTGTTCGGAGCGAAATCTTTAAATTTACCCAACTTCCTAATGAACCATTTTGGAAATGCTTTGAACGGTTCAAGGATCTTCTTATCCAATGCCCTCATCAAGGAATCTCCAGATGGGATTTGTGTCGAATTATCTATGAGGGTATTGATCTAACTACTAGACAGATGCTTGAAACCATGTGTCATTGCCAATTCCTATCTAAAGATGATGGTGAAGCTTGGAAATACCTAGAAGATTTAGCACAAAACAAATCATAATGGGAAAGTGTTAGACCACCACCGCCTATGGAAGATGTCAATCAGCTCGATGTTTCCGTCATAATGAAAGCCGAAATGGCCGCAATACAAAGGAAACTCGACGCTATAGAAAAAAAAATCTCTTCAGCCTCCCTAAACCAATCCACACTTCCCAAAACCGTGTGTGGCTGCTGTTCAAACCCTTCACATTTGACGGAAGAATGTCCCTTGAATGTACCGTTTCAAGGTCACACTAATGCTGCACTTCAGCAAAGACCTGGAAACTTTTCCACTTCTTCCTCATATAATCAAGATTGGAGGAATCACCCGAACTTTGCTTAGAACCAATCACAATCTCAAAACACGGTTCCAACCCAAAACAATTTCCAAAGGGTCCCTCCACCACAACAGCAACCACTTCAATTGAGTCAACACCCCTTCCAACCGCAAAATTTTCAAAATCCTGCCAACACTTTTGCACCACATGAAAACTTTTTGCAATTGGCCGGTACTGATAATACCTCTGCACTAGTACAAACCTTGGTTACTTTCATGAAACAATCCATCCAAGAGTCGGCAAGTTTTCAATCTTCCATCGATAATATAATAAACATCATTATCACTCAAAATGAGAATATCAAATCAATAGAAGCACAAATTGAACGAATAACAGCCGAAATAAGTGCTAGAGAAGAAGGGATGGAAGTGCACGGCGGCGCCCCGGCCGTCAATCTGACGCCAATATGCGGAAGCGGTGATAAACTTTGATTTTGCGAACTTAGCAAACCGGCACCACCGCGCACTTTTCACCCGGATCATGCCATTAAACTAGTTCTAGCTAACTACAAGAAGGGGAAGAGATATACCGAATGATCCGAGTCCTCCGGTCTTCTCGTCGTCTCCCGATCTCCTGCGGAAACTCCGGTCGTCGCCTTCTTGCCGGAAGGGCACCACATCGCCTGCGTCTTTTACGGGCTCCCACCTCAATACCGAGGCAACTCGGGCACGAAGCTGGCAAGTCGACGTGCCCAAGATTTGCTGTAGAATGTGTAGTGTAGAGGCTATGTCTCATTTGGGGTTTTTGTTGCCTTTGAAGATGATGGAGGAATCAAGATAAGGAAAAATGGTGCTTGCATTTTTCCTAGCATGAAATGAGATCAAGAAAAATGCCACAAGCTCAAAATGAAACTCTCTCCTTTTCTTCTCTCAAGTGTAGCCTCTCTCATCAAGTGAGAAAAAAAATGGTGGAGGAATGAATATCAAACCATAACAAGAAGGGAGGTGAGTGTAGTAAAAGCAAGGGGGTGACCACAACCCTAAAGAAATGATAACCATCTCACATCAAACTCTAATCAACTCTAATCACCATAAAGCAAGTGATAAGAAGGAAAAAGAATATCATCATGAAAAACTATCATGATGCCACCAATAAGCAAGAAAGCCCTCCACAAAATGTTATTTGTAAACTTGCAAATAACCCCCTCCATCGGAAAAGTCCGGCCGGGAAAGAACAAAGGAAAACCGGCCGGAACGGAATGCAAACTGGCAACTCCAGAAAACTGGTCCCGTAATAAATTACAGGAAAACCCCACCACTGCAAATACATGCCCGCATTTGTATTCCGACCGGATACAAATGCAAAGAGACAAAATCTACACTGTACTATACTAGGATCCGGCTTAAACCAAAGCCAGCTAGTAAAAACCGTCCGATCACGATCCGTGCAATACCGCACGTATCTGATCGAACCCTGCCATATCTCCATACGGCCTCTATAGAGTTTCGCCCGAAACTTGAGTAACTGAAAGTGTGGTGGACTCTAAAGACTCGTCAATACTATGGCTGTGGATTTAACCACTAGCACGTCAGAGGTATAAGCCAATACATGACGGGCCACCATCTATTGACCAAAAGGGACGTCGATGAGCGAACTCATCCTGACAGCCTACTGAGCCTGTCAGTGACAATATCCGTACAGTCCGGTCCGTTCGTCTATGAGCATCGCATGGAGGGCCTAGGGGGTTGGTAAAAGTCAGACCCCCAAAAGCGGTACAAGTCGTGTCGGAGTGTAGCCCAGAACACCCTGAGATACTACTGGAATACCTACCAGTAAATCTCCTTCCTTGGCCAAGGACTTCGTGTAATGGCTCTCCTAGACACTGCCTGACCTCACTCCCAATACCGGGAGAGACGAACCCCTGCAGATCCGCTCACTGCCTCCATGTGGCTCGGGACTGTACCCAACTAAAACCTGTTTGCACGTCTCCTTTGAGCGTGGTAGGGTAGTAATCAAAGCACAGTGGGAACTCACACGAGACATATGACGATCTCAGGTTGATGAACTAACCTGTACACATGTCACCAGGGAACTGCTATCTGACGTCAGGTATAAGACCAACTAGCATATTCCCGGCGAGTCCTGTCCGGTGTACTCATAACCCAATGAGCACCTGTATACATCTTAGGTGAACCAACTGACACCAGTGGCTTGTGAGACCGGCCACCGCCCCTCGTCGGGGTCTCGACTGTATACACTAGTCTACTCTGGAGAATCGATGCCCTGTCTCGAAACTCCCACGACTAGGGACCTTTTATGGATGTGCTTATAGACTACCAGCTCCCACGTATATGATCGCCCTCATACTGCTGGTAGTCAAGCAAGAATCCCAGGGGCTCTATCAACGTGCAATAGCGACCTGTCAGGTCACCTAAAGCAGTACACGATGATAAAGGTAAACCGGATAGCGTACTATCATCTCGAGTAAGACTGTCCTACCGGGATAGGTCCTCCCTCAATCATTGCAATCACGCGCCTGTGATCCAATAATTGACTCTGAGGGCACTATCGCCAACAATCTCCCACTTGCACTCAAGGCTAGTTATTGCGATGTCGCATACTCACAGCCCGTGTGATACCGAACACCCAACTCCTCTACTTGTCAGTCTCACAAAACCCGTTTGCGAAACTATTGCGTTCGAGGAATAGCCTCAGTGAGTGGATCCGCTTTGATGTTTCTTTCTATGTCTCTCTATATCTCAAGTTCGCGGAGAAAGCCATCTCCCGAAATGAGCAATACCTGTCTTAGAATGTATCTGGATGTCTGATGGGACCTAGCTCATAAATGAACTCCAAATCCAAACTTCTTAGACTGTATCGTCAACTGAACTTAATCAGTATCCTGCGCCATGCCTCCCTCAGTATTGCCTTGGACCATCTGTCCAAAATACTGCCCCTCGTCAGAGGGAAAACTATAACTCTGACAACCTCCCTGTCGTCCAGGTCACCTTGGAAGCCTGGAATGATAACTGTCTCTCTTAATGAGGCTGTCGTTATCAAATCCCTAGAACATACACTTATGTTCTAAAACTGCCTCCGACTGTTTCTCCAGGATTGGATCAATATCAACTTATTGCATGTAGTACAAGAACAACATCTGGTGTGGTACTTGACATCTTATGATTGACTTAATTGCCTGAGCAAGTGATCTGCCAATCATGCACATCCCTCTCCCCTTTAGTCTGTAAGACACCTTTAGAGAGGGTGACTCCATCACCTGCAGGTACACTACCATGCCAGGAGTCGTCCATTCTAAATACTCTTAGAATGCTGTCTAAGTACCCTGACTGGGAAACCACCCAAATCTAGATCTAAAACCATAGATCTAGTAACCAGAATGTCTGATATAATATCCAAGTCCTATGTGGAGAAACCACTGTGTGACGACCAAAGTATAACCGATCGTAGTATAGGAATATCACTTCCTACTCTGTGTATGTCATCCAAATACCAGGACATCACACCCTACTACCTTCTTAACAGATCCATCCCCTATTCTGATGAAGTCAAACCTATGACTGTCACGTCAGAAATAGATGATCTATCTCCGCTACATCTGCTTTAGTCTATAAATAGACATAAGCCACACGTCCACCAAAGCTTCCGCTGCTCCCACTGACTACGACAACCCTCTGCCAGAGTCATATAGACGTGCACTTCTAAAACTAGTTTAGAACGACGCTATACTCATCCTCCTGCCGGGTCTCACAATCTGGAACAACAGCAATGGAAAGTCTGGGTAAACAAGAACCTCCCTGTCACCGTCCTTGAGGCTACCGGAGTACCCCTCGGGTGCGTGAGGTTACCCATCTTATCTGCGGAGTGGCCAATGGAATGTCAAATCAGATTGAATCTTTAGGTTCCCATCAAATCTTCAGTAATCGTTTGTGGTTCTGGAATCACTTCCAGTTCTACCATACTCCCACTACTGTTTTCTGAAAAAATACATTTTTAATAAAACTATGGCGAGTCTAGAACAATATCGCTATTGTTCATCCAGATGGTAGAAAGTCAACCCTCGTCATAGCCTGGGTCAACCCACAAACAGCCATTACAGAAACGTGCCTTGAGTTATCCAGAGTCTGGTTTTAATCATAAGCCAGACAACTCCCCGTACCTTAACAACGTTAAGATATGAACTGTTCTATATCCAATATAGAACCAGAGGCACTGATTTAATTGAACCAGATTCAAATCATGCAACTGTCTCCAGTGCATGTCAACTAAATGGAAGGAGGCCGATCAGCGTCACTCAACTTAGGAATGCTTCCAATTATGAGTAACCCGAAAAAGAAGCAAGTTCTCTTAATCATTACTATCAACTGAATACCATACACAAGTATCTACATCTTCGATCACTTTGAAGAATCCCGATACTTGCAATATCTGGTTCTCTACTTTATTCAAATACCTATAACTTCTCAAAATTCAGACCCTGTGTTTCCACGAAACACCTGTCTAAAAACTAAAGGAGTCATAAGTAAACCGAATATAGTACGAGAACCAACCCCTCTGTCCTCATGGACGCTGGACAACATACAATACTCTGTATAAGTCCCTTGAGTCTGATAACTCATTCACTGCGTGTGGTAGGTTGAAAACTGTATTTATGGTTATGAAGAATTACACCGCTGTTTAATGCTCCTTACCTAACCATCCACTGATATAGGTAAATGTCAGTGACATAATTTCAAAAAGGTATATCTCACTCTATAAAAATAGACGTACAGATATATCAATTTGAAATTGGTGCATAATAGCGGATATTCAAAACCAAATAATTGCCGTCCGGCAAACAACCCAGGTGACTTCCTTAAATATCACCGATTACAACGAATCCCGATATAATGAGGATGATCACCCAATTCCCAATAACTTACTCCCACTCATCATCTGTAAAACCATATAGATGTGAGAATCATACCTGGTAAATACATACCCTGGAGCAAGTGTCTAATTGGGAAATCAGTTTTCTATTAACAGTACACAGTGAACCTGAAATATTGAAATGTTTCGATGGGGTATCCTGGTATTCCTAGTAATGCCTCTTCCATTATCCATATTCACAACTGTAACCGTATAATTCTTTGCCACCTCTCCAAATCCCTTTATATGCCTTTGTCAATACCTTCTGTACACCCCTTTAGGCCAAATGGTTTTCTTCCTTCCCTACCGTTCGGCACCAGCCTATGGTTTGGAAGAAGACTATCCAATAAGCATAAAGGGTGTACTGTCCTAATCCTAGGAGCACTCGCAACTCGAGAGAAGGTGAAGATAAAAGACACCTGAATGTACTTTATTCCTATTTCTCCTGAACCAGGATCCATCCCCGAACTGGAACAAGTTCCTTTCGAGTTCGTATATAACCATACGATGGATTATCCAATAAACTTGGGATCTTCGTAGTGATACGGAGCGTCCTGGAGAAAACAAACGTGATTTAGGATTGGCGAAGAAATACTTGGTTTGGTCGTGAATAGCAGTCGCAATTTACTTTGCCCTCTTACTAATCCCTTTCTTTGTCTTAACTTAATACCTTCTGTACACCGTTTAGGCTAATTGGCTTTCTTCATTCCCTACCGGTCGGCACCTCCCTATGGGTTGGAAGAAGACTATCCAATTTGCGTAGGTGTACTACTCCTAAACCAAGGAGTACTCGCAACCTGAGAGAAGGTAAAAGGAAAAGACAACTGAATAATCCTATTCGTTTTCTCCAGAACCAGAAACCATCCTCGAATTCCTTCGAGTTCGTATATAACCATACGATGGTTTTGTCCAATGGAAGTGGACTTTCGTAGTAATACGGGGTGTCCTGGAGAAAAGGGTAAAAGTAGAAGTGGCAATGAGGTTTGCAACTCTACCAATCCAAAAGCCAGTGTTAAGAAGGTTCGGTCAACTTGGTCACTGAGTCATTGTCTTAGGGTCGGGTCAATGGTCGCTGCCAGAGAGAGAGAAAAGAAACACTCAGCGTGCACTCTAACCTAGATCAGAATGGTTACCAATTTATCTAATCTGGAAACCTCCCATTGTACCGTCAAATTCTCCTCCAAACATGAAAGAAGAATTAGTCGGGATCACCCGAGGAGTAAACCAACTCATCAGTGGGAATCGGGATCCAACTATCATTGCATGACAACGTGACGGAATCCGCTCACGTCATCACACTCCAGGAGGTATGCGCATATCTGGCAAGTTTCAGTTCTTTTGAAACTCCCGATGTGGATTTTTACCCCATGCTCTTATGACCTTGACTTTGGCCAACAAATCATAAGTCACATGTCAAGTTCTTCCCGTCATTGTCCAGGTAAATTTGAACCCACCCGTACCTACCCTTGACTTTGGCCAACAAGGCAGTACGACTGTCCCAAACCAACACATCTATCTATGCTGCATATGAATACCCAACAGCTACCAATCACTGTGCCTTGACTTTGGCCAACAAACACAGCTTGAATACTATTGACTATCTATATGAAACGACGGAGGGCTACGAATGGTTTCTGGCGAAAACCTTTAACGTAATGAACTTGATATCGTTGAAGGAACCAAATAGCTTTTTAAAAATATAGTGACGAAAACCTTTGCTAAAGAGGTCACTCCCGGTGAAGGGATCTCGGCTCTTTCCCCGTAAATGAGGTGCAGGATATTCCAACTGAATACCACGATGCAAAGCAAAAGTAAACAACTATAGTGAAGTTATTGCCCTAACGCAAACTTCTGTCCAAGGGGTCACTCCCGGTGAAGGGATCTCGGCCCTTGCCTCGTCGACTGAGGTGCAGGATATTCCAACTGAATACCACTGTGCAAAACAAAAGAGAACACCCTTGCAATAACAGCTTTTTGAAAAATGTTCCAACAACATCTGAATAGGTTTTTTTATCTTGCATTGATCCGAATCAACGCAGTCCCATCAATTAATCACACCACAAAGAACGAAAATATACAGACGTACGTATATGCCATCCGCATTCGCCACTGGGTCCCGTCATCACCCGTTAGGTTAGCTAACTAACGACAGAGCGGGGACTGGACTAGCGCGGATGAAAAACATATACAACATCTACTAGTATATATATAATATATAATTTTCACTCAAGGCGTGATAAAAATGCAGCAACACAGAAATGTATAGCAACACAGATCAATACAGATATCTGGGATCCCCGGGTTTCATAGAGCCGCTACTGAAACCCGACGTTCCCCTGGTCGTGTGGATAGCCTGTGCAATGAAATCCTAGACCCCTACAGGCGCGGCAAGTTACCCGCCAAAACCTGAAGCGAGGCAGCCCCCTTAAGCACCGTGAATGGACCACCCAGCACTTCACAGAATCCGGTAACTTGGGCACCCCTCCTGGGTCAACCTGTACCCCCTACGAGTGCGGCGAATAGCCCGCCAATCCTAGAGTGAAGCCCCCTCCGTCTCAATTCCATGAGATGCGGGCTTGTTGCCTTCCAGAACCCGGCTATCCGTGCACCCCTCCGCGGGGTAATCCTAGTACAGAAAGTAAAATATACATACATCGGGTACATCGACCGCAACCTGGTCGTGCCCCAAAATAATAATACAATCAGGCAGTGACGGCAGTCCACATGTCGGACGCTCGCCCCGCAATATCAAATGTACATAATACAACAGAACTGTACTAGCATTGCATCCAGGCTATCCCCCACGACCGATCCGCAACATCACAGCATAACACAGAACATCAACGTGAAAATCACGTTCGCAAATCCGTCTAACCGGGCTATAGCAGTTAGACAGGATTTACCGATCAAGTGACATTCACGGTCGCAGATATAATGTAAATACTGTGAAATAATGTGTTTAAAATATCCGATCGATCAAAAATTAACAAGTGGGCCCCCAAGCAATACTGTAGCACTCACAGAAATTCTGGGCCCAAGTTTAATATTCCAAAACCCCTAAAATCAGCCCAGAAGCCCACTGGAGAAATTAGACACACTGATCAACCCATACTGCGGCGGAACCGCGGCGCCAAGTGGGGTCTGGCCGCGGTTCCGCGCTCCCCGTGAGAGATCAGTGTCTCGAATTTCTCCATAATTCTTAGAACTTCCTGTACATTAGTTTTTTACAACCTGAAAAATTTTTGGGCTTCAAAAAATTTCAACAGAAAACTGATGTGAAGAAAATACGGTTTTTGGAATTTTGGTCGATCGGAAATGTAAACACATTAAACCAAGCTAGACTATGTTAATGGCGAGGCTCTGATACCACTGTAAGTGCACGGCGGCGCCCCGGCCGTCAATCTGACGCCAATATGCGGAAGCGGTGATAAACTTTGATTTTGCGAACTTAGCAAACCGGCACCACCGCGCACTTTCCCCCCGGATCATGCCATTAAACTAGTTCTAGCTAACTACAAGAAGGGGAAGAGATATACCGAATGATCCGAGTCCTCCGGTCTTCTCGTTGTCGTCCCGATCTCCTGCGGAAACTCCGGTCGTCGCCTCCTCGCCGGAAGGGCACCACATCGCCTGCGTCTTTTACGGGCTCCCACCTCAATACCGAGGCAACTCGGGCACGAAGCTGGCAAGTCGACGTGCCCAAGATTTGCTGTAGAATGTGTAGTGTAGAGGCTATGTCTCATTTGGGGTTTTTGTTGCCTTTGAAGATGATGGAGGAATCAAGATAAGGAAAAATGGTGCTTGCATTTTTCCTAGCATGAAATGAGATCAAGAAAAATGCCACAAGCTCAAAATGAAACTCTCTCCTTTTCTTCTCTCAAGTGTAGCCTCTCTCATGAAGTGAGAAAAAAAATGGTGGAGGAATGAATATGAAACCATAACAAGAAGGGAGGTGAGTGTAGTAAAAGCAAGGGGGTGACCACAACACTAAAGAAATGATAACCATCTCACATCAAACTCTAATCACCATAAAGCAAGTGATAAGAAGGAAAAAGAATCTCATCATGAAAAACTATCATGATGCCACCAATAAGCAAGAAAGCCCTCCACAAAATGTTATTTGCAAACTTGCAAATAACCCCCTCCATCGGAAAAGTCCGGCCGGGAAAGAACAAAGGAAAACCGGCCGGAACGGAATGCAAACTGGCAACTCCAGAAAACTGGTCCCGTAATAAATTACAGGAAAACCCCACCACTGCAAATACATGCCCGCATTTGTATTCCGACCGGATACAAATGCAAAGAGACAAAATCTACACTGTACTATACTAGGATCCGGCTTAAACCAAAGCCGGCTAGTAAAAACAGTCCGATCACGATCCGTGCAATACCGCACGTATCTGATCGAACCCTGCCATATCTCCATACGGCCTCTACAGCGTTTCGCCCGAAACTTGAGTAACTGAAAGTGTGGTGGACTCTGAAGACTCGTCAATACTATGGCTTTGGATTTAACCACTAGCACGTCAGAGGTATAAGCCAATACGTGACGGGCCACCATCTATTGACCAAAAGGGACGTCGATGAGCGAACTCATCCTGACACCCTATTGAGCCTGTCAGTGACAATATCCGTACAGTCCGGTTCGTTCGTCTATGAGCATCGCATGGCGGGCCTAGGGGGTTGGTAAAAGTCAGACCCCCAAAAGCGGTACAAGTCGTGTCGGAGTGTAGCCCAGAACACCCTGAGATACTACTGGAATACCTACCAGTAAATCTCCTGCCTTGGCCAAGGACTTCGTGTAATGGCTCTCCTAGACACAGCGCGACCTCACTCCCAATACCGGGAGAGACGAACCCCTGCAGATCCGCTCACTGCCTCCATGTGGCTCAGGACTATACCCAACTAAAACCTGTTTGCACGTCTCCTTTGAGCGTGGTAGGGTAGTAATCAAAGCACAGTGGGAACTCACACGAGGCAAATGACGATCTCAGGTCGATGAACTAATCTGTACACATGTCACCAGGGAACTGCTATCTGACGTCAGGTATAAGAACAACTAGCATATTCCCGGCGAGTCCTGTCCGGTGTACTCATAACCCAATGAGCACCTGTATACATCTTAGGTGAACCAACTGACACCAGTGGCTTGTGAGACCGCCCACCGCCCCTCGTCGGGGTCTCGACTGTATACACTAGTCTAGTCTGGAGAATCGATGCCCTGTCTCGAAACTCCCACGACTAGGGACCTTTTAAGGATGTGCTTATAGACTACCAGCTCCCACGTATATGATCGCCCTCATACTGCTGGCAGTCAAGCAAGAATCCCAGGGGCTCTATCAACGTGCAATAGCGACCTGTCAGGTCACCTAAAGCAGTACACGATGATAAAGGTAAACCAAATAGCGTACTATCATCTCGAGTAAGACTGTCCTACCGGGATAGGTCCTCCCTCAATCATTGCAATCACGCGCCTGTGATCCAATAATTGACTCTGAGAGCACTATCGCCAACAAGGGAATCTTCCATCTCAACCCTTACATGATCCTAGACCTTCACATTGCACTAATGTGGATGCTTTTACAACATTGAGATCTGGAAGAGTGCTAGAAAATCATTCGGGTAAACAAATTGATAATGATGAATTGATCATTAACACCCCGGCTTCCACTTCCACTTCCTCTCACACTTCTACTTCTTACCCCATTTCTTCTAATGTACCTTCTTCTTCCGAGCCTATTCTCCGTTTTCCCAAAGGCTCGAACCCTCCACCCACCTCATCTTTTCCACCCCCACAAACTTCTCCACAAATGTTGGACCCAACACTTATTGATAGATCTCCATTTCCAAATAGGTTGAGGCCCAAGAAACATGATGCCCAAATGGAGAAGATTGTGGACATGTTTAAGGAAGTTAACATCAACATCCCTCTCCTAGAGGCTATTCAACAAGTTGCGTCCTATGCAAAAATTCTTAAGAACTTGTGCACTAGGAAGAGGAAGACTCAAGTTCCTAAAAAAATCTTCATGTCGAGTACTGTAGACACGGCTTTTCCCCAACAATTACCATGGAAACGCAAGGACCCTGATTGTCCTACTATTTCCATTTCTATTGGGGAGAAACACATCAACCGTGCTTTACTTGACCTTGGCGCTAGTGTTAACTTGCTTCCTTACTCGGTTTACGAGCAACTAGGTATCGGAGTGTTAAAGCCTTCGAACATAACTCATCAGATGGCTGACCGATCAATCACCAAACCTAGGGGTGAACTAGAGGATGTGTTAATAAAAATCGGGGAATTTGTATTCCCTGTGGATTTTATTGTACTTGATACATAGCCTGTAGCGAACCCACGAAATCAAATTCCGGTGACTTTTTGGCCACTTCCAATGCTATCATCAACTGTCGTAATGGCTCTATGACCCTATCTTTCGGGAATAGGTCAATTGAGCTGAACATTTACAAGTTGGGAAGTGTACCCTCCGAACCTACTGCTCAGGTCTGTTCTGTCGACAGCAGCGAATTTGATGATCCTCTTGATACTGATCTTGACTCTTTTCATACGTTGTTGTTTGACCCAACTATATATCATACACATACGGAATCTTCCACCGAGTTGTCCGGGTCAACAACAAACACTGATTATGAGCCGTTCTTAGAGTCTGATAATCACCCCGCACTTTGTGATGACATTATTCATCGGGGTATTGATGGAACTTTTGAGGAGATATTCGCTGATGAACTCGCATTTTTGAATGACACGGTTGTTGAGATGAATCATCTCCCAATCAATGAAATTGAACCTCCATCCCTTCTTTTGAACTGTAAACAGAATGCGAGCAATCCATCGCATTCACTGCATCGTCTCTCCAAAATGAGACGCACACACATTCTATTCCACCACTTACCCTTTCCTCACTTCTTCTTCCACCAACCAGAGCACTACATTGATAAAATTTTCGAATGGTTGGTGTTGACCTTCGGTCTTTGCAAAGCTTGGCATCGACCAATGATTTTTGACCCCCTCATGTGATTTTCAAAGATTAACATTGCATAACTCAAGTTTGGGGGGGCATTTTTTCTGGCTCTTGAAAAGAAATTTTTTATAAAATGATGAGCCAAGAATAAGTTTGGGGGAGGTTCTTTACCTAAATATGTTGACCCCACTAATAAATTCCTTCCAAGCTTACAGGTTTTTCGAGATTTAGCAGATGGCAACAGTGAGGACACTGTTGAAAACAAGTTTGGGGGAGGTTTGTGCTTATTTTTGCATCATTCGAATCATACTTTGCATAGGCACAGAACATTTCAAAACCTATAAAAAAATTTAAAAAAATTCAAAAATAAAAATATTTTTGTACATAAATAAGATAATAAAAGATTAGATATTGAAAAATTACATCCATGAGATTAGAAAAATCTAAGAAAACTAAGAAAATTAGAAGTTTTCTTATACGAACTAGTAATAAGTAGTTATGAGCCGTTGTCCCAAGGGTTAGTAAGATGAAGGAAGTCACTAATCTAAGGATAAAAATAAGTCTGAAAAATAGTTTCTATTCTGGAAGCCAAACATTTTGAAAGTTGATACCCTGCTATTCGTACTTACACACGTCTTGAAGCCCGGGATAGTAGAGGATACCTTGAAATGCTCTTGTCTTAAAGCCAAAAGTATGAAGGAAATAAAAAAATGAAGAAAATATAAAGTGGTGAGAAAAATGAACACTGGTTTTGTTATCGCCAAGGCAGCAAAAAAAATATAGCGAGGGTGCCTCTTCACCTAGTGCCCTAAGGCCAACTGGTCTGGGAGTCACTGCTAAGCCTTAGGTGGTGCAAGACGAGGAAAAAACACCAAATAAGCAAGCACATGAGTAATCGGTCGGTTAGTACCTCAAGAAGTATTAACGGTCGCATGAAAGTGTGTGAGAAAATTCAGCTAAATATTCATTAATTAAAAAGTACTGAGGCTGATGGACAAGAGTATGATAGCTTGAATTGAATTCTCCAGGTGTAGGGATGTTCTTTACACACACATAGGGTTATATGATCGATGTTTGGAAGAAAGATAGGAATGAAGAATAAGACGATATTTTATTTAGGGAGGACGTGATTTCTGACATCTTTTCATGACTATTAAGATAGGGCTCATGACAACCGAAAAGCTAGCTTAGTTGGAAACCCTAATTTTCAAGGTCTTTCTTTTACAATTCTTTTCTTTAAATGTAATATTCATGATCTTTCTTTTATTATTGGATTTTGTGGGTGCAATCCGCTGAAAACCTTCAGGAGACAACACTCCTCCTACTAGGGACAACTAGAGGTTTAAAGGCTTGTTGCACGTGCTCAGTGCAATCGTGTTGCCTACGAAAGTGTGCTAGTTAGTTTTTATCTTTCTTTATTTTCTCCTTCTCTTTTTAATAAAACAGTTCGCTCGAGACGACCGAAAATAAGTTTGGGGGAATTTGATCAGTCGAAAATACTGCATTTTTAACACGTCAATTTCCCTATCATTTGCACTCACCTAGAAGTGTTCGGTATTCATATTGCACATATTAGCAAAACATCTCTGAAATAACAGATTGCATGTGTTATACTCTAAAACCGTCATTTATGAAGGAAATTGACTGTTTATCATGGCATCGCATCATCCTTGTATTGCGCAACACTTGTTTCGGAGTCTGTGCATGAAATTTCAGGGACCGAGCCAAAATTATCAAAGAGCTGATCAAAATTGCGCCAAGTCTATGATTTTTGATCTGGCATTAATACAGAGGGAATTACACAATTCAACATATCAAAACTAGGCCCAAATATCAGAACAAGAAAAACCAGAAAATATCAAGCCCCAAGGCCCACAAAGCGCCACGGATCCGCGGCGGGAGCCTGCTTGCGCCGCGGAACCGCGGCGGCTTCATGGCTTCAGAAGCTCACATTTTCTGCATGTGCTTCCTATAACGGCCCAAGCTTTCAGAACATTGTAGAAACACCACGTGGCTCATCTAGAAGGCTTGGCTTAATAAACTTCATCTAGAAGGCTCTCTTTGACAAACTTTTGGAGGGAAAATTCAAATTTGAAATCCTAGATCTAGGGTTTGGATGGTCTATAAAAGAGAGCCTAGATCTAGGGTTACTTCTTCCTCAATCTTCATCTTACCCAATTTCCATCTACAAGTTGAGTGACACATCTGGTAGCCCTAAATTCTAAATCCAAGCCAAATTCAAGATCCCGAGTACCAATCAAGCGAGAAGCCGTCAACCTTTTAGGAGCGGAGCCGATCTTCAATCGGGCAAGTGATCCAAGCCGATCCGCGACTCACGGAGACGAGCGAAGCCAAATCGACGATCAAGTTCTTCCTCTTGTAGTTCTTGAGCGATTGTAACGGAATTGTTGATATAAATAAAAGGTGAAATTCTTTAATCTTGCTTTCTTTAAATTCTTGCATCATGATTCGATCTCAATGTGTGATTGTGGTTCTTGTTGTGATGTTCGAGTAAAACTCCGCTCGTAAAGGAGTTGAGACGATCAATAGAATGATGATGTAACAAATCTTAAAACGATTCTTAAGTCCTACGAATTTTGTATACCCTAGCAAATTGAAGAATCGATGACCTAGTTTCGTTGCGATGCTTTCTTGATTGTTATCGCTCGAAATTAGGGATCCACGATCGATTCTTGAATTTACTAGAGGCTAGAATGTGAATGATATCGACGAAGGAACAAGGGATAAATGATGAAACCCTAGTTTCACTAGAAATCCCTAATTCTCGTCGATCATCATCGATCTAGTATCAATTCATCGAAGGATAAGAATACGTAATCGCAAGATTTCATCACATCTATAGATCCGATCGATTCCTACGAGCCTCACTTCGATTCTTGATGTTTGGTTTGGAAAATCAACAAAGTCTCAATTCTTGATTCTATCGTTTTCTTGTTATAAGATCTAGATTTTCTAATTCTTGAACTTCAATTACAAATCATGAATTGTTTATTTTCTTGTCTTTAAAGTTTTAATTCATCTAATTCGAAACACGTACGATTACACTTTCCCTGTGGACGATCCACACTTACTAACGCGCTACATTCGTCACCGTTATTGATTGCGGTCAAATAATTCTTTGATTGTGATTTCTATTCATTTTCTAAATACCGACACACAAAGAAACTAACAATCAGACCGCAAGCGGCACAAGCTGTACGTAACGGTCCCTAGGTAGATGTCGATAAGAAGGCCGATGAGGAAACCCATCTGAACTCCTACTGAGCCTGATGTGACAATCTCCGTACAGTCCGGTCTGTTCATCTAAGAATATCGCATATCGGGCCTAGGGGGCGGCAAGGGTCAGTCCCCTAATAGCGGTATAAGTCGTGTCGGAGCGTAGCCCATTACACCCTGAGAAACAACTGCAACCTACCAGTACAACTGCAACCTACCAGTAAATCTCGCTTGCCCTGGCCAGGGACTTTGCGTAATGGCTCTCTGGCACAACGCGATATCAACTCCCAATACCGGGAGAGACGAATCCTGTCTAACCGCCACTGCCTCCAAGTGCTCGGGACGGCACCCAACTGCTACCTGTTTGCACGACTCCTTTGAGCCGTGGTAGGGTAGCAATCTAAGAACAGTGGGACACACTCGAGGCGAAGTAGCAGTGTTAAGTCTGCGGACTATGCTCTACTCATGTCACCTGGGAACTGTTAACTGACGACGGGTATAATACCAACCAACAGTTCCCCGTGAGTCCTGTTCGGTGTACCCGTAACCCAACGAGCACCTGCATACTATCTCCAGTACGACGTACTGACGGCTGTGGGACAGACCATCTCCCTAACTGGGTTGAGAAGCGTACACACTAGTCTACTCCGGAGTATCGTTGCCCTGTCTCGATAATCCTACGACTAGGGACCTGAAAAGGATGTGCTTGTAGACTACCCAGCCCCAATAGTGAGACTGCCATCACAACGCTGGTAGTCAAGAAAGATCCTAAGAGCTCTATCAATACGTATACTCACATATTAAGATAGAAAAAACCAAGTAGCGTACTACCATGTTTAGCAAGACTGTTATATAACTGTGAATATCCCAAGCTTCGATTAAGTAATATACAAGCTAGTATGATACAATAATGGCCCCTAGGGCATATACACTAACAATCTCCCACTTGCACTAGGGCCATGTACTGGCATATCGAAGACCGATAATCTCGAGTAGCCTCTCGAACTGAATATGAGGTAGGGCCTTCGTGAATGGATCAGCAATGTTCTCTTCAGTAGCAACTCTCCGGACCTCGATCTCCCGACGATCAATGATCTCCCTGATCAGGTGATACCGCCTTAAGATGTGTCTGGACTTCTGATGGGACCTTGGTTCCTTCGCTAAAGCTATAGCTCCGTTGTTGCCGCAATACAGAGGTACTGGATCAACAATGGTAGGAACCACCTGAAGTTCTGTTAGGAACTTTTTCATCCAGACCGCTTCTTTTGCGGCATCGCAAGCAGCAATATACTCCGCCTCCATCGTTGAGTCAGCAACGGTGTCCTGCTTGGAACTCTTCCAGCACACCGCCCCTCCATTGAGGGTAAAGACATAACCTGACATGGACTTGGAATCGTCCTTATCACTCTGAAAGCCGGAATCAGCAAAGGACTCCATCTTGAGGTCTTTTCCGCCGTAAACCAAGAACATCTCCTTAGTCCTCCTCAGGTACTTGAGAATGTTCTTTACTTCTATCCAGTGCTTCTCCCCTGGGTCTGACTGATACCGGCTTACCACGCTCAGTGCGTAAGCTACATCTGGTCTGGTGCACAACATCACATACATTATAGAGCCTACCGGAGAAGCGTAGGGTATAATAGACATGCGTTCCTTTTCCAAATCAGTCTTGGGAGACATCTCTTTGGATAGGTTGATTCCGTGACAAGCCGGTAGATTACCTCGCTTAGAATCTTCCATACTGAATCTTTTCAGTATAGTGTTGATATACCTGGACTGCGAAAGTCCCAACATCCTCTTGGATCTATCACGATAGATCCGGATCCCCAGAATGTAAGTGGCATCACCCAGGTCTTTCATGGAGAACCTATGTAACAAGAATCCTTTGACAAATTGTAGCATAGGAATGTCATTTCCTATCAATAGAATGTCATCCATGTACAAGACGAGGAATACGACAGTTCGTGCTACAACTTTACTATATATACATGGTTCATCTGGATTTTTGATAAAGTCATATTCTTTGACCATTTCATCAAAACAGATGTTCCAACTCTGCGATGCCTGCTTTAGTCCATAAATGGACTTAAGAAACTTGCATACTTTCCCGCTGCTCCCACTCTGATTGAAACCCTCTGGCTGATCCATATAGACGCACTCTTCTAAATTACCATTCAGAAAAGCCGTCTTTACATCCATCTGCCAGATTTCATAATCATGAAAGGCAGCAATAGCAAGAAGGACCCGAATGGATTTGAGCATAACCACTGGAGAAAAAGTTTCGTCATAGTCCAAACCAGGTCTTTGATGAAAACCCTTTGCAACAAGTCTAGCCTTATAGGTTTCTACCTGTCCATCTACACCAATCTTTTTCTTGAAGATCCATTTGCATCCTATGGGTTTTACCCCATCTGGAGAAAAGTCCAAAGTCCATACTTTGTTGGTGTACATGGACTCCATTTCGGTCCGCATTGCATCTAGCCATCGTACCGAGTCGCCGCTCTGGATGGCCTGCAGGAAGCTAGTAGGTTCATCATCATCTATGATGCAATCCTCTCTATCCCCATCTATGAGAAAACTGTAGTATCTCTTAGGCGGATGAGACGGCCTACTACTCCTGCGGAGGGATGCGGGAATGTCCTGTTCTTCTTCAACTACTGGTTCTACCAAACTTTCAGTAGTAGTTTATGGTTATGGAATTTCTTCCAGTTCTATTTCGCTCCCACTTATTTCCTTTTCTAAAAACTGCTGTTCTAGAAAATGGGCATTACGAAAAACAGAAACCTTTTGTTCCTCTGCGTAATAGAAATAATATCCCAGGGAGTTCTTTGGATATCCCACAAACTTACATTGTACTGATCGTGCCTCGAGCATGTCCGCATGCTGCTTTTAACAAAAGCTGGACATCCCCATATCTTCATATGCTGAAGATGGGGTTTCTTCCCACTCCACATCTGATATGGGGTGGTAGGCACAGTCTTGGTAGGAGCCCTGTTCAGAAGATATGCCGCTGATTCTAGCGCATAACCCCAGAAAGATCGCGGTAACTCAGCATTACTCATCATGGAACGTACCATATCCAATAGGGTTCGATTCCGTCTCTCCGATACACCGTTATGCTGTGGAGTGTATGGAGGAGTAAGCTGAGAGAGAATTCCTTTCTCTTTTAGGTAACCTAGGAACTCGACACTTAAGTATTCACCACCTCGATCAGATCTTAGTGTCTTGATACTTTTGCCGGTTTGGTTTTCTACTTCATTCTTATACTATTGGAATTTCTCAAAAGCCTCGGATTTATGTTTCATCAGATAAATGAATCCGTACCTTGAGTAATCATCCGTAAAAGTAATGAAATAGGAAAAACCACCTCTTGCATGTGTAGACATTGGACCACATACATCGCTGTGTATGAGTCCTAAGAGCTCGCTCGCTCTTACTCCATGTCCAGTGAATGGAGTCTTTGTCATCTTTCCTTTGAGACATGATTGACAAGTGGCATAAGTTTGATATTCGAACGAGTCCAAATATCCTTCTCTATGTAACTTAGTCAACCTTCTCTCATTGATGTGACCTAGTCTACAATGCTATAAGAAAGCTTTATTTAAATCTGGAGACTTTCTTTTTAGTGTGTTCTGGACATTGAAAATTTGGAGTTGGTTTAAGAAATATATACCATTATCCAGTGTACCGGACCCAATCAAACTATGATTAAGGTGGATGTTAACAACATCACTTACAAACGTGAAATTATAACCTTTATTTGATAACAAGGAAACTGATATTATATTACACGTTAAGCTAGGTACACAAAAACAGTTATGTAAAACCAAAATGTGTCCACTCGTCAATCCCAGGTGATAATCCCCTACGGACACAGCTCCCACGCTAGCTCCGTTAGCAACCATCAGGGTCATATAACCATCCTTCAGCACTCTATGGTTTCTCAGTGCCTGCAATGAATTGCATATATGAGATCCTGATCCGGTATCTAATACCCAGGAAGTAGAGTTGATTGACAAACAATTCTCAATTACAAACACACCTGAAGTCGAAGCCACAGCTTGCTTCGGTTCCTGGTTCTTGGCGTTCCACGCCTTGCAATCTTTCTTCCACTGCCCTTTCCTATGACAATGGAAGCACTCATCCTGGGCCACTACTAGTACCGCAAACTTTTTCTTTCCCTTCGCTCCCGCCTTACTAACACCTCCTCTAGGTTTGGTGGCGGCCTTCTTCTTCCTTCCTTTGGCCCTAGCCTTAGACCCGGAAGAAGAAGCACCGCGAACAAACATAGCGGGTGTTTCCCTTGCCTTCTGCAAGGTTCCCTATGCACTCCTCAACATGTTAAGGAGTTCCGGAAGTTCAACTTCTTTTCTTTGAATGTTGCAATTCAGAATAAACTGGGCGTAGGTGGAAGGAAGGGACGGGAGAATAAGGTCTGTATAGAGCTCATTGATCCAAAGTTGTCCTAAGGTCTGCGAGCTCTTCTATACAGCCAATCATCTTTAGGACATGTTCTCCTACCGATGATCCGATGACCAACCTCGCTAGAAACAAGTTCTTAGAGGTCTCATATCTTGCTATACGAGATTGCTTTCCATAAAGTTCCTTTGTATGGAGAAATATGGCATCAAGATCCATATCCTCGTGCCTCCTCTGATGTTCATTGTTCATCGAGGCAAGCACGATGCACTTGGCCTTCGCGCAATCATACTTCCAGGTTTTGCGGATTTCCTTATCCGCAATACTGGATTTGGGACCTGGGACTGCAGGTGCCTTAGCGGTGAGTACGTACCCTAATTTGTCATAGGTTAAAGCCATTTTGACATTCCGCAGCCACTCTTTATAGTTTGGCCCTGTCAGTATATTTTTCTCAAAAATAACTTAAGTCCAGTCATTTTCAGGGTCGCTGCAAGTAGGAGAGAGAGAAGAAACACTTTTAGCATGATGCTCTTGCATGTTTAGAGTGGTTTTTAATTTATCTAAACTGGATGGCTCCCACTGTTTCTCGAATCCTTCCTCAAACTATAAAAGATGAATTAGCCAGGACTATTCTCACTATACAATACTTGCTTAACCGTTCAGCCAGGCTGGTGTCGGTACTTCGAGAGAGGTTTTCCAACGCTTTCGCGAAGTTCCTTAATTAAATAACCTCTTTTCTCTAGGGGCGTAACCCCGCTGACACCTTTCTTGACACCTACTTGGTTTATAGCATTGATCGTTAAGTGACGAATATCCTGATGAGTAGCATATACTCACAGTAGGATCGGGATCCAAATATCATCGTATGATAATGTTGAAGGAATCCTACCAACATTCATCAAACTCCAAATGGTATGCATCTCTTTGCAAATTTCAGTTTCTTTAGAAATTCCCGATATAAATTTTCGCCCCATGCTCTTATGACCTTGGCTTTGGTCAAAATGTCATAAGTCACATGTCAAGTTCTACCCATCATTATCTTGTCAATTTGAACCCATCCGTACATACCCCTGACTTTGGTCAAATGATAATACGACTGTCCCAAACTAACTCATCTATCTATGCAACAAATGAATACCCAGCAGCTACCAATCACTATGCCTTGACTTTGGCCAAAATGCATAGCTTGAATACTACTGAATACCCAAATGAAATGACGGAAGGCTACAAATGGTTTTGGCGAAACCGTGAACGTAGTGAACTTGATATGACCGAAGGAACCTGATAGCTTTTAAAAGGAGTGGTTAAAGCTCCGTAATTAAAAATATCATCTGTTTTAAAATAACCGAGTGGTTTCTTTTAAATTGTTCCATCGATTCAACTTTTGGTTTATTTTCTTTGCATTAATAATAATGCATCCCATCATTAACCTATCATTGCAGAAAACAACGAAAATACATCGTCCTCTTATGCCATCCGCATTCGCCACTGGGTCCCGTCATCACCCGTTAGGTTACTTAACTAACGGCAGAGCGGGGGCTGGGCTAGCGCGATTGTAAAACATAAGTGACGTCTAAATAGCTATCATATATAGATATTGTACATTCGTCAGATGCAATAATAGGCATTCCAGATCATATATGAACATTATTGGATATGCATGCAATTCGCGTTTGTTTAGAGCCTGCAACAAAAGACAGATTACACAGTTGTGATGAATAACCATTACCCCACCCTAGACCCCAACGGGTACGACAAACTACCCGCCAAATACCCGAAGTGAAGCGGTCTCCCTCAACAACATGAGTAGGCCACTAAACACTTCAAAGTACCCGGTAGTTTATGCACCCTGCCTTGGGTCTATCCTAGGAGCAAAAACAGTAAAATGAAATAATACAACGGTGGCTACAACCGCAACCTGGATGTGCCCCGCAAAATAATATTACAAAATTTTACAATTACTTTGAATGAATATAACAACCCATCTCTAACCCCGGCTTATCATCACAACAGTCCAATACAGTTCATAACCACAAACAGTAAAAACCATTACAGAAATATGCAACCCCCTGCCAACCGACATGCAAGCAGTTAGGGGAAGTTTACGAACACATTATACAATCACAGATATAATCAAATTAGAAAACATCGTAAGATTTCGATCGAGCAATCACTTTAGATTCTACTCCAAAACTTCTTTGTGCACCTGAGACTTGAGCAGAAAAATAAATATTCCAGAAAACACAAAAATATCACAGAAGAGTTACTGAAGCAAACTGGGTTGAATCGGCTTCAACTCGGCCGCGGATCCGCGGCGGATCGGTGGGTTCGGCCGCGGTTCCGCGGCTGTTTAGCCGATTCAGGAACCGATTTTTCTCCAGTAACCTTATAATTCCTTTCTTGTTATTTTAGAGGTCTCTGAAAAAATTTTAGGGCCAGTTTTAAAACCGACAGAAACTTAGTGATATCGATATTTTTTCTGGTTCGTTTTGCGTTCGAAATTCATACTACTTTGCTAATGAGTTAATTATTGTTTAGCGAGGCTCTGATACCACAGTAAGTCGATGTACAACACCCCACGACTTGCGGGGAGGAGGAATAATGAAAAACGATCTTGTTCTTTGCATAAACATCGACTAACCGAGAATCTTTGCTAAACTATAACTAACAAGAAACATAAAAGTTGTGAACTACTATGATAAGTGATTATACGTAATGAACCGTGTCCTTCTCCTTTTCATTATCTACGTCCTTCTTGGCCTCCTCCACGTAATAGATGATCCACCCGAGAGCTGTACTCCAAGCTTCACCTCTAACTTGAGGTAACTAGGTTTCTTAAAGTGCTAATCTAAGTAACCTAGATGATATAGAGAAGTGTTATGGATTATATAGTCTTTTCTAATCCTTGGTCTCAACACATGTGAGGGGAGGATTAGGGTTTGAAGAGAGAGAGCTTGAGGAGAGAGAAGGTGAGCAAGAGAATGAGAAGATATAATGAACTCATTTGAATATATATGAAGCATAATGTTTTATGAAATAAATAAATTAAATCATTTAACAACCATGCTTCATTCATTCATATGAGTGATTCATCTCATGAGTCATTAGATCAATAAATGATGCATTTACTCCATGGATGAATCACACAAATGAGTCATTAACACAATAAATGCAAATGCCACCTTAACCCTCAAGTCACCATCTTTCTAGAAGCTTCTCGCGAAATTACGAGAATGTCCCTCCTATCCGTGAAAACACGGAAAAACTTTAGACTGTATAAATCCAGTAACCTGATACTAGAAACTGGCTTAAACTAAAGCCGGCTAGTAAAAACTGTCCGAATGTCACACGTGCGTAAACACACGTATGCATCCGAACCCTTGTCGTAAAACCATACGACCTCTATATCGTTTCGCCTGGAGTAGGGAATCTCTCTGTGTGGGACTCTAAAGACTCGACTACTATGCTGGCAATGGGTTTAACCACAGACCGCAAGCGGCACTAGCTGTACGTAACGGTCCCCACGTAGATGTCGATAAGAAGGCCGTTGAGGAAACCCATCTGAACTCCTACTGAGCCTAATGTGACAATCTCTGTAAAGTCCGGGCTGTTCGTCTAAGACTATCGCATATCGGGCCTAGGGGGCGGCAAGCGTCAGTCCCCTAATAGCGGTATAAGTCGTGTCGGAGCGTACCCCAATACACCCTGAGAAACAACTGGAACCTACCAGTAAATCTCTCTTGCCCTGGCCAGGGACTTTGCGTAATGGCTCTCTGACACAGCACGATATCAACTCCCAATACCGGGAGAGACGAACCCTGTCTAACCGCCACTGCCTCCAAGTGCTCGGGACTGCACCCAACTGCAACCTTTTTGCATGACTCCTTTGAGCCGTGGTATGGTAGCAATCTAAGAACAATGGGACACACTCGAGGCGAAGTAGCAGTGTCAAGTCTGCAGACTATGCTGTACTCATGTCACCTGGGAACCGTTAACTGACGACGGGTATAATACCCACCAACAGTTCGTCGTGAGTCCTGTCCGGTGTACCCGTAACCCAACGAGCACCTGCATACTATCTCCAGTACGACGTACTGACGGCTGTGGGACAGACCATCTCCCTAACTGGGATGAGAAGCGTACACACTAGTCTACTCCGGAGTATCGATGCCCTGTCTCGATAATCCTACGACTAGGGACCTGAAAAGGATGTGCTTGTGGACTACCCAACCCCCACTAGTATGACTGCCATCACAACGCTGGTAGTCAAGCAAGATCCTAAGAGCTCTATCAATACGTATACTCACAAATTAAGATAGAAAAAACCAAGTAGCATACTACCATGTTTAGCAAGACTGTTATATAACTGTGAATATCCCAAGCTTCCATTAAGTAATATATAAGCTAGTATGATACAATAATGGCCCCTAGGGCATATACACTAACAGAGAGTTCTATCTCCAGTGGGAGCACTGCTTCAATGCCAAACACCAATATATATGGTGTTGTATTTGTAGTCGTCTTGAACGTTGTTCGGTACACGCAAAGAGTTTCACTCAGGCTTTCATGCCAGTCTTTTTTGTTCTTAAGCACCATCTTTTTTATAATCTTGGTCAAGCTCTTGTTAAATGCTTCAGCTAGACCATTGGCCTAAAGATTATAGACTGAGGAGTATCTTCATTCTATCTTGTTCTACTGTGCGATGAGGCTTATTTTGTGGCTTCTATATGCTGCTCTGCTATACGAGATTATGCATCGCGGAGTCCCAAACTGATAGATGACATGGGTCTTGAAGAAGTGGAGGATATTCTCCGTCTTCATCTCACTTAGCTGTACTGCTTCTGCCCACTTAAAGAAGTAATCGGTTGTTACTAGTATGAATAGGTGACCTTTGGATGATGCTGGCTCAATGGGGCTGATTATATCTGTTCCCCACATCTCGAACGGCCAACTAGCCATTGTTGGGTGCAACGGATTTGGATGCTGATGTATGAAGTCCCCGTATATTTGGCACGAGTGACACTGCTTCGCGTATTCAAGGCAGTCTTGAATAATCGTGGGCCAGTAATAGCCTATCATTTTTATCTTCAGCTTCATCTTTAATCCCGCTTGATGAGAGCCGCAAAGTCCGTCGTGTACTTCTCAGACAACTTTCTTTGCTTCCTTCGGCCCTGAGCACCTTATCTATAGGAAGTCGAATGATCTCTTATATAGAGTATCATTGACAAAGGCGAATGACAAAGCTCATTGTTGGGGTAAAAATTTACACCCCGGTTGACCAAGTCAAAATCAAAGTCAACCCCAAGCCAAGTGGGCCCAAGCCCAGATCCAGTGGGCCCATGCCCAGGTCGAGCCCGAACATGAAGCGGCCGGCCTCCCCCCATGCCAAGATAAAAATTTAGTAATAAATAATTTTGTTGTATTTCTTTTATTTTATTTTTGGATAAATGTAAGAAAAAATAGGCATAAAGCCAAATTTTTGTAAAGCCCATGGCTTATGTGCAAAAAGAAATGGCACATGAGCCATGGGATAGGCAAAATGCCATTTTGTGAAGCCCAAGGGGCTTGGGCTATGTGTAAAATGTATGGCCTATAAAGGCAAGGATAATGAAATATCTCAACTTTTCTCTCTCCAAAAAAAGTTTCAGATCTGAGATCTTTCTTCCTTCTTCAAGGTTCCAAAACCTTCTTCTTTCTTTTGAATTAAATCAAGAGTTTTACTCTTCCTTTTTCAAAACTAAATAGTTTTCCACCACAAAACCCATTAAGGGGAACTCAGATCTACCATCAGATCTCAAAAAGAAGAGATTTTTAAAAATCCCACATCTCTTGATCTTCAAGATCCAGCTAACAGAAGAGGAAGAAGAAGAACATCTTTCACTAAACCCTAAAAAAGAAGAAAAACACACTCAGGAGTCCAACTCCTCTCTGATTTCCCTTCTGAGAAATATTTTTTTAGGCTAAAAGCCTCTTTTTCTCGCCGGCGCTCAAGCGCAGAGCGGCCGCGTGCCGACACGTGGTGAGCTTGCGCTCAAGCGCACAGCGCTCAAGCGCACAGCGCTCAAGCGTAAAGCGCCCGCGTACCGACACGTGGCGCTCTTGCACTCAATCGCATGCGCTCGAGCGCAAGTCGCTCCCGTGCTGACACGTGGCGCTCTTGCGCTCCAGCGCAAGCGCTCGAGCGCAAGTCGCCCTGGTGCCGACACGTGGCGCTCTTGCGCTCCAGCGCAAGCGCTCGAGCGCAAGTCGCCCCCGTGCCGACACGTGGCGCTCTTGCGCTCCAGCGCAAGCGATCGAGCGCAAGTCGCCCACGTGCCGACACGTGGCGTGCTTGCGCCCAAGCGCTCAGCATCCGAGTGCAAAGCGCCCACGTGACGACACGTGGCGCGTTGCGCTCCAGCACTCTGCGCTCGAGCTCAAAGCGCCCACGTGCCGACACGTGGCGCGCTTGCGCTCAAACGCCTAGGCGCTGGCCCCACGCATTCTTTGGATGTCTTTTTCCCCTTTATTTTTATATACATGTATATATATACATATGTATACAAATGTACACATACACATATTCCACGACACTGTCCCTGTTAGAAAAAAATTTCTAACGGGGCGCTGCCCCGCACCCCGCAAGGGGGCTGCTCGCCCCCTTGACCCCCAGCCCGGGACCCCCGTAAAAACTCTGCGTGGCTCCCGATATATTTAAACCCCCCTCCAAAACACAACACACGTACACTGCACATTGAGTTCTCATGACCAGTTTGACCCGTCAATCGGAGGTTCCCTCGCCCCAAAGGCGGGGGGTAATTAACGGCAGCTTAGTTCGCGGCTGCCGGAGATTCAGATCCCCACAATCATTAAACCCCGGCCTACCCTAGGCAGGGGGAATCTGTAGTACGCATGACAAGCGCGCGCGTATTCCCAACTCAATGGGGTGACGAAAAACACCCTACAGATTCTGGCACGCTCGGTGGGACAAATCTGTCCTCCCATATTTCGGGTTAAACGTTCATGCGAACTCAATCAATACACATATCGATTGCCTATACTGAAATGATGTTTTTTTTCCGTGCAGCAATCAACCTTCGACGACAATGTCTCCCCAGACGAAGTCAGCTTCCAACGTGACCCCGATTCCGTACGTGGTCAAGATCAACTCTCCTGTGGTTCTTCCCGCAAGCCTCAGTCGACAGTGGAAGGAACCGCCCTGCCAGTTCGGCTCCGTCATCATCTACCCTACCGGAAGCGCTCATCTGGCGGAGATCCCGGCGGAACAGGTGGCCAAGCCGGTATCAAGGGGTAAGAGGACAAATGTCGTGGTCGCCAAGGCACCACAACCGAAACTTAAGATGGTATCTGAACGATTCTCTGGTGCTCCAGCGGGGGGCAAGAACTTCGGCACAGAGGGCAACATCAAATGTTGTGGATGAGCTCAGGCGATGACTCCAACAAATGCACAATCGAGCGTATCTCCAAGGCCCTCCATCGCCCGGTCTGCGGCGTCTTCCCAAAGAGCCGAAGTTGGCCAGGCGCTTAGAACAGAAAAGTTAAGGCAGAAGCGGCTCAGGTATCGAGCCAACAAGTGGGCCAAGGCTTCGGCCAAATGGAATCGTGTGAAGTTCCAAGTGCAGGGTTGCCCCGCGACGACGGCTGAGTCGGACGTAAGAATCAGCAATTCCTTCGAGCCTCTGAAGTGGGTTCAGAAAAACGCCATGACCGCCAGAATCAAGAAGACAGCGGTCCGAACAGTGCCACAAAGAGACGTGTCCCGGCCCCAACAGAAAAAGTATGACACTGTCTCTTCAAGAGTCTATCAAGCACTCTGTGCCGCACGAAAGTAGCGGGGCAAACCCAGAAATGAAGCGCTAGCACCATTCAAGAACCTGGTTAGGCCAGCCGCCTTCAATCGACTACCAGCTACCGAAACAAGGGGGTCAAGACAGCAATCCGTGAAATCAGCTGCCAGTGATAGAAAGACGGCCGGATATATCATCCATACGGTCTATATGGCGGGCGGGCGCCCCAGCGACAACCTTCGCAGCAAAAGCAAGGATGGGGCTACCACATCCCAAGCCTAATCTAGCCTGAATGTGGTTGCCGCTGCCCAAGAACAGCCGCCCCCGCTGGATGAAGAAAACCCTCTCGATGAGGATGATAGGCAGAAAGACCCCTCGGTCCATGCAGGGTCAAGCTCGGACAGCGAGGAAGAGCCGACTTTCCGCCCCAGGACTGCGGAGCAAGAGCTGCTTCAAGAGCTTCGAAAACAGCTCAGGAGCAAAGATAAAGAGATGGCCAAGCTCTATTCGAAGATTGACGAATCAACGAACGTGGTGATGCAGCTTACGGCTCAAATTGCTCGAGCGCCTCCCAATCAGGCACAAGCCGCTACTAATCAGCCGGGTGATGACAATCCGAGGCAGCCAATGCCTATTCCTTTGGGACCAAGACTGGTCGAGCCGAATGAAAACCGGCCACATTCCGCTTCTGGGGACGCCTTGGCCCTAGATAGCACTATCCCGCTAACACAGGATCGGATAATGGATTTGGTCACCAGCAAGGTTAAAACATTGGTGGCCGAAGCTGAAGCTCAGAAAGAAATCGGCAGTAGTGGGCGGCCATATCCCGCGCAGTACGATCTGATTAAGTTCCCAAGCGGCTACGTCATTCCTAAGTTCGGAAGATTTGATGGAACGGGGAATGCAAACCATCACGTCGCCCACTTCAAAGCATCGTGCGGAAATACAGGGGGCAATGACGCGCTCCTTCTTCGTCCGTTTGTCAACAGCCTGACCGGTGTCGCTTTCGACTGGTACGCGAGCATACCAGACGGGTCCGTCATTACCTTTGCCCAAATAGAGTCTCTGTTCCGGCAAAGATTCATGAGCGTCAGTGATAAAATCTCCATTGCCGACCTTGTGAGGACCAAACCGGGGAAGAATGAAAGCAACACCGACTTTATCGCCCGATGGCGCAATCTCACAGTCAAGTGCGAACCGCCGCTGGAGCAGGACCAGTCCGTCAGCCTTCTCATTGGGAACCTCAGCAATTGGATGGTCCCATTCTTGTGTACGGCGGGCCTCAAGACATTTCAGGAGCTAACCAAGAAAGTCCAAATGCTCGAACGCTCGAAGCAAGAGTCCCCGCCGGATTCTCAGAGAGACAAAACTTGGAAAAGCAAGCGGGAGGACAACCGTAGAAGCGGGAGTTCCAGCAGTACCAATGTCTTCAATGCCTCCGACAATGAAGAAAAGCGAAGGGCGGGCGAATCCAAAGCCAACCGGTCTCGAAAGCCATTGCTGGGAGGAGACGGGCCTTCCCTAGAGGAGAAAAAGAACAAGGTTTACTCTTTCAGAAGGGACAAGGTCCGCAAGATATTTAAAGATGCCTTGAACAATGGCCTACAATTGCCGGAGTCGAAAAGACCCCAAGAAGCAAAAATGACCGACAATCCTCTGTATTGCCCGTACCACCGAGTAGTGAGCCATGCGATCGAGGATTGCTATATCTTCAAAGACTGGGTCGAGAAGCAGTACAAGGCTGGAGAGATCGAGCTGTCCAAAAGTGTGTTGGTGAACAATCAAGTTGCAACCACCAACTTTATATAGACAGAAACTGAAGCCTTCTGGGAGCTGACAGCCGAATCCGCTGCCCTGAGAAATGAAACGGACTCATCGCGGCCTCCGTGGAGCACGCACATATCTAATAAGACGAAGAAGATGATAAAGCTACTTCGGAAAGAACCCAGGACGGAATGGGAAGGGCAGAAGAAGCCTACCAGTCCAGCTGCCAATGCGGCTCCATCAGGCTCAAAATCCAAGAAGCTCAAGAAGAAGAAAAGTGCAGCTCGGCGTGAAAAAGAGTCTGCAGGGAGATCGACCATTCAAAAATATATTGATTCCCTCGAAGAATATGAACAAAAGGAAAGAACATTGATTCAATTGAAGGAGTTCTTCCCTATACAAGGGCTGAAATTCTGGAGGAGTTAGAAGAAGACTCCAATGAAGAGATCCCAGTAGTGACCTGCTACGCCATCCATCTTGGCAGTGACTCCGAGGATGAGCTCTGTTTTCCCGAAGAGGACGAGGCGCTCACCACAAAAGCCAATCAAATCCAGCTCAGAAGCGGCAGGGCTCTACCGCCAAATCAGGGCAACGCCCCAAAAGGGAAGGAAAAACAAGTCGCTAATGAAGAAGATGGCAAAGAACCGGCCGATGAAAACATAAATCCTTCCTCGGTGGACTATAATGTCTTGGCACATCTCCGGAAGCTTCCGTCTCTCCTAAGCATCTATGACGCCTTCGTCCTATATAAGGAGCTTAGAGATGTTCTCATTCACGCTCTACAAAACCCTGAGCGGTATCAGGCTCACTTTGCGGAAATTAATATGAAAGAAGCCCAGCACGCTTTGCATGCCGCCGCAGTCATATTTAAGGATGAAGACTTGCTACTGGGAACGGCTGAGCATAATCGACAGCTTTACGTGACCGGGTACAGCGACGGAGATCGAATTAATCGCATATTGATTGATCCGGGGTCCTCAGTGAACATCATGAACTTTCGAACTCTGAAGAGTTTGTCAATGGACGTCCGACACCTGTCAAGGGAAAGGATTGTCATTCAAGGCTTCGACCAAAATTGCCAGCAAGTTCTGGGGTCTATAGCTTTGCCAATCAAATTTGGGGATCTGCAAACTGAAGCTAAGATATACGTGATCGACGCCGACACATCTTATAAGATTCTCTTGGGGCGGCCGTGGCTCCACGATTACGGAATCATTCCGTCAACTCTCCATCAATGCATGAAGTATACTAAAAATGGCGAAGAAAGACGCATTGACGGAGACATCCAGCCGTTCGGTGTGCATGAAGTCCGATATGAAGATTCTCGGTACTTTACGAACCACCAAAATGCTAAGCCACAACTGACTGAGGATAGAACGTCCCCAAGACTCAAAAGCAAATCTGCGCCGGCTGTCACTTTCAAAAGCAAAAATACCCAAGTGCGCCCGCATTTCGGCAGCGACACTGATGAGTCCGACGCTGGAAGCCCGTCCTTCCGCAAAACTCGCCCTCATTTCGGCAGCGATACGGACGAATCTGTTACTGAAGGCCCATCTAGCAGCAAAGTCCGCCCTCATCTTGGCAGTGACACTGAAGAGTCAGAAGAAGAGTACCTGCCGTGCAACAGCTGTGCAGATCGGCCCCCCATGCAGCAAGCGAAACTACGAGAGACCTTCGAAGTCGCTGAAGGGTCCCTGGCCATCACAAGGGTGCCGGAACGGATGTGTAAAGAGCTCGACGCATTATCAGTCTCTACCGTGGACCAGCTGGAAACTTTCTATGTGCCCGGGAGGAAAAATGGACAGAAGGGCATCCTGTTTTACAGGTCAAACCCCGTTGTGCACCCGGACGACCTTTCTGTCGCGTGCCTTCCCTATGAGAGAGGCATAAGAGCCGTCCTCAATCCCAGATACTATGCGCCCGAGATGCGGGAATACTTTAAGAAGTGCGGATGCCAGTTATATCAAACGGAGTCCGAAGCAAAGTTTTACGAAGGGCTATGGTATCCGCCCCAGGTCCGAGCACTCATCGATGGACGAATTCCAGATAGACGGGGCATAGGCTATATTCAACCTGATTCCAAAGCATGCTACATGATCCATGTTGGTGAGGCCAGCGAAAGATCGAATGATGATGACGAGATAGCCGAGCCAGAAGAAGCTCCTCAAGAGCTCGAAGATGGTGGACAAGCAACCTTTGATGAGCTAACCGAGATTGACTTAGGAATGCCCGATAATCCAAGGCCGACCTACATCAGCTCACTCTTGTCGGAGGAAATGAAAGAGCAGATAATTGCCCTGCTGCGTGAGTTCGTCGACTGCTTCGCGTGGACGTACAAAGAAATGCCTGGCCTTTCCCCTGAGGTAGCCGTGCATAAGCTGGCTATATCTCCTGATGCTAAGCCAGTCAAACAAGCTCTTCGAAGAATTAGAAGGGAGTTGGAAGAAAAGGTCATCGAGGAAGCCAAGAAACTTATTGGCTTCATCAGGGAAGAGAAATATGCAGACTGGATCGCATGCATAGTCCCAGTGAAGAAGAAAAATGGGCAGATCCGAGTTTGTGTCGATTTCAGGGACCTCAAAAAGGCATGTCCTAAAGACGACTTCCCGCTACCGGTCATGGAAATGATGGTCGATGACACCTCAAATTATGAACTGTTCACCTTTATGGATGGCTCGTCTGGATATAATCAGATCAAGATGTCGCCTGAGGATGAGAAGCACACAGCATTTCGAACCCCGATCGGAATATATTGTTACAAGGTAATGCCATTCGGAGTGAAGAACGCAGGTGCTACAAATCAAAGGGCAATGACTAATATCTTTGATGACTTAATCCATAAAGTCGTCGAATGCTATGTTGATGATCTGGTCGTCAAGACTAAAGCCAAGGCCGATCATATCCAAGATCTCAGGACCGTTCTCACCAGACTGAGGGAATACGATCTGAAGATGAATCCTCTGAAGTGCGCTTTTGGCGTGTCATCGGGAAAATTCCTGGGCTTCATAGTCCGACATCGAGGGATCGAAGTTGACCCATCAAAGATAAAGGCCATCATGGAGATTCCCTCTCCGAAGAGTCTGACGCAGCTGAGATCTTTTCAAGGCAAGCTTGCTTATATACGGAGGTTTATCTCAAATTTATCAGGGAGATGTAGGCCCTTCTCAAAGCTCATGAAGAAAGGAGCTCCTTTTATCTGGGATGCCGAATGTCAAGCAGCATTCGAAAGCATCAAACAATACTTGTTGCACCCTCCAGTGCTGGCAGCTCCCATTCCAAATAAACCGCTGATTCTCTACACTGCCGCGCTGGACGAGTCACTCGGTGCGCTCCTTGCGCAGAATAACGAGGAGGGAAAAGAAAATGCCCTCTACTACCTCAGTCGAACTCTAGTCGGGGCGGAACATAACTACTCCCCAATCGAAAAGCAATGCCTGGCTCTAATATTTGCTGTGAAGAAGCTGAGGCACTATTTGCTCGCTCATCGAGTTATGCTGATCTCCAAGGTCGACCCGCTTAAACACTTGATGACCAAAGCAAGCCTAGCCGGCAGAATGGCAAGATGGGCTGTCATGCTACTTGAGTTTGACATAGTTTATACCCCTTAGAAAGCAGTAAAAGGGCAAGCTCTTGCAGACTTTCTCGCTGCTCATCCCATACTAGAAGGGTCGCCGCTAAATTGTGAGTTACCCGACGAACAAGTGCCGCACCTCGAGGAAGATGAGCCATGTTGGGAGCTCTACTTCGATGGGGCCTCATCAATAAGGAGCTCCGGCAGATCAAGCGTCCCGGAGGTAAAAGCGGGGATAGGATTGGTGTTCATCACGCCATCAATGGGAACCCTACGGCGTTCTTTTGCTCTCACCGAGCCTCGGACAAACAATGAAGCTCTGATTGCTGGTTTGGAACTCGCCATAGAAATGGAAATCCTTCGGCTACGGGTTTACGGTGACTCCCAGCTTGTCGTCAACCAAGTAAGCGGCGACTACAAGATATACAAACCCGAGTTAGCTCGGTATAGAGGCCGGGTGGTGGAACTCATGAAACGGTTCACTCATATTGAACTGATGAGAATCCCCAGAGCGTTGAACGGAAAAGCCGACATACTCGCTCGCTTAGCCAAGGAGCTGGCTGATCCTAACATGGACGAAATTCTGATCACAGTCAGGAGCCGGCAAATTCTACCCTCAGTCTCTCTACGAGAAGAGGAAAGCGCGGAACAGAAGAGCAGTCCCGCCGAAGAAGCTTCGATCATCCAAGACGAGCCCGATTGGATAGAACCCTTCATAGAATACCTCCGATACGACAAGCTGCCCGAAGAAAAATCTGCGAGGATTCAGCTGAAGAAAAGAGCTCTCCGATACGTGTTTGTAAATGACACGTTATACCGCAGGTCATATGACCAACTCTGGCTCAGGTGTCTGTCATTGGCCGAAGCCCAAAAGGTCATGAAAGATGTTCACTTGGGCGTTTGCGGTACTCACCAATCTGGCCCCAAGATGCGACTTCAAATCAAACGGCTTGGGTATTACTGGCCCACTATGATACGGGATTGCGAAGAACATGCAAAGAAATGTCAGATCTGCCAAATCCATGGTGATTTCATTCACAAGCATCCCAATCCGTTGCATCCTACGGTAGCGTCGTGGCCCTTCGAAGTCTGGGGCACCGACATTATTGGCCCAATTGATCCTCCGTCATCTAAAGGCCACCGGTTCATACTGGCCGCGACAGACTACTTCTCCAGATGGGCTGAAGCTGTCCCCCTAAAAGAAGTCAAGACAAAAGATATTCTGACATTCTTCCAGCATAATATTCTATACCGCTTCGGTACACCGAGAAGAATCATTTCTGACAACGGGCCTTCTTTCAAGAGCTTCAATGTCTCAAGGTTCGCTACTCAGCACAAGATAGACTGGAGATATTCTTCCATCTATAATCCAAGAGCCAATGGGCTAGCCGAAGCCTTCAATAAGACTCTATGCAAGCTCCTGAGGAAAAATGCTTCAGCCAACAAGAGAGGCTGGAATCTCAAGCTTCACGAGGCATTGTGGGCATATCGTACCACGCACCATACTCCAACTCAGTCCACGCCATACTCATTGCTTTTCGGAGTGGAGGCGGTCCTCCCCCTCGAAGTCGAAGTTCCAAGCTTAAGAATGGCCGTTCAGCATGAGTTGACGGAGGAGGAAAACATGCTCCTTCGACTTGAAGAACTCGATGCCCTCGAAGAAAAGAGGCTCGCGGTGCAGCAAAGTCTGGAGCTATACCGAGCCCAAATGTCACGGGCCTATGACAAGATAACCCGTCTCCGCGCTTTCAAGAAAGGTGAATCGGTGTTGGTCCTCAAAAGACCGATGATTGAGTGTTTCTTTGTGTGTCGTTTTAGAAAATGAATAGAATCACAATCAAAGAATTATATTTGACCGCAATCAATAACGGTGTCGATTGTAGATCGTAAGCGAGTGCGGATCGTCCACAGGGATTGTGCGATTCGTTTTTATATTTAATTTGTTTGAATCGAAAAGTTAATTGAAAAGAAAAGAAAACATGATTCAAGAATTTATCAATTGATTCAGGTGTCACGATGTTTAATCAAGAATCAAGAAACTGATAAACAATCAAGAATTGGGTTTCGATAATATTTCCAACCAAAATGTCAAGAATCTAAATGAGGCTTGTAGGAATCGATCGGATCGATAGACGTGATGTAATCTAAAGATTTCGTGTTCTTGTCCTTCGAAGGATTGATACTAGATCGATGATGATCGACGAGAGTTGGGGTTTTCTCGTGAAACTAGGGTTTCATCTTATCCCTGTTCTTTGGTCGATATCATTCACATTCTAGCCTCTAGCAATTTCAAGAAACGATCGTAACTCCCCAATTTCGAGCGATATCATTCAAGAAAGCATCATAACGAAATGGGTTGTCGGTTCTTGAACTTGCTAGGGTTTACAAAACTTGTAGGAATCAAGAATCGTTTTCAGATATATTACATCATCATTCTATTGATCGTCTCGACTCCTCGACGAGCGGAGTTTTACTCAAACATCACAATAAGAACAACAATTACAAATTGAGATCTAATCATGATGCAAGAATTAAAAGAAAACAAGATAAAAGAAAATTACCTTTTATTTATATCAACAATTTGATTACATTCGCTCAAGAACTGCAAGAGGAAGAACGAAATTGTCGATTTGGCATCGCTCGGCTCCGTGAGTCGCGGATCGTTTGGACCACTTGCTCTGTTGAAGATCGGCTCGGCTCATAAAAGGTTGCAAGGCTTCTTGCTTGATGGGTACTCGGGATCTTGGCTTTTGGACTTGGAATTAGGGTTAGGGTTTCACACAAGCCCTGTCACTAGACTTGTAGAAGAAGAAGATGAAGAAAGAGATAGAATGGGTCTAGTTTTATGCTAGATTGGGGATTGATCCATTATGATTTACAAGTGAGCCTAGGGTCTTAGTTATAGAGCATCCAAACCCTAGGTCTAGGTTTGAATTTACAATTCCCTCCAAAAGTTTGTTGAGGAGTTTCTAGAAAGAGTTTGTTAGGAGTTAGCATAGGGTTTAAGCTAGGATTAATTAAGCTTAGAAAACCCTAGTTTGCTGATCTGGCAGAAACCTCTGGAGTCTTCTAGAACTTGGAGTGTCTTTCTGAACTATAGGAGCTGAGACAGGAGTTTTACACTAAAATTGAGAGGCTGAATCCTTGGACCCACCGCGGATCCGCGGCGCAAGCAGGCTCCTGCCGCGGATCCGCGGCTCTTTATGGGGCTTGGGCCTTGGGCTCTCTGGTACAGGTTTGGGCTGATTCTTGGGCCTTTATTGTATATGTTGAATTTAATATCTCCTTCTGAATTGATACCAGATCTGAAATCATTGAGTTGGCGTAATGTTTGATCGGTACCACGTACATTTTTGGCCTTTCTGCTGGATTTTCCTGCACAGATCTCAAAACAAGTGTTGCGCAAATGTAGGGATGATGCGATGCCATGAAATGTAGTCAATTTCCATTATAGTGTCGGTTTAAGAGTCTAATACATGCAATCTGATATTTTGCGACAGTTTTGCTAATATGTAAAATATGAATGCCGTACACTTCTAAATGAGTGCAAATGATGAGGAAATTGCCGGCTAAAATATACAATATTTTCGACTGATCAAATACCCCCAAACTTAATTTCGATCGTCTCGAGCGAACTGTTTTATTAAAAAGAGAAGGAAAAAATAAAGAAAGAGAAAAAACTAACTAGCACACTTTCGTAGGCAACACGATTGCACTGAGCACGTGCAACAAGCCTTTAAACCTCTAGGTGTCCCTAGTAGGAGGAGTGTTGTCTCCTGAGGGTTTTCAGCGGATTGCACCCACAAAATCCAATAATAAAAGGAAGATCATGAATATTACATTTAAAGACAAGAATTGTAAAAGAAAAACTTTGAAAATTAGGGTTTCCAACTATGCTAGCTTTTCGGTTGTCATGAGCCCTATCTTAATGGTCATGAAAAGATGTCAGAAATCACGTCCTCCCTCAATAAAACATCGTCTTATTTTTCATTACTATCTTTCTTCCAAACATCGATCATATCACCCTGCGTGTGTGTAAAGGACATCCCTACACCCGGAGAATTCAATTCAAGCTATCATACTCTTGCCCATCAGCCTCAGTACTTTTTAATTAATGAATATTTAGATGAGATTGCTCACACACATTCATGCGACCGTTAATACTTCTTGAGGTACTAACCGACCGATTACTCCTGTGCTTGCTTACTTGGTGTATTTTCCTCGTCTTGCACCACCTCAGGCATAGCAGTGACTCCCAGACCAGTTGGCCTTAGGGCACTAGGTGAAGAAGCACCCTCGCTATATATTTTTTTTATTGCCCTCGGTGATAACAAAACCAGTGTCCATTTTTCTCACCACTTTATATTTTTTATTCACATTTTTTTTATATTTCCTTCATACTTTTGGCTTTAAGACAAGAGCATTTCAAGGTATCCTCTACTATCCCGGGTTTTATGACGTGTGTAAGTGCGAATAGCAGGGTATCAACGTTCAAAATGTTTGGCTTCCAAAATAGAAATTATTTTTCAGACTTAGTTTTATCCTCAGATTAGTGACGTCCTTTATCTTACAAACCCTTGGGACAACGGCTCATAACTACTTATTACTAGTTCGTATAAGAAAACTTCTAATTTTCTTGGTTTTCTTAAATTTTTCTAATCTCATGGATGTAATTTTTCACTATCTAAACTTTCATTATCTTATTTATGTACAAAAATATTTTTATATTTTGAAATTTTTTAAATTTTTATAGGTTTTCAAAAAAAAATGTTTTGTGCTTATGCAAAGTGATATGCAAATGATGCGAAAATAAGCACAAACCTCCCCCAAACTTGTTTTCAACAGTGTCCTCACTGTTGCCATCTGCTAAATCTCGAAAAACCTGTAAGCTTGGGAGGAATTATTAGTGGGGGCAAAATATTTAAGTGAAGATCCTCCCCCGAACTTATTTTTGGCTCATAATTTTGTATAGATTTTCTTTTCAGGAGCCAGAAAAAAGATGCCCCCCAAACTTATGCAATGTTAATCTTTGAAAATCATATGAGGGGGTTAAAAAATAGTGGTCGATGCCAAGCTTTGCAAAGACCGAATGTCAACACCAACCATTCAAAAATTTTATCAATGTAGTGCTCTGGTTGGTGGAAGAAGAAGCGTGGAATGGGTAAGTGGTGGAATAGAATATGTGTGCGTCTCATTTTGGAGAGACGATGCATTGAGTGTGATGGATTACTCGCATTCTTTTTACAAGTTAGAAAAAGGGGTGGAGGTTCAATTTCAGTGAGTGGAACCTGATTCATCTCAACACCCGTGTTATTCAGAAATGCGAGTTCATCAGCGAAGATCTCCTAAAAAGTTTCATCTATACCCCGAAGAATAATGTCATCACAAAGTGCGGGGTGATCTTCAGACTCTAAAAGCAGTTCATAATCAGTGTTAGTTGTTGACCCGGACATCTCGTTGGAAGAGTCCGTATGTGTATGATACATAGTTGGGTCAAACAATAACGTATGAAAAGAGTCAAGATCAGTATTATGAGGGTCATTAAATTTGCTGCTGTCGACATCCATTAAGTCGACAGAACAGACCTGAGCAGTAGGTTCGGAGGGTATACTTCCTAACTTGTAAATGTTCATCTCAATTGTCCTCTTCCCGAAAGATAGGGTCATAGAACCGTTACGACAATTGATGATAGCATTGGAAGTGGCCAAAAAGGGGCGACCTAAAATCACCGGAATTTGATTCCCTGAGTTCTCTACAGGCTGTGTATCAATTACAATAAAGTCTACAGGGAAGATAAATTCCCCGATTTTTATTAACAGATCCTCTAGTTCACCCCTAGGTCTGGTGATTGATCGGTCAGCCATCTGGAGAGTGCAAGGAGATGGTTTCAACTCTCCGATCCCAAACTGCTCATAAACTGAGAAAGGAAGCAGGTTAACACTTGCCCCAAGATCTAGTAGAGCACGGTTAATGTGTTTCTCCCCAATAGAGATGGAAATCGTAGGATATCCAGGATCCTTACGTTTCCTCGGTAATTGCTGGGGGAAAGCTGTGTCTACTGTTTTTGCCATGAATATCTTCTTGGGCATTTGTTTCTTCCTCTTTCTAGTGCAAAAGTCTTTAAGAACTTTCGCATATGCAGGGACTTGTTGGATAGCATCTAGAAGAGGGATATTGATGTTAACCTGTTTAAACATCTCAGTGATCTTCTCCATATGTGGACTTGGTGTGTTAGCCCTTAACCGATTAGGATAAGGTGCTTTAGCAATAAGCGCTGGGTCCATCATAGGAGAAGGAAGTGTGTGTGGAACCGATCCCAGAATAGAAGTGGGAATCGTCCATGGAGGAGTAAAAGAGGTGGGCTGTAGTGGCGAGCCTTTTGAGAAACGAAGAATAGGCTCGAAAGAAGGTGGTGGGGGAGAAGAACTGGGCTCAGAATTAGGAGTGTGTGTGTGAGGAAAGGTCTCAGCCGGGGTGTTGATAGGATTGTCAATATCATCAACTTCTTCCCCAACATGATTGTCAAGCACTCTTCCAGATCTCAACGTGGTGATTGCATTCACATGATGTGAATAACCAGGATTGGGTAAGGGTTGAGCTGGAAGTTTCCCTTTCTCTCTTGCACTCATTTCGGTTTTTAATCATGCAATTTCTTCTTCCATCGATTTAATACTCTCGTTTTGGGATGCGGAGTTTTTCTCAATTTTATCGACAGAAGATTTCATTTCAGCCGAAACTTGCATGATATTTGTTAAGACCAAATTCATGTATTGTGCAAAAGAAGAGGATTCATCAGTTCCGGTCAACTGTAAAGGATTAGACAGTGCAGGTGTGTTGACCTGATTTTGAAAATTATATGCTTGAAAGGGGTGCTGACTTAATTGAAGTTGTGGTTGCTGTTGTGGTGGAGGGACCGTTAGGAAATTGTTTTGGTTTGGAACCGTGTTTTGTGATTGTGATTGGTTCCAAGCAAAATTAGGGTGATTCCTCCAACCCTGATTATATGTGGAAGAAAAATGATCGTTTCTCGGTCTTTGAAATGCGGCATTGGTATGCTCACGACCTTGAAACGGACATTCTTCCGTCAAGTGAGACGGATCAGAACAGCAGCCACATACAGTTTTTTAAAGTGACATTTGATTAAGGGAAGCGGCTAAAAATTTGTTTTCCATAGTCTCGAGTTTCTTGTGTATAGTTGAAATGTCAGCTCTAACTCCTATGGGAACATCCGATTGGTTATTGCCACTCCTAAATGATGGACTTTCCCACTGTAAAGACTTTTCAGCGAACTCTTCTAAATATCGCCAAGCTTCCCCATCATCCTTGGTCATGAAGGTACCTTGACACATGTTTTCAAGACTTTGTTTGGTGTTAGGGTTACTGCCTTCATAAATGATTCGGCAAAGCTTCCATCTAGGGATGCCGTGATGAGGACATTGAACCAAAAGATCCTTGAAACGTTCAAAGTATTTAGAGAATGGTTCAGTAAGGAGCTGGGCAAATTGATTCAGTTCGCTACGGATTCGAGCTGTCTTTTGTATTGGGTAAAATTTCTTAAGGAATGCAGCGACGAATTCTTCCCAATTCGTAATAGAGTGTGCGGTAGTGTTATATAGCCACTTCTCGGCTATATCGCACAATGTAAATGGAAGAAGTCGTAGACGCTTCGCATCCACTGAAAGTTGTGACGTACCCATCATTGCGCACACGTTTCCAAATTTGGTAATGAAAACGTAAGCGTCCTCAGTCTCGAGTCCGTGGAATTTTGGTAAAAGATTGATATACTGGGGCTTAATCTCAAATTTATCCCCATTGGCTGGTGGTGTGGATAAGCAGGTCGAAAGAGGACCTCGAATAGGGTAGCATCTCTCCTGGAGAGAGATGCGGGGTGGATTCTGCGCACCAACGGACGGCGGCAGATTAGGGTTAAAGAAGTTTGATGGATTCGGATCCATCGGTGTGGGTGTGGTAGTAGGTAAAGGAAAGGTAACTGGAGAATTATCAACTTCGGAGTCGATAAAGGGTACGCGGACTAAACGGGCAATAGAATCCCGTGTCCAGCCTATCTTGTACTAAAAAGGGTTAGTACAAGTGGCAGCGTTGGCTTATAATTAGGGGTAAATGAATGCGGTGTTTGCTTTTGAAAAAGGGACGGATTTTTGAAAAAATGATGCGACACAACAAATGCAGCACACAAACCCAAGAATCTAGTGGTCACCTAGGTCCGGCTCTAGACCGCTCCTAACTGCCAAAAGACAAGTCGCGGGATAGAATCCTCCACTGCCTCTTTGTTCCCCCGTGGCCGGATAAGTGCCAGGTAAGTGGGAAGGTACTCCACTACGTAAGTAGTGGGCCTAATTAATAACCACTAGCCTTAGACACACTCGCCTTAGGCACCACAGGAAAACGCGGATAAGAAATGAATTACCCACGGCCTTCTTCTGTCCTAATTGAGCGCAACAGTCCTTAGAGTCATCTCTAGATTTCTTTTAGTTAATGTAGGTCAATGCGGATGCAAGTTTGCGGTTTTCGGGGCCTAGGAAGGGTAATGAAATCCCCACCTAATTTGGATTTGGCCGTGCCCCTTAATATCCGTATTTATAATGCAAAACAACCAAGAAACAAAATCACGCACAAATTTAATTTGCAATTTGCGAGCTGCTATTCTTTGCAAAGAATCCTGCAGAAAATTTTCAGTTGGAGCTAAAAAGAGGAGAGAGGAGAAGGTAAGGAACTTACAGAGGAAAAATTGCACAAAGAAGGCTTCAGGTAGCCGCGGAACCGCCGCAATAGGGGCTTATTACCGCCCTTCCGCGGTCAAACAATGGGAACAATGCACCAAAATTTTTCAGCTGCTTCCTGTTGAAAATTCCAGCTCTCTGGAATTTTCCAAAAATTTTCCTCAATTGCCAAACAGCTCCAGATTTCCCTGCAATGAAACACCACAAATCGTTTAGGGTTTGCACGAATTTTGATCTCAAAATAACAATGAAATAATTCTTTCAATTCAAACTATAATATGAAACGAATTAGCGCGCGATCCCCGGCAACGGCACCATTTGATTGAGTGTTTCTTTGTGTGTCGTTTTAGAAAATGAATAGAATCACAATCAAAGAATTATATTTGACCGCAATCAATTACGGTGTCGATTGTAGATCGTAAGCGAGTGCGGATCGTCCACAGGGATTGTGCGATTCGTTTTTATATTTAATTTGTTTGAATCGAAAAGTTAATTGAAAAGAAAAGAAAACATGATTCAAGAATTTATCAATTGATTCAGGTGTCACGATGTTTAATCAAGAATCAAGAAACTGATAAAAAATCAAGAATTGGGTTTCGATAATATTTCCAACCAAAATGTCAAGAATCTAAATGAGGCTCGTAGGAATCGATCGGATCGATATACGTGATGTAATCTAAAGATTTCGTGTTCTTGTCCTTCAAAGAATTGATACTAGATCGATGATGATCGACGAGAGTTGGGGTTTTCTCGTGAAATTAGGGTTTCATCTTATCCCTTGTTCTTTGGTCGATATCATTCACATTCTAGCCTCTAGCAATTTCAAGAAACGATCGTAACTCCCCAATTTCGAGCGATATCATTCAAGAAAGCATCGTAACGAAATGGGTTGTCGGTTCTTGAACTTGCTAGGGTTTACAAAACATGTAGGAATCAAGAATCGTTTTCAGATATATTACATCATCATTCTATTGATCGTCTCGACTCCTCGACGAGCGGAGTTTTACTCAAACATCACAACAAGAACAACAATTACAAATTGAGATCTAATCATGATGCAAGAATTAAAAGAAAACAAGATAAAATAAAATCACCTTTTATTTATATCAACAATTTGATTACATTCGCTCAAGAACTACAAGAGGAAGAACGAAATTGTCGATTTGGCGTCGCTCGGCTCCGTGAGTCGCGGATCGTTTGGACCACTTGCTCTGTTGAAGATCGGCTCGGCTCATAAAAGGTTGCAAGGCTTCTTGCTTGATGGGTACTCGGGATCTTGGCTTTTGGAGTTGGAATTAGGGTTAGGGTTTCACACAAGCCCTGTCACTAGACTTGTGGAAGAAGAAGATGAAGAAGGAGATAGAATGGGTCTAGTTTTATGCTAGATTGGGGATTGATCCATTATGATTTACAAGTGAGCCTAGGGTCTTATTTATAGAGCATCCAAACCCTAGGTCTAGGTTTGAATTTACAATTCCCTCCAAAAGTTTGTTGAGGAGTTTCTAAAAAGAGTTTGTTAGGAGTTAGCTTAGGGTTTAAGCTAGGATTAATTAAGCTTAGAAAACCCTAGTTTACTGATCTGGCAGAAACCTCTGGAGTCTTCTAGAACTTGGAGTGTATTTCTGAACTGTAGGAGCTGAGACAGGAGTTTTGCACTAAAATTGAGAGGCTGAATCCTTGGACCCACCGCGGATCCGCGGCGCAAGCAGGCTCCTGCCGCGGATCCGCGGCTCTTTATGGGGCTTGGGCCTTGGGCTCTCTGGTACAGGTTTGGGCTGATTCTTGGGCCTTTATTGTATATGTTGAATTTAATATCTCCTTCTGAATTGATACCAGATCTGAAATCATTGAGTTGGTGTAATGTTTGATCGGTACCATGTACATTTTTGGCCTTTCTGCTGGATTTTCCTGCACAGATCTCAAAACAAGTGTTGCGCAAATGTAGGGATGATGCGATGCCATGAAATGTAGTCAATTTCCATTATAGTGTCGGTTTAAGAGTCTAATACATGCAATCTGATATTTTGCGACAGTTTTGCTAATAAGTAAAATATGAATGTCGTACACTTCTAAATGAGTGCAAATGATGAGGAAATTGCCGGCTAAAATATACAATATTTTCGACTGATCAACCGATCATCCCCAATCGACATGCCAAGGGAAAATTCGAACCAAACTGGGAAGGACCATAGGTCATCGAGAAAGTGGTCGACGGAGGATCCTACCAACTAATAAGTGCCGAGGGAGAAAGGCCCATGCCACCCATCAATGGCCGATATCTCAAGAAATACTACACGTGAATGCTCCAAGTCGCAGGAGAATTGAGCACATCAGCCCTACGGTCTGGATCATACATCCTGCAAAACCGTATACAATCCACGGGCATAAATGACCCCTATCTCTCCCAAATCCTACCGGTGAGACTACTTTTAAAGTCCCACCAGCGGCAAAAAAAAAGAAAAAAAATAAAAGAAATAAAAAAATAAACTGTATGTCCGCAAGCAAAACGGGCACGGATGAAAACCCGAAAGGGCTCCGTGAGTAAAAACAGCAGGACTACCGGCGAGTCTGTGAAAACCCGAAAGGGGCGCAAACTCGTGAAAAGAGATGAAATACACTCGCAAATTCCTCTCGACCTTGTAAGGAGAAAACCCCTGCGTGAGATCCATACGACTCACAAAGGAGCAACACACTTAGGAATCCTCACGATTCCTAAGGAGAAAATACACCTGCGGGATCCTTACGACTCGTAGGGAGAAAATGCTTTTATGGGACCCTCACGGCCCATAAAATTGAAAAGCCTTAGGTGGTAGGGACCCAAACCTATCTCCGAAGCCATCGTTCCCCAACGGGCAACGGCAAATGATGAGTCGCTCCTGGCATTTCGCTTCAGTGTTAGCGGTGCTGATGTCGACCAAAAACCCAAATCCCAAGTCCTCCCAAGGCAAATGATGAGTTTCTCCTGGCATTATTCCAGTGCAGCAATGCTGATGCTAAACAAGATCCAAATTCCAAGTCCCCAAACGTCGAATGATGAGTCGCTCCTGGTATCATATTCCAGTGTAGCGATGCAGACGCCAACCAAATTCCAAATCCCATACCCCAACGGCGAATGATGAGTCGCTCCTGGTACCACATTCCAGTGCAGCGATGCAGACGCCAACAAATTCCTGAAATCTTTCCGGCCCTACGGTCTGGATCATACATCCTGCAAAACCGTATACAATCCACGGGCGTAAAACAATCCCAATCTCTCCTAAGTCCTACCGGTGAGACCACATTCAAAGTCCCACTAAAAAAAATATATATATAATAAAAAAAAGGGTATGTCCACAAGCAAAATGGGCACGGAGGAAAACCCGAAAGGGCTCCGTGAGTAAAAACAGCAGGACTGCCGACGAGTTTGTGAAAACCTGAAAGGGCGTAAACTCGTGAAAAGGAGATGAAATGCACTCTCAAAGTCCTCTCGACTTTGAGAGAAGAAAATTCCCGCGTGAGATCCTTACGACTCACAAAGGAGCAACACACTTAGGAGTCCCCACGACTCCTATGGAGAAAATACACCTACGAGATCCTTTCGACTTGTAGGGAGAAAATGCTTTTATGGGACCCTCACGGCCCATAAAATTGAAAAGTCTTAGGTGATAGGGATCTAAACCTGCCTCCTAAGCCATCAATTCTCAAATTCTCTCGGGGCAAATGATGAGTTGCTCCTGGCATTATTCCAGTGCAGTAATGCAGATGCCAAACAAAAACCAAAATCCCAGAATCCTCTCAATGACAGATGATAATTCGCTCCTGGTACCATATTCTAGTATAGCGATGCTGATGTCAACCCAAATCAAAATCAACAAGTCAACTTCCACTCCGACACCGCAGAAAGCGGAGCGAGTCAGAATCCAATCTCGACACCGCAAGAGGCGGAGCAAGTCAAGTCTACCCCTGACACTGCAAGAAGCAGAGCAAGTCAAATCAAGCACCGACCGTCCAAGTCGCTAAAAGGGCAGCACCGACCGTCCAAGTCGCAAAAAGGGCAGCACCGACCGTCCATGTCGCAAAAAGGGTAGAACCGACCGTCCATGTCGTAAAAAGGGCAGAATCGACCGTCCACGTCGCTAAAAGGGCAGCACCGACCGTCCAAGTCGGAAAAAGGGCAGCATCGACCGTCCACGTCGCTAAAAGGGCAGCACCGACCGTCCAAGTCGCAAAAAGGGCAGCACCGACCGTCCACGTCGCTAAAAGGGCAGCACCGACCGTTCAAGTCGCAAAAAGGGCAGCATCGACCGTCCACGTCGCTAAAAGGGCAGCACCGACCGTCCAAGTCGCAAAAAAGGGCAGCGTCGACCGTCCACGTCGCTAAAAGGGCAGCACCAACCGTCCAAGTCACAAAAAGGGCAGCGCAGGATTCCTACAAAGCGGGAACCAGATAACTCCGGGCCAGGGAAAACGTCTATCACGGACACTCCGTCTCGGAGACATGTCAAGCAACGACCGTCCATGTCGTAAAAAGGGCAGTGCCAGCTTCCCAAAAAGCGGGAACCAAATCAAGTCGCCTCCACGTGAAAGAAGATCCATCAATTTCATGCACACGACCCACATATGTGGTGTGCATTTATTGATGAGGGGCAATTTGTTGGGGTAAAAATTTACACCCCGGTTGACCAAGTCAAAATCAAAGTCAACCCCAAGCCAAGTGGGCCCAAGCCCAGATCCAGTGGGCCCATGCCCGGGTCGAGCCCGAACATGAAGCGGCCGGCCTCCCCCTATGCCAAGATAAAAATTTGTTAATAAATAATTTTCTTGTATTTCTTTTATTTTATTTTTGGATAAATGTAAGAAAAAATAGGCATAAATCCAAATTTTTGTAAAGCCCATGGCTTATGTGCAAAAAGAAATGGCACATGAGCCATGGGATAGACAAAATGCCATTTTGTGAAGCCCAAGGGGCTATGTGTAAAATGTATGGCCTATAAAGGCAAGGATAATGAAATATCTCAACAACTTTTCTCTCTCCAAAAAAAGTTTCAGATCTGAGATCTTTCTTCCTTCTTCAAGGTTCCAAAACCTTCTTCTTTCTTTTGAATTAAATCAAGAGTTTTACTCTTCCTTTTTCAAAACTAAATAGTTTTCCACCACAAAACCCATTAAGGGGAACTCAGATCTTCCATCAGATCTCAAAAAGAAGAGATTTTTAAAAATCCCACATCTCTTGATCTTCAAGATCCAGCTAACAGAGGAGGAAGAAGAAGAACATCTTTCACTAAACCCCAAAAAAGAAGAAAAACACACTCAGGAATCCAACTCCTCTCTGATTTCTCTTCTGAGAAATATTTTTTTTAGGCTAAAAGCCTCTTTTTCTCGCCGGCGCTCAAGCGCAGAGCGGCCGCGTGCCGACACGTGGCGCGCTCAAGCGCACAGCGCTCAAGCGCACAGCGCCCGCGTGCCGACACGTGGCGCGCTTGCGCTCAAGCGCAAGCGCTCGAGCGAAAGTCGCCCCCGTGCCGACACGTGGCGCTCTTGCACTCAAGCGCAAGCGCTCGAGCGCAAGTCGCCCCCGTGCCGACACGTGGCGCTTTTGCGCTCCAGCGCAAGCGCTCGAGCGCAACTCGCCCCCGTGCCGACACGTGGCGCTCTTGCGCTCCGGCGCAAGCGATCGAGCGCAAGTCGCCCACGTGCCGACACGTGGCGCGCTTGCGCCCAAGCGCTCAGCATCCGAGCGCAAAGTGCCCACGTGACGACACGTGGCGCGTTGCGCTCCAGCACTCTGCGCTCGAGCGCAAAGCGCCCACGTGCCGACACGTGGCGCGCTTGCGCTAAAGCACCTAGGCCCTGGCCCCACGCATTCTTTGGATGTCTTTTTCCCCTTTATTTATATATACATGTATATATATACATATGTATACAACCCTGCGTGGCTCCTGATATATTTAAACCCCCCTCTAAAACACAACACACGTACACTGCACATTGAGTTCGCATGAACAGTTTGACCCGTCAATCGGAGGTTCCCTCGCCCCAAAGGCGGGGGGTAATTAACGGCAGCTTAGTTCGCGGCTGCCGGAGATTCGGATCCCCACAATCATTAAACCCCGGCCTACCCTAGGCAGGGGGAATCTGTAGTACGCATGACAAGCGCGCGCGTATTCCCATCTCAATGGGGTGACGAAAAACACGCTACACTCGTTTCATTAGCTGATATCTAGAAGACACATTGTCGGGCGTTCGTTGAGACCTAAAGTAGTCTATGAATACTTCCCTCTGGTCCTTGACCTCTTCTTCGTCCTCTATTTGGAGAACGTCTTGTTCGGTCGTTTTTTCCTTCGGGTGGCTCTTTCATGATTTCATCCGAGGATGTATCTGCTAGTGCGAGGATCCTGCGACTTTGTATAATGATCCTTACATCATCGAGATCTTCGTTGGCCAATTCTTTAGCCAACTTGGCTAGCGCATCCACTTTGTTGTTTTCCGCTCGCGGTATGATTTCTAGGGTATATGAAGGGATTTGGGTCAGTAGTTGTTGCACTCTTTCGCCATACCTTATTAGTTCTGGCTTGCTTATCTGATATTCAATGTTTACTTGACTAACAATAAGCTGAGAGTCTCCATATATGAGGAGGTCCTTGATTCCTATATCGATAGCAGTCTCAAGACCATCTATCAAATCTTCATATTCCGCTTCATTATTAGTCCTGAGTTCCATCAAGGAGAGGGCATAATGCAATATTCCTCCTTGCAGGGTCACGAAGATAAAAGCCACCCCAGCTTTGATTATGGCAGTATTCTTCTTTCGCCTCTTTATGGATGAGGCTCCGTCGAAGTAGAGTTCCCACTAAGACTCATTTTCTTCTTTTCATTCTTCAACTGCATCAAACGAGTGTTCATCCGGAAGCTCACAATTTAGCGAAGAGTCGGCTGGTATCGGATGTTCCACAAGAAAGTCGGCGATAGCTTGTCCTTTCACCGCTTTAAGGGGTCGATACCTTATCGAGAATTCCATCAGCATGATGGCCCATTTGGCAAGCCTTCCCGTTAGTATGGCCTTCGACATAAGATATTTAAAGGGATCCACCTTTGATATGAAATAGACCTCGTGCGCCAAGGCGTAATGTCTGAGCTTCGTTAATGTAAATATCAACGCCGAGCAATGCTTTTCGATGGGAGAATAGTTGTATTATGCCCCCAGGAGAACTCGGCTTATATAATAGAGAGCTCTCTCCTTTTCTTGATCGTTCTTTTATGCCCATAGCACGCCTAGAGAACCTTTGAGGGCCGTCGTGTATAAGATAAGGGGTTTTCTCTTAATTGGGGTGGCAAATACCAGCGGATTTTGCAGGTATAGGTTGATTTCGTCTAGCTTGTTTTGGCATTTCTGATCCCAGACGAACGGGGTCCCCTTCTTCATCAGATGGCTATAGGGACGACATTTTCCGGAGAGGTTGGTTATGAACAGCCGGATATACGCAAGCTTTCCTTGGAGAGACTGCAGTTGTTTGAGGGTTCTTGGCGAGGGAATTTCTATAATCGCCTTGATTTTTTAGGGATCGATTTCGATACCTTGGTGGCATATGATGAAGACTAGGAATTTTCCTGAGTAGACTCCAAACGCACAACATAGAGGGTTCATCTTCAGATTATACTTCCGAAGATGTTGGAACACAATTTTTAGGTGTTTCCAATACTCCTCATGAGATTTGGTCTTGACCACAAGGTAATCGATATAGCATTCGACGATTTTATGTATGAGGTCATCGAAGATCTTTGTCATGGATCTTTGATATGTGGCTCTGGCATTTTTCAAACCGAAAGGCATCACCTTGTAGTAAAATATGCCTAACGAAGTCTGGAAGGCAGTATGCTTTTGGTCTTCAGGACCCATCTTTATCTGGTTGTATCCTGAAGATCCATCCATGAAGGAGAAGACTTCATGGGTGGACGTGCTATCGATCATTGATTGAATAATTTTCTCGGTGTGTAGGTAGAAAATGTATAGAAATCACAACCAAAAATATTTGACCGCAATCAATAACGGTGTCGATCTGTAGCGCGTTAGTAAGTGCAGATCGTCCACAGGGAAAGTGTAATCCATTCGTATTTCGAATTAGATGAATTGAAAATTAAAGAAAAGAGAAAAGACAATTCATGATTTATAAATTTGAAGTTCAAGAATTAGTAAAATCTAGATCTAATAGCAAGAATCAAGAAAACATTTAAAATCAAGAAGTGTCAATTGATGATTTCCAATCCAAATATCAAGAATCGAAGTGTGGTGTAAGTCGATGTACAACACCCCACGACTTGCGGGGAGGCGGAATAATGAAAAACGATCTTGTTTTAGGCGTAAACATCGACTAACCGAGAATCTTTGCATAAACAATAACTAACAAGAAACCATAAAAGAGTTAACTACTATGATAAGTGATTATACCTAAAGAACCGAGTCCTTCGTCTTGTCGTTCTCCACGTCCTCTCCGGCCTTCTCTATGTAGTAGAAGATCCACCCGAGACATTAACTACAAGCTTCACCTCTAACTTGAGGTAACTAGGTTTCTTAAATCGCTAATTTAAGTAACCTAGGTGATATAGAGAGTGGTTAAGGATTAAGTAGTCTATTCTAATCCTTGGTCTCAACACATGAGAGGGGAGGATTAGGGTTTGAAGATGGAGAGCTTGAGGAGAGAGAAAGTGAGCAAGAGAATGAGATGAGAAAGTGAGCTATCATAATATATATCAAGCATTATGATTTATCCAACAAAAGAAAATGAAGGATTAATCATCATGCTTAATAAATATAAGAGGGTGATTCATCTCCATGAGTTATTAAGCATTTATGATGCATTAATGACATGGATGAATCACTCAAATGACTCACTAATCTCATTTAATGCATATGCCACCTTAACCCCCAAGTCACCATCTTCTAGAAGCTTCTCGCGCAATTACGAGAACACCCCTCCTATCCGTGAAAACACGGAAAAACTTTAGACTGTATAAATCCAATAACCAGATACTAGAAACTGGCTTAAACCAAAGCCGGCTAGTAAAAACTGTTCGGATGTCGTACGTACGTAAACACACGTATGCGTCCGAACCCTTGTCGTAAAACCATACGACCTCTATATCGTTTCGCCTGGAGTAGGGAAACTCTCTGTGTGGGACTCTAGAGACTCGACTACTACGCTGGAAGTGGGTTTAACCACAGACCGCAAGCGGCACTAGCTGTACGTAACGGTCCCCAAGTAGATGTCGATAAGAAGGCCGATGAGGAAACCCATCCGAACTCCTACTGAGTCTGATGTGACAATCTCTGTACAGTCCGGTCTGTTCGTCTAAGACTATCGTATATCGGGCCTAGGGGGCGGCAAGCGTCAGTCCCTTAATAGCGGTATAAGTCGTGTCGGAGCGAAGCCCATTACACCCTGAGAAACTACTGGAACCTACCAGCAAATCTCTCTTGCCCTGGCCAGGGACTTTGCGTAATGGCTCTCTGACACAGCGAGATATCAACTCCCAATACCGGGAGAGACGAATCCTGTCTAACTGCCACTACCTCCAAGTGCTCGGGACTGCACCCAACTGCTACCTTTTTGCACGACTCCTTTGAGCCGTGGTAGGATAGCAATCTAAGAACAGTGGGACACACTCGAGGCGAAGTAGCAGTGTCAAGTCTGCGGACTATGCTGTACTCATGTCACCTGGGAACTGTTAACTGACGACGGGTATAAAACCAACCAACAGTTCCCTGTGAGTCCTGTCCGGTGTACCCGTAACCTAACGAGCACCTGCATACTATCTCCAGTACGACGTACTGACGGCTGTGGGACAGACCATCTCCCCAACTGGGATGAGAAGCGTACACACTAGTCTACTCCGGAGTATCGATGCCCTGTCTCGATAATCCAACGACTAGGGACCTGAATAAGGATGTTCTTGTAGACTACCCAGCCCCCACTAGTGTGACTGCCATCACAACGCTGGTAGTCAAGCAAGATCCTAAGTGCTCTATCAATACGTATACTCACATATTAAGATAGAAAAACCAAGTAGTATACTACCATGTTTACCAAGACTGTTATATACATGTGAATTTCCCAAGGTTCCATTAAGTAATATACAAACTAGTATGATACAGTAATGGCCTTCTAGGGCATAAACACTAACAATCTCCTACTTGCACTAGGGCCATGTACTGGCGTATCGCAGACCTATCATCTCGAATATCCTCTCGAACTGCGTCTGAGGAATGGCCTTTGTGAATGGGTCAGCAGTGTTATTCTCTGTATTTACTCTCTTTACCTCGATCTCCCGGCGATCGACGATCTCCCTGATCAGGTGATACCGCCTTAAGATGTGTCTGGACTTCTGATGGGACCTGGGTTCCTTCGCTAAAGCTATAGCGCCGTTGTTTTCGCAATACAGAGGTATTGGACCAACACTGGTAGGAACCACCTGAAGTTCTGTGAGGAACTTCTTCATCCAGACAGCTTCTTTTGCGGCATCGCAAGCAGCTATGTACTCCGCTTCCATCGTTGAGTCAGCAACGGTGTCCTGCTTGGAACTCTTCCAACAGACCGCCCCTCCATTGAGGGTAAAGACATAACCCGACATGGACTTGGAGTCATCCTTGTCACTCTGGAAGCTGGAGTCAGCAAAGGCCTCGATCTGGAGGTCTTTTCCGCCATACACCAAGAACATCTCCTTAGTCCTCCTCAGGTACATGAGAATGTTTTTACCGCTATCCAGTGCTTCTCCCCTGGGTTTGCCTGATACCGGCTTACAACGCTCAATGCGTATGCTACATCTGGCCTGGTACATAACATCGCATACATTATATAGCCTACCACAGAAGCGTAGGGTATAATCGACATGTGATCCCTTTCCAAATCAGTCTTGGGAGACATCTCTTTGGAGAGGGTGATTCCGTGACAAGCCGGTAGGTTACCGCGCTTAGAATCATCCATACTGAATCTTTTCAATATGGTGTCTATGTACCAGGACTGCGAATGTCCCAACATCCTCTTTGATCTATCACGATAGATCTGGATCCCCAGAATGTAGGTGGCATCACCCAGGTCTTTCATGGAGAACTTCTGTGACAAGAATCTTTTGACTGACTGTAGCATAGGAATATCATTTTCTATTAGGAGAATGTCATCCACGTACAAGACGAGGAATACAACAACTCTCCCTACAATCTTACTGTATATGCATGGTTCATCTGGATTTTTGATAAAGTCGAACTCTTTGACAGTATCATCAAAACAGATGTTCCAACTCCGCGATGCCTGCTTTAGTCCATAAATGGATTTAAGCAGCTTGCATACTTTACCACTGCTCCCACTCTGAATGAATCCCTCTGGTTGATCCATATAGATGCTCTCTTCCAAATTACCATTTAGAAAGGCCGTCTTTACGTCCATCTGCCAGATCTCATAATCGTGGAAGGCAGCAATAGCAAGAAGGACCAGAATGGATTTGAGCATAGCCACTGGAGAAAAGATTTCGTCATAGTCCAAACCAGGTCTTTGACGGAAACCCTTTGCAACAAGTCTAGCCTTATAGGTTTCAACCTGTCCATCTACACCAATTTTCTTTCTGAAGATCCACTTGCATCATACGGGTTTTACCCTATCTGGAGCAATGTCCAAAGTCCATACTTTGTTAGTGTACATGGACTCCATTTCGGTCCGCATTGCATCTAGCCATTTTACCGAGTCGCCGCTCTGAATGGCTTGCTGGAAGCTAGTAGGGTCATCATTATCAATGACGCAATCTTCTCGATCCCCGTCTATGAGAAAACTGTAGTATCTCTCGGGCGGATGAGACTGCCTACTACTTCTGCGGATAGGTGTTGGTATGTCCCTTTCTTCTGAAACTTGTTCTACCAAACTTTCAGTAACAGCTTGTGGTTATGGAATTTCTTCCAGTTCTACTGCGCTCCCACTCTTCTGATTTTCTAAAAATTCAGTTTCTAAGAAGTGGGCATGACGAGAAACAAAAACCTTTTGTTCCTCTGCGTAATAGAAATAATATCCCTTGGAGTTCTTTGGATATCCCACAAGCTTACACTGTACTGAGCGTGCCTCGAGCTTGTCCGGATGCTGCTTTTTTACAAAAGCTGGACATCCCCATGTTCTAAAGTGTTTAAGACAGGGTTTCTTCCCACTCCACATCTGATATGGTGTGGTAGGCACAGTTTTGGTTGGAACCTGGTTCAAAAGATATGCAGCTGATTCCAGTGCATAACCCCAGAAAGATCACGGTAACTCAGTTTTACTCATCATGGAACGAACCATATCCAATAGGGTTCGATTCCTCCTTTCCGATACACCGTTGTGTTGTGGTGTGTATGGAGGAGTAAGCTGCGAGAGAATTCCATTCTCTTTTACGTATCCCAGGAACTCGGCACTTAAGTATTCACCACCTCGATCATATCTTAGTGTCTTAATACTTTTGCCTGTCTGTTTTTCCACTCCATTCTTGTATTCATGGAATTTCTCAACGGCCTCGGATTTATGCTTCATTAAGAAGATATAACCATACCTAGAGAAATCATCCGTAAAAGTAATGAAGTAGGAATAACCACCTCACGCATGTGTAGAGATTGGACCGGACACGTCACTGTGTACGAGTCCTAAGAGCTCGCTCGCTCTTACTCCGTGTCCAGTAAACGGAGTCTTTGTCATCTTTCCCATGAGACAAGATTCACAAGTGGCATAAGATTGATATTCGAACGGATTCTAATATCCTTCTCTATGTAACTTCATTAATTGTGTTTCATTGATGTGACCTAGTCTACAATGCCATAAGAAAGCCTGATTTATTTCTGGAGACTTTCTTTTAAGTGTGTTCTGGACAATGAAAACCTGAGCTTGATTCAATACGTATATACCGTCATCTAATGTACCGGACCCAATCAGAACTTGATTTAGGTGGATGTGAACTACATCGCTTACGAATGTAAAGTCATATCCCTCTCTCGAAAGTGAGGACACTGATATGATATTACAAGTCAAACTAGGTATTACGTAGAATCAATATCTGCCGACTTGTCAAACCTAGGCGATATTCTCCCACGGATTCAGCGTCTACGCTCATTCCGTTAGCAACTCTGAGAGACAAATCACCTATCCTTATATCTCTACGGTTTCTCAAAGCATGTAATGAATTACAGATATGAGATCCTGCTTCGGTATCTAGTACCCATGAAGTAGAGTTAATTGACAAACAGTTCTCAATTATAAACACACTTGAGGTTGAAGCCACAACATGCTTCGTATCCTGGCAACTGGCTTCCAAAGCCCTGCAATCCTTCTGCCAATGCCCGTTCCCATAACAATAGGAACATCCCTCCTTACCTACACTAAGTCCCTAAACTTTTGCTCTTCCCTTTCCTCCTAGTTTACTGACACCGTATTTCGGTTTTGTAGAGGTCTTCTTCTTTTCATCCTTTGATTTCGCCTTGGATGAAGAAGAAGAAGGTCCCCCATTAAGCAGAGCTAGTGTCTCCCTGGTTTCTTTCAGGGTGTAAGTAGAGGGTAGGGACTGTGGAAATAAGTCAGCGTATGACATGTTTCTCAACGTGGTCTTCAGGTCCTTAAGCTCATCAACATAGCTAGTCATTGTAAGGACGTTGTCCCCTATAGATGACCCGACAGCCAACCTCGCTTGAATTAAATCGTTCGAGGTCTCGTATCTTGCGATATGAGTTTGCTCTCCATATAAATCTTTGTTATGGAGAAAGATGGAAACTAAGTCCATCTTCTCGTGTTGCTTCTGGTATACACCATCAACTGAAGCCAACACGAGGCACTTAGCTTTCGCTTTATCATTTTCCCTTGTCTGACGGATATCCATATCCGCGACGGTGGAAACTGGACCTGGGACAGCGGGATCTTGAGTAGTAATAGGGTGGTCCAACTTGTCATAGGCAATGGACATCTTGACAGACCTTTGCCAGTCATAAAAGTTAGATTCAGTCAACTTTTTATCTAGATGTAACCTAGTCATGGTCACAAGGTCGCTGCAATGAGAGAGAGAGAAGAAAAACACTTTAGCATGATTCTCTTGCAAGTTTAGATTGGTTTTTAATTTATCTAAACTGGATGGCTCTCACTGTTTCTTGAATCCTTCCTCAAATCATAAAAGAAGAATTAGCCAGGACTATTCTCACTAAACAATACTTGCTTAACCGTTCAGCCAGGCTAGTTTCGGTACTTCGAGGGAGGTTTTCCAACGCTTTCGCGAAGTTCCTTAATTAAATAACCTCTTTTCTCTGGGGGCGTAGCCCCGCTGACACCTTTCTTAACACCTACTTGGTTTATAGCATTGATCGTTAAGTGACGAATCTCCTGATAAGTAGCATATACTCACAGTAGGATCGGGATCCAAATATCATCGTATGATAATGTTGAAGGAATCCTACCAACATTCATCAAACTCCAAATGGTATGCAATACTAGCAAGTTTCAGTTTCTTTAGAAACTCCCGATATGGAATTTTGCCCCATGTTCTTATGACCTTGACTAAGGGCCAACAAATCATAAGTCACATGTCAAGTTCTTCCCATCATTATCTTGTTGATTTGAGCCCATCCGTATATACTCTTGACTAAGGGCCAAACAAAGTAATACGACTGTCCCAAACCAACTCATCTATCTATGCAATAAATGAATACCCCAGCAGCTACCAATCACTATGTCTTGACTAAGGGCCAAACAAACATAGCTTGAATACTACTGACCATTCATAAGAAATGACGGAGGGCTACGACTAGTTTTGGTGAAACCGTGAATGTAGTGAACATGATATAATCGAAGGAACCTGATAGCTTTTTAAAAGGAGTGGTTAAAGCTCCGCAATTAAAAATTCTGCTCTTTTAAAATAACCGAGTGGTTTCTTTTAAATTTGTTCCAAAGATTCAACTTTGGTTTATTTTCTTTGCATTATAAATAATGCGTCCCATCATTAACCTATCATTGCAGAAAACAACGAAAATACAACATCCTCTTATGCCATCCGCATTCGCCACTGGGTCCCGTCATCGCCCGTTAGGTTACTTAACTAACGACAGAGCGGGGGCTGGGCTAGCGCGGGTGTAAAACATAAGTGACGTTTAAATAGCTATCATATATAGATATTGTATATTCGTCAGACGCAATAATAGGCATTCCAGATCTCATATGAACTTTATTGGATTTGCAAGCAATCCGCGTTTGTTTAGAGCCTGCAAAAAAAGACGGATTACACAGTTGTGATGAATAGCAATTACCCCACCCTAGACCCCTACGGGTACGGCAAACTACCCGCCAAATACCCGAAGTGAAGCGGTCTCCCTCAACAAAGTGAGTAGGCCACTAAACACTTCAAAGTACCCGGTAGTTTGTGCACCCCACCTTGGGTCTATCCTAGGAGCAAAAACAGTAAAATGAAATAATACAACGGTGGCTACAACCGCAACCTGGATGTGCCCCGCAAAATAATATTACAACATATTACAATTACATCGAATGAATGAATATAACAACCCATCTCAAACCCCGGCTAATCATCACAACAGTCCAATACAGTTCACAACCACAAACAGTAAAAACCATTACAGAAATGTGCAACCCCCTGACAACCGACATACTAGCAGTTAGGGGAGGTTTACGAACACATTATACAAACACAGATATAATCAAATTAGCAAATATCGTAAAATTTCGATCGAGCAAACACTTTTAGATTCTACTCCAATACTTCTCTGTGCACCTGAGATCTTAGCAGAAAATAAAACACCCCAGAAACATCACTATTAACACCTAGGAGTTACTGAAGAAATTGGGGCTGACTCGGCCCCAACTCGGCTGCGGATCCGCGGCGGATCGCATGGATCCGCCGCGGTTCCGCGGTGAGTTTGCCGAGTCATGAGTCCAAATTTCTTTAGTAGCCCTAATATTCTCTGCTAGTAATTCTGCAGGTCCCTGAAAAAATTTTAGGGCCTGTTTTAAATTCGACAGAAACTGTGATAAATCGACGATGTTTCCGGTTCTTTTTGCGTTCGAAATTCTTACGACTTTGATAATGAGTTAATTATTGTTTAGTGAGGCTCCGATACCACTGTAAGTCGATGTACAACACCCCACGACTTGCGGGGAGGCGGAATAATGAAAAACGATCTTGTTTTAGGCGTAAACATCGACTAACCGAGAATCTTTGCTTAAACAATAACTAACAACAAACCATAGAAGAGTTAACTACTATGAGAAGTGATTATACCTAAAGAACCGAGTCCTTCGTCTTGTCGTTCTACATGTCCTCTCCGGCCTTCTCTATGTAGTAGAAGATCCACCCGAGATCTTAACTACAAGCTTCACCTCTAACTTGAGGTAACTAGGTTTCTTAAATCGCTAATCTAAGTAACATAGGTGATATAGAGAGTGGTTAAGGATTAAGTAGTCTATTCTAATCCTTGGTCTCAACACATGAGAGGGGAGGATTAGGGTTTGAAGAGGGAGAGCTTGAGGAGAGAAAAAGTGGGCAAGAGAATGAGATGAGAAAGTGAGTTATCATAATATATATCAAGCATTATGATTTATCCAACAAAGGAAAATGAAAGATTAATCATCATGCTTAATAAATATAAGAGGGTGATTCATCTCCATGAGTCATTAAGCATTTATGATGCATTAATGACATGGATGAATCACTCAAATGACTCACTAATCTCATTTAATGCATATGCCACCTTAACCCCCAAGTCACCATCTTCTAGAAGCTTCTCGCGCAATTACGAGAACGCCCCTCCTGACCGTGAAAACACGAAAAAAATTTAGACTGTATAAATCCAATAACCGGATACTAGAAACTGGCTTAAACCAAAGCCGGCTAGTAAAAACTGTCCGGATGTCGTACGTGCGTAAACACACGTATGCGTCCGAACCCTTGTCGTAAAACCATACGACCTCTATATCGTTTCTCCTGGAGTAGGGAAACTCTCTGTGTTGGACTCTAGAGACTCGACTACTACGCTGGCAGTGGGTTTAACCACAGACCGCAAGCAGCACTAGCTGTACGTAACGGTCCCCAGTTAGATGTCGATAAGAAGGCCGATGAGGAAACCCATCCGAACTCCTACTTAGTCTTATGTGACAATCTCCGTACAGTCCGGTCTTTTCGTCTAAGACTATCGCATATCGGGCCTAGGGTCGGCAAGCGTCAGTCCCCTAATAGCGGTATAAGTCGTGTCGGAGCGAAGCCCATTACACCCTGAAAAACTACTGGAACCTACCAGCAAATCTCGCTTGCCCTGGCCAGGGAGTTTGCGTAATGGCTCTCTGACACAGCGCAATATCAACTCCCATTACCGGGAGAGACGAATCCTGTCTAACCGCCACTGCCTCCAAGTGCTCGGGACTGCACCCAACTTCTACCTTTTTGCACGACTCCTTTGAGCCGTGGTAGGGTAGCAATCTAAGAACAATGGGACACGCTCGAGGCGAAGTAGCAGTGTCAAGTCTGCGGACTATGCTGTACTCATGTCACCTGGGAACTGTTAACTGACGACTGGTATAAAACCAACCAACAGTTCCCTGTGAGTCCTGTCCGGTGTACCTGTAACCTAACGAGCACCTGCATACTATCTCCAGTACGACGTACTCACGGCTGTGGGAAAGACCATCTCCCCAACTGGGATGAGAAGTGTACACACTAGTCTACTCTGGAGTATCGATGCCCTGTCTCGATAATCCAACGACTAGGGACCTGAATAAGGATGTGCTTATAGACTACCGAGCCCCCACTAGTGTGACTTCCATCACAACGCTGGTAGTCAAGCAAGATCCTAAGAGCTCTATCAATACGTATACTCACATATTAAGATAGAAAAACCAAGTAGCATACTACCATGTTTAGCAAGACTGTTATATACATGTGAATATCCCAAGCATCCATTAGGTAATATACAAACTAGTATGATACAGTAATGGCCTTCTAGGGCATAAACACTAACATGAGGCTCGTAGGAATCGATCGGATCTATAGATGTGATGAAATATAGCGATTACGTATTCTTATCCATCGATGAATTGATACTAGATCAATGATGATCAACGAGAATTAAGGATTTCTTATGAAACTAGGGTTTCATCTTCTATTCCTTGTTCCTTCGTCGATATCATTCATATTCCAGCCTCTAGTAAATTCAAGAATCGATCGTGGATCCCTAATTTCGAGCGAACACAATCAAGAAAGCATCGCATCGAAACCAGGTCGTCGATTATTCAATTTACAAGAGTTTACAAAACTCATAGGACTTAAGAATCATTTCAAGATTGTCACATCAGCATCTATTGATCGTCTCGACTCCTTTACGAGCGGAGTTTTACTTAAACATCACAACAAGAACCACAATCACAAATTGAGATCGGAACATGATGCAAGAATTTAAAGAAAGCAAGATTAAAGAATTTCAACTTTTATTTATCAACAATTCCGTTACAATTCGCTCAAGAACTACAATGAGGAATGAACTCGATCGTCGATTTGGCTTCGCTCGTCTCCTTAAGTCGTGGATCGGCTTGGATCACTTGCTCGATTGAATATCGGCTCCGCTCCTAAAAGGTTGAAGGCTTCTCACTTGATTTGGTACTCGGGATCTTGCATTTGGCTTTGGAATTTGAATTAGGGTTTACAAGTTGTGTCACTCAACTTGTTTGAAGAGTGGAGAGAGAGAGAAGAAGAAGCCCCTTCCCCTAGATCTAGGTTTCCTTTTATAAGCCATCCAAATCCCTAGATCTAGAATTCAAATTTCAAATTTCCCTCCAAAAGTTTGTTAGAGAGAGGCTTCTAGAAGTAGTTTGTTGGAGGGAATATTCTAGAATGAAGAATATTCTAGAGCTAGGTTGTTAGGCCGAGCCTTCTAGATGAAGCCATGTGGCATTCTGGAAACTTCTGGAAGCTTAGGCCGTTATAGGAAGCACGTGAAGAAAAGATGAGGAGCTGATGTCATCATTCCACCGCGGATCCGCGGCGGGAAGCGCCCATTGGCCGCGGATCCGCGGTCAACTGGAGCCTTCATTGCTTGATCTTTCTGGAATGTTCTTGTACTGACTTCTTGGCACTTATTTCATGTGAAGAATATTTTTTTATTTTCTCTTTCACTGCAAGATCCCAAGTCTTGGACTTGGCGTACTTTTGTCAACACGTTTAACTGTTTCTGCTTTTCTCCTGCAATTTCCTGCACAGATTCTCGAAACAAGTGTTGCGCTATACAAAGATGATGTGATGCCATGATAAACACTCATTTTCCCTCAGAAATGTCGGTTTTATTATATAACACAGGTAATTTGGTATTTTACAGTCAATTTGCTAATATGTGCAATATTAATACCGAACACTTCTAGATGAATGGAAATGATAGGGAAATTGACGTGTTAAAAATGCAATATTTTCGACTGATCAAATTCTCCCAAACTTATTTTCGGTCGTCTCGAGCGAACTGTTTTATTAAAAAGAGAAGGAGAAAATAAAGATAGAGAAAAACTAACTAGCACACTTTCATAGGCAACACGATTGCACTGAGCACGTGCAACAAGCCTTTAAACCTCTAGGTGTCCCTAGTAGGAGGAGTGTTGTCTCCTGAGGGTTTTCAGCGGATTGCACCCACAAAATCCAATAATAAAAGGAAGACCGTGAATATTACATTCAAAGATAAGAATTGTAAAAGAAAGACTTTGAAAATTAGGGTTTCCAACTATGCTAGCTTTTCGGTTGTCATGAGCCCTATCTTAATAGTCATGAAAAAATGTCAGAAATCACATTATCCCTCAATAAAACATCGTCTTTATTCTTCTTTCCTATCTTTCTTCCAAACATCGATCATATAACCCTACGTGTGTGTAAAGAACATCCCTACACCCGGAGAATTCAATTCAAGCTATCATACTCTTGTCCTTCTTCCTCGGTACTTTTTAATTAATGAATATTTAGATGAATTTGCTCACACACTTTCATGCGACCGTTAATACTTCTTGTGGTACTAACCGACCGATTACTCATGTGCTTGCTTATTAGGTGTATTTTCCACGTCTTGCGCCACCTAAGGCTTAGCAGTGACTCCCAGACCAATTGGTCTAAGGTACTAGGTGAAGAGACACCCTCGCTATATTTTTTTTATTGCTTCCTTGGCGATAAAAAAACCAGTGTTCATTTTTTTTTACCATTTTATATTTTATTCATTTTTTTTTATTTCCTTCATACTTTGGCTTTTAGACAAGAGCATTTCAAGGTATCCTTTACTATCCCGGGCTTCAAGACGTGTGTAAGTGCGAATAGTAGGATATCAACGTTCAAAATGTTTGGCTTCCAGAATAGGAACTATTTTTCGGACTTATTTTTATCCTCAGATTAGTGACTTCTTTCATCTTACTAACCCTTGGGACAATGGCTCATAACTACTTATTACTAGTTCGTATAAGAAAAATTCTAATTTTCTATGTTTTCTTAAATTTTTCTAATCTTTTGGATGTAATTTTTTCACTATTTATTCTTTTATTATCTTATTTATGTAAAAAAATATTTTTATTTTTATTTTTATTTTATTTTTTGAAATTTTTTAAATTTTTATAGGTTTTCCAAAAATGTTTTGTGCTTATGCAAGGTATGATGCAAATAATGCGAAAATAAGCACAAACCTCCCCCAAACTTGTTTTCAACAGTGTCCTCACTGTTGCCATCCGCTATATCACAAAAACTTGTATGCTTGGGAGGAAATTTATTAACGGGGGCAAAATATTTAAGTGAATATCCTCCCCCAAACTTATTCTTGGCTCATTATTTTGTGTAAAAATTTTCTTTTCAAGAGCCAGATTATACCCCCCCCCCAAACTTGAGTTAGGCCATGTTAATCTTTGAAAATCACAAGAGGGGGTCAAGAATCATTGGTCGATGCCATGCTTTGCAAAGACCGAAGGTCAACACCAACCATTCGAAGATTTTATCAAAGTAGTGCTATGGTTGGTGGAAGAAGAAGTAGGGAAAGGGTAAGTGGTGGAATAAAATGTGTTTGCGTCTCGTTTTGGAGAGACGATGCAGTGTATGTGATGGATTATTCGCATTCTTTTTACAGTCCAGAAGAAGGGGTGGAGGTTCAATTTCTTTGTTTTGGAGATGATTCATCTCAACACCCGTATTTGCTAAGAGTGTGAGTCTGTCAGCGAAGCTTTCATCGATATCCCGAAGAATAATGTTATCAAAAAGTGCGGGTTGATACTCAGACTCCAGAAAATGTTCATAATCGACGTTAGATGTTGACCCGGACAACTCAAAAGAAGGGTCCGTATGTATATGATACATATCTGGGTCAAATAACAACATATAAAGGAAGTCTGGATCTGTATCGTGAAGCTGATCAAATTCGTTGCTGTCGACATCCATTAATTCGACAGAACAGACTTGAGCATGAGGATCGGAGGGTTGACTTCCCAACTTGTAAATGTTGAGCTCAATTGACCTATTCCCAAAAGATAGGTTCATAGAGTCGTTTCTACAGTTGATGACAGCGTTGGAAGTAGCCAAAAAGGGACGACCTAGAATCACCAGAATTTGGTTCCGTGGGTTCGCTACAGGCTGTGTATCAAGAACAATAAAGTCCACAGGGAATACAAATTCCCCGATTTTTATCAACACATCCTCAAGTTCACCGCTAGGTTTGGTGATAGATCGGTCGGCCATCTGGAGAGTTATGTTCGAGGGCTTTAACACTCCGATACCTAGTTGCTCATAAACTGAATATGGAAGCAAGTTAAAACTAGCGCCAAGGTCAAGTAAAGCACGGTTGATGTGTTTCTCCCCGATAGAAATGGAAATAGTAGGACAGACAGGGTCCTTACGTTTCCGTGGTAATTGTTGGGGAAAAGTCGTGTCTACAGTACTCGACATGAAAATTTTTTTAGGCACTTGATTCTTCCTCTTCCTAGTGCACAAGTTCTTAAGAATTTTTGCATAGGACGGAACTTGTTGGATAGCATCTAGGAGAGGGATGCTGATGTTAACTTCCTTAAACATGTCCACAAGCTTCTCCCTTTGTGCATCATGTTTATTGGGCCTCAACCTATTTGGAAATGGAGCTCTATCAATAAGTGTTGGGTCCAACATTTGTGGAGAAGTTTGTGGGGGTGGAAAAGGTGAAGTGGGTGGAGGGTTCGAGTCTTTGGGAAAACGGAGAATAGGCTCGGAAGAAGAAGGTACATTAGACGAAATAGGACAAGAGGTAGAAGTGGGAATGGAAGTGGAAGTGGAAGCCGGGGTGTTAATGATCAATTCACCATTATTAATTTTTTCTCCCACATGATTGTCTAGCACTCTTCCAGATCTCAACGTTGTAAAAGCATCCACATTAGTGCAATGTGAAGGTCCAGGATCAGGTAGGGGTTGAGATGGAAGATTCCCTTTTTCTTTAGCACTTATTTCGGCTATTATTCATTCAATTTGTGCTTCCATCGATTTAATATTCTCATTTTGAGTGAGAATGATCTTCATCATATTATCGACGGAATATTGAAAACTTGCCGACCCTTGGATGGATTGTTTCATGAAATTAACTAAGGTTTGTACTAGTGCAGAGGTATTATCAGTACCGGCCAATTGCAAAGAGTTTTCATGTGGTGCAAAAGTGTTGGCCGTATTTTGGAATTTTTGTGATTGGTAGGGGTGCTGACTTAATTGAAGTGGTTGCTGTTGTGGTGTAAGAGCCCTTTGAAAATTGTTTTGATTTAGATCCGTGTATTGAGGTTGGTGTTGGATCCAAGAAAAATCAGGGTCATTCCTCCAATCTTGATTATATAAGGAAGAAGAAGGATCGTTTCCAAGTCTTTGCTGAAATGCAGCATTAGTGTGACCTTGAAACGGTACATTCAAAGGACATTCTTCCATCAAATGTGAAGGGTTTGAACAGCAGCCACACACGGTTTTGGGAAGTGTGTATTGGTTTAGGGAGGCTAAAGAGATTTTGTTTTCTATAGCTTTGAGTTTCCTTTGTATTGCGGCCATTTCTGCTTTCATTATGACGGAAACATCGAGCTGATTGACATCTTCCCTAGGCGGTGGTGGTCTAACACTTTCCCATTGTGATGTGTTTTGAGCTAAATCTTCTAGGTATTTCCAAGCTTCACCATTATCTTTAGATAGGAATTGGCAATGACACATGGTTTCAAGCATCTGTCTAGTAGTGAGATCAATACCCTCATAGATAATTCGACACAAATCCCATCTGGAGATTCCGTGATGAGGACATTGGATAAGAAGATCCTTAAACCGTTCAAAGCATTTCCAAAATGGTTCATTGGGAAATTCGGTAAATTTGAAGATTTCACTCCGAACACGGCTGGTCTTGTGATTGGGATAAAATTTCTTAAGGAATGCTGCAACGAATTCGTCCCATGTTGAAATAGAATGTGCGGGTGTGTTGTAAAGCCACTTCTCGGCTAAATCGCACAAAGTGAATGGGAGAAGACGTAAACGCAGAGCATCCAAAGACAGTTGTGAATTTCCCATCAAAGCACATACATTTTCGAATTTGGAAATAAACATGTATGCGTTTTCAGAATCAAGACCGTGAAATTTGGGTAACAGTTTGATGAATTGGGGGTTGATTTCAAAATTTTCCCCGTTGGAAGGTGGTATGAAAAGACAGGTAGGAAGGGGAACACGTGTAGGATAGCATCTCTCTTGGAGAGAAATGCGTGGAGGATTCTGCGCACCTGCGGGCGGTGGCAGAGTGGTGTTAAAGTTTGATGGATTTGGGTCCATCGCGGTCGTGGTGGGTGGTGGGGAAGAAGACGAAGAATTACCGATTCTGGGGTCGATAAAATAAACGCGGACAAGATGGGAAATGGAATCCCATGTACAGCCTAACATTGTGCTAAATGGTTGTAGCACAAGTGGCAGCGTTGGTAATAATTAGGGGATATGAATGAAGTGGTGTTTGTTTTGAAAAAGAATATGGGTTTTTGAAAAATGATGCAAATCACAACAAATGCAACAAGCAACCCTAAGTCTAGTAGTCACCTAGGTCAAGCCTCTAGACCGCTCCTAACTGCCAAAAGACAAGTCGCGGGATCAATCCTCCACTGCCTCTTTGTCTCTCCTATGGCCAGGTAAGTGCCAGGTAAGTGGGAGGTTCTCCACTACGTAAGTAGTGAGCCTAATTAAGTAACCACTTGCCTTAGACACACTTGCCTTAGACACCACAAAAGAAACGCCGATAAGCAATGAATTACCCACGGCCTACTCTTGTCCTAAGTGAGCGCGACGGTCCTTAGAGTCTTGTCTAGATCTTTTTTAGTTAATGAGGGTAATGCGGATGCAAGTTTGTGATTTTCGGGGCTTAGGAAGGTTAATGAACTCCCCACCTAATCTGAATTTGGCCGTGCCCCTTAAATTCCGTATTAATAATGCAAACAACCAAGATCAAACACGCACAATTTTTTTATTTTGCGGCGCTGCGAATTATTTGCAAAGAAACCTGCAGAAAATTGTTAATGGAGCAGACAGAGAGAGAGAGATAAGAATGTCAGTGAGGACCTGAGAAGTTTTGGAACAGTGATCCCCTCAGCCCGCCGCGGTTCCGCCGCAATGAGCCTCTTAAACCGCGGATCCGCGGTCTTTTGTCAAGATTTCTGCAAAAAAGAACTTACAGAATGCCTCTTTTCACCACCTGAGCTCTCTGGAAAGATCTGGAAAAAAATTCTTCACTCCACAGATTACAGATTTCCTCGCAACAAATCACAACGAATCGTTTAGTGTTTGCGCGAATTTTGATCTAAAAATTTTGATGGAATAAATTTTTCAACTCAAATTTCAAAAACGAACGAATTAACGCACTAGTCCTCGGCAACGGCGCCATTTGATTGATTTCGATTTTCCTCGGTGTGTAGGTAGAAAATGTATAGAAATCACAACCAAAAATATTTGACCGCAATCAATAACGGTGTCGATTTGTAGCGCGTTAGTAAGTGCGGATTGTCCACAGGGAAAGTGTAATCCGTTCGTATTTCGAATTAGATAAATTGAAAATTAAAGAAAAGAGAAAAGACAATTCATGATTTATAAATTTGAAGTTCAAGAATTAGTAAAATCAAGATCTAATAGCAAGAATCAAGAAAACATTTAAAATCAAGAAGTGTCAATTGATGATTTCCAATCCAAATATCAAGAATCGAAGTGAGGCTCGTAGGAATCGATCGGATCTATAGATGTGATGAAATCTAGCGATTACGTATTCTTATCCATCGATGAATTGATACTAGATCGATGGTGATCAACGAGAATTAGGGATTTCTTGTGAAACTAGGGTTTCAGCTTCTATCCCTTGTTCCTTCGTCGATATCATTCACATTCTAGCCTCTAGTAAATTCAAGAATCGATCGTGGATCCCTAATTTCGAGCGAACACAATCAAAAGCATCGCATCGAAACTAGGTCGTCGATTCTTCAATTTACAGGAGTTTACAAAACTCATAGGACTTAAGAATCGTTGCAAGATTTGTCACAAAATCATCTATTGATCGTCTCGACTCCTTTACGAGCGGAGTTTTACTCAAACATCACAACAAGAACTACAATCACAAATTGAGATCGAAACATGATGCAAGAATTTAAAGAAAGCAAGATTAAAGAATTTCACCTTTTATTTATCAACAATTCCGTTACAATTCGCTCAAGAACTACAATGAAGAATGAACTCGATCATCGATTTGGCTTCGCTCTTATCCTTGAGTCGTGGATCGGCTTGGATCACTTGCTCGATTGAATATCGGCTCCGCTCCTAAAAGGTTGAAGGCTTCTCACTTGATTTGGTACTCGGGATCTTGAATTTGGCTTTGGAATTTGAATTAGGGTTTACAAGTTGTGTCACTCAACTTGTATGAAGAGTGGGGAGAGAGAAGAAGAAGCCCCTTCCCCTAGATCTAGGAATCCTTTTATAAGCCATCTAAAACCCTAGATCTAGAATTCAAATTTCAAATTTCCCTCCAAAAGATTGTTAGAGAGAAGCTTCTAGAAGTAGTTTGTTGGAGGGAATATTCTAGAATGAAGAATATTCTAGAGCTAGGTTGTTAGGCCGAGCTTTCTAGATGAAGCCACATAGCATTCTGGAAACTTCTGGAAGCTTAGGCCGTTATAGGAAGCACGTGAAGAAAAGATGAGGAGCTGATGTCATCATTCCACCGCAGATCCGCGGCGGGAAGCGCCCTTTGGCCGCGGATCCGCGGTCAACTGGAGCCTTCATTGCTTGATCTTTCAGGAATGTTCTTGTACTGACTTCTTGGCACTTATTTCATGTGAAGAATATTTTTTTATTTTCTCTATCACTGCCAGATCCCAAGTCTTGGACTTGGCGTACTTTTGTCAGCACTTTTAACTGTTTCTGCTTTTCTCCTGCAATTTCTGCACAGATTCTCGAGACAAGTGTTGCGCTGTACAAAGATGATGCGATGCTATGATAAACACTCAATTTCCCTCAGAAATGTCGGTTTTAATATATAACTCAGGTAATTTGGTATTTTACAGTCAATTTGCTAATATGTGCAATATTAATACCGAACACTTCTAGATGAATGCAAATGATAGGGAAATTGACGTGTTAAAAATTCAATATTTTCGACTGATCAATCATCAACTCAGTAACGGGTACTGAAAAGTCATCTTTTAGGCATGCTTAGTTGAGGTACCGAAAGCCCACGCAGATGCGAACTGTCCCATTTTTCTTCATTACCGAACGATGTCGGTGATCCAGTCGGTATATTGAACTTCTTGGATAAAGCCAGAGTCGATTAATTTCTTGACTTCATCATTGATAATCATTTCAAGTTCGAGCTGCATCCTTCATGGTGACTGTTTGAATGGCTTTATGTCTAGCGATATGGCCATTTCGTATACCGACACTTCTGGATCTAAACCCGACATTTCAAACTAGTTCCAGGCGAAGCAGTCTTTGTATTTCATAAGAACGTATTTCAGCGTGGCTACTTGTTTTTCAAATAGCAGCTCAATGACAAACGTCGGTCTCAGATCATCCTCCGTTCCTAAGTCGATTTTCCTTAGGTTGTCGGCCGTGGTATGTATCCCGTCCTCCAGCTCTTTTGGCGCTGGTGGACATTCTGAGATCTCCTCGTCATCATCTTCATTTGTGAAGCATCTGAAAAGGTCAATCATATTCTCGTCCTCTCCCTCTTTTGAGAGAGTTAACATATGATAGGTATGAGTCTGCTTCAATTTTCACGATCGAGCTGGTCCTATCCTAACGGTATAGATTTTCTTTGGCTCGTGTTTTTGTAGCAGGGTTACCCTCCAGCTATCAGATAATATAAACCTGCCTTGCTGGTAGTGGTCCTCCACCCAGTCTTTTAACGTGAATCAGTCCTTAAGGGGATGGCTTATTGCTCGATGATAGGAGAAATAATCTTGATGATGGACCTCATTTATCTGTTCGGAGTGCCGAGACTCCGGAAATGTCATCATTTGGTGCTTCATGACAGGGTTGAATATTTTCCTTGTCTTTTCTCGAAGGAACGAGTATTTCCGACCCATCTTCTTCATAAAGGACGGCCACTAACCGAGCTTTTCTCAATTAAACGGTGTCTTGGACTTGCTTTGTTGTCCTTAAACGATGTTTGCGTTCTTCGCCTTATTTTTACCACTACTTCGGGATTTTCTTTCTTCACGAAAGCGGATAGCAGGCTGTGAATGAAGAGCATTATGGTCTACTTCTTCCACAGATTGCTGACTGAAACGTTGCGTCTTGTCCTTTTCATATATGGCCATTTTTCGGCTGTGGTTGTCTCGGCTCACTTGACAAGCTTCTTTTATTCACTTGTCAATTTGTTCTTCGAGTGACAGACTTAACGTTCTCAGGGCGGGATTTTGCTCCAATTTGATGTTACGGCTGTTTGGAAGAATGTTTTCTTCTTCACTCGAGCTATTGATGATGTAGCGGTTGTAGATTTGCTCCCGTTTCTTGGACCGAACATATCCCAGTCCAGTTGTTTCCATCTTCCCATTAGGCTTCTTTTGTTGAATCCCGGGAATATCCTAAATCTTTTTTGTATAATTTGGTCTGTCGAACCGTTTGTTCGAGAGGTATGCCTTGGCGATTTAACAGTTTCTTTAATCTCTCTGCATAAGATCTTGGCATACGGATGGGCTGGAACTTGTCAAGGGTGGGGTTGGCACCATACCAGACTTCCTTTTCCACCTTAGTCTCCGTATATTTGTAGAAGAGGATTGCATTTTCACCTCTTCGCCTAGGAGGCACGTCGAAAGTTTCCAGTTCTTACACGCTGTATGTATCGAGTGCATCAAGTTCCTTATAATATTGAGGCGGAGCCATCATAATTTGTAAACTCTGATCAGCTTCAATGAGGGTCTGCATCGATGGGAGGATGGAGAACACTGCATTGGTCTCGTCTTCGGAGTCACTGCCAAAGACCATGATAAGGGTCGATGGTCCCATCTTATTGTTTTCCTTTTGAGGTTGCCCTGAGTAGACTATTCGTTCGTATTTCTCGGTATTGCTTCCAAAGATTGGGATGGTGGCCATGGATTTTTTTTATTCTCCGATTTGTGGCACTTTTCAGTATCCTCGAAGTCCGGCAGAAAGTACTTCGCGTCTTCATACTTTCGCACTTCATTCACCGAGAACAGATTTAGTTCTCCCGTGACTGTGTAATCCGAGCCATCCTTGAAATACTTCATATACTGATGTTGTGTAGAAAGGATGATGTTGTGCTCATATAACCAGGGCTTGCCGAGTAGGGCGTTGTAGCTAGTTTTGGCATTAATGACATGGAATTTGATGTCAGTGACGAGCAGCCAAAAGCGTAGCTTGAGTATTACAGACCCAATTGTCTGTGATGACTGTGAGTCAAACCCGGAGATGGTAATTTTATCTCGGGCATGGTGCTGAACATTCATGCATATTTCCTTCTGCACTCTTACGTTGAGAAGATTGACGGAGGATCTGTTGTCGACAAGGATTTTCCCAATCTTGATGGCATGGCAATACCCGGTGACGTATAGCGGTCGATTATGTTCGCACGTACCGAGGAGTAGGTCTTCATCGCTGAATATAATATCAGCCGTGTAGACCTCTGCCAGTTCATCTTTCATCTTCTCTTCTGCGAGGAAAGATTAGAACTGATCTAGCTCTTGTAAGGCCTTGATCAGTAAATCTCGTGCCTCTTTGGATAGGAGGAGAGCATCCAGTATACTCAGCTGTTAGGGTATTTTCCTCAAATGTTCAAGGATAATGTAGTCCACATTGGTTTTCTTAGGTGAGTCTTTTGTGGCGAGTTCTTTGACTGCTTCTTCATCAAGGACGATTTCCTCGGGCATCTTACCTTTACCTTTGACTTTTTTGTTTGAACCTTTGTCTGCAGGTCCGAGATTCTTCTCAGGTAGCGTACGGTTACACAGCTGAATGTTTTCACAATTCTTCTACTCCTCTTCTTTTCCCGAGGCGGAGTCTTCAAAGAGAGGGTTGAGGGGCGTTTCGTCCTCGGAATCGTCCCGAAGGTGAGAACTTGAGGTTTTTCCACTTCCGAACTGGTACCAACCATATGAAAATTGCTAGTTGTTTCTTTATGCATATTCGTCTCATCACCCTCACTTTGACGAGCGCGAGCTTCGTACTTCTCCTTCTTGAAGTGTTTTCAATGGGCAACATATTCTTACCACCACTTCTTAAAGGCATTGCACTCCTCAATGGGGTGGGCGACCATTCAGTGATATAGGCAGTATTTTGGATGTGATTCTCCTCCGTCGAAGTATGGGACCCCGAGAGTGTACATCAGGAGTGGTGGCAGTTCATCTTAATTGATAGGGCTTTGGCGAACCGCTTCTCAGTTTTAGTCCCTCTCTTATTTGTCGCAGGCGTGCTTTGATTTGTTCAGAGAACTTCACGAGCCGTCCTTGTCGTAACTTCTTTGTTTAGACGTTGTTGCTTGGTCTTTTCGTGTTCTCGGTCATTTTTTCTCTTTTAAAAGGTTTCGTTTAGCTGCCTCTCAATCGGGTCTTCTTCTGGCATTTTCGAGGAATTTAGCGTCGATTCTACCCCAGTTCCTCCACGCCGCTTTCTGACACTGGGGAAGCTTCTTCATCATATAACGATGAATGAGAGACCATGTGACAGCTTAGTACACAGTCTTCCGCTTCTTATGATGAGTCATTTTCCTCAAGAATTTGCTTGAGGAATTCTTCGAGCGTGACCGGTGTCTGCGCCTTCTAGTTATATTCTTCCAGCACGTCTATGTAATTTTGAAGGTTTTTGAACTTGTCGAGATTTTCTGCAGGCTGCACAGGCTTCTTGGTCTTCTTCATTTTTTTAGAAGACTTTGTAGGCTTAACTTGGGGGCTTTTCCTCTTGTCAGCGACTTTTGGTGTGGGACATAGTTTCAGCATTTTCTATGATTTTGGATTCAAGTGGGTTCTTCCACCTAATTGCCGGACATGCATGCAGATCCTGCAGTATTTTTTTAGTCTTTGCTGAGAGGTCTACTTCCCATGGCGATTCTTCCACGAGTGAGCATGATTGCCCTTGCACGTCCACCTTTTTGGGAGCGTGCTTTTGGGGAGGATCTACCCTCCAACTATTAGATAGTGCGAACTTCCCCTGCTGGTACTAGTCTTCAACCCAATTTTTGAAGATATAGCAATCCTCAATTGGATGGCTAACTATCCTGTGAAAATAGCAGTAGTTAGGGTTGTTGACATCACTGACTTGTGCTGGACGCCCTGAGTCTGGCAATGTGATCAGATTATTTCATATTGCCAGCTCAAACAACCTCCTCGTTTTATCATGAGGGAACGAGTAAGCGCGTCTCAGTCTTTCTTCTAAGGACGGGAATACCCATGCGTTGTTTTGACGAGCAGCTGGTTTTGGATTGCTCGGTTGTTGTTGCATGTTGGCAACAAAGGCCGCTTTTCCTTTTCTCTTATTATTTCGAGGGTCCTTATTTGAGGAGGAAGGGCCATGACCCATATGATCCATTTGTGCGAACTTTTCGATCAGCGAATGGAACGTGGTAGGCTTAAAGAAAGTCATGAATTGGGACACGTTTGATTAAGGATCTATCGTCCCAATAAACATTTCCACAGTCGGAGACTCCTCAATGCGCTGTTCATATTTAGATAATAGGTTCCGCCATCAGATCGCATATTGGACCCATGTTTCTCCCGGCTTGACCCTGTCATTGATTAGTGCCGTGATTGGAGTGCGTTCACTAGCGCTGGCGAACCATTGCGTGAATAGAAGTTCCATTTCAGAGAAGGCTTTCATGGAGTCATTTAGGAGCTCCAAGTACCATTTGAAAGCTGTTTCTGGTAAGCTTCCAACGAATTGGCGAAGCAAAAATTTCCCGCACAGAGCTCTGAATTATGCGATGTGCTGATAGGGATTTCCCGTTCCTTTGTAAACGTGGAATTTCGGGATCATATATCCCAGTGGGTACTTTATTTGGTCATACTAAGACGGGTATGGTCACCCAGTTTTGATGAGTTGGCTGGTGGTTTCATTGGCCTGGTGAGCTGTAATTTGGTGAGCAATGTAGTCGTCCAAAGCCATCTTGGAGATTGTTTCCTCCTTAGCCGTTGATAAGGCTTGGGGAGGATTTGATGTTTCTCCTTTATCATATTCGATAATAATCGAAGGATCTTCATATGGTGATTCTGGTAGGATCATCATTCTAACCATATCTTGGAATAACAGAGCTATCTGCTTTATGTTGGCCGCCTGCTCTGCAGCTTCTTTGTCTTTCTTCTCCAGGACTCGTCGCAAGAACTCTGTATCGGTTTCTTATTCTTAGCGTTTTTCGGCTTCTTTGTCCAAACTTTCTTTTGGCCTGGTGAGTGCTGCTATTTTGGTCAGCATCTCTTAGAGCATTTGCAGTTCCACCTGAGCTTTTATGAGCGATCGAGTATGCGGCCTATGACTCATTGAAACACGAGTTTCTTCTTTACCATTGGCCATATAGACCGTATGAATCGTTATGCCCCCGGACCTAGGACGTTTGAATCCTTCGCCTTCGGATTTTTCCACTGGCGATAAAATTTACTCCGTCCTCGTTCTTTTATTAGAAGTTGGAGCTGAAGGAGCCGTTATAACGCCTTTCTAGGAGAATTCCCCCGTTGTATGGCGGAGGAGTGGTCTTTTTCTTGTCAGCCGTTAGATTTCTTGGGTCGACGAGAGTAACTTTCATCAAGCACGGAGTCTTGAACTTTTTGCCGGTCTCTATATATCTGCGAGGAGAGCCATTGGCGAGGCTGCTCCGGCTGCCTCAGTACTGGGGCTTCTGCCGGCAGAGGTGATTTTTTCAGTACCGCCGTTAGGGAGTTCTTACGCACCCTCCTAAGCGGGTCGAAGTTGTTCCCAGTTGGAACAGCAGTGTCGATATCCACCATAGGAGCTGGTGGGGTCAGCCCAGAGGGGGAGTTGCCCCCAGCTCGTCTCACTCGATGCCAGTGGCGATGTCAAGCATGTCTTGCAGTGGGAACAACTTCCATTTTGGAGGCGTCTTCATCATGTCCCCAGCGTTGCTGAGAAGTTTCGCTTGGCGTCAGCCTGCTGATGACCTGCGGCCTTGTTGGAGCTGAAGCGGAGTTGGCCAATCTGTCGAAGACTGACCGTCTTAGAGGGGAACCACTTTTGTTGGCTTCACAGGTAGCATGAGGAGGTAGGACTAGCCATTTTTGAGGCAGCTCCCTCTGGTATCATGGACTTCTTTACGGAACCATTCGAGTTCTTCTCCACCCTCTTGAAGACTAGGTCTCTAGAGTTAGACGGCTTGCTGATACGAGCCATGACAGTAGTCAGCCGATCAAAGACTGACCTTCCGGGAGCTTCTTCTTATGGCGCTGAAGCGCCAAAGATCGCAGGTAGGAGCATGGTCCCGAAGAATAGTCCGGTAGTGGCCTGTATGATATTCCCCGACGGCATTGAGAAAATGGAGGACGCATTAGGCCCGTATGTCACTCCTCCAGTTAGGGTGAATAGGGAGTTATTGTTGCAGGCAGTGCAGTGAAAAGCCATTGATTCTGCACAGAAGCGAAGAACCAAGTTTTAGTACCTCGAATCTAAGGGCAATCATGAATATAGCAAACCACGATTTTGTTCGTGAAACACGACACACAAAGTGTGGAGTGGAAAGAGGAAGAGGTCCCACTGGGAATGCCAGAATTTGTTTACCGCCGAAAACAGAGACGATCCGGGATTGATCGTTTTGCCTGAATTTGGGGGCAGATGCTATTTGGAACATATCCATCCACCTCTCCGAAAATACCAAGTTGATTTTTAGCAACATATATCGGAGGTTTAGATAGATGCGACCGATGTAGCAGACTTTATTAGATCCCCCCTCATTTGTGAGGGGTTTTTGATTGTGGGGACGCTCTTCCCTGCAGGCACAAGCCCCTGCAGTTAATTATGTTATTGCGTTGCGATAACAACTTTCTCCTACGCTGGTAGGTCACTTCGTTTCATGTTGTATTTTGTTTATTTTAGTTGCTCGTGGATTGTATACAGAGACTAGTTTATGTCGTTGTTCGTAGGGCGCGGATTAGTCCAAATCCGTATATATTAGATTTGGGGTTTGAACTTAGGTTGTATGTTCCGTCGTTCAAAGAATATTTTATTACATTTAAGGACTGTTAATCTGGTTTTAGATTAAGATCAACTTAAATATATGAGCATATAGGCTCAATTTATTTTAACTAAGGATACATTAGGATTAAGATCAACTTAGAAATATGTTTAAGGATCACTCAATTTTGTTAAGATCTATCAAAAGAGCATATGGGCTCGGCTGCAAAGAAGTTTCGGAGACTTGGCCAATTTAGGCTCAGTCCTGGACTTTTCCCTTATTCAGCAGTGCTAAGCACTTAGTCTTTTGACTATATATATATAGTGCTAAGCACTTTTGTTCAGCGCTCACTTGTTTTTCACGTGAGGCGTTGATTTTTTTAAAATGCTCATGTGCATTTCACGTAAGGCGCTGAGTTTTCTTTTATGGGTGCTCATGGGCTATCACGTGCAGTGATGCAATAGTGCTAGGCACTAATGTGTTTTGCTTTCTGGCACTCACGTACTATCATGTGAGGCGCTGAGTTTCCTTTTTTGATGCTCACGTGTGAAATACGTGAGGCTCTTTCTTCATGGTGTCTTTTGAGTGCTCAAGTGTTTTTCATGTGAGCAACTAAGTTCTTAGAGATTTAATCTCTAGGGTTTGGAGAAGAAATTAAACTTCTATTAATGGTGTTTTGACAATTAATGATCATCGAGATCATTATTTTGAGGATCTGCGGATCGGATTTTCTTTGAGAACAAAATTCTTCTCTTTTGTAAGAACTAAATTCTTCATATGGAGTAAAACCCTGTTGTTTTCCCTAATAAAATAGCAAAGCTCTGTTCAAAAACTCAAGAGGCGGTGCTTCACATGTCTGCCATGAAGGCGCCAGCGCCAGAGTTAAAAAAACTCTTAGAAGAGTAAAGCTCTGTTCAAACTCAAGAGGCAGCGCCTCACGTGTCTGCCACGAGGGCACCAGCGCCAGAGTTAAAGAAACTCTTAGAAGCGCAAAGCTCTGTTCAAAACTCAAGAGGCAGCGCCTCACGTGTCTGCCACGAAGGCGCCAGCGCCAGAGTTAAAAAAACTCTTAGAAGAGCAAAGCTCTGTTCAAAACTCAAGAGGCAGCGCCTCGCGTGCCTACCACGAGAGCGCCAGTGCGAAAATTAAAAACTCTTATTAGCACTACACATGCACAGCATGTGAGCGCCGGTGCCTAGTAGAATTAAATTCTACTCTCTGTTAAACAGAGCCGTTGGATCAAAGATCCAACAAGGATGATAAAATATCAGAATGCAGAATTAAATTCTGTTGAGGAAATATTCCTCAAATCTTTCTAAACAAGAAAGATTGCCCTCTGTAAAACAGAGTACCGTTGGATTAAAAATCCAATGGTGATTAAAGAATCACCGATCTACAGAATAAATTCTGTGTGGGAAAATATTTCCCTAATCTTGTTAAAAACAAGAAGAATACCTTCTGTAAAACATAAGCCCTTTGATCAAAGATCCAATGGTGGATAAAATCCCCAAATCAATTAAGATGAGAGATTTCTTCAACTAATCAATAGACTTGCCTCTACTATATAAAGGACCCAAGACTTCAAGTCTAACAGAGAAGAACTCCCCCCCTAATATGCATAAAAAAAGGAGAAAGCTTTGAAAGAAACAGAGAATTAAATTCTCGAGGAAGAAGAACTCTCTTCATGGAAATTTTAGGTAAATAAAATTAGATAAAGATCTTGTGGATCATTCAAAAAAAGATAGAGAGAGAAATAAAGAGTGCTTAGCACTCAATGGCTGGCGCTTAGCGCCCAGTGCCTCACGTGCCCCTCACATGGACAATACAAAATAAGGAGTGCTTAGCACTCAGTGGTACGGCGCCCGGCGTCCTATGTCACCCTCACGTGGGCGTCACGGAACATAAAAGTGCTTGACACTCATCATTCAGTGCCTAGCGTCTCACGTGCTTCGCACGTGGGCACCATAAAGAGTGCTCAGCACTCCATATAGAGACAAAGAAAAGAGAGAATAAAGTGTGAGCGTCAGAACTCATATCAGTGCTCAGTACTTTTTGCAAGAAAAGGGGACTGAGCCCAAACCAGTGCTTAGCACTTCTTTCAAATAAAAGAAAATTGAGTGGGTCAAGCGCAAGTTGGCTAGGTCCCTAATTCAGATTAACTGAGTCCATGGTTCATTGTTTCCCAAACATGACTCGTGATATCCAAAATGATGTTCATCCCATATTTTCTAAGTTAATCTTAGTCCCCCAAAAATGGCTAATGATTCTTAGATTGTCCACCATGGTCCCTTCCCTCAAACACGGGAATTGGTTCAAGGGTACATCCCTCCATACCTCTGATGCATGTCGTTGTAATTCCTCAACGTATTCAAAGTGGTGGCGGATCCCGACAACCAACAGCTTTTGGGTTCACTTCCCAAGCTGACCTACACACCTTAAACCAAACCATACCCCAATTGGGTGTATCCCACATCATCGCCGTAAATCCCGTCACGTAAAAAATACACGGGCATAAAATGGTGATCTACGGACCATAACATCCTCAAACTGCTGCGGAACGTAACGTCCTTAAACTAAAAACCTCACCTCAAAAATGGTAATCTACGGACCGTAACGTCCTCAAACTACTGCGGACCGAAACGTCCTTAAACTAAACCCTCACCTCAAAATGGTGATCTACAGACCGTAATGTCCTCAAACACCTACGAACCGTAACGTCCTCAAACTACAACCCTCACCTCAAAAATGGTGATCTACGGACCGAAACATCCTTAAACTACCAACGAACCGTAACGTCCTTAAACTAAAACAATGGAGCCCAAATGCTCTTTTGTTGGATCTGAATGATCCTAAAACCCCGTTAAGTAGATTTTAGTCTTAAATTGGACTAACGTGTCCTTAGAAAAAAATTAAGTTGATCTTAATCGCAAACGAGATTAATGATCCTTAAATCAACCCAAACCTAAATCTAAGGTATACGGATTGGGACTAATCCACGCCCTACGGGCGACAATATAAATTAGTCTCCGTATACAATCCACGGGCAACCAAAAATAAAATAAACACACACGACACGAAGTGAACTTCTGGAGCAGGAGAAAGTGGTTATCGCGATGCGGTAACTTAATTAACTCCAGGAGCTTGCACCTGCATGGAAGAGCATCCCCATAATAAAAAAACTCCTCACAAACGAGGGGGAATCTGACAAAGTCTGCTACAACGGCCGCATCCGTCCAAACCTCTGATATACGGTGCTATAAATCAACTTGGCGTCTTCGGAGAGGTGGACGGATAAATCCAAATAGCATCTGCCCCTAAATTCAGGCAAGACGATCCATCCTGTTTTCGTCTCTAATTTCGGTGGTGAAAGGATTCTGGCACGCCCGGTAGGACCTTTTCCTATTTCCACTCCAAAGTTTATGTGTCGTGTTCGTGAACAAATCGCGGTTTACTATGGTTGCCCCTGGATCCGAGGTTCTAAAATTTGGTGTCTTGCTCTTGTGCAGAAAGAAGAAGTGAACATCAATGGCTTCCAACTGCATCAACTGCAACAGCAATTCCCGCTCCGCCCTGACTAGAGGAGTGACTTACGGGCCTAATGCGGCTTCCATCTTTTCAATGCCGGTGGGGCAGGTGACTCAGGCCACCACTGGATTGTTTTTCGGGACCATGCTCCCGCCAGCGAGTTTCGGCGCCCCAATGCCATCACAGGAAGCTCCAAAGAAGTCGGTCTTTGATCGAATTTCAACCACCACGGCCCTACTCAACGGGTCATCCAAGTTTTCCACCTCAGTCTTCAACAGGCTGAGCCAAAGCTCAAGTGGGCCCACGAAGAGGCTCGCAATTCCTGAAGGGGTTATCCCGAAATGGTTAGCTGTTCCATCTCCGGTGGGTGAAGTTATCAAAAGTGCTTCCCCTACCAGAAAGTCGGCATTCGAAAGATTGGTCGCCCCCTCTCAACGAACATCAGTCTTCAACAGGCTGGCACCAACAGTAGCCCTTCACCAAAGTAGGGGCATGACGAAGCCGCTTCCACAACTGAGGTGGTCCCATCGGTAAGGCGCGCTCGACGTCGCCACTAGCGCCGGGTGAGAAAAGCTGCGGGCAACTCTCCCTCTGGACTTACTCCACCAGCTCCAATGGTGGAAGTTGATGATGTTGTTCCAACCGGGAACAGCTTTGAACTGCTTAGGAGGGTGCGAAAGAACTCCCCAACCGCGGTGTTGAAGAAATCTCCACTTCTTACTGAAAATATGACGCAGGCGAAGCTAGAGCAGCCTCCTCAGCGGCTGTCCTCCTAAATCCATAGGGTCTGGAAGAAAGTCCAAGATTCTGTGATCAACAAAAACTACTCTCGTCAACCGAAGAAAATGATGGTTTGACACGAGGAAAATCATCCTTCCAGCATACATCGAGGGACTTCTTTCACGAAGGCGCCTGTTACAATGGCTCCTTCAACTTTGACTTCTCACAAAAAGAGAAGACCGGAGAATCTCCAACCACCGGCGGCAAATCCCAAAGGTGATGGATCCAAACGCCCCAAGTCTGGGGGCATGATCGTGCACACGGTTTACATGGCTTCCGGAAAAGTGGAAAGACGTGCTTCCGTGGGTCATCGGCCGCAAACTCGGTCGTTAACAAAGACTCAGAAGCAACAACAAAATCTCAAGGAGATGCTGATGAAAATGGCAGCTTTAACGCTTCGAAAATCGTTTAGGCAGTTTTTCGATAATCGGTAAAATAATCAGTCTTTTCTGTAAAAAGTCAAAATAATTATTTTTCCATATAGGCCTAATTATACAAAATTTAGATAAGAAATTACTAGGAATTGGTTAATTAATTGTCACTTAAAAATTTCTAGTTATTTAAAATAAATTCCTTAATTAATTATTTTTAATATTATTTTATGCTTTTAAAAATACATTAAGTTAGTGATAAATACAAATTTAAATGGGTAAATTACACACTTAAGAACCATTATAAACTAAAATTTAGTGTTAACAAAAATTTTATCAAGACTTTCCAAGATTGTAGTTCTATGGTTTAAAAATTAAATCAAAATGAAATTTAAATAGAATTTTAAATAGAAAATTGATGTGATATGCATTAAATGAGTTTAAAAGATACTTTTTATATAGAATTTTCTACACAATTCTCTCTCATTCTCCCCTTCTTGCTCAGGCCGAGCCTCACATGCAGGCCTCCCTATTTTCCCCTCTCTTTTTTCCTTCAAAATCCATGCAAAAATCAACAAAAATCCACTGAAATACACAATTTTCTTCACTAATTGAAACCTAACCCTTATGCTATCCCTTCTCAAGCCCAAATTGGTCTAAGGCAAGGAGAAAGGATGCATCTTTAGAGGTCAAGTGCAAGCTAGGGTTCAACTTGAGAGGTATAATTCTAATCTAATGTTCAATTGGTAGTTTAAGTATGCTAAACTAGAATTTTAATGTGCTAATTTGGTTATAATTTCTTGTTTAGGAAATTCTAGTAAAGGTTTGAAATTTTAATTAGGGTTTGAAGCATTGTAATTGGGTTAAAATTTGTGTTGTGGCCATATAGTAGTTTGAATTGGATGTTTGTGCTAGTTTGTGATCGCTATATCGTTAATCCGCATTGTTTGCATCAAAATTTCTATGTTAATGCTTACTAGGTTATAAAAATTAGGAGGTGATTTAATTGCGATATATTGACGATATTTATAGCATCTCCTATGACTTTTAGGGTGTCCGAATGCGGAATTTGGTTTAGTCGGGTTTTAGTTTTGACGGTTGCCCTGAAACGACGATTTTAGTTAAGCTTTTAGTGGTTTTCGTGTGTGATCCGTGCGTTTTGTGCACGTTGTGCCTAACTTGTCAGTGTTGATTCTTTTATTTTGTGACTTGCATCGTTTCTTGCGGTGCAATCTTAAGTTTGTGTTGTGCAATTTTAGGATCGGTTGCGGAAACATCGGACGCGGAGCGCAAAGGCAAAGCAGTGGTTGGATCTGATTAGCGAGCCATCCAGGTGAGTAGATGTATACATCTCTGGGGAAATCATCTGGATGGCGCGAGGCGCCCCATAGTTAGGATAACCTTATTACTTGCACACTATACGCATAGTCATTTAGTTAACCATCTCATTCATATGCATAGCTTTCTGGTTATCTATATATACATGTGTGATATCACCCCTTAGGACACTTACACCATTACCATTGGCTCATGTTGCACGCGCACTATTCATGTGAACACACACGCCTTGGAAATTGACATGTCACGAGCACTTTAGAACCTGCTTAGTTCAGTATCAACTCTTGAATCATATATGATACATTGAATTGCATAGCACGTATATACCTCATTTCATCATCATGCTTATATAGATTCCTAGCCATAAATCACATTGCATACCTTGACATCATAAGCATGTATCATATACTACATGTTGGATATTATAATTTTCTTGAGGATTTTAGTATTGATGAGATTTCTGGATTTTGGGGAAAACCGTAAGAATTTAACAAAAGCTTATTATTATCATTTTTAAAATAAAGTTGCGGTTTTCTCGTTATGTATGTGTCGTCCACCATGAGTTTTCATGTTTTCTGTTGGATTTCGATACACGATTTGAGGAGTGGATGAACCGTCTCGGGTACATGGTGGGCCCGGTATGGTATCCCGGGGCAAGAAGATCGAGCTGTAGACGATGAGCCTGGTAGGGGAAGACTACTTACCGGTGATGTCTGGCGCGGCGGATATCCGGAGGATACCGACCGTTGTCGTGAGATTTGATGATATTGGCCGATCCGGACTGACGGAGCCCGATGTATTGAGATATTCACAAAGTGAGACATTGAGATAGATATACTTCCATATTTGGTGTCGATGCTTGACACGGTTTTCAGATGATTTCATTGATGGCAATTTAGTTATTGTACAGATATTTTTTTATAGTTAAGAATGCAAAGATCATCGTAATTATACACTTAAAGATTTCGTATTGATTTTTCATCCATGTGCATACATATTAGTAGCATCGCATTATACATAGATATGCAGATTGCGACGCATTGCGTGCATTCTTACGATAGCCTTGTTAGATGTTACTTGCTACTCACGAACTGGCAACTCACCCCCGTTGTGCCACAATGTCTTGCAGATCGGACCCGTCAGCCTTGTAGCGGCGGGCATATCTTTTCATTGGCTTCCTTGTTCAGACTCGCGACATTGCTCTTAGGTGGGTTGCGAGGACACTTTTGCCTTTTGTACTATCATTGTATCTAGTATTCTCTATCTACCACTTCTTATTTGTATATGAGACCTACTGTTGAGACTGAGAGATTTGTGTATATGTGGTTTCTCTGGGGTCGAACTCATTAGAGCCGACGTTGTGTTTTTCTTAATTTGTGCTTCTTTATGCTTATTAGCTTGATATTGCATATATATTGCATGTGGTTGTGATCCGCCTTGGGCGAAGAGCTATCTCCCGCTTGGGTATGCCATTTTGTTATGACAGGTTTATATATCTTGTTGTACCCATTTTGGGGGCCAGTATTTACAAAGGAGACTCTGCCGAAATTTTCGGAAAAATTTTGATGTTTTTAAAAAGGGGTTAATATAACTTAAATGGTTTAAAATCGTTTTCATAAAAGGTATTCCTTCACTCTTGTTGATTTTGGGTTAGATTTTCTGGGCTTTGGCTGACTTAGGTTACGTTACGCCTTTGGCTAACATCACGTCTTGTAATCTAAGTGCCAGTCACTTTCCGTACCTTCGGGTCGTGACAAAGTTGGTATCAAAGCCATAGGTTTTACCTTCTTGAGCGTAGGACGACCTTTCGTAGATGGAGTAGGTGACTTAAGCAGAGTGGCGTAGCGTGGGTATGTTCCGCGGCATGCTTACGATACGGTACTCCGCCTAAGTGACCTTAGGACATAATTGCTTGTATTTCCCCTCTTGATTCGTTGCATTCCTTGATTCAATTGCAATGTTCTTATCGCTCCTGTTTCTTATTCTAGCTTCGATGCCGCCAAAGACTACGAGAGCTCAGCGGGCTGCCTCTTGGGATGAGCTTCGAGCGGGCTCTTCTGAGGAGAGGATCGAGCGGGATGATACGCCTACCCCTCAGGGTCAGATTGATCCGCCTTTTCCAGACCGTATTTCCAGAATAGAGGCCAGTATGCAGGAGTTGCGACAGATGATGGGATCATTAGTTGAGTCCAGTCGGGCATAGAGGTTCGAGGATGTTCCTTCCACCACACAGACCACGATTGTACCTGCTGCCCAGACGGTAACTCCTTCTACTACTGCGACTATCCCCGTTTCACTACAGGAGTTTATGAGGCTGAGACCTCCAGCTTTTACTGGCACGGATGCGACAGAGGACCCGCAGGCATTTCTTGATAGGATGGCTAGGATTTGTCGTTCGTTGAGGTGTTCTGAAGATAGATGGGTAGAGTTTGCGAGTTTTCGTCTGGAGGGCCTTGCCCAGATGTGATACGATTCAGTAGAGAGAGGTCGAGCTGCAGGTCTACCTTCTATGACTTGGGACGAGTTCACCGCTGCATTTCTTGCCCGTTTTCTTCCGGAGAGTGTCCGAGATGCTCGAGCCCATTGTTTTGAGTCTTTGCGCAAGACTCATGGGATGACAGTGTCCGAGTATGATATATACAGTTTACTCAGTTGTCTCGATATGCTCCGTACCTAGTAGACACTAAAGAGAAGAGGATAAAGAGGTTTGTGCGAGGACTCGACACACAGTTATTCCTTGCCATCGGCACCCAGCACTTTGACACATATGCAGCCGCGATGGATGCAAACATACTTTTGGAGGAGCGCATTTCTGTGACTCCGGTCATTTCTGGGCCGAAGCGGATTCGTACTGATACGCCAGCTCAGCGACAGATGGGTAGACACCGTGATAGATTCTTTCCGGGAGATGGTGGCGGCAGAGGATTGAGACGGGGTCAGTTATTTGGTTCTTATCCGCAGACCCAATAGTCGTCGCCAGGATGTTTTCGGTGCGGGAGTCAGTACCATTATATCAGAGACTGTACCATGGGGCGCCAGGGCACGGCGACAGTGCCACATGTGACCTTACCACCATCACCACCTCCTCAGAGAGCTCTACTTCCTACCCCTGATAATGCTCCACGCCAGGCAGATGCTCCTAGAGGTCGTGGGCGTGGCGGTCCGGTTCAGAGAGGACGAGGAGACAGAGGCAGAGGACAACCAGCTATTAGTGGTGGACAGGCCCGAGTGTTCGCTTTGACCCCTCAGGATGCCCAGGCATCCAATGCCGTCGTGACATGTACTCTGCCAGTATGTTCTTTTGAGGCACGGGTATTATTTGATCCAGGATCCATACATTCTTATGTATCCACATACTTTGCACCGAGGTTGGGCTGAGAGCCTTCTTCATTAGATCAGCCACTTGTCGTTATTACTCCGGTAGGCGAGTCGTTTGTTGCACGTTTTGTGTACCGATCGTGTCATGTTCGTATCGGGGAGAGGGATTCTTCAGTTGATTTGATTCTCCTTGATATGTTAGACTTCGACGTTCTTCTTGGTATGGACTGGCTAGCCACCTGTTATGCATCTGTGGACTGCCGTGAGAAGGCGATCAGATTCAGTTTTCCTGGTGAGCCGGTTCTTAATATTCAGGGAGATTATAGCGCTGCCCTTCCCAGCTTGATTTCTTCTCTTCGCGCTGGTCAGCTCTTGCGGAAAGGGTGTCAGGGATTCTTAGCCTATGTTTGTGATACTAGCGTCGCAGAGGTTCCATTGGACCAGGTCCCTGTTGTGAGAGAGTTTCCTGATGTATTCCCTTACGAGCTGCCTGGTCTGCCACTAGAGCGCGAGATTGAGTTTTTCATTGTCTTGATCCCCGGCACGGGGCCTATTTCTATACCGCCCTATCGGATGGCCCCCGCGAAGCTTAGAGAGCTGAAGGATCAGTTGCAGGACTTGGTGGATAAAGGGCTTATCCGACCGAGTGTGTCACCTTGGGGTGCTCCTGTCTTGTTTGTTAAGAAGAAGGACGGCAGTATGCGCTTATGCATTGATTATCGTCAGCTGAACCGGGTTACTGTGCGAAACAGATATTCCCTACCCCGCATTGACGACTTATTTGATCAGCTCCAGGGTGCAGGGTATTTCTTGAAGGTTGATTTACGGTCAGGTTATCACCAGTTGCGGGTTCGGAAGGAGGATATTCCGAAGACCGCTTCTCGTACATGATATGGTCATTGTGAGTTCATGGTGATGTCGTTCGGGCTCACCAATGCCCCGGCAGCATTTATGGACATGAAGAACCGTGTATTCAGGCCGTATCTTGATCAGTTCATCATTGTTTTCATTAACGATATCTTGGTTTGTTCTCGGAGCCGGGAGGAGCACGAGCAGTACTTGCGTATCACATTGCATACTTTGAGGGAGCATCAGTTGTTCGCCAAATTTTCTAACTGCGCATTTTGGCTAGACAGTGTCGACTTCTTGGGTCATGTGGTGATGAGAGATGGTATTTGTATGGACCTGAAGAAGACCGAGGCAGTTCAGCATTGGCCCAGACCGGTATCAGTTACAGAGGTTCGCAGCTTTTTAGGTCTGGCCGGCTATTATCAACGTTTTGTCCAGAATTTCTCCCGTATTGCTGCACCGTTGACCGGGTTGACCCGGAAGGGGGTTCTTTTTGATTGGACCGAGGCATGTGAGAATATCTTCCAGCAGTTGAAGACTCGTCTGACTACTGCACCAGTGTTATCATTGCCTTCAGGATCAGGCGGTTTCGTGGTATATTGTGATGCTTCTCGAGTGGGGCTGGACTGTGTATTGATGCAGCACGACCGAGTTATCGCATATGCTTCTCGACAGTTGAGGAAACATGAACAGAACTACCCCACTCAGGATTTAGAGATGGCTGCAGTGGTGTTTGCACTCAAGATCTGGAGACATTACCTATACGGCGAGTTGTGCCAGATATTCACTGACCACAAGAGCTTGAAGTATATCTTTCAGCAGCGAGATCTAAATCTGAGACAGCGCCGTTGGATGGAGTTGGTAAAAGACTATGACTGCGAGATTCTATTCCATCCAGGCAAGGCGAATGTGGTGGCAAATGCTTTGAGTAGGAGGCCCGGAGGTAGCCTATCTTGTTTAAGCGCAGTACAGATGCAGTCGACAGCGGATTGGCAGGTTTTATGTGACAGCAGAGTGCAGTTCGAGTTTACTCCTGTAGGGGGACAGTTGTCCCATTTCAGAGCACGCCCACAGTTACTTGACCGTATCTGCGAGGCACAGTCTGGCGATTCCTATATTTTAGAGATTATCGAGCAGATTCGGCAGGGTAGAGTTTCCGAGTTCGTGATTGAGGATCATGGGATACTTCGATTTGGGACTCGACTGTGCATACCAGATTTTGGGGGACTGAGGCGTGATATTCTTGAGGAGGCTCATAGATCAGTATACAGTGTTCATCCAGGTTCCACCAAGATGTACCGTGATTTGAGAGAGGTTTACTGGTGGGACGGGATGAAGAAAGATGTTACAGACTTTGTATCGAGATGCCTGACTTGTCAGCAAGTCAAGGCCGAGCACCAGAGGCCAGCCGGCGAGTTGCAACCTTTGCCCATTCCTGAGTGGAAGTGGGAACAGGTCTTCTTGGACTTCATAGTGGGTCTACCCAGGACCAGTCGAGGGTATGACTCTATTTAGGTGATTGTAGATCAACTGACGAAAGCGGCTCACTTTCTTCCAGTGAAGACCACTTTTGGATTTGCTCAGTATGCCCAGGTTTATATTGATGAGATCGTGCGACTGCATGGCGTCCCGACTTGCATCGTGTCTGACCGGGGCACCCAGTTTACCAGCCGATTATGGCAGAAAATTCAGGAGGCTTTGGGCACCCGATTGAGTTTTAGCACAGCTTTTCATCCGCAGACTGACGGTCAGTCGAAGCGTACTATTCAGACTCTTGAGGACATGCTCAGAGCTTGTGTTTTAGATTTCGGTGGTAGCTGGGATCGTCATTTGCCCTTGATCAAGTTCTCCTACAATAATAGCTTCCAGGAGACGATTCAGATGGCACCTTTCGAGGCTTTATATGGGAGGAGATGTAGATCGCCTGTATGTTGGACAGAGCTCAGGGAGAGCAGTATTTTGGGGCCGCAGATCATACAGAAGACGAACGAAAAGATCCAGCTAATTCGAGACAGGATGAGGGAAGCACAGAGTAGGCAGAAATCATATGCTGACAGGCGCCGTCGCCAACTCGAGTTCGCTGTTGGCGATCATGTTTTCCTGAGGGTCTCTCCGATGAAGGGCGTGATGAGATTTGGGCGGAAGGCGTCGTCCCCGTGTTCCATGTTTCGATGTTGCGCAAGTACCTTCATGACCCTTCCCATGCGATTCAGCACCAGAAGATCCAGCTAGAGCACGATCTTTCATTCACCGTGCAGCCGGTGATCATTTTGGATCGACAGGTGAAGAAATTGAGGTCGAAGGTTATACCGTCCGTCAAGGTTCTTTGGCGTGGCCCGAACAGCGGGGAGGTCACCTGGGAGACCGAGGTCGAGATGAGCAAGAGATATCCCCATCTTTTTGAAGGTACGCGTGGTTAAATTTTAAATTCGGTGACCGAATTTCTTTAATGGGGGAAGACTGTAACGCTTCAAAAATCGTTTAGGCAGTTTTTCGATAATCGGTAAAATAATCAGTCTTTTCCGTAAAAAGTCAAAATAATTATTTTTCCATATAGGCCTAATTATACAAAATTTAGATAATAAATTGCTAGGAATTGGTTAATTAATTGTCACTTAAAAATTTCTAGTTATTTAAAAAAAATCCTTAATTAATTATTTTTAATATTATTTTAAGCTTTTAAAAATAAATTATATTAGTGATAAATACAAATTTAAATGGGTAAATTACACCCTTAAGAACCATTATAAACTAAAATTTAGTGTTAACAAAAATTTTATCAAGACTTTCCAAGATTGTAGTTCTATGGTTTAAAAATTAAAACAAAATGAAATTTAAATGGAATTTTAAATAGAAAATTGATGTGATATGCATTAAATGAGTTTAAAAGATACTTTTTATATAGAATTTTCTACACAATTCTCTCTCACTCTCCCTCTCTTGCTCAGGCCGAGCCTCACCTGCAGGCCTCCCCATTCTCCCCTCTTTTTTTCCTTCAAAATCCATGCAAAAAACAACAAAAATCCACTGAAATCCATAATTTTCTTCACTAATTCAAACCTAACCCTTATGATATCCCTTCTCAAGCCCAAATTTGTCTAAGACAAGGTGAAAGGAGGCATCTTTAGAGGTCAAGTGCAAGCTAGGGTTCAACTTGAGAGGTATAATTCTAATCTAATGTTCAATTGGTAGTTTAAGTATGCTAAAATAGAATTTTAAAGTGCTAATTTGGTTATAATTTCTTGTTTAGGAAATTCTAGAAAAGGTTTGAAATTTTAATTTGGGTTTGAAGCATTGTAATTGGGTTAAAATTTGTGTTGTGGCCATCTAGTAGTTTGAATTGGATGTTTGTGTAGTTTGTGATCGCTATATCGTTAATACGCGTTGTTTGCATCAAAATCGCTATGTTAATACTTACTAGGTTTTCATAAAAATTAGGAGGTGATTTAATTGCGATATATTGATGATATTTATAGCATCTCCTACGACTTTTAGGGTGTGCGAATGCGGAATTTGGTTTAGTCGGGTTTTAGTTTTGACGGTTGCCCCGAAACGACGATTTTAGTTAAGCTTTTAGTGGTTTTCGTGTGTGTTCCGCGCGTTTTGTGCATGTTGTGACAAACTTGTCAGTGTTGATTCTTTTATTTTGTGACTTGCATCGTTTCTTGATGTGCAATCTTAAGTTTGTGTTGTGCAATTTTAGGATCGGTTGTGGAAACATCGGACGCGGAGCGCAAAGACAAAGCGGTGGTTGGATCTGATTAGCGAGGCATCCAGGTGAGTAGATGTATACATCTATGGGGAAATCGTCTGGATGGCGCGAGGCGCCCCATAGTTAGGATCACCTTATTACTTGCACACTATACGCATAGTTATTTAGTTAACCATCTCATTCATATGCATAGCTTTCAGGTTATCTATATATACATGTGTGATATCACCCCTTAGGACACTTACACCATTACCATTGGCTCATGTTGCACGCGCACTATTTATGTGAACACACACACACACCTTGGTAATTGACATGTCACGAGCACTTTAGAACCTGCTTAGTTCAGTATCAACACTTGCATCATATATGATACATTGAATTGCATAGCACGTATATACCTCATTTCATCATCATGCTTATATAGATTCCTAGCCATAAATCACATTGCATACCTTGACATCATAAGCATGTATCATATACTATGATTGGTAGAGTTTTTGCGTGCTAAGTTTGTTACCGCAATCAAGGCGGTTTCACTTGTAGCTAGCCGGTTGAGTACGGGTCGTCCGCAAGGAGATGGGAATCTTTTTCTATGTGCTTTAACGAGTTAAGTCCAAATGTCCAGGTTTGTTTTGAGATTAACTATGTCCTAAAATGATACATAAAGAGAGCTTGTTAGGGTTAGGATTAAGTTAGTTTGAGTTAGGAGCCGCTCACTTCTTTCATTGCCACTCTTAATATCGGTGTTACGGTAATCGGCAACAACGGGGATTTGCACGACTAGGAAGGAACTTGCGAGTATAAGCTAGGATTTCCAACGCATAAGTTCTTCCTTTTGGTGCTTGTCCGTCCGTTCTTGGCTCTTAGCCTTAACCTCCGGTTAATTCAACCACAACCGGTCTCACTAAGGAATCACCGCTATCATATAGGATAGGGTGCCGTAGGGAGCGGATTTTGGTTCAATTAACGGGAGTCCGAATTAAGATGTTGGGCAAGAAAAGAGTGAGAGAGATTTCCTTCTCTCAAACTTTCCTTATCCTACCCTAACAAGTATGAAAACTACTCACCCATTATAGGAAAAAGAAAATAAAACAAAAGGAGGAAGATAGAAAGAAAGAGGTTAGAAGAATACAACTAGCTATTTGAGACCTCACTTTGGCAAGGATCAAGCTTAAGCATCATTGTTGTTTAAGGATAAAGAAAAAGAGAACAAGAAAGAAACAAACAACAACTAGATTAGCAAATGAAAATACAAGCAATTATAATTAACAGTTACAACAAGATAAGAATGGTAAGAACAAGAACTCCTTTATTCATTCTTCACTCACAAAAGCTCACTAAAAGTTTTTAATAGAGAAGAGATGAGAGGAGGAAGAAGAACAAGCACCCTTGGCTTTAGCAAGTTCTGGACTATTTATAGGCAGGAAACTGGAAACCTAGGGCAAAATTCTGCCTCTATATACAATTACCAAACTGCCCCTAAAATACGACCTTCTGAGGAGCCTGTACGGCCGCGGATCCGCGGCCTAGACCCCCTATTGGCCGCGGATCCGCGGCCATATAGAGGAGTTGGACCCTCGGGTTTTTTGTGCTTCCCTGGTCTTCTCTTGTCTGTAGTTTGGCATATGTTTTTCCTCAGAAACTCTTCACAAAATTTCCAGAATTTCAGCAGATCAACAAGTGATTTGATATGGATCTTTTTGCCATTATTTCCTCGAGCTCCGCGTAGATATGTTGGATCTTGTGTTGCCATTGAGCTTTGTGCATGAAAATGACAGTGATTTGCCATTTTGTCTCTTAAACTGGTGTGCGGCAACATACGGATAGAGAGCGGAGACCCGTGTTTTATCTGTGGTTGGCAGTAATCCGAATTTTGTCGTGCTTTTCCATGAATTTCACCGTTTAGAGCCGAGAACATGTATCCTGCAATTGACTAGCAAACATGGCTCAAGAGTACCTACCGATAAGCAATGTGATAAAAATTGGGCGGTATAAAAATGCAAAAATCCGATATGAACAAATACCCCCAAACTTATCATTTGCTCGTCCCGAGCAAAGTCAATTTATTCACAAAAAATTTCCTAACCTCACTTCCGCAGGGAACGCGATTGCACTGAGCATGTGCAACAAGCCGTTAAACCTCTAGGTGTCCCTAGTAGGAGGAGTGTTGTCTCCTGAGGGTTTTCAGCGGATACTACCCACAAAATCCGGTCAAGCTAGTTTTTGCAAAATAAATATGATTCAAACCCTAAAGTTTTGTTTCAGAAAATAAAAAGTCTATTATCCTAAGTCTAGACTATCGAACCTTTATTTTTCACATCTCGCTTCTTATTTAACTTAAGATTTTATATATCTTTACGTGCAGTGCAAATGGAGTCGTTAAGTTCCAGAAGGGTCGAATAAAGTCATCATGTCATGCAATAAAGCCCAGATAAAAATTTTAAAAGGATCACATAAGTTTTATAAAGAGTTAAGCATTTTTCATGTTTCGTTTTCCAGTAAGGTTTCAACTTCAGAATTTCTATCTTCCTTAACAGGAAACTAGGTCTTATTTTTTCACTACACCTTTTTCTTGTTTTCATTTCATACACACCTCTGTGAACGTGCAATAGTCTTTATCATAGAATAAAACCTTCATATCTCCGCTAGAAATATTTTTTTATAAAAGCCTCTCTTTTGTCAAGATTATTCTCACACAAAGAACCGTTAGGAATTTTAACTCGGAAAGAATACTTGCTTGACTTTGTTTTAATCTGGACTTTCTAGGCTTCTTAAAGAGCTTTGGGCCAATACACCCAAACCAGTTGGTTTTAGGGCATTAGGTGTAGAGACACCCCAGCGGACTTAATTACTCAAGTTACCTAGGTCCAAAAAAAAAGACAATTTTAGCGTGAAAATCATGATGATTCAATACAAACGGAAATATAACCGGCAGTTCAATTATTTTTTTGGATAAAAGACGCGTTTAGTGGGTTCGGTGTGTAATCATTCCAATCAAGTTCCAGATGGGTTATTTTTCAGACTTAGTTCCAATTAAGGCATCAATAACATTCTTTCATATTTACTTCACTTCATAAACTATTCTTGATATTACTTATTTCAAAACAAACCTATTTGATCCTCAGAAAATCATTTATCCACTTAAAAGTTTTTAGACGTAAAAGACTTGTCATCTAATTTCCAAAACTCACGACACGTGTAGTGTGATGTAAAGACGTATATCAGCTATAGTTAACTTCAACGGAGAGTTATCTTTCAAGTTTTCGAAATCTAAAAATAAGATTTAGTTATTGTAAGTCGATGTAGTACACCCCAATACTTGTGGGGAGGCGGAATTTGCAAAAACGAACTTGTTTAGTGAACGAACATCGACTAACCGCTTGAATCGAAGCTAAACTATAAATAACCGTACACAAAGAGTTTCATAACTATTGTGTTTAGGGATTATACCTAATGAAACCAGTCCTTCGTCTTTACGATCTCCTTGTTCTCCTCGGCCTTCTCTAGGTAGTAGACGATCCACCCGAGAGCAAAACTCCAAACTAAACCTCTAACTTGAGGTAACTAATCTTCTTGGATTGCTAATCAAAGAAGATAGAATGAAATAGAGTGATGGTTATGGATTGATTAGTCTTTCCAATCCTTTGATCTCAACACATTAGGTGTAAGGATTAGGGTTTGAAGATGAGAGCTTGAGATGAGAGAATGTGAGAATAAATTATGAAATGAGATTGTTAGTATCATAACATATTATGAAGCATTCTCATTAAAGAATAAATGAATAAATGTGATGAATAAGCATGCTTCATAAATGTTAAGTGGTGATTCATTAAGCATGTGTCATTAATCATTTATGGTGCAATAATGACAATGATGAATCACTCTCATGACTCACAAATCATATCCAAAGTATATGCCATCTAAACCTCCTTAGTCACCATCTTCTAGAAGCTTCTCGTACAATTACGAGAACGCCCCTCCAATCCGCAAAAATACGGAAAAACTTTAGACTGTAAAAATCCAATAACCGGATACCAGTAACTGGCTTAAACCAAAGCCGACTGGTAAAAACTATCCAAACGACGTAAGTGTGTAAACACACATACGCGTCCGAACCCTTGTTGTAAAACCATACGACCTCTATATCGTTTCGCCTGGAGTAGGAAACTCTCTGTGTGGGACTCTAGAGACTCGACTACTACGCTGGCAGTGGGTTTAACCACAGACAGCAAGCGGCACTAGCTGTACGTAACGGTCCCCAGGTAGTTGTCGATAAGAAGGCCGATGAGGAAACCCATCCGAACTCCTACTGAGTCTGATGTGACAATCTCCATACATTCCAGTCCGTTCGTCCAAGACTATCGCATATCGGGCGTAGGGGGGTGGCAAGCGTCAGTCCCCTAATAGCGGTATAAGTCGTGTCGGAGGGAAGCCCATTACACCCTGAGAATCTACTGGAACCTACCAGTAAATCTCGCTTGCCCTGGCCAGGGACTTTGGGTAATGGCTCTCTGACACAGCATGATATCTACTCCCGATACCGGGAGGGACGAATCCTGTCTAACCGCCACTGCCTCCAAGTGCTCGGGACTGCACCCAACTGCTACATGTTTGCACGACTCCTTTGACCCGTGGTAGGGTAGCAATCTAAGAACAGTGGGACACACTCGAGGCGAAGTAGCAGTGTCAAGTCTGCGGACTACGCTGTACTCATGTCACCTGGGAACTGTTCACTGACGACTGGTATAAAACCAACCAACAGTTCCCTGTGAGTCCTGTCCGGTGTACCCGTAACCTAACGAGCACCTGTATACTATCTCCAGTACGACGTACTGACGGCTGTGGGACAGACCATCTCCCCAACTGGGATGAGAAGCGTACACACCAGTCTACTCCGGAGTATCGATGCTCTGTCTCGATAATCCAACGACCAGGGACCAGAATAAGGATGTGCTTGTAGACTACCCAGCCCCCACTAGTGTGACTGCCATCACAACGCTTGTAGACAAGCAAGATCCTAAGAGCTCTATCAATACGTACACTCACATATTAAGATAGAAAAACCAAGTAGCATACTACCATGTTTAGCAAGACTGTTATATACATGTGAATATCCCAAGCTTCCATTAAGTAATATACAAACTAGTACGATACAGTAATGGCCTTCTAGGGCAGAAACACTAACAATCTCCCACTTGCACTAGGGCCATGTACTGGCATATCGAAGACCAATGATCTCGAGTAGCCTCTCGAACTGAATCTGAGGAAGGGCCTTTGTGAATGGATCAGCAATGTTCTCTTCTGAAGCAACTCTCCGAACCTCGATCTCCTGACGATCAATGATCTCCCTGATCAGGTGATACCGCCTCAAGATGTGTCTGGACTTCTGATGGGACCTTGGTTCCTTCGCTAAAGCTATAGCTCCGTTGTTGTCGCAATACAGAGGTATTGGATCAACTATGGTAGGAACCACCTGAAGTTCTGTTAGGAACTTCTTCATCCAGACTGCTTCTTTTGCTGCATCGCAAGCAGCTATATACTCCGCTTCCATCGTCGAGTCAGCAACAGTGTCCTGCTTGGAGCTCTTCCAGCACACCGCCCCTCCATTGAGGCTAAAGACATAACCCGACATGGACTTGGAATCGTCCTTATCACTCTGGAAGCCGGAATCAGCAAAGGCCTCCAACCTGAGGTCTTTTCCGCCGTAAACCAAGAACATCTCCTTAGTCCTCCTCAGGTACTTGAGAATGTTCTTTACTGCTATCCAGTGTTTCTTCCCTGGGTCTGACTGATACCGGCTTACCACGCTTAGTGCGTAAGCTACATCTGGTCTGGTACACAACATCGCATACATTATAGAACCTACCGCAGAAGCGTAGGGTATAATAGACATGCGTTCCCTTTCCAAATCAGTCTTGGGAGACATCTCTTTGGAGAGGGTGATTCCGTGACAAGCTGGTAGATTACCGCGCTTAGAATCTTCCATACTGAATCTTTTCAGTACAGTGTCGATATACCTGGACTGCGAAAGTCCCAACATCCTCTTGGATCTATCACGATAGATCCGGATCCCCACAATGTAAGAGGCATCACCCAGGTCTTTCATGGAGAACCTGTGTGACAAGAATCCTTTGACAGATTGTAGCATAGGAATGTCATTTCCTATCAAAAGAATGTCATCCACGTACAAGACGAGGAATACGACACTTCTGGCTACAACTTTACTATATATGCACGGTTCATCTGGATTTTTGATAAAGTCATATTCTTTGACTGTCTCATCAAAACAGATGTTCCAACTCCGCGATGCCTGCTTTAGTCCATAAATAGACTTAAGCAGCTTGCATACTTTCCCGCTGCTCCCACTCTGATTGAAACCCTCTGGCTGATCCATATAGACGCTCTCTTCTAAATTTCCATTCAGAAAAGCCGTCTTTACGTCCATCTGCCAGATTTCATAATCATGGAAGGCAGCAATAGCAAGAAGGACCCCAATGGATTTGAGCATAGCCACTGGAGAAAAAGTTTCGTCATAGTCCAAACCAGGTCTTTGACGAAAACCCTTTGCAACAAGTCTAGCCTTATAGGTTTCTACCTGTCCATCTACACCAATCTTTTTCTTGAAGATCCATTTGCATCCTATGGGTTTTACCCCATCTGGAGCAAAGTCCAAAGTCCATACTTTGTTGGTGTACATGGACTCCATTTCGGTCCGCATTGCATCTAGCCATCGTACCGAGTCGCCGCTCTGGATGGCCTGCCGGAAGTCAGTAGGTTCATCATCTTCTATGATGCAATCCTCTCTATCCCCGTCTATGAGAAAACCGTAGTATCTCTCAGGCGGATGAGACGGCCTACTACTCCTGCGGAGGGGTGCGGGAATGTTCTGTTCTTCTTGAACCTCTGGTTCTACCAAACTTTCAGTATTAGTTTGTGGTTCTGGAATTTCTTCCAGTTCTATTTCGCTCCCACTTGATTCTTTTTCTAAAAACAGATGTTCCAGAAAATGGGCATTACGAGAAACAAAAACCTTTTGTTTCTCTGCGTAATAGAAATAATATCCCTTGGAGTTCTTTGGATATCCCACAAACAGACATTTTACTGATCGTGCCTCGAGCTTGTCCACATGCTGCTTTTTAACAAAAGCTGGACATCCCCAAATCTTCATATGCTGAAGATGGGGTTTCTTCCCAGTCCACATCTGATATGGAGTGGTAAGCACAGTCTTGGTAGGAGCCCTATTCAGAAGATATGCCGCTGATTCTAGCGCATAACCCCAGAAAGATCGCGGTAACTCAGCATTACTCATCATGGATCGTACCATATCTAATAGGGTTCGATTCCGTCTCTCCGATACACCATTGTGCTGTGGAGTGTATGGAGGAGTAAGCTGAGAGAGAATTCCTTTTTCTTTTAGGTAACCTAGGAACTCGGCACTTAAATATTCTCCACCTCGATCAGATCTGAGTGTCTTAATACTTTTGCCTGTTTGATTTTCCGCTTCACTCTTGTATTCCAGGAATTTCTCAAAGGCCTCGGATTTATGCTTCATTAAGAAAACATATCCATACCTAGAGAAATCATCTGTAAAAGTAATGAAGTAGGAATAACCACCTCTCGCATGTGTAGACATTGGACCGCATACATCGCTGTGTATGAGTCCTAAGAGCTCGCTCGCTCTTACTCCTTGTCCAGTAAATGGAGTCTTTGTCATCTTTCCTTTGAGACAAGATTGACAAGTGTCATAAGTTTGATATTCGAACGAGTCCAAATATCCTTCTCTATGCAACTTAGTCAACCTTCTCTCATTGATGTGACCCAGTCTACAATGCCATAAGAAAGCTTTATTTAAATCTGGAGACTTTCTTTTTAGTGTGTTCTGGACATTGAAAATTTGGAGTTGGTTTAAAACATATATTCCGTTATTTAATGTACCGGACCCAATCAAACCATGATTAAGGTGGATGTTGACAACATCTCTTACAAACGTGAAATCATAACCTTTATTTGATAACAAGGAAACTGATATGATATTACACGTTAAGCTTGGTACAAAATAACAGTTATGTAAAACCAAAATGTGTCCACTCGTCAATCCTAGGTGATAGTCCCCGACGGACGCAGCTCCCACGCTAGCTCCGTTAGCAACCTTTAGGGTCATATCACCTTCCTTCAGCACTCTACGGTTTCTCAGTGCCTGCAATGAATTGCAAATATGAGATCTTGATCCGGTATCCAATACCCAGGAAGTAGAGTTGATCGACAGACAATTCTCAATTACAAACACACCTGAAGTCGAAGCCACAGCTTGCTTCGGTTCCTGGTTCTTGGCGTTCCATGCCTTGCAATCCTTCTTCCAGTGCCCTTTCCTATGACAATGGAAGCACTCATCCTGGCCAACTATCGGTACTGCAATCTTTTTCTTTCCCTTCCCTCTCACCTTACTAACACCTCCTCTAGGTTTGGGTGCGGCCTTCTTCTTCCTTCCTTTGGCCCTAGCCTTGGACCCGGAAGAAGATGTACCGCCAACAAACATAGCGGGTGTTTCCCTTGCCTTCTGCAAGGTGCCCTCTGCACTCCTTAACATGTTCAGGAGTTCCGCAAGTTCAACTTCATTTCCTTGAAGGTTGAAGTTGAGGATAAACTGGGCGTAAGTGGGAGGAAGGGACTGGAGAATAAGGTCTGTATAGAGCTCATTATCCAAAGTCGTCCCAAGGTCTGCGAGCTCTTCAATATAGCCGATCATCTTTAGTACATGTTCTCCTACCGATGACCCGACAGCCAACCTCGCTCGAAACAAGTTTTTTGAGGTCTCGTATCTTGCTATACGAGATTGCTCTCCATAAAGTTCCTTTGTATAGAGAAATATGCAATCAAGGTCCATATCCTCGTGCCTCCTCTAATGTTCATTGTTCATCGAGGCAAGCACGATGCACTTGGCTCTCGCGCAATCTAAATCCCAGGTTTTGCGGATTTCCTTATCCGCATTACTGGATTTGGGACCAGGGACAGCAGGTGCCGTAGCGGTGAGGACGTACCCCAGTTTGTCATAGGTCAAAGCCATTTTGACATTCCGCAGCCAATCTTTATAGTTTGGCCCTGTCAGTATATTTTTCTCTAAAAGTAACTTAAGTCCAGTCATTTTCAGGGTCGCTGCAATTAGGAGAGAGAGAAGAAAACTCTTTAGCATGATGCTCTTGCATGTTTAGAGTTGTTTTTAGTTTATCTAAACTGGATGGCTCCCACTGTTTCTCGAATCCTTCCTCAAACCATAAAAGAAGAATTAGCCAGGACTATTCTCACCGTACAATACTTGCTTAACCGTTCAGCCAGGCCAGTGTCGATACTTCGAGGGAGGTTTTCCAACGCTTTCGCGAAGTTCCTTAATTAAATAACCTCTTTTCTCTGGGGGCGTAACCCCGCTGACACTTTTCTGGACACCTACTAGGTTTATAGCATTGATCGTTAAGTAACGAATATCCTGAAAAGTAGCATATACTCACAGTAGGATCGGGATCTAAATATCATCGTATGATAATGTTGAAGGAATGCTACCAACATTCATCAAACTCCAAATGGTATGCATCTCTTTGCAAATTTCAGTTTCTTTAGAAATTCCCGATATAAGTTTTTGCCCCATGCTCTTATGACCTTGGCTTTGGTCAAAGTGTCATAAGTCACATGTCAAGTTCTACCCGTCATTATCTTGTCAATTTGAACCCATCCGTATATACCCCTGACTTTGGTCAAATGGTAATACGACTGTCGCAAACCAACTCATCTATCTTATGCAACAAATGAAAACCCAGCAGCTACCAAACACTATGCCTTGACTTTGGCCAAAATGCATAGCTTGAATACTACTGAATACCTAAATGAAATGACGGAGGGCTACGAATGGTTTTGGCGAAACCGTGAACGTAGTGAACTTGATATAACCGAAGGAACCTGATAGCTTTTAAAAGGAGTGGTTAAGGCTCCGCATTTAAAAATATCTGTTTTTAAAATTAACCGAGTGGTTTCTTTTAAATTGTTCCAACGATTAAAACTTTGGTTTATTTTCTTTGCATTATAGATAATGCGTCCCATCATTAACCTATCATTGCAGAAACAACGAAAATACAACGTCCTCTTATGCCATCCGCATTCGCCACGGGGTCCCGTCATCACTCGTTAGGTTACTTAACTAACGACAGAGCGGGGGCTGGGCTAGCGCGGGTGTAAAACATAAGTGACGTCTAAATAGCTATCATATATATAGATATTTTACATTCGTCTGACGCAATGATATTCATTCCAGAACACAGATAAACAATATTGGATTTGCAAGCAATCTGTATTTCTTTTGAGCCTGCAAGAAAAGACAGATTACACAGTTGTGATGAATAGCCGTTACCCCACCCTCGACCCCTACGGGTACGGCAAACTACCCACCCGGCAGTTTGTGTACCCCACCTTGGGTCAGTCCTAGGAGCAAAACCAGTAAAATGAAATAATACAACGGTGGCTACAACCGCAACCTGGATGTGCCCCGCAAAATAATATTACAACAAATTACATTTACAACAAATGAATTAAACAATAACCCATTGCTAAACCCCGGCTATACACCACAACAGTCCAATACAGTTTATATGCACAAACAGATATAACCATTACAGAAATGTGCAACCCCCTGCCAACCGACATACTAGCAGTTAGGGGAGGTTTACGAACACATTAAACAATCACAGATATAATCCAATATGCAAATACTGTACAATTTCGATCGATTAAACATCTTTAATATTGCTCCAAAAACTGCTCTGTTAAACTGAAACCTGAGCAAAATTAAAATATACCAGAAAATCCCAAATATTACAGAGAACAATCACCAGAAAAATGAGTCCCTGGATCGTCTAATCGGCGGCGGAAGCGCGGCGGATAGGTGCTATCCGCCGCGGATCCACGGCGCCGTAGGCGATTCAGGGGACCAAATTTTTTGTGTGTTCTACTGGTATCATTTCAAGCTTTCTGAACATCCCTGAAAAATTTTAGGACATCATTTTAAATTCGACAGAAACTTGACAGTTTTAGGGTTTTCCGGCTTCGTTTTTCCTTTCGAAATTTGTACAAATTTGCAATTAAGTTATTTATTGTTTAGCGAGGCTCTGATACCACTGTAAGTCGATGTAGTACACCCCAATACTTGTGGGGAGGCGGAATTTTCAAAAACGAACTTGTTTAGTGAACGAACATCGACTAACCGCTTGAATCGAAGCTAAACTATAAATAACCGTACACAAAGAGTTTCATAACTATTGTGTTTAGGGATTATACCTAATGAAACCAGTCCTTCGTCTTTACGATCTCCTTGTTCTCCTCGGCCTTCTCTAGGTAGTAGACGATCCACCCGAGAGCAAAACTCCAAACTAAACCTCTAACTTGAGGTAACTAATCTTCTTGGATTGCTAATCAAAGAAGATAGAATGAAATAGAGTGATGGTTATGGATTGATTAGTCTTTCCAATCCTTTGATCTCAACACATGAGGTGTAAGGATTAGGGTTTGAAGATGAGAGCTTGAGGAGAAAGAATGTGAGAATAAATTATGAGATGAGATTGTGAGTATCATAACATATTATGAAGCATTCTCATTAAAGAATAAATGAATAAATGTGATGAATAAGCATGCTTCATAAATGTTAAGTGGTGATTCATTAAGCATGTGTCATTAATCATTTAAGGTGAAATAATGACAATGATGAATCACTCTCATGACTCACAAATCTTATCCAAAGTATATGCCATCTAAACCTCCTTAGTCACCATCTTCTAGAAGCTTCTCGTACAATTACGAGAACGCCCCTCCAAACCGCAAAAATACGGAAAAACTTTAGACTGTAAAAATCCAATAACCGGATACCAGTAACTGGCTTAAACCAAAGCCGACTGGTAAAAACTGTCCAAACGACGTATGTGTGTAAACACACATACGCGTCCGAACCCTTGTCGTAAAACCATACGACCTCTATATCGTTACGCCTGGAGTAGGAAACTCTCTGTGTGGGACTCTAGAGACTCGACTACTACGCTGGCAGTGGGTTTAACCACAGACCGCAAGCGGCACTAGGTCTACGTAACGGTCCCCAGGTAGTTTTCGATAAGAAGGCCGATGAGGAAACCCATCCGAACTCCTACTGAGTATGATGTGACAATCTCCATACAGTCCGGTCCGTTCGTCCAAGACTATCGCATATCGGGCCTAGGGGGGCGGCAAGCGTCAGTCCCCTAATAGCGGTATAAGTCGTGTCGGAGGGAAGCCCATTACACCCTGAGAAACTACTGGAACCTACCAGCAAATTTCGCTTGCCCTGGCCAGGGACTTTGCGTAATGGCTCTCTGACACAGCACGATATCTACTCCCAATACCGGGAGGGACGAATCCTGTCTAACCGCTACTGCCTCCAAGTGCTCGGGACTGCACCCAACTGCTACCAGTTTGCACGACTCCTTTGAGCCGTGGTAGGGTAGCAATCTAAGAACAGTGGGACACACTCGAGGCGAAGTAGCAGTGTCAAGTCTGCGGACTACGCTGTACTCATGTCACCTGGGAACTGTTCACTGACGACTGGTATAAAACCAACCAACAGTTCCCTGTGAGTCCTGTCCGGTGTACCCGTAACCTAACGAGCACCTGTATACTATCTCCAGTACGACGTACTGACGGCTGTGGGACAGACCATCTCCCCAACTGGGATGAGAAGAGTACACACCAGTCTACTCCGGAGTATCGATGCTCTGTCTCGATAATCCAACGACCAGGGACTAGAATAAGGATGTGCTTGTAGACTACCTAGCCCCCACTAGTGTGACTGCCATCACAACGCTGGTAGACAAGCAAGATCCTAAGAGCTCTATCAATACGTACACTCACATATTAAGATAGAAAAACCAAGTAGCATACTACCATGTTTAGCAAGACTGTTATATACATGTGAATATCCCAAGCTTCCATTAAGTAATATACAAACTAGTATGATACAATAATGGCCTTCTAGGGCAAAAAGACTAACAGTTATTCTTATCTTATCAACAAAACCGTCGAAATGTTGAATCAGAGTTCTCCCACTAGCTAACTTGACAGAAAAGTTTTATGTTTTTAGAAAATTTTCTGATTTTTATGGATTTTATGGATTTTAGTATGCAGATGCAAAATATACATATGAATGCGAAGGTTAGAAATGCGTACCGAGCGTACCCCCAAACTTAAGCTGGACAGTGTCATCACTGTCATTGCATGAAGAGATCATCGAAGGGTCAAAATTGTCGGTTAGATAAACAAATTTTTTTTTTGTGTTTTTGTTTTTAAAGAGTACAAATGGAAAAGAATATCCACAAATAAATACAAAATGGTATATACATACCCCCAAACTTATTTGGAACAGTGTCCACTGTTCTTGGCTGGATAACCGAAGTTTGGTGGTAAGCAGAGGAAGATTGTGCAGGGTAAACCGGCTCCTGTAAGACCAGGAGCTCCTCTGTTGGTTCGGTGCTAAGGTACGGTTTAAGTCGGTGTCCATTTACTTTGAAAAATGAACCGTCCTTTGGATTCTCCAAATCCACAGCGCTATGCGGATACACATTCCGCACAAAATACGGCCCTTTCCAGCGAGATCTGAGCTTTCCTGGATGGAAGTGTAGCCGGGTGTCGTAAAGCAGTACCTGTTGACCAGGTACAAAAGTTTTGCGCAAAAGGTGTTTATCGTGAAACACCTTCGTTCGGTTTTAACGACAATCACGTTATCGTAAGCCTCATCCCTAAGCTCGTTCAATTCGTTCAACTGCAGCTTCCGATGGCTGCCCGCATCTTCGAGAGACAGATTCAGTTCTTTTATCACCCAAAATGCGCGATGCTCTATTTCGACAGGTAGGTGGCAAGCCTTTCCTTACACAAGCCGATAGGGAGACATGCCAAGATCGGTCTTATAAGCCGTTCGAAATGCCCAAAGGGCAACAGTGAGTTTCAACAACCAATCCTTTTGGTTCTTGGAAATCGTCTTCTTCTGTATCTGCTTGATTTGCCGATTTGAAACTTTGGCTTGCCCACAGGTTTGGGGATGGTAGGGCGTAGATAGCTTATGATTAATGGAATATTTCTGCATCAAGGCCTCGAAAGTCTTATTGCAGAAATAAGTTCCATTGTCGCTAATGATCGCTCGGGGGTGCCCAAAACGGGAGAAAATGTTTTCTTTAAGAAACCTAACAACAACCTTGTTGTCGTTAGTCCGGCTGGGCACAGCCTCGACCCACTTAGAGATGTAATCAACAGCGAGAAGTATGTACAAGTTCCCGAAAGAGTTGGGAAACGGCCCCATGAAATCTATCCCCCAAACGTCGAAAATCACCACAACCAAGATTGGTTGGAGCGGCATCTCGTTCCTCCGGGATATCCGGCCCAAGTGTTGGCACCGGGAGCAAGTCTTGCAATAGTCATGAGCGTCTTTGAAGAGTTGTGGCCAGTAAAAACCACATTGCAAGATCTTCTCAACTGTCTTTCTGGGGCCAAAATGCCCGCCACAAGCTTGATCGTGGCAAAATGACAGCACACTCTTGAATTCATCGTCAGGGACACACCGACGAATAATCTGGTCGGGACAGTACTTGAACAGATAGGGTTCGTCCCAGTAAAAGTGTTTTACTTGGGATAAGAATCGAAGTCTGTCCTGACTTGACCATTCAGTCGGTAATAACCCTGTGGCCAAATAATTCACAATATCTACGAACCAGGGTTCGCGAGATACTGTCAAGAGCTGTTCATCCAGAAAAACGTCGTTGATCGGAAGTTGAGGCGACGACGAAGAAGAAAGTCGTGAGAGATGGTCGGCGACTACGTTTTCACATCCTCTTTTGTCCTTGATGACAAGGTCAAACTCTTGAAGCAAGAGGATCCAACGTATTAGCCGAGATTTTGCATCTTTCTTCGCAAAAAGATGGCGCAGAGCAGAATGGTCTGTGTAGACAATAACTGGAGAGCCGTTGAGGTAGGGCCTGAACTTTTCTAAAGGAAATACAACAGCTAAGAATTCCTTCTCAGTTGTTGTATAATTAAGTTGGGCGTCGTTCAGGGTTCGGCTAGCATAATAGATTACGTGCGGCATCTTGTTGTTGTGTTGTCCAAGGACAGCACCAACGGCAAAGTCGGATGCATCACACATAATCTCAAATGGGTGCATCCAGTCAGGTGAAGAAAGAACGGGAGCAGAAGTGAGTGAGCTTTTTAATGACTCGAACCCAGTCACACTGCTCGAGTTGAAGTCGAATGGCGTGTCCTTGGCCAGCAAAAGAGTCAAGGGCCTAGCAATCTTGCTAAAGTCCTTGATGAACCGTCTATAGAAACCGGCATGGCCAAGGAAGGCTCGGATGTCTCTGACGCATCTGGGAGGAGGGAGATTGGAAATGACCTCAATCTTCGCTTTGTCAACCTCTATGCCATTTTGCGAGATGATATGTCCTAAGACAATACCTTCGCGCACCATGAAGTGGCATTTCTCCCAATTCAAAGTGAGGTTCTTGTCCTTACATCGGGTAAGGACAGCGTCAAGATGCAGCAAACACTCGTTGAAGGAATCGCCGAAGATGGAGAAATCGTCCATGAAGATCTCCAGGAATTTCTCCACCATGTCCGAGAAGATTCCCATCATACACCGCTGGAAGGTAGCGGGCACATTGCATAACCCAAAGGGCATGCGACGATATGCGAACGTGCCGAAAGGACAAGTGAATGTGGTCTTGTCCTGGTCTTTTTCGGCAATGGGAATCTGATTATAGCCGGAGTAGCCATCAAGAAAGCAGTAGTACTCGTGTCCGGCCAATCGTTCAAGCATTTGGTCAATGAAAGGTAGCGGAAAGTGGTCTTTCCGCGTTGCGGCGTTGAGTTTTCTGTAATCGATGCATATTCGCCACCCAGTTTGGGTGCGAGTAGGGATTAACTCATTCGCCTCGTTAGTAATGGCCGTTATGCCTAATTTCTTGGGGACAACGTGAATGGGGCTAACCCACTGGCTATCAGAGATAGGGTAAATGATACCACTATCCAGACACTTCACGATTTCCTTTTTCACAGCCTCCTTCATGACTGGGTTGAGTCACCTTTGTGGATCCCTGGCTGGTTTGGCATCATCCATCAGATGAATGTGATGTTCAACGATCAGGGGACTAATCCCCTTGATGTCCGCCATGGACCAGCCAAAAGCTTGCCTATTGCTGTGCAAGACCACAAGAAGGGCTTTCTCTTGCTCTGGAGCTAGAGAAGCCGAGATGATAACAGGGAGGGTCTCGTTCTCACCCAAGTAAGCGTACTTAAGGTGAGACGGCAAAGGCTTGAGTTCGAGCGTTGGAGGTGAAATGATTGAAGGCAAGAGTGGTGAAAAGGTCTCGAACTCAAAGGATTCCAGCAAAGGTTCAAAACGAGTGTAAGCGACCGAGTTGGATGGTTCAGGTAACTCATCCAAAAATTCGAAGGATTCAAACTCGGGTGGTGAGTGGTTAAGATCGTTCGAGAAAGTGAAGCACTCATAGTGATTGTCGGGCGCAGAAACAGCAGCAGGTTCAAAGAGGAACGCACTAGTGGCGTTAAGGTTATCGTGATCGAACAAAAACTCCTCGAAGTCACATTCTTCTGGGGTGATCTCGTGGATTGAGCAAACGTCTAGTATATGAGCATTATGTTCGGAGGGCTGATTCCCCAACCTAAAATTGTTGAGTTCAATTGTCATGTTTCCAAAAGATTGGTTCATCGAACCATTTCGACAATTGATCACAGCATTTGAGGTAGCAAGGAATGGGCGACCGAGTATCACCGGAATTTGATTCCGGGGGTTAGCTACAGTCTGTGTGTCTAATACAATGAAGTCAACGGGGAATATGAAGTCCCCAACCTTGATTAACACATCCTCTAGCTCACCCCTAGGAAGGGTGATCGATCGGTCGGCTATTTGGAGAGTGCAGTGTGTGGGTTTCAGCTCTCCTACACCTAGTTGCTCATATACTGAGTACGGAAGCAGTTTAACACTGGCACCAAGATCTAATAGTGCGTGGTTGATGTTCCTATCCCCAATGGTAATAGAAATCGTAGGACAGTCAGGGTCCTTCCGTTTTTGCGGTAAAAATTGGGTAAGAGCATCACTCACAGCACTAGCCAAGAAAACTTTCTTGGGTACCTGAGACTTCCTCTTTTTCGTGCACAAGTACTTTAAGATTTTCGCATAGGACGGGACTTGTTGGACAGCATCTAAAAGGGGAATGTTGATGTTAACCTGCTAAACAACTCCAGAATCTTCTCTATTTGTGGATTTTGTTTATTGGACCTCAACCGGTTTGGAAATGGAACGTTTTTAAAATTGGTTGAGTCCAATGCTTGTGGAGGAGATTGTGGAGCTGGAACGGATCCCAGAGCTGGTGCTTTCGTGGAGTGAGAAGCGGATCCGTTCAGAGCAAAAGAAGAAGAAGAAGAGCTTTTTGAAGAATGGAGAATGGGCTCAGAACACGAAGAAGAAGATGAAGCGACCGGGATGTCATTATCCTCAATTGTTGTGCCGATGTTGTTGTTCAGCATCCTTCCCGATCTCAATGTAGTCACGGCACTCACATTATGGTTCTGTTGTTCAAGAGCAACATGTACATTATGTGGGCGAATGCGGATGGCATAAGCGTACGTTATATTTATCTGTGATTTTTAGGTGGACTTAAATGATGGGACATTCATTAATGAGATTAATGAAAGAAAAAAAAAACCTAAAAGATGTTGTGGAATCGAATTTCAAAAATAAAAACAGGTAGCTACAGTTCTTGCTTTGCATCGCGGTGTTCCTTGTAGAACATCCTGCACCTTATTCGATAAGGAAAGGACCGAGATCCCTCCACCGGGAGTGACTCCTTTAGCAATAACTGGCAGATGCTACAACCCTCGATTTTTCTTTTGATTGCTTCTATAGTTTTTGCTTTGCACAGCAGTATATATGATATATCCTGCACCTTGTTCGATGAGGAAAGGGCCGACGATCCCTTCACTGGGAGTGACCCCTTTAGCAAAACTAGAAAAGCCTCAAAAACACTCCATTTAAAAACCATTTGATTCCGCAACGAGATCAAGTTCAAAGCGTTAAAGGTTTTCATAAAAAACCATTCGCAACTCTCCGTCATTTTAGGAAGTAGAGTACTTAGTTTTCGTGTTGTGTTTGTTGACCATAGTCAAGGCACAGTGTACGGTAGCTAAGTGATGTCTTCCTACACCACATATGATGCGATTAGTTAAGTCAGTCGCGTGACTTTGTTGACCTTATTTAAGGGTCATGTGGGTGGGTCTAATTAATCACGAAATGACGGGTAGAACTTGACTAGTGCTTATGATTTGTTGACCATAGTTAAGGTCATAAGTGCTAGGAGTAAAAACCTTTATCGGGAGTTTCAAGTGTTGAAATTTGCAATGAGATTGCATACCTTCTATATGATAGTTGGATCCCGATACCTACTGCGATTAATTGTTACTCCTGGGAGAGTTTTTCACTTTACAATTAGCCGATCAAGTAGGTGTCTAGAAAGGTGTCAACGGGGTTACGCCTCTGGGAAAACGAGGTTTACTTTAATTAGGTCCGTGCGAAAGAACGGGGAACCTCCTTCAAAGTACCGACACTGGCCTGGCTGAAAGATTGGCGAACTTGTAGAGTGTAATTAAACCCGGCTAGTCTTTCCTTTTAATGTTTGAAGGAAGATTTGATAAAAACAGTGGGAGCCATCCTGATTAGATAAAATATACAAACAATCTAATCTTACAAGAGCGCACGCAGAGTGTTTTCTTCTCTCTCTCTCCAGGTAGCAACCACATCACGCCTTAATCAAGATAATAATATGGATGTATTGACCGAACCCGCTTGTTATACTGAGGTGGGGAACGTTGGTCCCGCTCCAACTTATAATTGTTATAAGACCGAGCAGGAATTAGGGGAATACCAAGATTCCCATGCCGCCCAAACGAAGAAAGTGCATATGATGCATCTTCTTCGGGTGTGTTCGTTACACAGAACTGTTTCTCAGTATCATCTGCGTCCTGGGTATCTAATACCGGATCAGGATCCCAGATATGTAATCTGTTACATAGGGCTACAGAAAGGCAGAGAACTGAGAACGGGTGATAAGTTTCATGAGACAGAAAACGGTGCAAGTGTTGCAGCCAAGTCTGTTGGTCACTGTCACCCTGTATTATCAATACATTGATTCTGAACAAATGCTATTAGATACCGAACCTGATATACAAAATCAAATCAATCTCTTTATTAAAGAAGGATATAATTTTGTATTGTTGAATATTGTTTTGAACATTTCAAAAGTTGATCGGTTCAGGCACGTTATCTAAAAGCATTGACGTTCTAAATCAAACTACAGTTCCTAATATACGGAACACACACAAGAGGAAGAATTCAGAAATGAACGAAGTCTTCTTGAGGCATTATAGACTAGGTCATATCAATGCGACCCGACTGGCTGAAGTTACATTTAGATGCATATTTAAATTAGTTTAAATTTACATCTTATGAAACTTTCCAGTCATGTCACAAAGATTAGATGACCATAGCTCTGTTTATTGGAAACAGAGAAAGAGTTAGTGAACTCTTGGGACTGATACATAGTGATGTATGTAAGGTCCCCTGTCTACACATGCCAGGACCGGTTCTTTGCACTTCATTACATTCTCTGATGATCTCTCAAGATTCAGTCATATATTCCTGTTGAAACATAAGTCCGAAGCTTTTGAGATATTCACAGAATATAAGTTAGAAGTACAGAACCAAAAACCGGGTATAAGTATTATGTCCTTTGATAAGATCAGGGAGGAGAATACTTGTGCATAGAATTCCTGGACTATTCTAAAGGAGAATAGGATTCTCTCTCAGTGTTATTCCTCTGAATACACCACAGCACAACGGTGTATCGGGACGGAGCAATAGCATCCTATATGATATGGTGTGCTCTATGATGAGTATTACTGAGTTACCTATTTCCTTTTGGGGTTGTGCACTTGAGAAGTTGCATACCTATTAAATTGGGTTCAAATCAAATCAGTGTCTACCACTCCATATGAGATATGGTATGGGAAGAACCTATCTCTTAAGTAATTTAAGATTTGGGATTGTCCGGCCTATGTCAAAAGCAAAATCCGGACAAGATCGAGGCAAGGTCAGTTCTGTAGAACTGGAAAGGTTCCAGCTATACAAAACTGCAGCTGATTTGACTGGACCAAAGGATTCTATAATCCCCAACGAACCTCAGCCTCTCCGCCGATCTAGTAGGGTTCCTCATCCGCCTGAGAGATACTTTGGTTTCTCGATGACAGTAGGAGCGAGGAATGAATCATTAGATGATGACCCAACTAGTTTCGAGCAGGCCATCAAGAGTAGGGACTCTGTAAGAATGGCTGGATGCTTAGCGATCTAAAATGGAATCCATGTACACCAACAAAGTATGGACTTTGGTTGCTATATCTGAAGGGTTAAATCCCCATCAGGAGCAAGTATATCTTGAGAAGATTACTTGGTGTAGATGGAAAAGTTGAGACTTTCAAAGCTAGACTTCTTAAAAGGTTTTCATCATCGACCAGGCGTGGATAATGATGAAACCTTTTCTAGTGGCTGTGCTTAAGTCCATCCAGATCCTACTTGCCACGGCTACATACCATGACTACGATATCTGGCGGTTTGGTGTCATGACTGCTTTTCTAAATATTGATTTAGAAGTGAACGTCTATAAGTACACAGCCAGAGGGCTTTGTAAACAGTGGGAGCAGCGGAAACGTGTGCAAGTTGCTTTACAGATTAAAGCAGGCATCGTGGAGTTGGAACGTCTGTTTTGATGTGGTAGTCAAACTGTTTGACTTCATCAAAATGGTAGACGAACCTTCTATATACAAAAAGGTAGTAGAGAGTAAGTTGGTGATCCTCGTAGAGTACATGGACAACATACTCTTGATAGGGAAGGAGTTTCCTATACTACACACGATCAATCTCCTCTAATCACATGGATTCTCCATATAGGATCAAAGTGATACCTCCTAAATCCTGGGTTTTGGATCTTTGAGATCGATCTAAATGGATGTTGGGATTCTCACTAGTTGTAGTGAGATGGTATCAGTTGATCCTAGGAAGAATCACTGGAAAGGTTCCAGGGTGATAAGGACGACTGAATGTCAGTCGCAGGCATTGTCTTTTACCCTTAGTGGAGGGACGGTATGTTGCAAGAGTTCCAAGCTAGATACCGTAGAAGACTAGACGATAAAGGCTAGTGACATCACTATCAAAGATACTACCAAAGAGGCAGTTTGGGTGTATATTAGTTCATGAGATGAACTAGGTTCCTACCATTGTGTGACAATGGAAGTGTGGCTTTGGCCCAGGAACCCTGGTCCGATCAGTGACCCGGACATATTCTGAGGCAGCATTGCCTGATCAAGGAGATAGTTGATCTCCAAGGTGATCGAGGTTAGGAGAGTAGACTTAGAGGACAACACGGCGGATCCACTCACAAAGGCCTTTTTCCATAGAGAGACTTATATGGGATGGTTGAGTATGTGATACTGCAACCACTGCTACAGATGGACCTAGTGCAAGTGGGAGATTGTTAGTTATATGTATGCCCTAGAGGCCATTACTGTACATATGATGTATATTGTAGTGGATGCTGGGACATATATAGGTATGACTTTCTTGCTCGACATGATAGTATGCTATCTGGTTGCTCTTTATCTTAACATGCATACTTTCTGTCTCTCTGTTACATGTTGATAAAGCCCTTAGGATGTGTACTCGACTTCCAGGAATATGATGTAGATCATACTAGTGGGGCCTGGGTAGTCCATGAGTACATCCTTCAATGTTCCTAGTCGTGGGAATATCGAGACGGGGCATCGATATTCCCGTGTAGACTAGCGTATATCTTCTCGACCCATGTGATGGGCGATGGATTATCCCATATCCATTGGTGTTTAACATCAGAGATGGTATGCGTGTGCTCAGTGGAGACTGGGTACACTGAACGAACTCGCCGAGAACTCCCAGACGGTATTATACCTCACGTCAGATGGCAGTTCTCTGGTGACACTGGTACAGCTTAGTCTGTTGACCCGAGATCGTCATAGAGTCTTGTGTGTCTCCCACTGTGCTTTGATTACCACCCTACCACGGCTCTACTGAGTCGTGCAAACAGGTGGTTTTTGGGTACAGTCCCGATTCACATGGAGGCAATGAGCGATAGGAGGGGATTCGTCTCTCCCGGTATTGGGGGTTGATGTTGCGCTATGCTCGACTGGCCATAACTGGAAATCCCTTACCAGGGTTGCACTGATTTACTGGTAAGTGTTATCAGTAGTTTCATTCTTTTTATGGACCTTACATCTGCATGACTTATCGAGCTACTGGGGTCTGATGTTTACCACCCCTAGGCGAGATATGCGACATATCAGACGATCAGACCGGACTGTGCGGTAAGTGTTGCTGGTTGGATTCACAGGAGTGTGAGCGGGCTTGCTCGTTGATCTTCTGATCGCTCTATACCCGGGTGGCCGTTACGTTTAGCAGACCGCTTGCGGCTTGTGGGTGTTTGATATGATCATCACCTGCTGCCGGCGTATTGACGAGTCTTTAGAGTCCTACACAGAGGTTTCCTGGCTCAAGCGAAACGAAATAGGAGCACATATGAGATATGTGTGGGACCGAGAATAATACCATTATGTGATACTGTATTCTATTCTCGCGATTTGTATCATCGGACGATTATATAAGATATAGCCGGGTTACCGAATCAAATGTTGATTCGATACCTTGATACACTTGATATTAGTCGGTTATATGCAGTATGACCGGATCATTAAATCAAGTGTTGATTTAATGATTTAATGTATAATTATATATTTGATATATTATTTTACATTAACTAGTATTTGTTCACTTAAGATGGATTTTCTCACTTGATGTGCACAAGTAGTATATGTGATATATTTTTGTGCACTAGTTTGTATCATGTTTGATGATACATGCAAACTTGGGTGAGTGTATGCTATACACCATGTTTAGTTAATGGTTAGGGTTTCCATTACCTTATTTATTTATTTATTTTGGTAAAATAGAATGGTTGCTTTCTTTGTCTTTATGCAAGAAGCTTCTTGATGCTTCATGCATCTATGACAAAGTAACCATTTTGTTTTATTTCTTAACCCTAACCATTTACCTAAACCCTAGTTTATTCTCTACATGTGTTAGCCTCATCCATGGTTGCATTATGACAAGATCACTTGATTTATTATTATTCTTATCATATTCTTTCTTCTTCTTCTTCTTCTTTAAGAAGAAGAAACCTTGCTACCTTCAATGGTGCCATGAGAAAAAGAGTGAGAAATCCAAATCCAAAGTGAACCCACTTCCTATTTCTTCATCCTCTACCACTTGCCATGTAGTAGAGTGTGTTATCTTCACAAGTTCTATGACCAAGTGAAGATAGAGCTTGATCTTGAGTTGCCTCGACGTAGATCATCTTCGGCATCGAAGTCGACGACCTAGCCCGATCATTTCTCCGACGAAACCATCGCTAGAGTCCGGGATCCGATGATCGCAGCGGAGGGACGTCATCACGGAGCTAAAGAAGTGGAGGACCGGATCTACAAAGGTTGTAGTCCCTTTCACTTTTTAGTAAAGTTGTTTACTTGTATGATTTTCGCCTTACCTCTAGTTAACGATCTAGCATTAGGGTTCTTTGGCACATGGAAATTTTTGATTTTGGCATGGTTGATCAGTTGTGGAACCTCATGAGTGTGCCGAGGAACCCTACAGTGGTATCAGAGCCTAACTAGAGCTTTAGGCGAAGTGTAGACGAAGTTAGAGATCCGATCGAACCCGAAACCCTAATTCAAAACCCTTCTCTGTATAATTTTTCAAACTGTTGATTTTTGTGAATTAAAAATGCTTATAAAATTAAGCAGGAAAATCTAAGAATTACTGTGAAGTACGGACCCCTAACTCAAAAATTTGACCGCGGAACCGCGGCCAAACCAAGGTTTTGGCGGCGGTTCCGCGGCCAAAATTGAGAATTAGTCCCTCAAACTTCACATATTTATTCTTAGGTCCTTTCTTGTCATTTTTTTCTGGGAATTTTTTAATTCCACTCAAGTGTTGAGTTTTCTAGGGTTTTATTGGGGACTTGTTAATTCGATCGGATAATTTAACTTCGTTTATGTTTTTCCGGCTATTTTAGAAACTGTTAAAAAGTTCGACCGGATATAAATACCCATTTTTCCCCTGTTGGGAAATTTCCAAGTGTTGGATTTTTCCGTGGTTTAAGAACGTTCTAAGTAGTGCAAGTAACGCGATGGACCCTCTAGAAGACAACAAACCTTAACTCGATTATGTGACCGTCTTGAACTGCCCTTTGAACCTTAGGGTTTAGGGCAGTACGGCGTGCCACATGTGAGGCGTTGGCTTGACCCTTCTACGGCTGGACCGTTGGTACTGTGGCATGGAGTGAATGTTTTTTAAACTTATTTCATGTGTTGAGCTGTTTCTGGAAAACTTGGGTGTTTGATTGTTCGATCGGAAAGTTTAACATTTTCTATTTATCTGGAATGTGATACAATATTTGGAATCCACAAGTAGTTATGAGATAACTGATTTGGATGTTATAAATCTAGCACTTTAGTCTCACTCGATCGGTTGCCACGGAATTTTGATGCGATCAAAAGTCCGTCACAATCACGTAGCGTACGCGGATACTCGCCGGGTAAACTTAATTGATAGCCACGCCCCATAGCCCCGACCAAGTGACTGTAGGAGAACCCCGTCGCCGAAAGCATCCGTTCGGGTGCTCGCGGCAGCGGTGTTCCGCCTTAGTGCACATCGTCGACGGTATCGGGGGTGCGGCCGTCTACTAAAGTTTGCGACAAGCATTCGTTCAGAATGTCGGGAATCTTGTTGAATTGCTCGACTTAATATTGAAAAGTGTTTTTGATAATGAGATTAAAATGCGGGGTTTATAATTGTTTGGCATGCGATGTCTAAGGAATTCATTTGGTTAGGCATGCGATGTCTAAGTAGAGTTTGCGGATTCCAACTGTTGTAATTTTACACTTTCTTTTCTGTGACCGTAAGTGTAATATGTGATATCGCCGGTTTCGTTGCTATATGTCAACGACAATTGGGATGCACATATTTACTTACGTTGATGACATGTGATGTTATGTGTTGCTGGATATGTTATATTGGATCGTCGTGTTTGAATAGCCGGGGGTTTTTATGTGAGACGGGTGTTTTTCATTTTCATTCATGTAAAAAACTTGTATGTAATATTCTTTTATTGGGGCACTTCCAGGTTGTGGATGATGTCACCATTTGTATATTATTTACTTTTCCGCATTAGGATAGACCCAAGGAGGGGAGCACAAGTAACCGGGTTCTAGGGTACAGTGGGAGACTATCTCGAGGAGTCGAGTCCGGGTCTCCTAACCCTAGAATTGGTAGGGTTGCTTGCCGCTCTCGTAGTGGTCTAAGGGTGTGGGATTGGCTATTCATCACGACAGTGGAATCCGTGTTTTATTCACGCTCAAAATAAAACACGGACATCCTAGTATATCCAATATTTCATATGATATTTTCTGCTGCGTTATCTGTGATGTGATCATGTGATATGTTCAGATAGATATTGCATATAGTATATATATGATATATTATATAGACGTTGCTTATGTTTTACACCCGCGCTAGCCCTGCCCCGCTCTGTCATTAGTTACCTAACCTAACGGTGCAGACGGGACATCGAGGCGAATGCGGATGGCATAAGCGTACGTTATATTTATCTGTGATGTTTAGGTGGACTTAAATGATAGGACAGTCATTAATGAGATTAATGAAAGAAAAAAAAAACCTAAAACATGTTGTGGAATCGAATTTCAAAAATAAAAACAGGTAGCTACAGTTCTTGCTTTGCATCGCGGTTTTCCTTGTAGAACATCCTGTACCTTATTCGATAAGGAAAGTACCGAGATCCCTTTACCGGGAGTGACTCCTTTAGCAATAACTGGCAGATGCTACAACCCTCGGTTTGTCTTTTGATTGCTTCTATAGTTTTTGCTTTGCACAGCGGTATATATGATATATCCTGCACCCTGTTCGATGAGGAAAGGGCCGACGATCCCTTCACTGGGAGTGACCCCTTTAGCAAAACTAGAAAAGCCTCAAAAACACTCCATTTAAAAACCATTTGATTCCGCAACGAGATCAAGTTCAAAGCGTTAAAGGTTTTCATAAAAAACCATTCGCAACCCTCCGTCATTTTAGGAAGTAGAGTACTTAGTATTCGTGCTGTGTTTGTTGACCATAGTCAAGGCACAGTGTACGGTAGCTAAGTGATGTCTTCCTACACCGCATATGATGCGATTAGTTAGGACAGTCGCGTGACTTTGTTGACCTTAGTTAAGGGTCATGTGGGTGGGTCTAATTAATCACGAAATGACGGGTAGAACTTGACTAGTGCTTATGATTTGTTGACCATGGTTAAGGTCATAAGTGCTAGGGGTAAAAACCTTTATCGGGAGTTTCAAGTGTTGAAATTTGCAATGAGATTGCATACCTTCTATATGATAGTTGGATCCCGATACCCACTGCGAGTAATTGTTACTCCTGGGAGGGTTTTGCACTTTACAATTAGCCGATCAAGTAGGTGTCTAGAAAGGTGTCAACGGGGTTACGCCTCTGGGAAAACGAGGTTTACTTTAATTAGGTCTGTGCGAAAGCACGGGGAACCTCCCTCAAAGTACCGACACTGGCCTGGCTGAAAGATTGGCGAACTTGTAGAGTGTAATTAATCCCGGCTAGTCTTTCCTTTTAAGGTTTGAAGGAAGATTTGATCAAAACAGTGGGAGCCATCCTCATTAGATAAAATATATAACCAATCTAATCTTGCAAGAGCGCACGCAGAGTGTTTTCTTCTCTCTCTCTCCAGGTAGCAACCACATCACGCCTTAATCAAGATAATAATATGGATGTATTGACCGAACCCGCTTGTTATACTGAGCTGGGGAACGTTGGTCCCGTTCCAACTTATAATTGTTATAAGACCGAGCAGGAATTAGGGGAATACCAAGATTCCCATGCCGCCCAAACGAAGAAAGTGCATATGATGCATCTTCTTCGGGTGTGTTCGTTACACAGAACTGTTTCTCAGTATCCTCTGCGTCCTGGGTATCTGATACCGGATCAGGATCCCAGATATATAATCTGTTACATAGGGCTACAGAAAAGCAGAGAACTGAGAACGGGTGATAAGTTTCATGAGACAGAAAAAGGTGCAAGTGTTGCAGCCAAGTCTGTTGGTCACTGTCACCCTGTATTATCAATACATTGATTCTGAACAAATGCTATTAGATACCGAACCTGATAAATAAAATCATATCAATCTCTTTATTAAAGAAGGATATAATTTTGTATTGTTGAATATTGTTTTGAACATTTCAAAAGTTGATCGGTTCAGGCACGTTATCTAAAAGCATTGACGTTCTAAATCAAACTACAGTTCCTAATATACGGAACACACACAAGAGGAAGAGTTCAGAAATGAACGAATTCTTCTTGAGGCATTATAGACTAGGTCATATCAATGCGACCCGACTGGCTGAAGTTACATTTAGATGCATATTTAAATTAGTTTAAATTTACATCTTATGAAACTTTCCAGTCATGTCACAAAGATTAGATGACCATAGCTCTGTTTATTGGAAACAGAGAAAGAGTTAGTGAACTCTTGGGACTGATACATAGTGATGTATGTAAGGTCCCCTGTCTACACATGCCAGGACCTGTTCTTTGCACTTCATTACATTCTCTGATGATCTCTCAAGATTCAGTCATATATTCCTGTTGAAACATAAGTCCGAAGATTTTGAGATATTCACAGAATATAAGTTAGAAGTAGAGAACCAAAAACCGAGTATAAGTATTATGTCCTTTGATAAGATCAGGGAGGAGAATACTTGTGCATAGAATTCCTGGACTATTCTAAAGGAGAATAGGATTCTCTCTCAGTGTTATTCTTCTGAATACACCACAGCACAATGGTGTATCGGGACGGAGCAATAGCACCCTATATGATATTGTGTGCTCTATGATGAGTATTACCGAGTTACCTATTTCCTTTTGGGGTTGTGCACTTGAGAAGTTGCATACCTATTAAATTGGGTTCAAATCAAATCAGTGCCTACCACTCCATATGAGATATGGTATGGGAAGAAACTATCTCTTAAGTAAGTTAAGATTTGGGATTGTCCGGCCTATGTCAAAAGCAAAATCCGGACAAGATCGAGGTAAGGTCAGTTCTATAGAACTGGAAAGGTTCCAGCTATAGAAAACTGCAGCTGATTTGACTGCACCAAAGGATTCTATAATCCCAAACGAACCTTAGCCTCTCCGCCGATCTAGCAGGGTTCCTCATCCGCCTGAGAGATACTTTGGTTTCTCGATGACAGTAGGAGCGAGGAATGCATCATGAGATGATGACCCAACTAGTTTCGAGCAGGCCATCAAGAGTAGGGACTCTGTAAGAATGGCTGGATGCTTACCGATCTAAAATGGAATCCATGTACACCGACAAAGTATGGACTTTGGTTGATATATCTGAAGGGTTAAATCCCCGTCAAGAGCAAGTATATCTTGAGAAGATTACTTGGTGTAGATGGAAAAGTTGAGACTTTCAAAGCTAGACTTCTTAAAAGGTTTTCGTCATCGACCAGGCGTGGATAATGATGAAACCTTTTCTAGTGGTTGTGCTTAAGTCCATCCAGATCCTGCTGGCCACGGCTACATACCATGACTACGATATCTGGCGGTTGGGTGTCATGACTGCTTTTCTAAATATTGATTTAGAAGAGAAGGCCTATAAGTACACAGCTAGAGGGCTTTGTAAACAGTGGGAGCAGCGGAAACGTGTGCAAGTTGCTTTACAGATTAAAGCAGGCATCGCGGAGTTGGAACGTCTGTTTTGATTTGGTAGTCAAAGTGTTTGACTTCATCAAAATGGTAGACAAACCTTGTATATACAAAAAGGTAGTAGAGAGTAAGGTGGCGATCCTCGTAGAGTACGTGGACAACATACTCTTGATAGGGAAGGAGTTTCCTATACTACACACGGTCAATCTCCTCTTATCACATGGATTCTCCATATAGGATCATAGTGATACCTCCTAAATCCTGGGTTTTGGATCTATGAGATAGATCTAAATGGATGTTGGGATTCTCACTAGTTGTAGTGAGATGGTATCAGTTGATCCTGGGGAGAATCACTGGAAAGGTTCCAGGGTGATAAGGACGACTGAATGTCAGTCGCAGGCATTGTCTTTTACCCTTAGTGGAGGGACGGTATGTTGGAAGAATTCCAAGCTAGATACCGTGACAGACTAGACGATAAAGGCTAGTGACATAGCTATCAAAGATACTACCAAAGAGGCGGTTTGGGTGTATATTAGTTCATGAGATGAACTAGGTTCCTACCATTGTGTGATAATGGAAGTGTGTCTTTGGCCTAGGAACCCTGGTCCTATCAGTGACCCAGACATATTCTGAGGCAGCATTGCCTGATCAAGGAGATAGTTGATCTCCAAGATGATCGAGGTTAGGAGAGTAGACTAAGAGGACAACACGGCGGATCCACTCACAAAGGCCTTTTCCCATAGAGAGACTTATATAGGATGGTTGAGTATGTGATACTGCAACCACTGCTACAGATGGCCCTAGTGCAAGTGGGAGATTGTTAGTTATATGTATGCCCTAGAGGCCATTACTGTACATAGGATGTATATTGTAGTGGATGCTGGGACATATATAGGTATGACTTTCTTGCTCGACATGATAGTATGCTATCTGGTTGCTCTTTATCTTAATATGCATACTTTCTGTCTCTCTGTTACATGTTGATAAAGCCCTTAGGATATGTACTCGACTTCCAGGAATATGATGTAGATCATACTAGTGGGGCCTGGGTAGTCCATGAGTACATCCTTCAATGTTCCTAGTCGTGGGAATATCGAGACGGGGCATCGATATTCCAGTGTAGACTAGCGTATATCTTCTCGACCCATGTGATGGGCGATGGATGATCCCATATCCATTGGTGTTTGACATCAGAGATGGTATGCAGGTGCTCAGTGGAGACTGGGTACACTGAACGGACTCGCCGAGAACTCCCAGATGGTATTATACCTCACATCAGATGGCAGTTCTCTGGTGACACTGGTACAGCATAGTCTGTTGACCCGAGATCGTCATAGAGTGTTGTGTGTCTCCCACTGTGCTTTGATTTCCACCCTACCACGGCTCTACTGAGTCATGCGAACAGGTGGTTTTTGGGTACAGTCCCGATTCACATGGAGACAATGAGCGATAGGAGGGGATTCGTCTCTCCCGGTATTGGGGGTTGATGTTGCGCTATGCTCGACTGGTCATAACTGGAAATCCCTGGCCAGGGTTGCACTGAATTACTGGTAAGTGTTATCAGTAGTTTCATGCTTGTTATGGACCTTACATCGGCATGACTTATCGAGCTACTGGGGTCTGACGTTTACCACCCCTAGGCGAGATATGCGACATATCAGACGATCAGACCAGACTGTACGGTAAGTGTTGCTGGTTGGATTCATAGGAGTGTGAGCGGGCTTGCTCGTTGATCTTCTGATCGCTCAATACCCGGGTGGCCATTACATTTAGCAGACCGCTTGCGGCTTGTGGGTGTTTGATATGATCATCACCTGCTGCCGCCGTATTGACAAGTCTTTAGAGTCCTACACAGAGGTTTCCTGGCTCAAGCGAAACGAAATAGGAGCGCATATGAGATATGTGCGGGACCGAGAATAATACCAGTATATGATACTGTATTCTATTCTCGCGATTTGTATCATCGGACGGTTATATAAGATATAGCCGGGTTACCGAATCAAATGTTGATTCGATACATTGATACACTTGATATTAGTCGGTTATATGCAGTATGATCGGATCATTAAATCAAGTGTTGATTTAATGATTTAATGTATAATTATATATTTGATATATTATTTTACATTAACTAGTATTTGTTCACTTAAGATGGATATTCTCACTTGATGTGCACAAGTAGTATATGTGATATATTTTTGTGCACTAGTTTGTATCATGTTTGATGATACACGCAAACATGGGTGAGTGTATACTATACACCATGTTTAGTTAATGGTTAGGGTTTCCATTACCTTATTTATTTATTTATTTATTTATTTATTTATTTTGGTAAAATAGAATGGTTGCTTTCTTTGTCTTTATGCAAGAAGCTTCTTGATGCTTCATGCATCTTTGACAAAGTAACCATTTTGTTTTATTTCTTAACCCTAACCATTTACCTAAACCCTAGTTTATTCTCTACATGTGTTAGCCTCACCCATGGTTGCATTATGATAAGATCACATGATTTATTATTATACTTATCATATTCTTTCTTCTTCTTCTTCTTCAAGAAGAAGAAACCTTGCTACCTCCAATGGTGCCATGAGAAAAAGAGTGAAAAATCCAAATCCAAAGTGAACCCACTTCCTATTTCTTCATCCTCTACCACTTGCCATGTAGTAGAGTGTGTTATCTTCACAAGTTCTATGACCAAGTGAAGATGGAGCTTGATCTTGAGTTGCCTCGACGTAGATCATCTTCGGCATCGAAGTCGACGACCTAGCCCGATCATTTCTCCGACGAAACCATCGCTAGAGTCCAGGATCCGATGATCGCAGCGGAGGGACGTCATCACGGAGCTAAAGAAGTGGAGGACCGGATCTACAAAGGTTGTAGTCCCTTTCACTTTTTAGTAAAGTTGTTTACTTGTATGATTTCCGCCTTACCTCTAGTTAACGATCTAGTATTAGGGTTTCTCGGCACAAGAAAAATTTGATTTTGGCATGGTTGATGCCTTGTGGAACCTCATTTAGTTTTTTCTTTTAACCAAAATAAATAAAGTAAATAAAACCCTAACCATTTCACCTAAACCTTAGTTTATTTTCTACGTTAGTTACCTCACCCATGGTTGCTAAATGATAAGCATCACTTGATTTTCTTTTTTAGATAATTCATTTCATTAATAAGCACAAATGGCACGAAGCAGAAGAACAGGGGCAGGAGCAGGAGATGAAAATTTGCTCTCTATTGCTTCAGGTTTTCTCGTTATTGCAGCCATTTCAGCTTTCATCGCAATAGAGACATCGAGTTGGTGAATTCCTACCCTAGACTGACCAGTAGAAGTGGAGGAAGAAGAAGAAGAAGTTGGTCTAGTGCTTTCCCATTGAAGTGTTTGTTCCGCAAGGTCGTCGAAGAATTGCCACGCTTCCTCGTCAGATTTCGTTCGGAAGTGGCCCTGACAAATGGTTTCCAACAACTGCTTGGTTGCTGGGTTCAGGCCCTCGTATAAGGTTTGGAAAAGTTGCCATTTCTCAATACCGTGGTGAGGGCACTGAACAAGAAGGTCTTTATACCGGTCAAAGCACTTCCAGAAGGGTTCAGAAGGAAGCTGAGAGAATTGGTTGATTTCGTTACGGATCCTTGCGGTTTTATGATTCGGATAGAATTTCTTGAGAAACGCTTTCATAAACTTGTCTCAACTGGTTATGGAGTGGGAAGCGGTGCTCTACAGCCATTTTTCAGCAAGATCGCATAAAGTGAACGGAATGACCCGTAGCCGTATATCATCGTCCGACAGCTGGGTAGTTTTCATCATGGCACAAACATTTTGGAACTTGTTGATGAAGATATAGGCATCTTCAGATTCAAGCCCATGAAATTTCGGAAGCATGTTAATGAAGTGGGGCTTAATTTCAAAATTATCCCCATTGGCCGGTAGAAGAGAATGACAGGTGGGAAGTGCAGAACGAGTGGGATAGAAACGATCCTAGAGCGCGATTCGCTGCGGCGCTACAACAGGCGGTGGTGGTGGGTTATTCGCCTCCATAGGAGGTGGAGTCAATCCCGGGGGAGTCAAAGAGATGTTTGGATTAAATCCTGACATCGCAGAAGAAAAGGTTGGTGATGGTGAAGGAGAGGATGTATGAACAGAATTCCGGTCAACGTCGGAGTTGGCCGGCAAAGGTAAGGGTGAAAGAGGCGTGGACGGAGTTTCGACGTCTGAGTCGATCGCGTAGTCGGTAGCGACTAACGTAACGCGGACTAGGCGGGCGCTGGTGTCCCGAGTCCAAGCGGACATACACTAAACGAGTTTAGTATAGTCAAAGCGAAGAAGGTGAGGGTAAGAAAACGTCAATGGAGAAATACGATAGGAGGTGGGTCAAAAATGGATTCTGGCGACAAAGGGCAAGTTTTTATAAAAGTTTTTGGTTATGTGTGTTTTTTTTTAGAAAGAGCTTTACAGAAATATGTACGGACTTACGGCTTCAAACAATCACAAACAAGATATTCACAATCACACCTAGATCTAAGGTCACCTAGGTCAGCTAGACAACTCCTAACTGTTCCAAAGGGCTAGAAATAGGACCTCAAACCGCCTCTTCTCCGACAATTGCGGCCAGGTAAGTGGGAGGGTCCCCACTACGTAAGTAGTGGTCCTAATTAAGTAATCACTTGCCTTGGACACACTTTCCTAGACACCGCAAAAGTCAGGATAGGATAAACGACCGATACCTGTAACTAGTCCTCTGTCCTATTGATCGCGAAGTCCTTAGGGCTGAGTCTAGTATTTTTTAATTTAAGCAATGGTCAATGCATATGCTTTTTGTGATTTCTGGGGTCCTGGGAAGGGGGATGAAATCCCCACCCAATCTGGATTGGTTTCAAGACCCTTCAAGTCCGTATTAATATATGCAAAGCAGTAACAATCAACTGCAAACAATTTTTATTTTAGCGCGGCGCAAAGAATCCTACACAAAAACAATTTATTGGAAGGGGGAAGAGAGTTTGCGCAAAGAATGCTGCAGAAAACACAGTTCAGTGGAGTTCAGAGGAGTGGGGAAGGAGAAAGAGACTCACCAAAAAAATATGGAATCCTGAAGCCAACAAATGGCCGCGGTTCCGCGGCCAAACACGTGCTCAGGCCGCGGTTCCGCGGCTATGTTGAGGGGTTGGGGCTTCAAATTTTTGGTATGTGCTGTTTTGGGTGTCCTCTGCTTGTCTGGATTTCCTGAATCTTGATTTTCTCACTGTATCTGCTCCAGATTTTTACTGTAGACCGTTGGTTCTTGTCTTGATCCGTCGCGGTGTAGCCTCGAGATATGGGTCTAACATCCCACGTCTTTGGCACTGAACTCGACCGTCTTTTTATCCTGCACACTTGCACAAAAACTAATCAAAAATAACAAGATGGATTTTTACAATGTATATTTTTTTTGTTTTGTTTTTCGGTTATGTTTATATTCACAAATTAACCCGAAATTACACAAAGAAATAAACTACCGTCTCCCCGGCAACGGCGCCATTTGATTGGTAGAGTTTTTGCGTGAAAAGTTTATTACCGCAATCAAGATGGTTTCTCTTGTAGCTAGCCGGTTGAGTACGGGTCGTCCGCAGGGAGATGGGAATCTTTTTCTATGTGCTTTAACGAGTTAAGTCCAAATGTCCAGGTTTGTTTTGAGATTAACTATGTGCTAAAATGATATATAAAGAGAGCTTGTTAGGGTTAGGATTAGGTTAGTTTGAGTTAGGAGCCGCTCACTTCTTTCGTTGCCACTCTTAATATCGGTGTTACGGTAATCAGCAGCAACGGGGATTAGCACGACTAGGAAGGAACTTGCGAATATAAGCTAGGCTTACCAACGCATAAGTTCTTCCTTTTGGTGCTTGTCCGTTCGTTCTTGGCTCTTAGCCTTAACCTCCGGTTAATTCAACCACAACCGGTCTCACTAAGGAATCACCGCTATCATGTAGGGTAGGGTGCCGTAGGGAGCGGATTGTGGTTCAATTAACCGGAGTCCGAATCAAGATGTTGGGCAAGAAAAGAGTGAGAGAGATTTCCTTCTCTCAAACTTTCCTTATCCTACCCTAACAAGTATGAAAACTACTCACCCATTATAGGAAAAAGAAAATAAAACAAAAGGAGGAAGATAGAAAGAAAGAGGTTAGAAGAATACAACTAGCTATTTGAGACCTCACTTTGGCAAGGATCAAGCTTAAGCATCATTGTTGTTTAAGGATAAAGAAAAAGAGAACAAGAAAGAAACAAACAACAAATAACAACAACTAGATTAGCAAATGAAAATACAAGCAATTATAATTAACAGTTACAACAAGATAAGCATGGTAAGAACAAGAACTCCTTTATTCATTCTTCACTCACAAAAGCTCACTAAAAGTTTTTAATGGAGAAGAGATTAGAGGAGGAGGAAGAACAACACATGTATTCTAAAAAATAAATACAAGAATAAGCACCCTTGGCTTTGGCAAGTTCTGGACTATTTATAGGCAGGAAACTGGAAACCTAGGGTAAAATTCTGCCTCTATATACAATTACCAAACTGCCCCTAAAATACGACTTTCTGAGGAGCCTGTACGGCCGCGGATCCGCGGCCTAGACCCCCTATTGGCCGCGGATCCGCGGCCATATAGAGGAGTTGGCCCCTCGGGTTTTGTGTGCTTCCCTGGTCTTCTCTTGTCTATAGTTTGGCATATGTTTTTCCTCAGAAACTCTTCACAAAATTTCCAGAATTTCAGCAGATCAACAAGTGATTTGATGTGGATCTTTTTACCATGATTTCCTCGAGCTCCGCGTAGATATGTTGGATCTTGTGTTGCCATTGAGCTTTGTGCATGAAAATGACATTGATTTGCCAATTGGTCTATTAAACTGGGGTGCGGCAACATACGGATAGAGACCGGAGACCCGTGTTTTATCTGTGGTTGGAAGTAATCCGGATTTTGTCGTGCTTTTCCATGAATTTCACCGTTTAGAGCCGAGAACATGTATCCTTCTATTGACTAGCAAACACGGCTCAAGAGTACCTACCGATAAGCAATGTGATAAAAATTGGGCGGTATAAAAATGCAAAAATCTGATATGAACATACTACATGTTGGATATTATGATTTTCTTGAGGATTTTAGTATTGATGAGATTTCTGGATTTTGGGGAAAAACGCAAGAATTTAACAAAAGCTTATTATTATCATTTTTAAAATAAAGTTGCGGTTTTCTCATGATGTATGTTTCGTTCAACATGAGTTTTCATGTTTTCTGTTGAATATCGAGACCCGATTCGAGGAGTGGATGAACCATCTCGGGTACATGGTGGGCCCGGTATGTGTCACGCCCCGCTTCCCAGAGTACGCTAAGATGGGCACGTGACATAGCCAACCATGCTACCTGTGGATACGAAGTATCCATCCACAGTCACATTACGGCTGTAGAGATATCAAGAACAGGAAAGTAAACGAACTATCTAGTACATGTCCATACGCCAGAGCAAAAGAGTCAAGAAATAACAATGTGCGGAAGCCAAGAGGTACAATAAAGAAACCTGGAAGAAGACTACATACCGACAGGAACTTCACCGCTCAGTCTAACAGCGGCAATACTCTGATCAGGCTGCAACAAGTTAGAAGAATCTGGGCCATGCAAAACCCAGACGTCAGCGCGTCATGTCATCAAGCAATAAAATATGAACAGGGTAACAGGCAATGCAAATATAATCATGAATGAAAAGCAGATGTAACAGTAATGTAAATCAGGGCAGTGAAGGGTAATGTGCAGTGAATAAACTAAACTGTTCTATTGGGTTATCTACTCTCAAGTCTTTGAAATCAATTTGAGTAATCCTCCATGTAACTCAAAGGATATGTCCCGTTACCCCCCGGGACCACGGATCAGGAATATATGAACCAATAGTGTTTCTGACCCGTTACCCCCCCACCCCCCACCCCCCGGGACCACGGATCAGGAATATGTAGGAGTCACGAATGGCTCTGTCCCGTTACCCCCCGGGACCACGGATCAAGTAATACCCTTTTAAGTTACACTTTAGTTTACACTTTTGATTTCCCCATACCCCCAAGTTGTGTATATCAAGTCAGGTATTCAGTAATCAAGAACTAATGCCAACGCAGGATCAGGTAAGAGCAGGTTTGTCTGGACAGACAACAGGAACGGTCCGTGAGGACTACATGTCAGGTTTGTTGGCATTAGACACGAGATCAAGTAATGGGTCAAGCCATGGTACATCAGGTCGAGTCAAGTAGTGTACGGTACGATGTCGGGTACGGTAATATGTGTAGCATGTCATGTCAGGGTATACCAGGTATCATGTGGGTGCTCATAATCAACTAGCATAATCAAGATTATAAATAACCAAGCATGGGTACTAACAGAACAATAAACTGGAATATGATATACAAATGGTACAGAGTATATTATTTTGATGCACGGTTATCATTTTTGTGTTTAAGGGATAGTTTCAACATTATTTAACTACAGTATAACATTATGGATGTTAAATCAGGTTATTATGTACTAAATGATCTAAAGATGCAATAGACTATAAATCAGGTTAGATGTACGCAAACAGTCGTCCGACAGGGTAGGAACTATAAGAAGTACTATGGGCTATGCAAGTAAACACTATGTGATATAAACATTGGAATGGATGCAATTAATGTAGTCTCATATGCAACAAGATATGCCTTCCATGACCTAGATCTAAAATGGTATAAACGAATGCAATGGAACACTGAAATGTTATAAAAATGAACATGTGTTACTAGATTTACAATACAGGTATAATCTATATTTAAATAGGTATAAGATAGTTTAAATAGCATGTAGCAAGATTAACTTGCCTCGACGGATCAAGAACGGGAATACGGAACGTCACACGTCGGCGGAAAACGTCGCGACGCGCGCACGGTACACTGAACGGATCCACACCACGCACAGTGTGATCGCACGGGTCAGGTACGCTCGTATGGATCGTCGAGATCGTCAACGGCACGCTGGTCTACGGCGAACTTGTCCTCATAGCTAACCTTGAGTGGAACTCTACCGCTCTTATGCTTCATCTTATACAACCTCCTTCCCACCATCAAAATCCCAATCACAGCTGCAGCAATCGAAATCCACAAAACAGGTCTCACCTTTGATGCACACAACTTTAAAATATCCAAAGGCATCTTCCACCAAATCAACACCTTCTTTTCTCCATCACGAGCCGAAATAATCTCCGAATTACCCGTTTCTATAGATGAATCATAACCCAATCCTTTCATACTGCTAGAATTCTCATCAATTGGGCCGATTTCTTCAACACCCACTTCCATTTTTGAATCATCCCTTTGCATTTCTTGAGCATCAGATTCATGCTCGGAATCAATCACACATGAATTTTGACTCTCTAACTCACTTCCTTCAAAACTTAACTCCAATTTTGAACCATCCCCATCCAAAGAGTTCCCCTCAGCAATTTCTTCAATACCAACTTCAATTTTCGGATCAATCTCGAGAGAATTTTGATGCCCTAAGTCAGTTCCTTCAAATCCCATATCCATTTTCGAATCATCTACAAGAAAAGAGCCTCCATTATTGATTCCTCCATCACCCATCTCATCATCAGGACCATTAACACCAAAATTCACGACACTGGATCCAGTCTCTACAAAACCCATTATAATTTTTCGATCCCCTGCAAGAAAGGAGCCTCCTTTTTCATCTTCAGGCTGAGGAACCATCGAATCATTAAAACCCTCATCTTTTTGATGAAGACTGTTGGAATCAAGAGCAAAGTAATCGGAGCGAACGATCTCCTCGAAGGCTATCGAATTAGTGTCAGAATCTGAGAGGATTTCCCAGTCATGCAAATCTCTAGCATCTTCTACTGAAAACGGATTTTGGTTCTTGGAAAATTGAAATGAAGAAGAGAGAGAGGGTAAGGGTTCACGTGCACAATGAGAGAGAGAGAAAGAGAGAGATTTGCATGCAAAAGAAAAAAGATTTAATAACTGTGGGATTGTGAAAGATTAGATTCTGAAACGAGTAAAATAGTTTAGTATATAAAATTATAGTTTAGAAAATATTAATATAATATTCATACGTTTTGAGATTTTGGCAAATACAAATATACTCCAAAACAAGCCCGGGTCGGGTCTAAAAATTCAAGTTTAAAATATGAAAAATATATGCGACCTCCAAATTTCAAAATGAATGCTTAGTTAAAGAAAATGCATACTCCTAAGAACGGATGCGCGTTCGCGCGCGTAGCCATCCAAACACGTCCGTTTCACTGAACGGGACGAGAACAAGATGCGCTGACGCTACCATGGGGTTAGGGGTATCAACAGGCCATGAAATGCAATTTTAAATTATTTTACATGACTTAAAATGTTATATGGTAACAGATCCAGTACCAGGTAAAATGCCAGTATGCAGTATACATGAGATGCAAGTGTCTATGTAACAAGTCAGGGTAATCTATAAATGTGAATCAAACAGGTTCAAGCAAGCGGGTCGGGTCGAATACAATGTAAAATGTAAAATACTATTCGTACCCAAACACGCTAAATCAAGAAAAGGCCATGGATAGGTAAATACAGAAACCGGAATTGGTATAAACGAACTCGGGTGTTACATTATACCCAACTACAAAAGAATTTTGTCCTTGAAATTCCAAGAACAAGATAGGATAAACAAATAAGAAATTTCAAGAATAGATGTGGAAACTTCTGCCGGATTCCACTTTCTCGTCCCCAAGCTGATTCCCCATATGAGCGATTACTCCAAGAAACAAGTACAAGAGGGATAACCTTGTTCTTAAGAATCTTTTCTCTTCGATCCATGATCGACACCGGTCGCTCTTCAAAAGTCAAATTTTCTCGTACAGTCAGCTCCGAATGATCCAACGTATGTGTTTCATCTCGAACATACTTATGGGATTGAGGTACGAGAAACACGTCATGACCATTTGCCAAGGGTCACGGTAACGCCAATCGGTACGCCACTTCTCCATCATACTCCAAAACCTCAAAAGGTCCAATGAATCGAGAACTAAGCTTTCCTTGACTTCCGAAATGAATCACCCCTCCAGTCGGTGATATCTTCAAAAATACCAAATCACCAACCGCGAACTCTAGAGCTCTTCTCGATGTATCTGCCCAACTCTTTTGTCGGTCTTGAGCTGCTTTCATATGATTCCGGATAGTGTTAACTTTCTCAACTGTCTGCACAACCAAAATCTGGTCCCAACAATCTTCGTTCACCGAGACCGTCCCAATAACAGGTGAACGACACATGCGACCATATAAAACCTTTAATGGAGCCATCCTAATAGTCGCCTGGAAACTGTCATTGTAAGAATACTCCACTAAGTGTAGACGATCCTACCATGAACCCTTGAAGTCTAACATGCAAGCTCTCAGCATATCTTCAAGAGTTTGGACCGTTCTATCTAACTGACCATCTGTCTGAGGATGATAGGCTGTGCTAAACCTCAATCGAGTCCCCAAACTTCCCTGTAAGCTCCTCCAAAAGTGTGATAAGAAACGGTGGTCACGATCGGTCACGATGCCTACCGGTACTCCGTGCAATCATATTATCTCATGTACGCACCGTTCTGCCAAAACTTCTGTTGATTGATCCTCTCGAAAAGAGATGGAATGAGCTGCCTTGTTCAATCCGTCAGCAATCCCCAAACTGCACTGTAGCCCTTTGGACTCCGCGGTAGAGCAGTTATGAAATCCATGGTTATATGTTCCCACTTCCACTGAGGGATCAGAAATGGTTGCAATAAACCAGCAACCCGTTGATGTTCAGCCTTCACTTGCTGACACACCAAGCACTTTGCCACAAAACGGCAATATCCCGTTTCGTGCCTTCCTACCAGAAATGCTGTCGTATATCTCGGTACATCTTCGTGCCTCCTGGATGTATGGAATATGCTGAACAGTGCGCCTCCTTCATAAGTTCTTCGTGAATGTCTCCTTTTGGCACACACAAACGGCTACCATAGCGCAACAAACCATCTTAATGGATTAACAAGTCCGTTCGAAGTCCGGCTTCAACCTGTTCTCGAAACCATTGCAATCTTGGGTTTTCTGACTGCGCTGCTTTAATACTCTTGATCAATGACGATTGTACTTGCAGCGACTTCAACTGTCCCGAAGAATGCGGTAGCATGATCTCCAACTCGAATCTCCGAAAGTCTTCAATAAGTTCCCTTTTGTGCAGTCAACATCCGAATTGCTGGTAACCGACTAAGCGCATCCGGCACAACATCAACTTCCCCGGATGTTACCTGAGATCAAGATCGTAGTCAGCCATCAGCTCCAACCATCTACGCTGCCTCATGTTAAGCTCGTTCTGTGTGAACACGTACTTTAGGCTTTCCTGATCGGTGAATACTTCGACCTCTTTCGCCCAATAAGTAGTGTCTCCAATTCTTCAAAGCGAAAATCCCAGCTGTTAACTCCAAGTCATGAGTTGGGTAATTCTTCTCATGGGTCTTCAACCGTCTCAACGCGTACGCTACAACCTTATCATGCTATATCAATACACATCCCAATCCTTCCCAGATGCGTTACTGCGAAACACCAATCCTCCGGAACTGTCTGGCACGGTTTAAACAAGAGCGGTTATCACTCTTACTCCAACGCCTCAAAGGCTGACGCACACTTATTCGTCCACACAAATGGTACTTTCTTGTGCATAAGCTTGGTCAGAGGCTCAGCCAAACGAGCAAAATTTCTTCACGAACCTTCTATAGTATCCTGCAAGTCCAAGAAACTTCTGATCTTTGCAACGTTCTTCGGAATCGGCCGGTCTTGAACTGCGGCAATCTTCCCTGGGTAAACGGCGATTCTATCTCCATCTACGATATGTCCCAAAACTTTACTTCTTCAAGCCAAAACTTGCACTTGCTCATCTCTGCATATAATCTTTCTTGCCTCCAAGTCTGCAGTGCGATCTTTAAGTGTTCTGCATGCTCTTCAATGCTCCTCGAGTAGACCAGAATATCTTCCATGACAATTACTAAAACTGGTCCAAGAATGGTGAAAAGATTCCGTTCATCAAGTCCATAAATATTGCCGGTGTATTCGTTACTCCGAAGGGCATCACTAATACTCGTAATGTCCATACTAAGTTCGGAACGCAGTCTTGCAAATATGTTCTGATTTAACTCGGACCTGATGATGTCCGAACCGCATATCCAGCTTCGAGAATACCCTCGCGCTACTAAGCTGCTCAAACACTTCGCCAATGCGAAGGATCGGGTACTAGTTCATAATAATCACTCAGCTTAATTCTCGATAATCAACGCACGCCTTCCCTGTGTCTTCTTTCTTCTTTACTAGAAGAACTGGAACTTCCCCAGTTAAGTTGCTGCGGCGAAACCAACCCTTCTCGAATAATTCAGCAACCTACTTCCTGACTTCTTTCAACTCCACTGGTGCCATGGGGTAATATGCCCTTTGAGATTGGCGCTGCACCAGGAACAAGTTCAAGTGCGAACTCCACGTCTCGCCTCGGTGGTAAACCTGATATGTCTTCACACACGTCCACGAAACTCTCGAATATTGCCGGCGCTTCTTCCTTACCCACTTCCATCGACGAAAGAACATTGTTTGTCGGCCTAGCCCTAAACTCGACTGGCCCGACAGAACTGCTTCCTCCAGCAAAACAACCTCCGTATGTCCGGGAATCTGGAGAATCACTTTCTCTTCCTTACCATCAATAAGAGCGTGAAAAGTGCCGCGAAATCCCATTCCCAAGACAACAACAACAAGAAAAAATGCACCAGGATTGAATAATCCTAACACGGGGAAAAACAAGAACGAGTAAAATACCGAGATGACTTCCTCCGAAGTCAAGATACTGAAGAGGGTTAACCATGGTAAACTTGATTCAAGCTAGCGATGAAACAATAACTGGTAAGCAATGAAACCGAGAGGGGCAAGGTAATACAATGATCATGGAACATGGGAGTGAATCAAGACCAGGACTCCAAGTTACTTAGATAGAGTACCGAATTGTAACCATGCTGCAGTTCATGGGAACAATTACATAACTCCACCCAAGTCGCCCAAATCCTAGTATCAGAATCAAGAAACATAGAGAAACAATAGAGAACCAAAAAGATTTCAGGTCGAAATGCAAAGTGGTTTGCATATCGCCTAAAACAAAGGATCAAGAGAAGGATATGATTCAACAATCACGATAATCAAGGTGGCAGGACAAGTTCCTAATCATGAGTATTCTGATTCGTGGGGTCCAATACCCAACTACAAAAGAATCAACCCGATTAACCTATATCCTATGGCTCTGATACCAAAAGAACCATGTCACGCCCCGCTTCCCAGAGTACGCTAAGATGGGCACGTGACATAGCCAACCATGCTACCTGTGGATAGGAAGTATCTATCCACAGTCACATTACGGCTGTAGAGATATCAAGAACAGGAAAGTAAACCAACTATTTAGTACATGTCCATACGCCAGAGCAAACGAGTCAAGAAATAACAATGTGCGGAAGCCAAGAGGTACAATAAAGAAACCTGGAAGAAGACTACATACCGACAGGAACTTCACCGCTCAGTCTAACAGCGGCAATACTCCTGATCAGTCTGCAACAATTTAGAAGAATCTGGGCCATGCAAAACCCAGACGTCAGCGCGTCATGTCATCAAGCAATAAAATATGAACAAGGTAACAGGCAATGCAAATATAATCATGAATGAAAAGCAGATGTAACAGTAATGTAAATCAGGACAGTGAAGGGTAATGGGCAGTGAGTAAACTAAACTGTTCTATTGGGTTATCTACTCTCATGTCTTTGAAATCAATTTGAGTAATTCTCCATGTAACTCAAAGGATATGTCCCGTTACCCCCCGGGACCACGGATCAGGAATATGTGAACCAATAGTGGTTCTGTCCCGTTACCCCCCGGGACCACGGATCAGGAATATATAGGAGTCATGAATGGCTCTGTCCCGTTACCCCCCGGGACCACGGATCAAGTAATACCCTTTTAAGTTACACTTTAGTTTACACTTTTGATTTTCCCATACCCCCAAGTTGTGTATGTCAAGTCAGGTATTCAGTAATCTAGAACTAATGCCAACGCAGGATCAGGTAAGAGCAGGTTTGTCTGGACAGACAACAGGAACGGTCCGTGAGGACTACATGTCAGGTTTGTTGGCATTAGACACGAGATCAAGTAACGGGTCAAGCCATGGTACATCAGGTCGAGTCAAGTAGTGTACGGTACCATGTTGGGTCCGGTAATATGTATAGCAAGTCATGTCAGGGTATACCAGGTATCATGTGGGTGCTCAAAATCAACTAGCATAATCAAGATTATAAATACCAAGCATGGGTACTAACAGAATAATAAACAGGAATATGATATACAAATGGTACAGAGTACATTATTTTGATACACGGTTATCATTTTTGTGTTTAAGGGATAGTTTCAACATTATTTAACTACAGTATAACATTATGGATGTTAAATCAGGTTATTATGTACTAAATGATCTAAAGATGCAATAGACTATAAATCAGGTTAGATGTACGCAAACAGTCGTCCGACATGATAGGAACTATAAGAAGTACTATGGGCTATGCAAGTAAACACTATGTGATATAAACATTGGTATGGATGCAGTTAATGTAGTCTCATATGCAACAAGATATGCCTTCCATGACCTAGATCTAAAATGGTATAAACGAATGCAACGGAACACCGAAATGTTATAAAAATGAACATGTGGAACTAGATTTACAATACAGGTATAATCTATATTTAAATAGGTATAAGATAGTTTAAATAGCATGTAGCAAGATTAACTTTCCTCAACGGATCAAGAACGGGAATACGGAATGTCTCACGTCGGCGGAAAACGTCGCGACGCGCGCACGGTACACGGAACGGTTCCACACCACGTACAGTGTGATCGCACGGGTGAGGTATGCTCGTCTGGATCGTCGGGATCGTCAACGGCACGCCGGTCTCCGGCGAACTTGTCCTTATAGCTAACCTTGAGTGGAACTCTCCCGCTCTTATGCTTCATCTTATACAACCTCCTTCCCACCATCAAAATCCTAATCACAGCTGCAGCAATCGAAATCGACAAAACAGGTCTCACCTTTGATGCACACAACTTTAAAATATCCAAAGGCATCTTCCACCAAATCAACACCTTCTTTTCTCCATCACGAGCCGAAATAATCTCCGAATTACCCGTTTCTATAGATGAATCATAACCCAATCCTTTCATACTGCTAGAAATCTCATCAATTGGGCCGATTTCTTTAACACCCACTTCCATTTTTGAATCATCCCTTTGCATTTCCTGAGCATCAGATTCATGCTTGGAATCAATCACACATGAATTTTGACTCTCTAACTCACTTCCTTCAAAACTTAACTCCAATTTTGAACCATCCCCATCCAAAGAGTTCCCCTCAGCAATTTCTTCAATACCAACTTCAATTTTCGGATCAATCTCGAGAGAATTTTGATGCCCTAAGTCAGTTCCTTCAAATCCCATATCCATTTTCAAATCATCTACAAGAAAAGAGCCTCCATTATTGATTCCTCCATCACCCATCTCATCATCAGGAACATTAACACCAAAATTCACGACACTGGATTCAGTCTCTACAAAACCCATTACAATTTATCGATCCCCTGCAAGAAAGGAGCCTCCTTTTTCAGCTTCAGGCTGAGGAACCATCGAATCATTAAAAACCCTCATCTTTTTGATGAAGACTGTTGGAATCGAGAGCAAAGTATTCGGAGCGAACGATCTCCTCGAAGGCTATCGAATTAGTGTCAGAATCTGAGAGGATTTCCCAGTCATGCAAATCGCTGGCATCTTCCACTGAAAAGGGATTTTGGTTCTTGGAAAATTGAAATGAAGAAGAGAGAGAGGGTAAGGGTTTACGTGCACAATGAGAGAGAGAGAGAGATTTGCATGCAAAAGAAAAAAGATTTAATAACTGTGGTATTATGAAAGATTAGATTCTGAAACGAGTAAAATAGTTTAGTATATAAAATTATAGTTTAGAAAATATTAATATAATATTCATACGTTTTGAGATTTTGGCAAATACATATATACTCTAAAGCAAGCCCGAGTCAGGTCTAAAAATTCAAGTTTAAAATATGAAAAATATATGCGACCTCCAAATTTCAAAATGAATGCTTAGTTAAAGAAAATGCATACCCCCAAGAACGGATGCGCGTACGCGCGCGTAGCCATCCAAACACGTCCGTTTCACTGAACGGGACGAGAACAAGATGCGCGGACGCTACCACGGCGTTAGGGGTATCAACAGGCCATGAAATGCAATTTTAAATTATTTTACTTGACCTAAAATGTTATATGGTAACAGATGCAGTGCCAGGTAAAATGCCAGTATGCAGTATACATGAGATGTGTCTATGTAACAAGTCAGGCTAATCTATAAATGTGAATCAAACAGGTTCAAGCAAGCGGGTCGGGTCGAATGCAATGTAAAATACTATTCGTACCCAAACACGCTAAATCAAGAAAAGACCATGGATAGGTAAATACGGAAACCGGAATTGGTATAAACGAACTCGGGTGTTACAGTATGGTACCCCGAGGCAAGAAGATCGAGTTGTAGACGATGAGCCTGGCAGGGGAAGACTACCTACCGGTGATGTCTGGCGCGGCGGATATCCGGGGGATACGGACCGTTGTCGTGAGATTTGATGATATGGGCCGATCCGGACTGACGGAGCCCGATGTATTGAGATATTCACGTAGTGAGACATTGAGACAGATATACTTCCATATTTGGTGTCGATGCTTGACACTGTTTTCGGATGATTTCATTGATGGAACTTTAGTTATTGTACATATATTTTTTTTATTTAAGGATGCAAAGATCATCGTATTTATACACTTAAAGATTTCATATTGATTTTGCATCTATGTGCATACATATTAGTTGCATCGCATTATACTTAGATATGCAGATTGCGACGCATTGCGTGCATTCTTACGATTGCATTGTTAGATGTTACTTGCTACTCACGAGATGGCAACTCACCCCCGTTGTGCCACAGTGTCTTGCAGGTCGGACCAGTCAGCCTTGTAGCGGCGGACGTATCTTTTCATTGGCTTCCTTGTTCAGACTTGCGACATTGCTCTTAGGTGGGTTGCGAGGACACTTTTGCCTTTTGTACTATCATTGTATCTAGTATTCTCCATCTACCACTTCTTATTTGTATATGCGACCTAGTGTTGAGACTGAGAGATTTGCGTATATGTGGTTTCTCTGGGGTCGAGCTCACTTGAGCCGACGTTGTGTTTTTCTTAATTTGTGCTTCTTTATGCTTATTAGCTTGATATTGCATATATATTGCGTGTGGTTGTGATCCGCCTTGGGTGAAGAGCTAGCTCCCGCTTGAGAATGCCATTTTATTATTACAGGTTTATATATCTTGTTGTACCCATTTTGGGGGCCAGTATTTACAAAGGAGACTCTAACGAAATTTTCGGAAAAATTTTGATGTTTGTAAAATGGGGTTAATATAACTTAAATGGTTTTAAATCGTTTTCATAAAAGGTTTTCCTTCACTCTTGTTGATTTTGGTTTAGATTTTCTGGGCTTTGGCCGACTTAGGTTACGTTACGCCTTTAGACGTCTCGTAATCTAAGTGCCAGTCACGTTCCGTACCTTCGGGTCGTGACAACAGCACTCACTGGACAAAAAGAAAGCCCAGAAGTAGCATCGGAACAATGCCAGGAGTAGGAGACCGATACGAAGGATGCTGGAAAGGAAGGATATGGAGGCCGCGGAACAAGCTGCTAATATAAAGCAGATGGCGCTCCTGTTCCAAGACATGGTTGGAATGATGATCCAGCCAGAACCTCCAGCTGAAGAACCACCGATAATTATCGAGGACGACAGAGGGGAAACCTCAAACCCTTTCCCAGCTTTATAGACAACCTGGGAAGAAACGATCTCCAAAGCTTCCCTTGATGATTACATAGCTCAACAAATACGAGCTCATCAGGCAAGTGATGCGGCTGGCCAAGTCGTCAGAACTGGACGACCGTACCCGGGCTAGTATGACCAAATCAAATACCCACCAGGATATACCATCTCCAAGTTCCATGTGTATAAGGGGACAGGCAATCCACATCAACACGTCGCTTAGTTCAGAGCTTTATGCGGCAATACTGGAGGCAACGACAAATTGCTGCTTTGCCGGTTCATTAGCAGCTTGTCTGAGACGGAATTTGAATGGTACTCGGAGCTCCCAAATGACTCCAACAGAACATTCACAGAAATGGAGCTGCTATTCACACAGCGGTTTGCAAGCGCAAGCAAATGCACCACGATCACAACATTAATCAATGCCAGGGTGAATCCAGGAGAGACCAAGGTTCAATACGCAATTCGGTGGCGGAACCTATGGTCGAAATGCAAACACGCATCGAAGAGGCTCCGACCATCGGCATGTTCATAGGGACTCTCGATCCTCAAGCGACTGTATCCCAGTTTATGATGTTCTTCAAGCCGACCACCTTCCGGGCCCTGATCGACAAGCTGGCCCAAATAGACCAGATGGGCCATAGGCCATCCTCTTCAAAAATCGATTCTCGGAATGAAAAGGGTAAAGGGAAAGCGGCCTTCATTGCCAACACTCAACCACAGCCGAGCAACTTGAAACCGGTTGCTCGCCAAAGCAACGTGCGCCTGCGCCAATCCCTAGAGGAGAAGCTAGGACATCCTTACTCATTTCCCCATGGTAAAACGAGAAGACTGTTCGAACTGGCGATGCGCAACAAGCTCATCACTCTGCCGGATCCGAGATGTCCACTGCAGCCTGGTGACGCCAACAGTCCCAACTACTTCTCCTACCATAGAGTAGTGGGCCACCCAATTGAGGATTGCTACATCTTCAAAAACTGGGCCGAAGACCAATACCAACAAGGGAAGTTTGCGCTGTCCGAAAACTGGAGGGTGAACCCACCGCAGAAGAAAGCTCCTAAAAATGTGGACACGCCGGGGGGCATCATGCTCGTTTGAAGAAGAAGATCCTTGGAAAGTGGTCCTTTCAGCTAAAACTAAAAGAATGCTGAAAGATCTTCAAGCATGTCCGGCGATCAAATGGAAAAGCCCAGTGGAGCCCGAGATCATTGTGGGGATGCTTAAACTGCGCCTAACACTGAAAGCTGGTAACGATGGGCAAAACACCCAGGTCAAGCCTTCGAAGTCTTCGAAAGGAATGAAGAAAACCAAGAAGCCCATACAGCCTGATGACAAGCGCACGGACCTGCAAAAATACATCGACGCGCTGGAGAAGTACAACCAAAAGGCACGGACCCCAGTCACTCTCGAAGAGTTTCTTAACCATATCCTTGAGAACAGAGACAGTGACATTGATGAAGGAAACGACTCGTCAGAAGAACCCGAGGATTATGTAGCGAGTTGCCACATGGTTTTTCATTCGTCGTTAAATGACGAAGAAACCCCTTCAGCGTCGGAAAGAAATGCAGAGGAACTGGGGGCAGGATCGGCCCTAAAATCTCCGAAACTGTCAGAAGACCCAATTGACAGGCTACTAAATGAAGCCCTTCAAAAGAGCAGAGCTGACCGAGAACGTGAAACAACCACATACGAAAAGGCCAAGTATCGGCATCAGGCTGAAGAGGCTGCGGTAAGGATGAGTCGTAAAGCACCCCAACCAAGCCAAAACACGCATGCTACAAATAAGAGCAGGATCAAAGCGGAGAAGCGGATCGCCAAAGCCTTGTTAATGGGAATGAAGTTCCCCCTCTCATGGAAAACACTCCCGGGAGTACGTGCATCGACCAAGCGGATGTACATCCGAACTACTGCTTATACCATCATAGGGTCACACACCCCACCGAAGAGTGCAATGCCTTCAAGAAATGGTGGCAAGGATACATGGCTCACTGACAACACATCAAACGGATGAAGCGCAACGCTTTTCAGCAACAGAGAAGTATGACAGATGAGTGTGAAGGAACGGCTGGTGTTCATTCGAAAATAATGCATTTTGTAACATATTAATTTCCTCATTATTCTGATCCTTTAAGGATAGTTGATATAAATAAAACACATATTACCAGTTTGTCTAGAAAATACTAAATACCACGTGTTGTATATATATTCAACATTCTTTATAGGAAATTGTGTGTTTATTTCTGCACGCATGATATTGTTTATCTCAACACATTTTATCGAGATTGTGTGCAGAAAATTCTTCAGGTCAAAGAACCGGAATCACAAAAGTGCAGATAAATTACAGCAAGTCAAAGAATTCAAATCTGGCAGAGATTCAGAAGAGATAAAAAGATTCCAGATATCAGAAGAAGACCCAAACATCAATAGAAGAAGAGCACAGAAAAATGATGTAGAGATCTCATTAAATGGCCGTGGATCCGCGGCCGAGTCAGCCGAGTTGCCGCGGTTCCGCGGCCGAGTTGAGGGATTAGGGTGACGTGTCTCTCTAGAAGCTTCATTCTAACAATCTCTCTTAACTTAGATGCTCCAGTATAACAGACTTCTTCTGGAAACTTCTCTGCATAACAGACTTCTTCTAGAAGGCTCCTTATAACAACCTTATTCTAGAAGGCTCTCTCCAACAACCTTATTCTAGAACGTTCTCTCTAACAACATAGCTTTTAGAGGGAAATTTGAATTTGAATTTATAAAAGGAGATCTAGATCTAGGGTTGAGGAGTTCATTAGTTCATTAATTAGTTACGCAATTATTATTTCATTAATTGGGGGTTCAATAATTTCACACACAAGATGTGCGACACAACTTGTGATCCAATCCAAACCTTAACCCAAATCCAATTCCAAAGCCAAATCAAGATCCATTGAGAAGCAAATCAAGTGAGCAATCAACGATCCTTCATCGCAACACCGATCATCATCCGAGCAAGAGATCCACGACGTTCCGTGACTTACGGCGATCGAGCTTCATAAAGATCGACGACAAATTCACCTCTTCAAAGGAGCGATCGAGAACATAATCGTGTACCTCGAATTGAGGAGTTGTGTAAATTTGAAGAGGATTTAATGAAGGTGATAAATTTTTAATTCTCATTTTCATTACATTCTTGCATTATGAAATTCTTCATTCTTGATTCTTTAATTTTCATGATGTGTGAGTGAAATCTCTGCTTGTGGAGGATTCGAGAGAATCAGTAGATCTAGTGATGATAAGATCCTTTTACTAATCTTAAGTCTTATGAGATTTGTGAAATTTAGGAAAAAGAATCATCAATGACCAAATTTGGAGCGATATCACATTCTTGATAATTTCGTTTCAAACTAGGGATTAAACGATTGATGATTCTCTTTGCTGAAGGCTAGATCCAAATGATGATCAATGAAAAGACAAGGGATAGAGAAAGAGAAACCCTAGTTTCTTCAATAGATCCTAATCTTCATTCGTCACCATCGTTCTAGCTAGAAATTATTAATAGATAAGATTAGTCATCTCAAGATTCATCACTACTACTAATTTGATCGAATCCTACAAGCTATTCTACAAATCATGATAACTAAATTGATTTGGACATCTTCTTGACTCTTAATTCTAGATATATTTTCTTTTTGTTTCTTGAAATGAAATCTCACAAATCATGAATCATTTTCTTTTATATTTTCATTTCGACTCATCTAAGGCAAGAACAAACAAATTCACGCATCTCAGAGGACGATCCGTATTTATTAACGCGCTACATCGACACCGTTAATTGATTGCGGTAGAAATTTCTTTGGTTGTGATTAAAACTTTTCCAAATAAACACGAAGATGATCAATCAAATGGCGCCGTTGCTGGGGATGCGTGCGTAATTTGTTCTTTCTTGAAATTTGAGTTGAAAAATTATTATTCCATCAAATTTTAATTCAAGAATCGCTTCAAGTGCTTAACGATTAGTGTTTGAATTTTTGCGAGGGAATCTGGAATCATTTTAGCAGTGATATCAAGATTCAGAGAAGATCTAAAAATTCCAGAGGAGTACAAGAAGCAACAGAAAAATTCTGAAACCCTAATTGCTCCATTCCACCGCGGATCCGCGGCGTAGTGCTGGTTTTTTGCGGCGGTTCCGCCGCCGTTTAGGCGTTTCACTGTTCCCAACTACTGTGGTATATTCTCTGTTCTCTTCTCTCTGATCTTGTCCAATAACAACTTTTTCGTAGGATTCTTTGCAAAAATTCGCCTCTCAAAAGTTAAAATTTGTTGTATTTCTTGAAATTGGTTGTTTGCATATTTTAATACGGAAATTAAGGGGCAAAGACCAAATTCAGATTAGGTGGGGATTTCATTACCTTTCCTAAGCCCCGCAAATCACAAAACGAGCATCTGCATTACCCTTCATTAACTAAAAAAATATCTAGACAAGACTCTAAGGACCTTCACGCTCAATTAGGACAGAAGAAGGTTGTGGGTAATCTACTGTTTATCCGCATTTCTTTTGTAGTGTCTAAAGCAAGTGTATCTAAGGCAAGTGGTTACTTAATTAGGCCCACTACTTACGTAGTGGAGAACCTTCCACTTACCTGGCACATACCTGGCTACAGAAGGGGTAAAGAGGCAGTAGAGGATTTATCCTGCAATTTGTCTTCTGGAAGTCTAGGAGCGGTCTAGAGACTTGACCTAGGTGACCATTAGATATAATATTGCTTGTGCATTTTGTTTGTGATTTTATTTTTCAAAATCCGTATTTTTCAAAACAAACACCAACCAACTTTTCCTCAAATTATCACCAACGCTGCCACTTGTGATACAACCGTTTAGCACATGTTAGGCTGGACACGGGATTCTATTTCCCGTCTTGTCAGCGTTTCTTTTATCGACGCCAGAGTCGGTAATTCTTCGTCTTCTTTCCCACCACCCACCACGACCGAGACGGAAGGATATCCATCGAATTTCAATAACACCACTCTGCCACCGCCCGCTGGTGTGCAGAATCATCCGCGCATTTCTCTCCAAGAGAGATGCTATCTTTCACGTGTTCCCCTTCCCACCTGTCTATCTATACTGCCAGCCAATGGGGACAATTTCGAGATTAAACCTCATTTCATTAAACTTTTACCCAAATTTCACGAGCTCGAGTCTGAAGAAGCATACGTTTTTATCACCAAATTCGAAACATATGTGCTTTGATGGGTAATCCACAACTGTCTGTGGATGCTATGCGTTTACGTCTTCTCCCATTCACTTTGTGCGATTTAGCCGAGAAGTGGGTTTACAACACAACCGCACATTCTATTTCAACATGGGACGAGTTCGTTGCAGCATTCCTTAAGAAATTTTATCCCAATCATAAGACCGCCCGTGTTCGGAGCGAAATTTTCAAATTTACCCAACTTCCCAATTAACCATTTTGGAAATGCTTTGAACGGTTCAAGAATCTTCTTTTACAATGCCCTCATCACGGAATCCCTAGATGGGATCTGTGTCGAATTATCTATGAGGGTATTGATTTCACGACAAAACAGATGCTTGAAACCCTATGTCGTTGTCAATTCATGTCTAAAGATGATGGTGAACCTAGGAAATACCTAGAAGATCTTTCTCAAAACACTTTACAATGGGAAAGTGTTAGTTAACCACTGTCTAGGGAATATATCAATCGACTCAAAGTTTCAGTCACAATGAGAGCCAAATTGCCGCAATACAATGGAAACTCGACACTATAGAAAACAGAATCTCTCTTCAGCCTCCCTAAACCAATACACACTTCCCAAAACTGTGTGTGGTTGCTGTTCAAATCCATCACATTTAACGGAAGAATGTCCTTTGAATGTACCGTTTCAAGGTCACACTAATGCTGCATTTCAGCAAAGACCTAGAAACGATCCTTCTTCTTCCACATATAATCAAGGTTGGTGGAATCACCCTGATTTTTCTTGGAACCAACAGCAAACTCAAAACACGGTTCCAAACCAAAATGACTTTCAAATGGTCCCTCTACAACAGCAACCACCACAACTGATTCAGCACCCCTTTCAACCACAAAATTTTCAAAACCCGGCCAACAACTTTGATCCATCTTTTGCCGGTATTGCAACACCCTCTGCACTCGACATGTTCATTGCACGGTCCATGCAAACGAATGACATTTTAATATATTCTATCCAAACGTTAGTGCAAAACAATGTCTCCTACGGTGAGAGTATCAAATTGATAGAAGCACAAATTGCACAACTGATTGCAGCAATGAGTGCTAGAAAGAAAGGGAAACTTCCAGCTCAACCACCACTTGATCCTGGACCCTCGCATTATAATGATGTGAGTGCTATTACCACGTTGAGATCTGGAAGAGTGCTAGACTATCATGTGGGTGAACAAATTGATAATGATGAATTGATCATTAACACCCCGGCTTCCACTTCCACTTCTACATCCACTTCTACTTCTTACCCTATTTCGTCTAATTTACCTTCTTCTTCCGAGCCTAATCTCCGTTTTCCCCAAAGCTCGAACCATCCACCCACTTCATCCTTCCCACCCCCACAAACTTCTCCATAAATTTTGAACCCAACACTTATTGATAAAGCTCCATTTCCAGATAGGTTGAGGTCCAGTAAACCGAATGCACAAATAGAGAAGATTATGGACATGTTTAAGCAAGTTAACATCAATATCTCTCTCCTAGATGCTATCCAATAAGTTCCGTCTTATGCGAAAATTCATAAGAACTTGTGCACTAGGAAGAGGAAGACTCAAGTGCCTAAAAAAGTTTTCATGTCGAGTACTGTAAACACAGCTTTTCCCTAACATTTACCAAGGAAACGTAAGGACCCTGGCTGTCATACAATTTCTATTTCTATTCGGGGTAAGAATATCAATCGTGCTTTACTCGATTTAGGCTCTAGTGTGTAATTGCTTCCTTATTCAGTCTATGAGCAATTAGGTATCGGAGAGTTAAAGCCCTCGAACACAACTCTCCAGATGGCAAACCGATCTATCAACAAACCTAGGAGTGAACTTGAGGATGTGTTGATAAAAGTCGGGGAATTTATATTCCCTGTGGACTTTATTATTTTGGATACACAGCCTGTAGCGAACCCACGGAACCAAATTCTGGTAATTCTCGGTCGACCCTTTTTGGCTACTTCCAATGCTGTAATCAATTGTCGAAACGGCTTTATGAACATATCTTTCGGGAATAGGTCAATTGAGCTTAACATTTACAAGTTGGGAAGTCAACCCTCCGAACCTCATGCTCGAGTATGTTCTGTCGAATTAATGGATGTCGACAACAGCGAAATTGAACTGCTTCACGATACTGATCTAAACTCTTTTCATACGTTGTTGTTTGACCCAAATATGTATCATATACAAACGGACCCTTCTTTTGAGTTGTCCGGGTCAACATCTAACGCTTATTCTGAATGTTTCATGGAGTCTGAGTATCATCCCATTCTTGCCAATGACATTATTCTTCGGGATATCGATGAAAGCTTTGCTGATGAATATGCATTTTTAGCAAACACGGGTGTTGAGATGAATCATCACCAAAACAAAGAAATTGAACCTCCACCCCTTTTTCTTGACAATCACGAGAATGCAAGTAATCAATCATCATCATCACGGTGTCGTCTCTCCAATTTGAGACGCAAATCCATTCTATCCCACCACTTATCTTTTCCCCACTTCTTCCTGGCTCTATACAACATGTTCTTCCACCAACCGGTGCATTACACTGATAAAATCTTCGAATAGTTGGTGTTGACTTTCGGTCTTTGTAAGGCTTTGCATTGACCAGTAACTTTACCCCCCCCCCTCTTATGATTTTAAAATATTAACATTGTTTAACTCAAGTTTGGGGGGGGGGGGTCTATTTGGCTCTTGAAAATAAAAGTTGTCCTCAAAACTTTAAGCTTAAAATTAGTTTGGGGGAGATTTTCACGTCCATATTTCTTGATCCCGCTAATAAATTTTCCTCCCAAGCTTACAGGTTTTTGAGATTTAACGGATGGCAACAGTGAAGAAACTGTTCTAAACAAGTTTGGGGGCTAAAAATAAGTCAGAAAATAGTTCCTATTCTGGAAGCCAAACATTTGAATGTTGATACCCTACTATTCGCACTTACACACGTCTTGAAACTAGGGATAGTAGAGGATACCTTGAAATGCTCTTGTCTAAAAGCCAAAGTATGAAGGAAATAATAAATGGAGAATAAAAATATAAAATGGTGTAGAAAAATGAACACTGGTTTTGTAATCACCAAGGCAGCAATAAAAAAAATAGCGAGGGTGCTTCATCACCTAGTGCCTTAGACCAACTGGTTTGGGAGTCACTATTAAGCCTTAGGTGTTGCAAGACGAGGAAAATACTAATACGCCTAATCAGCAAGCACATGAGTAATCGGTCGGTTAGTACCTCAGGAAGTATTAACGGTCGCATGAAGAATGTGTGAGCAATTCCATCCAAACTATCCACCGACTAAAAAGTACTGTGGTGATGGACAAGAGTATGATAGCTTGAATTGAATTCTCCGAGTGTAAGGATGTCTTTTACACACACGTTGGGTTATATGATCGGTGTTTGGAAGAAAGGTAGGGATGAAGAATAAAGGCGATGTTTTATTGAGGAATGATGTGATTTCTAACATCTTTTCATGACTATTAAGATATGGCTCATGACAACCGAAAAGCTAGTATTAGTTAGAAACTCTAATTTTCAAATTCTTTCTTTTATAATTCTTATTTTTATATGTAACTTTCACAGTTTTCCTTTTATTATGGGATTTTGTGGGTGCAATCCATTGGAAACCCTCAGGAGACAACACTCCTCCTACTAGGGACACCTAGAGGTTTAAAGGCTTGTTGCACGTGCTCAATACAATTGTGTTTGCCTACGAAAGTGTGCTAGTTAGTTTTTCTTTTTCTTAATAAAATTTTCTTCTTCTCTTAAATAAAAGATGTTTGCTCGAGACGATCAAAATTAAGTTTGGGAGAATTTGTTCAGTCGAAAATAATGCATTTTGTAACAAATCAATTTCCTCATTATTCTTATCATTTAAGCATAGTTGATATAAATATAACACATATTACCAGTTTGTCTGGAAAATACTAAATACCACGTGTTGTATATATATTCAACATTCTTTATACGAAATTGTGTGTTTATTTCTGCACGCGTGATATTGTTTATCTCAACACATTTTATCGAGATTGTGTGCAGAAAATTCATCAGGTAAAGGAACCGGAATCACAAAAGTGCCGATAAATTACAGTAAGTCAAAGAATTCAAATCTTGCAGAGATTCAGAAGAGATAAAAAGATTCCAGATATCATAAGAAGACCCAAACATCAACAGAAGAAGAGCACAGAAAAATGATGCAGAGATCTCATTAAATGGCCGCGGCCGAGTCGGCCGAGTTGCCGCAGTTCCGCGGCCGACTTGAGGGATTAGGGTGACGTGTCTCTCCAGAAGCTTCATTCTAACATCCTTTCTTAACTCAGATGCTCCAGTGTAACAGACTTCTTCTGGAAACTTCTCTGCATAAAAACCTTCTTCTAGAAGGCTCCTTATAACAAGCTTCTTCTAGAAGGATCCTTGTAACAATCTTAATCTAGAAGGCTCTCTCCAACAACCTTATTCTAGAAGGTTCTCTCTAACAACCTAGCTTTTGGAGGAAAATTTTAATTTGAATTTATAAAAGGAGATCTAGATCTAGGGTTGAGGAGTTCATTAGTTCATTAATTAGTTACACAATTATTAGTTCATTAATTGGGGGTTCAATAATTTCACACACAAGTTGAGTGACACAACTTGTGATCCAATCCAAACCCTAACCCAAATCCAATTCCAAAGCCAAATCAAGATCCAATGAGAAGCAAATCAAGTGAGCAATCAACGATCCTTCATCGCAACGCCGATCATCATCCGAGAAAGAGATCCACGACGATCCGCGAATCAAGGCGATCGAGCTTTGCAAAGATTGACGACAAATTCACCTCTTCAAAGGAGCGATCGAGAGTTTAATCTTGTACCTCGAATTGAGGAGTTGTGTAAATTTGAACAAGATTTAATGAAGGTGATAAATTTTTAATTCTCGTTTTCATTACATTCTTGCATTATGAAATTCTTCATTCTTCATTCTTGATTCTTTAATTTTCATGATGTGTAAGTGAAATCTCCGCTTGTGGAGGATTCGAGAGAATCAGTAGATCTAGTGATGATAAGATCATTTTACTAATCTTAAGTCTTATGAGATTTGTGAACTTTAGGAGAAAGAATCATCAATGACCTAATTTGGAGCGAGATCACATTCTTGATAATTTCATTGCAAACTAGGGATTAAACGATTGATAATTCTCTTTGCTAAAGGCTAGATCCAAATGATGATTAATTTAAAGACAAGGGATAGAGAAGGAGAAACCCTAGTTTCTTCAATAGATCCCTAATCTTCATTCGTCACCAACGTTCTAGCTACAAATTATCAATAGATAAGATTAGTCATCTCTAGATTCATCACTACAAGTAATTTGATCGAATCCTACAAGCTATTCTACAAATCTTGATAACTAAATTGATTTGGACATCTTCTTGATTCTTGATTCTAGATCTATTTTCTTTTTGTTTCTTGAAATGAAATCTCACAAATCTTAAATCATTTTCTTTTATATTTTAATTTCGACTCATCTAAGGAAAGATCAAACAAATTCACGCATCTCAGTGGACGATCCGTATTCATTAACGCCCTACCACGACACCGTTAATTGATTGCGGTAGAAATTTCTTTGGTTGTGATTAAAACTTTTCCAAATACACAAGAAGATGATCAATGAAATGGCACCGTTGCCGGGGATGCGTGCGTAATTTGTTCTTTCTTGAAATTTGTGTTGAAAAATTATTATTCCATCAAATTTTAATTCAGAATCGCTTCAAGTGCTTAACGATTAGTGTTTGAATTTTTGCGAGAGAATCAGGAATCATTTTAGCAGTGATATCAAGATTCAGAGAAGCTCTAAAAATTCTAGAGGAGTACAAGAAGCAACAGAAAAATTCTGAAACCCTAATTCTTCCATTCCACCGCGGATCCGCGGCGTAGTGCTGGTTTTTGCGGCGGTTCTGCCGCCGTTTAGGCGTTTTACTGTTCCCAACTTCTGTGGTATGTTCTCTGTTCTCTTCTCTTCTCTCTGATCTTGTCCAATAACAACTTTTCCGCAGGATTATTTGCAAAAGTACGCCGCTCAAAAATTAAAATTTGTTGCGTTTCTTGAAATTGGTTGTTTGCATATTTTAATACGGAAATTAAGGGGCAAAGACTAAATTCAGATTAGGTAGGGATTTCATTACCCTTCCTAAGCCCAGCAAATCACAAAACGAGCATCCGCATTACCCTTCATTAACTAAAAAATATCTAGATAAGTCTCTAAGGACCTTCGCGCTCAATTAGGACACAAGAAGGTTGTGGGTAATCTACTGTTTATCTGCATTTCTTTTGTAGTATCTAAGGCAAGTGTGTCTAAGGCAAGTGGTTACTTAATAAGGCCAACTACTTACATAGTGGAGAACCTCCAACTTACCTGGTACTTACCTGGCCACGGAAGGGGTAAAGAGGCAGTAGAGGATTTATCCTGCATTTTGTCTTCTGAAAGTCTAGGAGCGGTCTAGAGACTTGACCTACGTGACCATTAGATCTAGGGTTGCTTGTGCATTTTGTTTGTGATTTGATTTTTCAAAATCCGTATTTTTCAAAACAAACACCAACCAACTTTTCCTCTAATTATCACCAACACTGCCACTTATGCTGCAACCGTTTAGCACATGTTAGGCTGGACACGGGATTATATTTCCCGTCTTGTCCACGTTTCTTTTATCGACCCCAGAGTCGGTAATTATTCTTCTTCTTTCCCACCACCCACCACGACCGAGACGGACGGATATCCATCGAATTTCAATAACACCACTCTGCCACCGCCCGCCGATGCGCAGAATCCTCCACGCATTTCTCTCCAAGATAGATGCTATCTTTCACGTGTTCCACTTCCAACCCGTCTTTCTATACCGCCAGCCAATGGGAACAATTTCGCGATTAAACCTCATTTCATTAAACTTTTACCCAAATTTCACGGACTCGAGTCTGAAAACGCATACGTTTTTATCACCAAATTCGAAAAATGTGCTTTGATGGGTAATTCACAACTGTCTGTGGATGCTATGAGTTTACGTCTTCTCCCATTCACTTTTTGCGATTTAACCGAGAAGTGGCTTTACAACACAACCGCACATTCTATTTCAACATGGGACGAGTTCGTTGCAGCGTTCCTTAAGAAATTTTATCCCAATCATAAGACCGCCCGTGTTCAGAGCGAAATTTTCAAATTTACCCAACTTCCCAATTATCCATTTTGGTAATGCTTTGAACGGTTCAAGAATCTTCTTTTACAATGCCCTCATCACGGAATCCCTAGATGGGATCTGTGTCGAATTAGCTATGAGGGTATTGATTCCATGACAAAACAGATGGCTGAAACCATGTGTCGTTAATTTCTGTCTAAAGATGATGGTGAAGCTTGGAAATACCTAGAAGATCTTGCTCAAAATACTTTACAATGGGAAAGTGTTACTCAACCACTGTCTAGGGAAGATATCAATCAACTCGATGTTTCCGTCACAATGAGAGCCGAAATGGCCGCAATACAAAGGAAACTCGACGCTATAGAAAACAGAATCTCTTCAGCCTCCCTAAACCAATACACACTTCCCAAAACCGTGTGTGGTTGCTGTTCAAATCCATCACATTTAACGCAAGAATGTACTTTGAATGTACCGTTTCAAGGTCACACTAATGCTGCATTTTAGCAAAGACCTAGAAACGATCCTTCTTCTTCCACATATAATCAAGTTGGAGGAATCACCCTGATTTTGCTTGGAACCAACACTAAACTCGAAACACGGTTCCAAACCAGAATGACTTTCAAATGGTCCGTCCACAACAGCAACCACCACAACTGAGTCAGCACCCCTTTCAACCACAAAATTTTCAAAACCCGGACAAAAACTTTGATCCATCATCTGCCGGTATTGCTACACCCTCTGCAATCGACTTGTTCATTGCACAGTCCATGCAAACGAATGACATTTTATCATCTTCTATCCAAACGTTTGTGCAAAACACTGTCTCCCACGGTAACAGTATTAAATTGAAAGAAGCACAAATTGCACAACTGATTGCAGCAATGACTGCTAGAGAGAAAGGGAAATTTCCAGCTCAACCACCACATGATCCTGGACCCTCGCATTATAAAGATGTGAGTGCTATTACCACGTTGAGATCTGGAAGAGTGCTAGACAATCATGTGGGTGAACAAATTGATAAGGATGAATTGAGCATTAACACCCCGGCTTCCACTTCCACTTCTACTTCTTACCCTATTTCGTCTAATTTACCTTCTTCTTCCGAGCCTATTCTCCATTTTCCCCATGGCTCGAACCCTCCACCCACTTCATCCTTCCCACCCCTACAAACTTCTCCACAAACTTTGGACCCAACGCTTATTGATAAAGCTCCATTTCCAGTTAGGTTGAGGTCCAGTAAATCGAATGCACAAATGGAGAAGATTGTGGACATGTTTAAGCAAGTTAACATCAATATCCCTCTCCTAGATGATATCCAACAAGTTCCGTCTTATGCGAAAATTCATAAGAACTTGTGCAATAGGAAGAGGAAGACTCAAGTGCCTAAAAAAGTTTTCATGTCGAGTACTGTAAACACATCTTTTCCCCAACAATTACCAAGAAACGTAAGGACCCTGGCTGTCCTACAATTTCTATTTCTATTGGGGGTAAGAATATCAATCGTGCTTTACTCGATTTAGGCGCTAGTGTGAACTTGCTTCCTTATTCAGTCTATGTGCAATTAGGTATCAGAGAGTTAAAGCCCTCGAACGCAACTCTCCAGATGGCAGACCGATCTATCACCAAACCTAGGGGTGAACTTGAGGATGTGTTGATAAAAGTCAGGGAATTTATATTCCCTGTGGACTTTATTGTTTTGGATACACAGCCAGTAGCGAACCCACGGAACCAAATTCCGGTGATTCTCGGTCGACCCTTTTTGGCTACTTCCAATGTTGTAATCAATTATCGAAACGACTCTATGAACCTATCTTTCTGGAATAGGTCAATTGAGCTTAACATTTACAAGTTGGGAAGTCAACCCTACGAACCTCATGCTCGAATATGTTCTGTCGAATTAATGGATGTCGACAGCAGCGAAATTGAACAGCTTCACGATACTGATCTAGACTCTTTTCATACGTTGTTGTTTGACCCAAATATGTATCATATACAGATGGACCCTTCTTTTGAGTTGTCCGGGTCAACATCTAACGCTTATTCTGAATTTTTCATGGAGTCTGAGTATCATCCCATTCTTGCCAATGACATTATTCTTCGGGATATCGATGAAAGCTTCGCTGATGAACTTGTATTTTTAGCAAACACGGGTGTTGAGATGAATCATCTCCAAAACAAAGAAATTGAACCTCCACCCCTTTTTCTTGACAATCACAAGAATGCAAGTAATCCATCATCATCATCCCGGTGTCGTCTCTCCAATTTGAGATGCAAATCCATTATATCCCACCACTTATCTTTTCCCCACTTCTTCCTGGCTCTATACAACATGTTCTTTCACCAACCGGTGCATTACACTGATAAAATTTTTGAATGGTTGGTGTTGACTTTCGGTCATTGTAAGGCTTTGCATTGACCAGTAACTTTACCCCCCTCTTATGATTTTAAATAATTAACATTGTTTAACTCAAGTTTGGGGGGGTATATTTAGCTCTTGAAAATAAAAGTTGTCCTCGAAATTGTGAGCCAAAAATAAGTTTGGGGGAGATTTTCACGTCCAAATTTCTTGACCCCGCTAATAAATTTTCCTCCCAAGCTTACAGGTTTTGGAGATTTAATGGATGGCAACAGTGAGGACACTGTTCTACACAACTTTGGGGGAGCTTTGTGCTTATTTACGCATTACTTTGCATCATACTTTGCATAATCACAAAACATATGATAAAAAAAAGAAAAAAGAAAAAAGAGAAAAGAAAGAAAATGTGTACATAAATAAGATAATAAAAGATTAGATAGTGAAAAATTACATCCAAAAAATTAGAAAAAGTTAAGGAAACCAAGAAAATTAGAAGTTTTCTTAAACGAAACTAGTAATAAATAGTTATGAGACGTCCCAAGGGTTAGTAAGATGAAGGAAGTCACTAATCTGAGGATAAAAATAAGTCTGAAAAATAGTTCCTATTCTGGAAGCAAAACATTTGAATGTTGCTACCCTACTATTCGCACTTACACATGTCTTGAAACTCGGGATAGTAGAGGATACCTTGAAATGCTCGTGTCTAAAAGCCAATGTACGAAGGAAATATTAAATGGAGAATAAAAATATAAAATGGTGTAGGAAAATGAACACTGGTTTTGTAATCACCAAGGCAGCAATAAAAAATATAGCGAGGGTGCTTCATCACCTAGTGCCTTAGACCAACTGGTTTGGGAGTCACTGCTAAGCCTTAGGTGTTGCAAGACGAGGAAAATACTAATACGCCTAATCAGCAAGCACATAAGAAATCGGTCGGTTAGTACCTCAAGAAGTATTAACGGTCTCATGAAGAATGTGTGAGCAATTCCATCCAAACTATTCACCGACTAAAAAGTACTGTGGTGATGGACAAGAGTATGATAGCTTGAATTGAATTCTCCGAGTGTAAGGATGTCTTTTACACACACGTAGGGGTATATGATCGGTGTTTGGATGAAAGTTAGGGATGAAGAATAAAGGCGATGTTTTATTGAGGAATGATGTGATTTCTAACATCTTTTCATGACTATTAAGATAGGGTTCATGACAACCAAAAAGCTAGTATTAGTTGGAAACTCTAATTTTCAAAGTCTTTCTTTTATAATTCTTATTTTTATATGTAACTTTCACAGTCTTCCATTTATTATGTGATTTTGTAGGTGCAATCCGTTTAAAACCCTCAAGAGACAACACTCCTCCTACTAGGGACACCTAGAGGTTTAAAGGCTTGTTGCACGTGCTCTGTGCAATCGTTTTTGCCTACGAAAGTGTGTTAGTTAGTTTTTCTTTTTCTTAATAAAATTTTCTCCTTCTCTTAAATAAAAGATGTTTGCTCGAGACGATCAAAATTATGTTTGGGGGAATTTGTTCAGTCGAAAATAATGCATTTTGTAACACATCAATTTCCTCATTATTCTGATCATTTAAGGATAGTTTATATAAATATAACACATATTACCAGTTTGTCTGGAAAATACTAAATACCACGTCTTGTATATATATGCAACATTCTTTATAGGAAATTGTGTGTTTATTTCTGCACGCATGATATTGTTTATCTCAACACATTTTATCGAGATTGTGTGCAGAAAATTCATCTGGTCAAAGAACCGGAATCACAAAAGTGCCAATAAATTACAGCAAGTCAAAGAATTCAAATCTGGCAGAAATTCAGAAGAGATAAAAAGATTCCAGATATCCGAAGAAGACCCAAACATCAACAGAAGAAGAGCACAGAAAAATGATGCAGAGATCTCATTAAATGGCCGCGAATCCGCGGCCGAGTCGGCCGAGTTATCGCGGTTCCGCGGCCGAGTTGAGGGATTAGGGTGACGTGTCTTTCCAGAAGCTTCATTCTAACAACCTCTCTTAACTTAGATGCTCCCGTGTAACAGAGTTCTTCTGGAAACTTCTCTGCATAAAAACCTTCTTCTAGAAGGCTCCTTATAATAACCTTCTTCTAGAAGGCTCCAAGTAACAAGCTTATTCTAGAAGGCTCTCTCCAACAACGTTATTCTAGAAGGTTCTCTCTAACAACCTAACTTTTAGAGGGAAATTTGAATTTGAATTTATAAAAGGAGATCTAGATCTAGGGTTGAGGAGTTCATTAGTTCATTAATTAGTTACAGAATTATTAGTTCATTAATTGGGGGTTCAATAATTTCATACACAAGTTGAGTGACACAACTTGTGATCCAATCCAAACCCTAACCCAAATCCAATTCCAAAGCCAAATCAAGATCCATTGAGAAGCAAATCAAGCGAGCAATCAACGATCCTTCATCACAACGCCGATCATCATCCGAGCAAGAGATCCATGATGATCCGTGACTCACGGCTATCGAGCTTCCTAAAGATCGACAACAAATTCACCTCTTCAAAGGAGCGATCGAGAGTTTAATCTTGTACCTCGAATTGAGGAGTTGTGTAAATTTGAAGAAGATTTAATAAAGGTGATAAATTTTTAATTCTCGCATTCATTACATTCTTGCATTATGAAATTCTTCATTCTTGATTCTTTAATTTTCATGATGTGTAAGTGAAATCTCCGCTTGTGGAGGATTCGAGAGAATCAGTAGATCTACTGATGATAAGATCCTTTTACTAATCATAAGTCTTATGAGATTTATGAACTTTAGGAAAAAGAATCATCAATGACCTAATTTGGAGCAAGATCACATTCTTGATAATTTCGTTGCAAACTAGGGATTAAACGATTGATGATTCTCTTTGCTAAAGGCTAGATCCAAATGATGATGAATGAAAAGACAAGGGATAGAGAAGGAGAAACCCTAGTTTCTTCAATAGATCCCTAATCTTCATTCGTCACCATCATTCTAGATATAAATTATCAATAGATAAGGGATCCAAATGATGATGAAAGAAAAGACAAGGGATAGAGAAGGAGAAACCCTAGTTTCTTCAATAGATCCCTAATCTTCATTCGTCACCATCGTTCTAGATATAAATTATCAATAGATAAGATTAGTCATCTCTAAATTCATCACTACTACTAATTTGATCGAATCTTACAAGCTATTCTACAAATCTTGATATGTAAATTGATTTGGACTTCTTCTTGATTCTTGATTCTAGATCTATTTTCTTTTTGTTTCTTGAAATGAAATCTCACAAATCTTAAATTATTTTCTTTTATATTTTCATTTCGACTCATCTAACGCAAGATCAAACAAATTCATGCATCTCAGTGGATGATCCGTATTCATTAACGCGCTACATCGACACCGTTAATTGATTGCGGTATTAATTTCTTTGGTTGTGATTAAAACTTTTCCAAATACATACGACGATTATCAATCAAATGGCGCCGTTGCCGAGGATGCGTACGTAATTTGTTCTTTCTTGAAATTTGAGTTGAAAAATTATTATTCCATCAAATTTTAATTCAAAAGTCGTTTCAAGTGCGTAACGATTAGTGTTTGAATTTTTGCGAGGGAATCTGGTATCATTTTAGCAGTGATATCAAGATTCAGAGAAGATCTAAAAATTCCAGAGGAGTACAAGAAGCAACAGAAAAATTCGGAAACCCTAATTCCTCCATTCCACCGCGGATCCGCGGCGTAGTGCTGGTTTTTGCGGCGGTTCCACCGCCATTTAGGCGTTTCACTGTTCCCAACTTCTGTGGTATATTCTATGTTCTATTCTCTTCTCTCTGATCTTGTCCAATAACAAATTTTCCGTAGGATTCTTTGCAAAATTTCGCCGCTCAAATATTAAAATTTGTTGCGTTTCTTGAAATTGGTTGTTTGCATATTTTAATAGGAAATTAATGGGTAAAGACCAAATTCAGATTAGGTGGGGATTTCATTACCCTTCCTAAGCCCCGCAAATCACAAAACGAGCATCCGCATTACCCATCATTAACTAAAAAATATCTAGACAAGACTCTAAGGACCGTCACGCTTAATTAGGACAGACGAAGGTTGTGGGTAATCTTCGGTTTATCCGCATTTCTTTTGTAGTGTCTAAGGCAAGTGTGTCTAAAGCAAATGGTTACTTAATTAGGCCCACTACTTACGTAGTTGAGAACCACCCACTTACCTGGCACTTACCTGGCCACAGAAGGGTTAAAGAGGCAGTAGAGGATTTATCCTGCAATTTGTCTTCTGAAAGTCTAGGAGCGGTCTAGAGACTTGACCTAGGTGACCATTAGATCTAGGGTTGCTTGTGCATTTTGTTTGTGATTTGATTTTTCAAAATCCCTATTTTTCAAAACAAACACTAACCTACTTTTCCTCTAATCATCTCCAACGCTGCCACTTGTACTATAATCATTTAGCTCATGTTAGGCTGGACACGGGATTCCATTATCCGTCTTGTCCGCGTTTCTTTTATCGATCCTAGAGTCGGTAATTCTTCGTCTTCTTTCCCACCATCCACCACGACCGAGATGGACGGATATCCATCGAATTTCAATAACACCACTCTGCCACCGCCCGCAGGTGTGCAGAATCCTCCGCGCATTTCTCTCCAAGAGAGATGCTATCCTTCACGTGTTACCCTTCCCACCTGTCTTTCTATACCGCCAACCAATGGGGACAATTTCGAGATTAAACCTCATTTAATTAAACTTTTACCCAAATTTCACGGGCTCGAGTCTGAAGACGCATACGTTTTTATCACCAAATTCGAAAACGTATGTGCTTTGATGGGTAATTCACAACTGTTTGTGGATGCTATGCGTTTACGTCTTCTCCCATTAACTTTGTGCGATTTAGCCGAGAAGTGGCTTTACAACACAACAGCACATCCTATTTCAACATGGGACGAGTTCGTTGCAGCATTCCTTAAGAAATTTTATCCCAATAATAAGACCGCCCGTGTTCGGAGCGAAATTTTCAAATTTACCCAACTTCCTAATTAACCATTTTAGAAATGCTTTGAACTGTTCAAGAATCTTCTTTTACAATGATCTCATCACGGAATCCCTAGATGGTATCTGTGTCGAATTATCTATGTGGGTATTGATTTCACGACAAAACAGATGCTTGAAACCATGTGTCATTGTCAATTCCTGTTTAAAGATGATGGTGAAGCTTGGAAATTCCTAGAAGATCTTGCTCAAAACATTTTACAATGGGAAAGTGTTACTCAACCACTGTCTAGGGAAGATATCAATCAACTCGATGTTTCCGTCACAATGAGAGCCGAAATGGCCGCAATACAAAGGAAACTCGACGCTATAGAAAACAGAATCTCTTCAGCCTCCCTAAACCAATACACACTTCCCAAAACCGTGTGTGGTTGCTGTTCAAATCCATCACATTTAACGCAAGAATGTCCTTTGAATGTACTGTTTCAAGGTCACACTAATGCTGCATTTCAGCAAAGACCTAGAAACGATCCTTCTTCTTCTACATATAATCAAGGTTGGAGGAATTATCCTGATTTTGCTTGGAACCAACACCAAACTCAAAACAAGGTTCCAAACCAGAATGGCTTTCAAATGGTCCCTCCACAATAGCAACCACCACAACTGAGTCAGCACCCCTTTCAACCACAAAATTTTCAAAATCCGGCCAATAACTTTGACCCATCTTCTGCCGGTATTGCTACACCCTCTGCACTCGACATGTTCATTGCACAGTCCATGCAAACGAATGACATTTTAACATCTTCTATCCAAACATTAGTGCAAAACACTGTCTCCCACGGTGACAGTATCAAATTGATAGAAGCACAAATTGCAGAACTGATTGCAGCAATGAGTGCTAGAGAGAAATGGAAACTTTCAACTCAACCACCACCTGATCCTGGATCCTCGCATTATAATGATGTGAGTGCTATTACCACATTGAGATCTGGAAGAGTGCTAGACAATCATATGGGTGAACAAATTGATAAGATGAATTGATCATTAACACCCCGGCTTCCACTTCCACTTCGTACCCTATTTCTTCTAATTTAACTTCTTCTTCTGAGCCTATTCTCCGTTTTCCCCAAGGCTCGAACCCTCCACCCACTTCATCCTACCTACCCCCACAAACTTCTCCATAAATTTTGAACCCAACACTTATTGATAAAGCTCCATTTCCAAATATGTTGAGGTCCAGTAAACCGAATGCACAAATGGAGAAGATTGTGGACATGTTTAAGCAAGTTAACATCAGTATCCCTCTCCTAGATGCTATCCAACAAGTTCCGTCTTATGCGAAAATTCTTAAGAACTTGTGCACTAGGAAGAGGAAGACTCAAGTGCCTAAAAAAGTTTTCATATCGAGTACTGTAAACACGGCTTTTCCCCAACAATTACCAAGGAAATGTAAGGACCCTAACTTTCCTACAAGTTCTATTTCTATTGGGGGTAAAAATATCAATCTTTCTTTACTCGATTTAGACGCTAGTGTGAACTTGCTTCCTTATTCAGTCTATGAGAAATTAGGTATCGGAGAGTTAAAGCCCTAGAACCCAGCTCTCCAGATGGCAGACCGATCTATCACCAAACCTATGGGTGAACTTGAGGTTGTGTTGATAAAAGTCGGGGAATTTATATTCCTTGTGGACTTTATTGTTTTGGATAAATAGCCTGTAGCGAACCCACAGAACAAAATTCCGATGATTCTCGGTCGACCCTTTTTGGCTACTTCCAATGATGTAATCAATTGTCGAAACGGCTCTATGAACCTATCTTTCGGGAATAGGTCAATTCAGCTTAACATTTACAAGTTGGGAAGTCAACCTTCCGAACCTCATGCTCGAGTATGTTCTGTCGAATTAATGGATGTCGACAGCAGCGAAATTGAACAGCTTCACGATACTGATCTAGACTCTTTTCATACGTTGTTGTTTGACCCAAATATGTATCATATACATACGGACCCTTCTTTTGAGTTGTCCGGGTAAACATCTAACGCTTGTTCTGAATTTTTCATGGAGTCTGAGTATCATCCCATTCTTGCCAATGACATTATTCTTCGGGATATCGATGAAAGCTTCGCTGATGAACATGCATTTTTAGCAAACACGGGTGTTGAAATGAATCATCTCCAAAACAAAGAAATTGAACCTCCACCCCTTCTTCTTGGAAATCACGAGAATGCAAGTAATCTATCATCATCATCACGGTGTCGTCTCTCCAATTTGAGACACAAATCCATTCTATCCCACCACATATCTTTTCCCCACTTCTTCCTGGCTCTATATAACATGTTATTCCACCAACCGGTGCATTACACTGATAAAATCTTCGAATGGTTGGTATTGACTTTCGGTCTTTGTAAGGCTTTGCATTGAATAGTAACTTTACCCCCTCTTATGATTTTAGAAGATTAACATTGTTTAACCCAAGTTTGGGGGGGTATATTTGGCTCTTGAAAATAAAAGTTGTCCTCAAAATTGTGAGCCAAAAATAAGTTTGGGGGAGATTTTCATGTCCATATTTCTTGACCCCGCTAATAAATTTTCCTCCCAAGCTTATAGGTTTTTTAGATTTAACGGATGGCAACAGTTATGACACTGTTCTAAACAACTTTGGGGGAGGTTTGTGCTTATTTACGCATCACTTTGCATCATACTTTGCATAATCACAAAATATATGATAAAAAGAAGAAAAAAGAAAAAAAATGTGTATATAAATAAGATAATAAAAGATTAGATAGTGAAAAATTACATCCAAAAGATTGGAAAAATTTAAGGAAACCAAGAAAATTAGTAGTTTTCTTAAACAAAACTAGTAATAAGTAGTTATGAGCCGTTGTCCCAATGGTTAGTAAGATAAAGAAAGTCACTAATCTGAGGATAAAATAAGTTTGAAAAATAATTCCTATTCTGGAAGCTAAACATTTGAATGTTGATACCCTACTATTCGCACTTACACACGTCTTGAAACTCGGGATAGTAGAGGATACCTTGAAATGCTCTTGTCTAAAAGCCAAAGTATGAAAGAAATAATAAATGGAGAATAAAAATATAAAATGGTGTAGAAAAATGAACAGTGGTTTTGTAATCACCAAGGCAGCAATAAAAAATATAGCGAGGGTGCTTCATCACCTAGTGCCTTAGACCAACTGGTTTGGAAGTCACTGCTAAGCCTTATGTGTTGCAAGACGAGGAAAATACTAATATGCCTAATCATTAAGCACATGAGTAATCGGTCGGTTAGTACCACAAGAAGTATTAACGGTCGCATGAAGAATGTGTGAGCAATTCCATCCAAACTATTCACCGACTAAAAAGTACTGTGGTGATGGACAAGAGTATGATAACTTGAATTGAATTCTCCGAGTGTAGGGATATCTTTTGTACACACGTAGGGGTATTTGATCGGTGTTTAGAAGAAAGGTAGGGATGAAGAATAAAGACGATATTTTATTGAGGGATGATGTGATTTCTAACATATTTTCATGACTATTAAGATAGGGCTCATCACAACCGAAAAGCTAGTATTAGTTGGAAACTCTAATTTTCAATGTCTTTCTTTTATAATTCTTATCTTTATATGTAACTTTCACTGTCTTCCTTTTATTATGGGATTTTGTGGGTGCAATCCGCTGAAAACCCTCAGGAGACAACACTCCTCCTACTAGGGACACCTAGAGATTTAAAGGCTTGTTGCACATGCTCAGTGCAATCGTGTTTGCCTACGAAAGTGTGCTAGTTAGTTCTTCTTTTTCTTACTAAAATTTTCTCCTTCTCTTAAATAAAAGAAGTTTGCTCGAGACGATCAAAATTAAGTTTGGGGGAATTTGTTCAGTCGAAAATAATGCATTTTGTAACACATCAATTTCCTCATTATTCTTATCATTTAAGGATAGTTGATATAAATATAAAACATATTACCAGTTTGTCGGGAAAATACTAAATACCACGTGTTGTATATATATTCAACATTCTTTATAGGAAATTGTGTGTTTATTTCTGCACGCATGATATTGTTTATCTCAACACATTTTATCGAGATTGTGTGCAGAAAATTCTTCAGGTCAAAGAACCGGAATCACAAAAGTGCCGATAAATTACAGCAAGTCAAAGAATTCAAATCTGGCAGAGATTCAGAAGAGATAAAAAGATTCCAGATATCAGAAGAAGACCCAAACATCAACAGAAGAAGAGCACAGAAAAATGATGCAGAGATCTCATTAAATAGCCGCGGATCCGCGGCCGAGTCGGCCGAGTTGCCGTGGTTCCGCAACCGAGTTGAAGGATTAGGGTGACTGTCTCTCAAGAATCTTCATTCTAACAACCTCTCTTAACTTAGATGCTCCAGTGTAGCAGACTTCTTCTGGAAACTTCTCTACATAACAATCTTCATCTAGAAGGCTCCTTATAACAACCTTCTTCTAGAAGGCTCTCTCCAACAACCTTATTCTAGAAGGTTCCCTCTAACAACCTAGCTTTTGGAGGGAAATTTGAATTTGAATTTATAAAAGGAGATCTAGATCTAGGGTAGAGGAGTTCATTGGTTCATTAATTAGTTACACAATTATTAGTTCATTAATTGGGGGTTCAATAATTTCACACACATGTTGAGTGACACAACTTGTGATCCAATCCAAACCCTAACCGAAATCCAATTCCAAAGCCAAATCAAGATCCATTGAGAAGAAAATCAAGCGAGCAATCAACGATCTTTCATCGCAACGCCGATCATCATCCGAGCAAGAGATCCACGACGATCCGCGACTCACGGCGATCGAGCTTCGCAAAGATCGACGACAAATTCACCTCTTCAAAGGAGCGATCGAGAGCCTAATCTTGTACATCAAATTAAGGAGTTGTGTAAATTTGAAGAAGATTTAATGAAGGTGATAAATTGCTAATTCTCGTTTTCATTACATTCTTGCATTATGAAATTCTTCATTCTTGATTCTTTAATTTTCATGATGTGTAAGTGAAATCTCCGCTTGTGGAGGATTCGAGAGAATCGGTAGATCTAGTGATGATAATATCCTTTTACTAATCTTAAGTCTTATGAGATTTATGAACTTTAGGAAAAAGAATCATCAATGACCTAATTTGGAGCGAGATCACATTCTTGATAATTTCGTTGCAAACTAGGGATTAAACGATTAATGATTCTCTTTGCTAAATGCTAGATCCAAATGATGATCAATGAAAAGACAAGGGATAGAGAAGGAGAAACCCTAGTTTCTTCAATAGATCCCTAATTTTCATTCGTCACCATCGTTCTAGCTACAAAATATCAATAGATAAGATTAGTCATCTCTAGATTCAACACTACTACTAATTTGATCGAATCCTACAAGCTATTCTACAAATCTTGATAACCAAATTGATTTGGACATCTTCTTGATTCTTGATTCTAGATCTATTTTCTTTTTGTTTCTTGAAATGAAATCTCACAAATCTTGAATCATTTTCTTTTATATTTTCATTTCGACTCATCTAAGAGAAGATCAAATAAATTCACGCATCTCAGTGGACGATCTGTATTCATTAACGCGCTACATCGACACCGTTAATTGATTGCGGTATAAATTTCTTTGGTTGTGATTAAATCTTTTCCAAATATACACAAAGATGATCAATCAGCTGGCAACTGTTATATGGTTGATACCAGCTCAACAAGAGCAAAATCTCAAGTTCTTACTCTCGAGAGCAATTCTGAAGAAGAAATAACCCTCGGCCCTTTCTTCAAAGAATCCACATTTGAAAAAGAAGAAGAGAAAAATTGCGAGAACATTCAGCTGCATAACCGTACATTGCCTGAAAAGAACTTTGGGCCTACAAACAAGGGTTCTAACAAAAGAGACAAAGGGAAAGAGAAAGTCCTTGTGGAAATTGCCCTTGACGATATAGTCGTCAAAGAGCTCGCGGCCAAGGACCCGCCTAAGAAAAACAAGGTGGATTACAATACCCTGGCACATTTGAGGAAGATACCCTCACAACTGAGCATATTGGACGCTCTCCTCCTGTCCAAAGAGGCATGAGATTCTTTGATCAAGGCATTGCAAGAGCCTGATCAGTTTCAAGCTTTCCTTGCAGAAGAAAAGATGAAGGATGAGCTGGCAGAGTTTCATACAACTGACATCACATTCGGAGATGAAGATCTCCTCCTCGAACGTGCGAGCACAACCGTCCTCTATATGTCAACGGGTACTGCCACGACATCAGGATAGGCAAAATCCTGGTCGACAACGGGTCCTCGGTCAACCTCCTCAATGTAAATGTGCTGAAGGAGATTTGCATGGACATTCAGCACCTGGCTCGTGATAAAATTACCATATTCGGGTTCGACTCGCAGTCATCGCGGATGCTGGGGTCCGTGCTGTTGGAGATAGTGCCCTCAGAGTCAATTATTGGATCGCAGGTACGTGATTGCAATGATTGCGGAGGACCTATACCGGTAGGACAGTCTTACTCAAGATGATAGTATGCTATCTGGTTTGCCTTTATCAGTCGTGTACATGTTCAGGTGACTGATTACATGTTACACTTTGATAGAGCCCTTAGGATCTTGCTTTACTACCAACAGTATGATGGCGATCATATACGTGAGAGTTGGGTAGTTTATATGCATATCCTTAATTGTGGTCCCTAGTCGTGGGAGTTTCGAGACAGGGCATCGATACTCCGGAGTAGACTAGTGTGTACAGTCGAGACCCCGACGAGGGGCGGTGGCCGGTCTCACAAGCCACTGGTGTCAGTTGGATCACCTAAGATGTATACAGGTGCTCATTGGGTTATGAGTACACCGGACAGGACTCGCCGGGAATCTGCTAGTTAGTACTATATCTATCGTCAGATAGCAGTTCCCTGGTGACATGTGTACAGGTTAGTTCATCGACCTGAGGTCGTCATTTGTCTCATGTGAGTTCCCACTGTGCTTTGATTTCCACCCTACCACGGCTCAAAGGAGTCGTGCAAACAGGTAGTTTTTGGGTACAGTCCCGAGCCATATGGAGGCACGTGAGCGGATCGGCAGGGGATTCGTCTCTCCCGATATTGGGGGCGAGGTCGTGCTGTGTCTAGGAGAGCCATTACACATAGTCCATGGCCATGGCAGGAGATTTACTGGTAGGTACTCCAGTAGTATCTCAGGGTGTTATTGGGCTACACTCCGACACGACTTATACTGCTATTGGGGGTCTGACGTTACTAGCCCCCTAGGCAGATATGCGATACTCATAGACGAACGGACCGGACTGTATATACATTGTCACTGTTAGGCTCAGTAGGGTTTCCGGATGAGTTCGCTCATCGGCCTCCCTTGAGGTCAGTCCATAGGCAGCCGTTACGCATTGCTAGTGCCTCTGACGGTTTGTGGTTAAACCCACTGCCAGGGTACTGACGAGTCATTAGAGTCCCCCACAGACAGTTTCCCAATTTCGAGCGAAACGTTGTAGAGGCCGTATGGTTTTATGGCAGGGTTCGGAAAATGCATGTGCGTTTACGCACTTGTTATTTTTCGGGCAGATGATACTGGTCGGCTTTGGTTTAAGCCGGATCCGAGTATTATATTGAGTAGATATAATATCTTTGTCTCAGTTGCATTTGTATTCGGTCGTAATACAAATGCGGGTATATTTATACAGTTACGGGGTTATCCTGAAAGTCGTTTCAGGATCACTTTTGGAAGTTGTCAGTTTCCAGTTTTCTATTAGCCGTCTTTTAACATTCGGTTAAAGACGGATTTATCTTTTCTTGGATGAGGGTGAGTCATGCTTCTAGAAGGTTCTAGAAATGGTGACTTGGCATGGTGAGTCATTAGTGCTTTAATAGAGCCATTAATCCAATGGTGACTAGGTTAATGAATCACCATTTGCATTAATGAGGTTTTGTTTGCATGAAGGATATTTGTGGTTGATCTTTTCTCTTGTGGTCACTCTCCCCTCTCCTACACTCACCTCCCTCCATCTATATATGGCCGGCCCCTCCCCTCTCTCATTTGCATGCTTGATTCATTTTGTTAAAAGATTATGATAGTATTTGGGGTGCATGGAATTTCACAGCTCATTTCATTCCATCACCCGATTCGAGTGGCAACTTCATTTACCGATCGTCCACGGACTTGGACGAAGTGAGACAAAGTCATCTACTCATTCTCTACATCATTCTTGGTCGTCTCTTTTAGCAAACTTGACGACCGAGTTGCCTCAAGTCAGAGGCGGGAGCCCGTTTAAAGAATCAGTGACGTGGTGCCACCTGGACGAGCAGATCAGAGATCGACGAGATCGGAGAAGCCGCAACGGAGCGTGGGATGATGGTTAAAGAACGAAGGACTCGGATCGTTCGGTATAACCTTTCTACACTCTTCACAGTTTGTTAGTTTAGCAATAATGGAAGATCCGGCTTAAAGTATACGATAGCGCCAGTTAAAAAGTTTTTGTTCCGCATTTGGCGTCTGTAGACGGCCGGGACGCTACCGTAGACTTTCAGTGGTATCAGAGCCTCACCATTTTGGTTTACTAACTTGTGCTAACGCGTTTAAAAGATCGATCGAACGGATTTTCAAAAACTACAATTTTCAAGTCAAAAGTTTCTGTTGAATTTAAATCTGGTCTAAAATTTTTTTTGAGCTTCTCAGAATATCAAGCAGGCTTTTTAAAGAACACAGAAGAAATTCGACCCACTGATTCGACCGTACGGCCGCGGAACCGCCGCCAAAGCCATGCTTTGGCCGCGGAACCGCGGCCGTCTAGGTGAATCAGTGGACCATCTTTCTTCTGTGGATTCTACTTGGGAAATTGTGGTTTCTGGAACTGTTCTTTTGGGTCCAGTATTTTTTACTGTACAGCAGATTTGCGTGGGGCCCACTTCGGGAAATTTTGTCGATCGAAATTTAAACATGTTAGTTTACAGTGCTTACATTATATCTCCGACCGGGAATGTCATTTGATCGTTAAACCGCGTCTGATTGCTATAGTTCTTTTAGACGGGTTTGCGAACGTGACATTCGCGTTGATGTTCTGTGTTGTGCTGTGATGTTGCGGATTTGTCGAGCTGAATAGCAGTGTGCAATGGTAGTGCAGTTTGAGTTTATTTGTACATTTGATATTGCGGGGCGAGCGTCCAACATGTAGACTGCCGTCACTGCTTGTTGTATAATATTCTTTTGGGGCACGACCAGGTTGCGGTCGATGTACCTGTTGTACTATTTTTCATTACTGTACTAGGTTTTGCCCCGCGACGGAGTGCACGGATAGCCGGGTTCTAGAGGGCAACGGGTCCGCATCTCATGGCTTTGAGAGGCAGAGGGGCCCCACTCTAAAATTGGCAGACTATTCGCCGCACTCGTAGAGGGTACAAGTTGACCCAAGGAGGGGTGCCCAAGATTACCGGATTCCGTGAAGTGCTGGGTGGTCCATTTACTATGCTGTAGGGGGCTGCCTCGTTTCAGGTTTTGGCGGGTAACTTGCCGCACCCGTAGGGGTCTAGGTTTCATTGCACAGGCTATCCACACGACAGGGGAACGTCGAGTTTCAGCAGCGGCTCTGTGAAACTCGGGGATCCCAGATTATCTGTATTGTTCTGTGATGCTTATTACTTTTCTGTAATGTTGCATATTATCACGCCTGGAGCGATTATTGTATATTGGTTTATATACAATTAGATGTTGTATATGTTTTACACCCGCGCTAGTCCAGTCCCCGCTCTGTCGTTAGTTAAGTAACCTAACGGGTGATGACGGGACCCAGTGACGAATGCGGATGGCATATACGTACATTTTATTTTCGTTCTTTTCTGGTGTGATTGATTGATGGGACTGCGTTGATTCTGATCAATGCAAAATAAAGCAAACCTGTTTACAGTTGTTGGAACAAATTTAAAAGGTGTTATTGCAAAGACGTTTCCTTTTGTTATGCATAGCGGTATTCAGTGGAATATCCTGCACCTCATTCGACGGGGTAAGGGCCGATGTCCCTTCACCGGGACTGACCCCTTGGGCAGAAGTTTGCGTCAGGGTAATAACTTCACTATAGTCGATTACAAGTTGCTTTGCATAGCGGTATTCAGTGGAATATCCTGCACCTCATTCCACGAGGAAAGAGCCGAGATCCCTTTATCGGAAGTGACCTCTTTAGCAAAAGGTTTTCGCCACTATATTTTAAAAGCTATCAGGTTCCTTCAGCGATATCAAGTTCACTACGTTAAAGGTTTTTCGCCAAAAACCAGCCGTAGCCCTCCGTCACTTCTTTTGGGTATTCAGTAGTATTCAAGCTATGTATTTTGACCTAACGCCAAGGCATAGTGTTTGGTAGCTGCTGGATATTCAATTGTTGCATAGATAGATGAGTTGGTTTGGGACAGCCGTTCTGCCATTTTGACCTAACGCCAAGGGCATGTACGGTTGGGTTCAAATTAACAAGATAGTGACGGGTAGAACTTGGCATGTGACTTATGACATTTTGACCTAACGCCAAGGTTATAAGAGCATGGGGCAAAAAAAATCATATCGGGAGTTTCTAAAGAAACTGAAACTTGCCAAGTATGCGCATACCTTCTGGAGTATGAGTAACGTGGATGCATTCCATCACGTTATCATGTGATGAGAGTTGGATCCCGATTCCCACTGATAAGTTGGTTTACTCTTCGGGTGATCCCGATTGATTCTTCTTTCTGGTTTGGAGGAGAATTTGACAGGACAGTGGGAGGTTTCCGGATTAGATAAAGTGATAACCATTCTGATCTAGGTTAGAGTGCACGTAGAGTGTTTCTTTTCTCTCTCTCTTCGGCAGCGACCTTTGACCGACCCTAGACTATGACTCAGTGACCAAGTTGACCGAACCTTCTTAAAATACTGGCTTTTGGATTGTCTATGTTGCATAAGTCATTGCCACTCCTTCTTTTACCCTTTGTATTTCTCAGAACACCCGTATTACTACGGACATCCACTTCCATTGGATAGATCCATCGTATGGTTATATACGAACTCGAAGGGACTTCTTCGAGGATGGATCCAGGTTCAGGAGAAATGGAATTGGTTTATTCAGTTGTCTTTTATTATCACCTTCTCTCAGGTTGCGAGTACTCCTTGGTTTAGGAGAGTACACCTATTACGCTTATTGGATAGTCTTATTCCAAACCATAGGCAGGTGCCGAAAGGTAGGGAATGAAGAAAACCAATTAGCCTAAGTAGGGTGTGCAGAAGGTAATATGTAAAGACAAAATAAAGGGATTAGAAAGAGGGCAAAGTAAATTGCGACTGTTATCATTCACGACCAAACCGCGTACTTCATCGCCACTCCTATTTCACCTTTAAAGGAATAAGGTATTATTCAGTTGTCTTTTATCATCACCTTCTCTCAAGATGCGAGTACTCCTTGGTTTAGGAGGGTACACCTATTATGCTTACTGGATAGTCTTCTTCCAAACCATAGGCTGGTGCCGAACGGTAGGGAAGGAAGAAAACCATTTAGCCTAACGATGGTGTACAGAAGATAACGACTAAAGACAAATAAAGGGATTTGGAGAGATGGCAAAGAAATATACGGTTATAGTCATGAATTGGATTTTGGAAGAGGCATTGCTATGAATACCAGGATACCCCTAAGAAACATTTGTTGCGCCACGGTAGCGCCCCGGCCGTCTATCCGAGGCCAAATCGCGGAATCAAAATTTTTCCTTACTCGGAAACCGGCGCTACCGCGGACAAAGAAAACCCGGATCGTTTACCATTAACCCAATGCTAGCAATCAAGAGAAAGGGTGAGAAGTATACCGAGTGATCCGAGTCCTCCGGTCTTCTCGTCATCGTCCCGATCTCCCGCGGAAAGTCTTGTCTCCATATCGTCGCCTCCTCGCCGGAAAGGGCACCACATCGCCTGCGTCTTTTACAGGCTCCCGCCTCAATACCGAGGCAACTCGGGCATGAAGCCGGCAACTCGACATGCTCAAGATATGCTGTAGAAGTAGTGTAGAATCACTTTGCCTCATGGGGTTTGTGAAGTTGCCTTGATGGAGGAATCAACAAGATATGAACTTGGGGATTTTTTGTGGCAAGCTAAAATGAGATGGATGATGATATTGCCCCCCAAAATTGAAACCTCTCCTTTTCTCTCCATGGAAAAGTGGCCGGCCCCTCTCAATTAGAAATGGTGGAGGGAATCCAAACATCATGCAAAGGGAGGTAAGTGTAGTAAAAGGTGGAGGTGACCATAACCAAAGCAAACCTCACATCACTAAACAAATCAATCCTAATCCTTCTAATCTCATAAAGCAAGGAAATGACTAAGAAAGCATCTCATCATGAAAAACTATCATGATTCCACCAATATGCAAGAAACCCCCTCCCCAAATGTAATTTGCAAAACTGCAAATTACCCCCTCCATCGGAAAAGTCCGGCCGGGAAAGAACAAAGGAAAACCGGCCGGAACGGAATGCAAACTGGCAACTCCAGAAAACTGGTCCCGTAATAAATTATAGGAAAACCCCGATACTGTGCATACACACCCGCATCTGTATTCTGACCGGATACAAATGCAATGAGACAAAATCTACACTGTACTAAACTAGGACCGGCTTAAGCCAAAGCCGGCTAGTAATATCCGTCCGATCCTGATCCGTGCAATACCACACGTATCAGATCGAACCCTGCCATATAACTATACGGCCACTAGTACAAAACTGTCCGATCCTGATCCGTGCAATACCGCACGTATCTGATCGGACCCTGCCATATCTCCATACGGCCTCTACAGCGTTTCGTCCGAAAGCTTGAGTAACTGTAAGTGTGGTGGACTCTAAAGACTCGTCAATACTATGGCTGTGGATTTAACCACTAGCACGTCAGAGGTATAAGCCAATACGTGACGGGCCACCAGCTATTGACCAAAAGGGACGTCGATGAGCGAACTCATCCTGACACCCTACTGAGCCTGTCAGTGACAATATCCGTACAGTCCGGTCCGTTCGTCTATGAGCATCGCATGTCGGGCCTAGGGGGTTGGTAAAAGTCAGACCCCCAAAAGCGGTACAAGCCGTGTCGGAGTGTAGCCCAGAACGCCCTGAGATACTACTGGAATACCTACCAGTAAATCTCCTGCCTCAGCCGAGGTCTTTGCGTAATGGCTCTCCTAGACACAGCGCGACCTCACCCCCAATACCGGGAGAGACGAACCCCTGAAGATCCGCTCACTGCCTCCATGTGGCTCGGGACTGTACCCAACTAAAACCTGTTTGCACGTCTCCTTTGAGCCGTGGTAGGGTAGTAATCAAAGTACAGTGGGAACTCACACGAGACAAATGACGATCCCCAGGTCAATGAACTAACCTGTACACATGTCACCAGGGAACTGCTATCTGACGTCTGGTATAATCCCAACTGGCAGGTTCCCGGCGAGTCCTGTCCGGTGTACTCATAACCCAATGAGCACCTGTATACATCTTAGGTGAACCAACTGACACCAGTGGCTTGTGAGACCGGCCACCGCCCCTCGTCGGGGTCTCGACTGTATACACTAGTCTACTCTGGAGAAACGATGCCCTGTCTCGAAACTCCTACGACTAGGGACCTTTTAAGGATGTGCTTATAGACTACCAGCTCCCACGTATATGATCGCCATCATACTGCTGGCAGTCAAGCAAGAATCCTAGGGGCTCTATCAACGTGTAATAGCGACATGCCAGGTCACCTAAAGCAGTACACGATGATAAAGGTAAACCAGATAGCATACTATCATCTCGAGTAAGACTGTCCTACCGGGATAGGTCCTCCCTCAATCATTGCAATCACGTGCCTGTGATCCAATAATTGACTCTGAGGGCACTATCTCCAACAATCTCCCACTTGCACTCAAGGCTAATTATTGAGATGTCGCATACTCACAGCCCGTGTGATACCGAACACCCAACTCCTCTACTAGTCAATCTCACAAAGCTCGTTTACGAAACTATTGCGTTCGAGGAATAGCCTCAGTGAGTGGATCCGCTGAGATGTTTCTTTCTATGTCTCTCTATATCTCAAGTTCGCGGAGAAAGCCATCTCCCGAAATGAGCAATACCTGTCTTAGAATGTCTGGATGTCTGATGGGACCTAGCTCATAAATGAACTCCAAATCCAAACTTCTTAGACTGTATCGTCAACTGAACTTAATCAGTATCCTGCGCCATGCCACCCTCAGTATTGCCTTGGACCACCTGTCCAAAATACTGCCCCTCGTCGGAAGGAAAACTATAACTCTGACAACCTCCTTGTCGTCCATGTCACCTTGGAAGCCTGGAATGATAACTGTCTCCCAAATGAGGTTGTCGTTATCAAATCCCTAGAACATCCACTTATGTTCTAAGACTGCCTCCGACTGTTTCTCCAGGATTGGATCAATATCAACTTATTGCATCTAGTGCAAGAACAATCATCTGGTGTGGTACTTGACATCTCATGATTGACTCAATTGCCTAAGCAAGTGATCTGCCAATCAGGAGTATCCCTCTCCCCTTTAGTCTATAAGACACCTTTAGAGAGGGTGACTCCATCAACTACAAGTACACTACCGTGTCAGGAGTCGTCCATTCTAAATACTCATAGAATGCTGTCAAGGTACCCAGATTGGGAAACCACCCAAATCTAGATCAAAAACCATAGATCTAGTAACCAGTATGTCTGATATAATCTCCAAATCCTATGTGGAGAAAACACTGTGTGACGACCAAAGTATAACCGATCGTAGTATAGGAATATCACTTCCTACTACCTTCTCAACAGATCCAGCCCTTATTCTGATGACGTCAAACCTATGACTGTCACATCAGAAATAGATAATCTATCTCCGCTACATCTGCTTTGGTCTATAAATAGTCATAAGCCTGATGTCCACCAATGCTTCCGCTGCTCCCACTGACTACGACAACCCTCTGGCAGAGTCATATAGACGTGCACTTCCAAAGCTAGTTTAGAACGACGCTATACTCATCCTCCTGCCGGGTCTCGCAGCCTGGAACAACAGCAATGGCAAGAGTGGGTAAACAAGAACTTCCCTGTCACCGTCCTTGAGTCTACCGGAGTACCTCTCGGGTGCCTGAAGTTACCCACCGTATCTGCGGAGTGGCCAATGGAATGTCAAACCAGATTGAATCTTTTAGGTTGCTTATCAAATCTTCAGTAATCGTTTGCGGTTTTGGAATCACTTTCAGTTCCACCATACTCCCACTACTTTTTCTGAAAAAAATCCATTTTTAATAAAAAACTGTGGCGAGTCTAGAACAATATTGCTATTGTTCATCCAGATGGTAGAAAGTCAACCCTCGTCATAGCCTGGGTCAACCCACAAACAGCCATTACAGAAACGTGCCTTGAGTTGTCCAGTGTCTGGTTTTAATCATAAGCCGGACAACTCCCCGTACCTTAACAATGTCAAGATATGAACTGTTCTATATCCAATATAGAACCAGAGGCACTGATTTAATTTAACCATATTCAAATCATGCAGCTGTCTCCAGTGCATGTAAACTAAATGGAAGGAGGCCGATCAGCGTTACTCAACTTAGGAATGCTTCCAATTATGAGTAACCTGAAAGAGAAGCAATTTCTCTTTATCATTACTATCAACTGAATACCATACACAAGTATCTACATCTTCGATCACTTTGAAGAATCCCGATACTTGCTATACCTGGTTCTCTACTCTATTCAAATACCTATAACTCCTCAAAACTCAGACCCTGTGTTTCCACGAAACACATGTCTAAGAACTAGAGAAGTTAAAAGTAAACAGAATATAGTATGAGGACCAACCCCTCTGTCCTAATGGACACTGGACGACATACAATACTCTGTATAAGTCCGATGAGTCTAACAACTCTTTCACTGTGTGTCGCAGGTTGAAAACTGTACTTATGGTTAAGAAGAATTGCACCGCTGTTTAATGCTCCTTACCTAACCATCCACTGATATAGGTAAATGTCATCGACATAATATCAAAAGGTATATCTCACTCTATGAAAATAGACGTACAGATATATCAATTTGAAATTGGTGCATAACCGCGGATATTCAAAACCAAATATTTGCCGACCGGCAAACAGCCCAGATGATCTCCTCAAATATCACCGATTACAACGAATCCCGATATAATGAGGATGATCACCCTATTCCCAATAACTTACTCCCACTCATCATCTGTAAAACCATACAGATGTGAGAATCATACCTGGTAAATACATACCCTAGAGTAAGTGTCTAATCGGGAAATCAGTTTTCCATTAACAGTACATAGTGAAACTGAAACATTGAAATGTTTCGTTGGGGTATCCTGGTATTCCTAGTAATGCCTCTTCCATTATCCAGATTCACAACTGTAACCGTATAATTCTTTGCCACTTCTCCAAATCCCTTTATATGTCTTTAGTCATTACCTTCTGTACACCCCATTAGGCCAAATGGTTTTCTTCCTTCCCTACCGTTCGGCACCAGCCTATGGTTTGGAAGAAGACTATCCAATAAGCATAATGGGTGTACTGTCCCAATCCTAGGAACACTCCAATGCGAGAGAAGGTGAAGATAAAAGACACCTGAATGTACTTTATTCCTATTTCTCCTGAACCAGAATCCATCCCCGAACTGGAACAAGTTCCTTTCGAGTTCGTATATAACAATACGATGGAGTATCCAATAAACTGTGGATCTTCGTAGTGATACGGAGTGTCCTGGAGAAATACAAAGGTGATTTAGGATTGGCGAAGAAACACTTGGTTCGGTCGTGAATAGCAGTCGGAATTTACTTTGCCCTCTTACTAATCCCTTGCTTTGCCTTAACTTAATACCTTCTGCACACCATCGTTATGCTAATTGGTTTTCTTCATTCCCCACCGTTCGGCACCAGCCTAAGGTTTGGAAGAAGACTATCCAATTTGCGTAATAGGTGTACTATCTCCTAAACCAAGGAGTACTCGCAATGAGAGAAGGTGAAAAGAAAAGACAACTGAATAATCCTATTCGTTTTCTCCAGAACCAGAAACCATCCTCGAAGTCCTTCGAGTTCGTATATAACCATACGATGGTTTTGTCCAATGGAAGTGGACGTTCGCAGTAATGCGGGGTGTCCTGGAGAAAAGGGTAAAAGTAGGAGTGGCAATGAGGTCTGCAACTCTGACAATCCAAAAGCCTGTGTTAAGAAGGTTCGGTCAACTTGGTCACTGAGTCATAGTCCAGGGTCGGGTCAATGGTCGCTGCCAAAGAGAGAGAGAAAAGAAACACTCAGCGTGCACTCTAACCTAGATCAGAATGGTTATCACTTTGTCTAATCAGGAAACCTCCCACTGTACCTCAAATTCTCCTCCAAACCTGAAAGAAGAATTAGTCGGGATCACCCGAGGAGTAAACCAACTCATCAGTGGAAATCGGGATCCAACTATCATCGCATGATAACTTGACGGAATCCACTCAAGTCACCAAACTCCAGAAGGTATGCGCATGCCTGGCAAGTTTCAGTTCTTTTGAAACTCCCGATGTGATTTTTTACCCCTAGGACCCAAGTGACCTTGACAATGCCAACATATCAAAGAGTCCTAGTCAAGTTCAGCCTGTCATTATCTTGATTGCATTAAACCCACCCGTACGAGTCCTTGACAATGCCAACATAACCGTACGACTGTCCTAACCAATCCACTTATCCATGCGACAGAAAAGTATTACACAGCTACCGAACACTACGCCTCGGCAATGCACGACATACGTAGCACGAATACTAAGCAATACTAATATGAAATGACGGAGGGCTACGGATGGTTTTTGGCGAAAAACCTTTTACCGTAATGAACTTGATATCGTTGAAGGAACTGGATAGCTTTTTATAAAATATAGTGACGAAAACCCTTAGCTAAAGAGGTCACTCCCGGTGAAGGGATCTCGGCTCTTTCCCCGTAGAATGAGGTGCAGGATATTCCAAATGAATACCACGATGCAAAGCAAAAAGTAATCGGCTATAGTGAAGTTAATGCCCTGACACAAACTTCTGTCCAAGGGGTCACTCCCGGTGAAGGGATCTCGGCCCTTGCCTCGTCGACTGAGGAGCAGGATATTCCATATGAATACCACGATGCAAAACAAAAGTGAACGTCCTTGCAATAACAGCTTTTTGAAAAATGTTCCAACAACATCAGAATAGGTTTGTTTAGCTTGCATTGATCCGAATCAACGCAGTTCCATCAATTAATCACACCACAAAGAACGAAAATATACTGACATACGTATATGCCATCCGCATTCGCTACTGGGTCCCGTCATCACCCGTTAGGTTACCTAACTAACGGCAGAGCGGGGACTGGACTAGCGCGGATGTAAAACATATACAACATCCACTAATATATATACCAATATATTATATTTCGCTCAAGGCGTGATAAAATGCAACATCACAGAAATGTACAGCATCACAGAACAATACAGATATCTGGGATCCCCGGGTTTCACAGAGCCGCTGCTGAAACCCGACGTTCCCCTGGTCGTGTGGATAGCCTGTGCAATGAAAACCTAGACCCCTACGGGCGCGGCAAGTCACCCGCCAAAACCTGAAGCGAGGCAGCCCCCTTCAGCACCGTGAATGGACCACCCAGCACTTCATGGAATCCGGTAACTTGGGTACCCCTCCTGGGTCAACCTGTACCCCCTACGAGTGCGGCGAATAGCCCGCCAATCCTAAAGTGAAGCCCCTCCGTCTCAATGCCATGAGATGCGGGCCCGTTGCCCTCTAGAACCCGGCTATCCGTGCACCCCTCCGCGGGGTAATCCTAGTACAGAAAGTAAAATATACATACACCGGGTACATCGACCGCAACCAGGTCGTGCCCCAAAAGAATAATACAAACAGGCAGTGACGGCAGTCCACATGTCGGACGCTCGCCCCGCAATATCAAATGTACATAATACAACAAAACTGTACTAGCATTGCATCCAGGCTATCCCCCACGACCGATCCGCAACAACACAGCATAAACATAGAACATCAACGTGAAAGTCACGTTCGCAAATCCGTCTAACCGGGCTATAGCAGTTATACGGGATTTACCGATCAAGTGACATTCACGGTCGCAGATATAATGTAAATACTGTGAAATAATGTGTTTAAAATATCCGAGCGATCAAACAATTAACAAGTGGGCCCCCAACCACTACTGTAGCAGTCACAGAAAACCTGGGCTCAAATTTAATATTCCAAAACCCACAAAATTAGCCCAAAAGCCCACTGTAAAATTTTGACCCGGTGAAGACTCCAGAGTAAGGCGGAACCGCGGCCCAAGGGGGGTTTGGCCGCGGTTCCGCGCTAAAGCAGTCGACTGAAATTGTCGAATTTTTTACAGTGGTCTTATAATGTCTTGTACAGCAGTTTTCTACAACCTGAAAAATTTTTAGACACCAAAAAATTCCAACAGAAAACTGATGTGAAGGAAAATGTGGTTTTTGGGATTTTGGTCGATCGGATAAGCAAAACGCATTAGAACAAGCTAGGAAAGGTTAATGGCGTAGCTCTGATACCATGTTGCGCCACGGCAGCGCCCCGGCCGTCTATCCGAGGCCAAATCGCGGAATCAAAATTTTTCCTTACTCGGAAACCGGCGCTACCGCGGACAAAGAAAACCCGGATCGTTTACCATTAACCTAATGCTAGCAATCAAGAGAAAGGGTGAGAAGTATACCGAGTGATCCGAGTCCTCCGGTCTTCTCGTCATCGTCCCGATCTCCCGCGGAAAGTCTTGTCTCCATATCGTCGCCTCCTCGCCGGAAAGGGCACCACATCGCCTGCGTCTTTTACGGGCTCCCGCCTCAATACCGAGGCAACTCGGGCATGAAGCCGGCAACTCGACATGCTCAAGATATGCTGTAGAAGTAGTGTAGAATCACTTTGCCTCATGGGGTTTGTGAAGTTGCCTTGATGGAGGAATCAACAAGATATGAACTTGGGGATTTTTTGTGGCAAGCTAAAATGAGATGGATGATGATATTGCCCCCCAAAAATGAAACCTCTCCTTTTCTCTCCATGGAAAAGTGGTCGGCGCCTCTCAATTAGAAATGGTGGAGGGAATCCAAACATCATGCAAAGGGAGGTAAGTGTAGTAAAAGGTGGAGGTGACCATAACCAAAGCAAACCTCACATCACTAAACAAATCAATCCTAATCCTTCTAATCTCATAAAGCAAGGAAATGACTAAGAAAGCATCTCATCATGAAAAACTATCATGATGCCACCAATATGCAAGAAACCCCCTCCCCAAATGTAATTTGCAAAACTGCAAATTACCCCCTCCATCGGAAAAGTCCGGCCGGGAAAGAACAAAGGAAAACCGGCCGGAACGGAATGCAAACTTGCAACTCCAGAAAAATGGTCCCGTAATAAATTACAGGAAAACCCCGATACTGTGCATACACACCCGCATCTGTATTCTGACCGGATACAAATGCAATGAGACAAAATCTACACTTTACTAAACTAGGACCGGCTTAAGCCAAAGCCGGCTAGTAATATCCGTCCGATCCTGATCCGTGCAATACCGCACGTATCAGATCGAACCCTGCCATATAACTATACGGCCATTAGTACAAAACTGTCCGATCCTGATCCGTGCAATACCGCACGTATCTGATCGGACCCTGCCATATCTCCATACGGCCTCTACAGCGTTTCGCCCGAAAGCTTGAGTAACTGTAAGTGTGGTGGACTCTAAAGACTCGTCAATACTATGGCTGTGGATTTAACCACTAGAACGTCAGAGGTATAAGCCAATACGTGACAGGCCACCAGCTATTGACCAAAAGGGACGTCGATGAGCGAACTCATCCTGACACCCTACTGAGCCTGTCAGTGACAATATCCGTACAGTCCGGTCCGTTCGTCTATGAGCATCGCATGTCGGGCCTAGGGGGTTGGTAAAAGTCAGACCCCCAAAAGCGGTACAAGTCGTGTCGGAGTGTAGCCCAGAACGCCCTGAGATACTACTGGAATACCTACCAGTAAATCTCCTGCCTCGGCCGAGGGCTTTGCGTAATGGCTCTCCTAGACACAGCGCGACCTCACCCCCAATACCGGGAGAGACGAACCCCTGAAGATCCGCTCACTGCCTCCATGTGGCTCGGGACTGTACCCAACTAAAACCTATTTGCACGACTCCTTTGAGCCGTGGTAGGGTAGTAATCAAAGTACAGTGGGAACTCACACGAGACAAATGATGATCCCCAGGTCAATGAACTAACCTGTACACATGTCACCAGGGAACTGCTATCTGACGTCTGGTATAATCCCAACTGGCAGGTTCCCGGCGAGTCCTGTCCGGTGTACTCATAACCCAATGAGCACCTGTATACATCTTAGGTGAACCAACTGACACCAGTGGCTTGTGAGACCGGCCACCGCCCCTCGTCGGGGTCTCGACTGTATACACTAGTCTACTCTGGAGAAACGATGCCCCGTCTCGAAACTCCTACGACTAGGGACCTTTTAACGATGTGCTTATAGACTACCAGCTCCCACGTATATGATCGCCATCATACTGCTGGCAGTCAAGCAAGAATCCTAGGGGCTCTATCAACGTGTAATAGCGACATGCCAGGTCACCTAAAGCAGTACACGATGATAAAGGTAAACCAGATAGCATACTATCATCTCGAGTAAGACTGTCCTACCGGGATAGGTCCTCCCTCAATCATTGCAATCACGTGCCTGTGATCCAATAATTGACTCTGAGGGCACTATCTCCAACAACATTTTCATGTTTCAGTGCATTGTTAAAGGAAAACTGTTTTCCCGATTGGATACTAACTCCAAGGGTATGTATTTACCAGGTTTCATTCTCATATCTGTATGGTTTTACAGATGATGAGTGGGAGTAAGTTATTGGGAATTAGGTGATTATCCTCATTATATCGAAATTCGTTGTAATTGGTGATATTTGAGGAAATCGCCAGGGTACAGTTTTTAACCTACGACGCACAGGTTTTGAGTTGCTTAAACTCAGCGGACTTATACAGAGTATTGTATGTTGTCCAGTGTCCATCAGGACAAAGGGGTAGGTCCTCGTACTATGTTCTGTTTACTTATGACTTCTCTAGTATTTAGACAAGTGTTTCGTAGAAATACAAGGTCTAAGTTTTGAGAAGTTGTGGGTATAAGAATAAAGTAGAGAACCAGGTGTCGCAAGTATCGGGATTCTTCAAAGAGATCGATGATGGAGATTCTTGTGATTGGTATTCAGATGATAGTAATGGTTTTAAGAAACTTGTTTCTTTTTCAGGTTGCTCATAATTGGATGGATTCCTAAGTTGAGTAATGCTGATTAGCCTCTTTCCATTAAGTTGATATGCACTGGAGACAGTTGCATGATTTGAATCTGGTTCCAATTAAATTAGTGCCAAAGTTTCTATAATGGATATAGAATAGTTCGTACCTTAAAAGATATTAAGGTACGGGGAGTTGTCCAGCTTATGCTTAAAACCAGACTCTGGATAACTCAGGGCACGTTTCTGTAATGGCTGTTTGTGGGTTGACCCTGGCTATGACGAGGGTTGATATTCTACCATTTGGAAGATAAATAGTGATATTGTTCTTGACTCGCCACAGTTTTAGTAAAATGGATTTTTTCAGAAAACAGTAGTGGGAGTATGGTACAACTGGAAGTGATTCCAGAACCGCGAACGATTATGGAAAATTTAATAGGACCTATGTATTCAATCAGGTTTGACATTCCATTAGCTACTCCGCAGATATGGTGGGTAACCTCAGACACCCGAGAGGTACTTCGGTAGCCTCAAGGACGGTGACAGGGAGGTTCTTATCTACCCAGACTTGACACTACTGATGTTCCAGGCTATGAGACCCGGTAGGAGGGTTGTCGTAGTCAGTGGGAGCAGCGGGAGCATAGTGGGCAAGATGCTTATATCTATTTATAGACTTGAGCAGTTATAGCGGAGATAGATCATCTAATTTTGATGTGACAGTCATGGGTTTGACTTCAATCAGGATAGGGGATGGATCTGTTAAGAATGTAGTAGGGTGTGATGTCATGGTATCTGGATGACATACACAGAGTAGGAAGTAAAATTCCTATACTACGATCGGTTGTACTGTGGTCGTCACACAGTTGTTTCTCCAGACAGGATATGGATATAATATTTGACATTCTGGTTTCTAGATCTATGGTTTTTTAGATCTGGATTTGGGTAGTTTCCCAATCTGGGTACTTTGACAGTATTCTAATGGTTTTTAGAATAGATGACTCCTAGCATGGTGGTGTACCTGCAGGTGATGGAGTCACCCTCTCTAAAGATGTTTTACAGACTAAAGGGGAGAGGGATGTGCATGATTGGCAGATCACTTGCTTTGGCAATTGAGTCAATCATGAGATGTCAAGTACCACACCAAATGTTGTTTTTGCACAAGATGCAATAAGTTTGTATTAATCCAATCCTGGAGAAACATAAGGATGCAGTTTTAGAACATAAGAACATGTTCTACGGATTTGATGACGGCAGCCTCCTTCGGGAGACGATTATCATTCCAGGCTTCAAAGGTGACATGGATGACAGAGTGATTGTCAGAGTTATAGTTTTCCCTCTGACGAGGGACAGTATTATGGAAAGGTGGTCCAAGAGGATATTGTGGGAGGCTTGGTGCAGGATACTGATTAAGTTCAGTGATCGATACAGTCTAAGAAGTTTGGATTTGGAGTTCATTTATGAACTAGGTCCCATCAGATGTCCAGACATATTCTAAGACAAGTATTACTCAATTCGGGAGATGGCTTTCTCCGCGAACTTGAGATTAAGAGAGATATAGGAAGAAACATCTAGGCGGATCCACTCACTGAGGCTATTTCTCGAACACAATAGTTTTACAAACGGGCTTTGTGAAACTGATTAGTAGAGGAGTTGGATGTTCGATTTCACACGGGCTGTGAGTAGTCGACATTGCAAAAATTAGCCTTGAGTGCAAGTGGGAGATTGTTGGAGATAGTGCCCTCAGAGTCAATTATTGGATCGCAGGTACGTGATTGCAATGATTGCGGAGGACCTATACCGGTAGGACAGTCTTACTTAAGATGATAGTATGCTATCTGGTTTGCCTTTATCAGTCGTGTACATGTTCAGGTGACTGATTACATGTTACACTTTGATAGAGCCCTTAGGATCTTGCTTTACTACCAACAGTATGATGGCGATCATATACGTGAGAGTTGGGTAGTTTATATGCATATCCTTAATTGTGGTCCCTAGTCGTGGGAGTTTCTAGACAGGGCATCGATACTCCGGAGTAGACTAGTGTGTACAGTCGAGACCCCGACGAGGGGCGGTGGCCGGTCTCACAAGCCACTGGTGTCAGTTGGATCACCTAAGATGTATACAGGTGCTCATTGGGTTATGAGTACACCAGACAGGACTCGCCGGGAATCTGCTAGTTAAAACTATATCTATCGTCAGATAGCAGTTCCCTGGTGACATGTGTACAGGTTAGTTCATCGACCTGAGGTCGTCATTTGTCTCATGTGAGTTCCCACTGTGCTTTGATTTCCACCCTACCACGGCTCAAAGGAGTCGTGCAAACAGGTAGTTTTTGGGTACAGTCCAGAGCCATATGGAGGCACGTGAGCGGATCGGCAGGGGATTCGTCTCTCCCGATATTGGGGGCGAGGTCGTGCTGTGTCTAGGAGAGCCATTACACATAGTCCATGGCCATGGCAGGAGATTTACTGGTAGGTACTCCAGTAGTATCTCAGGGTGTTATTGGGCTACACTCCGACACGACTTATACTGCTATTGGGGGTCTGACGTTACTAGCCCCCTAGGCAGATATGCGATACTCATAGACGAACGGACCAGACTGTATATACATTGTCACTGTTAGGCTCAGTAGGGTTTCCGGATGAGTTTGCTCATCGGCCTCCCTTGAGGTCAGTCCATGGGCAGCCGTTACGCATTGCTAGTGCCTCTGACGGTTTGTGGTTAAACCCACTGCCAGGGTACTGACGAGTCATTAGTGTCCCCTACAGACAGTTTCCCAAGTTCGGGCGAAACGTTGTAGAGGCCGTATGGTTTTATGGCAGGGTTCGGAAAATGCACGTGCGTTTATGCACGTGTTATTTTTCGGGCAGATGATACTGGTCGGCTTTGGTTTAAGCCGGATCCGAGTATTATATTGAGTAGATATAATATCTTTGTCTCAGTTGCATTTGTATTCGGTCGTAATACAAATGCGGGTATATTTATACAGTTACGGGGTTATCCTGAAAGTCGTTTCAGGATCACTTTTGGAAGTTGCCAGTTTCCAGTTTTCTATCAGCCGTCTTTTAACATTCGGTTAAAGACGGATTTATCTTTTCTTGGATGAGGGTGAGTCATGCTTCTAGAAGGTTCTAGAAAGGGTGACTTGGCATGGTGAGTCATTAGTGCTTTAATAGAGCCATTAATGCAATGGTGGCTAGGTTAATGAATCACCATTTGCATTAATGAGGTTTTGTTTGCATGAAGGATATTTGTGGTTGATCTTTTCTCTTGTGGTCACTCTCCCCTCTCCTACACTCACCTCCCTCCATCTATATATGGCCGGCCCCTCCCCTCTCTCATTTGCATGCTTGATTCATTTTGTTAAAAGATTATGATAGTATTTGGGGTGCATGGAATTTCACAGCTCATTTCATTCCATCACCCGATTCGAGTGGCAACTTCATTTACCGATCGTTCACGGACTTGGACGAAGTGAGAAAAAGTCATCTACTCATTCTCTACATCATTCTTGGTCGTCTCTTTTAGCAAACTTGACGACCGAGTTGCCTCAAGTCAGAGGCGGGAGCCCGTTTAAAGAATCAGTGACGTGGTGCCACATGGACGAGCAGATCAGAGATCGATGAGATCGGAGAAGCCGCAACGGAGCGTGGGATGATGGTTAAAGAACGAAGGACTCGGATCGTTCGGTATAACCTTTCTACACTCTTTACAGTTTGTTAGTTTAGCAATAATGGAAGATCCGGGTTAAAGTATACGATAGCGCCAGTTAAAAAGTTTTTGTTCCGCATTTGGCGTCTGTAGACGGCCGGGGTGCTACCGTAGACTTACACGCGCTATTGACATTACGCTTTGGGCTTCACATCACTGACATCAAATTTCATGTCATTGATGCCAAGACTTGCTACAACGCCTTGCTCGGACGGCCTTGGTTACACGAGTACAACGTCATCCCTTCTACACGACACCGGTGTATGAAGTATTTCAAAGATGGCCTCGAGTATACCGTTACGGGGGAGCTAAATCCATTCTCCGTAAATGAAGTCCGCAAATATGAAGACGCAAAGTACTTCCTACCAGACTTCAAAGACACGGAAAGATGTCATACGCCGGAGAACCAACAAAAAAGCCATCGCCACTATACTGATCTTTGGGAGCGATACCGAGGAGGATGAAGAGATAGTCTACTCGGGGCAACCTCAAGGCAATAGGCCAGGACCATCTACTCCTATTTTGGTCTTTGGCAGTGACTCTGAAGACGAGGCCAACGCCGTATTCTCCATTCGCCCGTCAGTGCAAACCATTACTGGAGATGATCAGAGTTTACAGATCACTATGGTGCCGCCACGACATTACAAATAACTCGATGCGCTTGATACATACAGCATACAAGAGCTGGAGACTTTCTACGTCCGTCCTAGGCGAAGAGGTGAAAAGGCTTCAACCAATCTACGGAGACTAAAGTGGAAAAAGAAGTCTAGCATGGTGCCGAACTTGCGCTTGATAGGCTTCAACCAATCCGTCTCCCCAGATATTACGCAGAGGGATTGAAAAGGCTATTAAGATGCCAAGGCACCCTTCAAACAAACCGCTCGATAAGCCCAGCTCTACAACAAGATTTGGGACGTCCCCGGGACTCAGTGAAAGATGCCCAATGGGAGAATGGAGACGATTGAGCTCGGATACGTTCGGTAAAATAAATGAGAGCGATTCCACAATTGCCGCGTCATAAATGGCTTCGGTAAAGAAGGGAACGTTTTTCCAAATGGTCATAACATTGAACCAGAGCGAGATCCCGCCATAAGAACGTCAAGTCCGTCTTTCGAAGAGCAGGTTGCTACGCTAATAAGGGAAGCAGGTCAAAAGGTCCGGGATGACCACAGTCGCGAAATGGCCCTTTACAAGAAAACTAGGACGCAGCGTCTCACTCAGCAGTCTGCAGAAAGTGAAGACTACGATACCCTTCACACTCAGCCCGGTGTGCGTTCTTGCGACAAGAAAAAAGCCCGACGTGGAGGAAAAAATAAGGTGAAGAACAAAAATGACGTTCGAAAACAGCGAAGCGGATCCGAGAACCCACGCGGTCGAGAAAAAGTCAGCTGGAATCCGTCTTTCATCAGGAAGATGGGTCGGAAATACTCTTTCCCTCAAAAATAGACAAGGAAAATATTCAACCTTGTCATTAAGCATCAAATGATGACGCTCCCAGAGCCTCGATACCCCGAACAGATAAATGAGGTCCATCATCCGGCTTATTGCTCCTACCACCGAGCAACAGGACATCCTCTTGAAGACTGCTTCACCTTCAAATACTGGGTCGAAGACCAGTATCAGCAAGGCAGGTTTGCTCTATCCGACAATTGTAGGGTAACCCCACCACGAAAGGATGAGCCAAAAGCAACCTATATTGCGAGGGTAAGTCCATATCAACATCGATCTTGGAAACGAACTCGTACCTGCCACGTGATAACATTCTCAAAGGAGAGGGAGCACGAGAATATGGACGACCTCTCCCAGTGCTTCGCAAATGAGAATGAGGATGAGATGATCTCACAATATCCACTGAAGCCAAAAGAGCTGGAAGATGGGATACACACCACGGCGGACAATCTAAGGAAAATTAACTTGGGAACGGAAAACGATCCGAGGCCAACGTTCGTCAGTGAGCTGCTGTCTAAAAAGTAAGTGGCCACAATAAAGGACGTGCTTATGCAATATAAAGACTGCTTCGCATGAAATTATTCCGAAATGATCTCACCGCAGGATCCTCTCAAATATTTTATGTCAAGAGCCATACTAACAGGAAGGCTCGCTAAGTGGGACCTCCTCTTGATGGATTTCTCGATAACATATCGACCCCTCAGGGCAGTGAAAGGCCAGGCCATCGCCGACTTTCTCGCTAAGCATCCAATACCAGCTGATTCTCCCTTAAATTGCGAATTGCCAGACGAACACACGTTCAATACAATCAAAAGAGGGAAGGAAGGAAATAATTTCCAATGGGAACTATACTTCGACGGAGCATCTTCCTTGAAGAAGCGAAAGAAAAGCACCCCCATAATCAAAGCTGGGGTGGGCCTTATCTTCGTGACTCCGCAAGGAGGGATAATGCGTTTCGTCCTTTCCTTAACAGAGCCGAGGACAAACAATGAGGCTGAGTATGAAGCCTTGATAGCGGGTCTTGAGATTGCTGTCGACAAAACCTCCTCATATATAGAGACTCCCAGCTGGCCGTTACCCAAGTAAATGGTGACTATCAGACGTGTAAACCGAAGTTGGTAAAATATGGCAAAAGAGTGCAGTAACTACTGACCTAAATTCCCTCCTACATCCTGGAAAGCATACCGCGGGCGTAAAATATCAAGGCGGATGCGTTAGCCAAGCTCGCTAAAGAAATGGCTGACGAAAACCTCGATAACGTAAGGATCATTGTGCAAAGCCGTCGGATTCTCGCGCTAGCAGAAATATCTCCAGAGTCGTCTGAAAGAAAGGAAGCGACCGAACAGGCGGCCTTCCAATAAATGATTGGAGAGAAGTCTTCATAGACTACTTCAAATCCCATCGTACGCCCGAAAGCGCATCTGCAAGACATTAGATCATGAAACGATCTCTGTCTTTTGCCTTCGTGAATGATACTCTATATAAGAGATCATTCGACAGTCTGTGGCTAAGGTGCTTGGGACCAGAAGAAGCAAGAAGGGTCATCCAAAAAACTCATGACGGACTCTGCGGTTCCCATCAGGCTGGGCCAAAGACGAAGCTGAAGATCAAGAGAATGGGTTATTATTGACCCACGATAATTCAGGACTGCCTCAAATATGCGAAGCAGTGTCACTCGTGCCAAATTCACGGGGACTTCATTCACCAACATCAAAATCTGCTACACCCAACGGCGGCTAGCTGGCCGTTCGAAATATAGGGAACCGATATAATTGGGCCCATCGAACCAGCATCATCTAAAGGACGTCTGTTTATATTGGCAACAACCGATTACTTCTTTAAGTGGGAAGAGGCAATACCGCTAAGGGAAGTGAAGACGGAGAACATCCTTCATTTCTTCAGGGCACATGTCATCTACCAATTCGGCACTCCGCGACGGATCATCTCAGTTAATGGGTTGGCCTACAGAAGCCATAAGATCAGACACTTCGCACAGCAGCATAATATAGATTGGAGATACTCTTCAGTCTATAACCCCTGAGCTAACAGTCTAGCTCACATGAGAGACTGCATGAAACTCTCTAGGCATATCGAACCACGTTCAAAACGGCCATGAATACAACGCCATTCGCGTTGGTATTCGTTACTGAAGTGGTACTTCCCTTAGAGATAGAACAACCCTCTCTACGAGTAGCGGTTTGATACGAGCTGACGGATGAAGAAAATGCCTATCTTCGGCTTGAGGAGCTCGATGCCCTTGATGAAACTCATCTCATGACGCAGCAAAACCTGAAAGCTTACAAAGTAAGGATGACGTGCTCATACGAAAGACTAACCAGACTGAGAATATTCGGCCAAGGCGAACTTATGTTAGTCGTAAAAAGACCTATGATCCCCAACCGTGCAAAGCTGGAGAAATTTGAGCCGAACTACGAGGGTCCGTACATCATAGACAAGGTCTACTAAGGTGGGCCTACTTGCTCATGGATATGCATGGCGAAAGACCTTTCCGGCTAATAAACGGCCGGTTCCTTAAGAAATATTGCGCTTAACAGGTCGCGACTCAGGTTAATGATAGATGACGACGCTCGTGTCCGCTCGTTGTCTTCCTGAGTCAAGCCTCTGTTGGAGATAGTGCCCTCAGAGTCAATTATTGGATCACAGGCACGTGATTACAATGATTGATGGAGGACCTATCCCGCTAGGACAGTCTTACTCATGATGATAGTATGCTATCTGGTTTATCATTATCATCGTGTACTGCTTTAGGTAACCTGACACGTCGCTATTACACGTTGATAGAGCCCCTAGGATTCTTGCTTGACCACCAGCAGTATGAGGGCGATCATATACGTGGGAGCTGGCAGTCTATAAGCATATCCTTAAATGGTCCCTAGTCGTGAGAGTTTCGAGACAGGGCATCGATACTCCAGAGTAGACTAGTGTGTACATTCGAGACCCCGACGAGGGGCGGTGGCCGGTCTCACAAGCCACTAGTGTCAGTTCGTTCACCTAAGATGTATACAGGTGCTCATTCGGTTATGAGTACACCGGACAGGACTCGCCGGGAACATGCTAGTTGGTCATATACCAGACGTCAGATGGCAGTTCCCTGGTGACATGTGTACAGGTTAGTTCATTGACCTGGGGATCGTCATTTGTCTCGTGTGAGTTCCCACTGTACTTTGATTACTACCCTACCACGGCTCAAAGGAGTCGTGCAAACAGGTTTTAGTTGGGTACAGTCCCGAGCCATATGGAGGCAATGAGCGCATCTTCAGGGGTTCGTCTCTCCTGGTATTGGGGGTGAGGTCGCGCTGTGTCTAGGAGAGCTATTACACGAAGCCCTCGGCCGAGGCAAGGAGATTTACTGGTAGGTATTCCAGTAGTATCTCAGGGTGTTCTTGGCTACACTCCGACACGACTTGTACCGCTTTTGGGGGTCTGACTTTTACCAACCCCCTAGGCCCGCCATGCGATGCTCATAGACGAACGGACCGGACTGTACGGATATTGTCACTGACAGGCTCAGTAGGGTTGTCAGGCTGAGTTCGCTCACAGACGTCCCTTTTAGTCAATACCTGGTAGCCCGTTACGTATTGGCTTATACCTCTGACGTGCTAGTCGTTAAATCCACAACCAAGGTGTTGACGAGTCTTTAGAGTCCCCCACATTCAGTTACTCAGCTTTCGGGTGAAAAGCTGTAGAGGCCGTATGGAGATATGGCAGGGTCCGATCATATACGTGCGGTATTGTACGGATCAGGATCGGACAGTTTGTACTATAGGCCGTATGGATATATGGCAGGGTTCGATCAGATACGTGCGGTATTGCACGGATCAGGATCGAACGGATAATACTAGCCGGCTTTGGTATAAGCCGGATCCTAGTATAGTACAGTGTAGATTTTGTCTCATTGCATTTGTATTTCGGTCGGAATACAAATGCGGGTGTGTATGCACAGTATCGGGGTTTTCCTGTAATTTATTACGGGACCAGTTTTCTGGAGTTGCCAGTTTGCTTTCCGTTTCGGCCAATTTCCTTTGTATCGTTCATTGGCCGAAGATTGGTGGAGGAGGGCTTATTTGCATTGTTGCAAATAAGTTTTTGTGGAGGGGTTCTTTGCATATTCTTGTGTCATGATGGTTGCACCATACTTTGACCTTGACTTCTTCATGATGGCTTGACTTTTTGAAGTCATCATGCTTGATGATGGGTTATGATGTGGTTGTTGAGTGTTGGTTTTACTAGTAATCATTTCCACACATCATAACTCCACACTCTCTCTCTTGCATTATGACATACCCTCCCCTTGGCTTTCTCTCTCTCTCTTGCTCTTGCATTTTTGGCCGGCCATATTGGGAGGGGGCTGCCCAATTTTTGTGGGTGTGGGGTTTTGTTCATTTCATGTTCCAAAATCCCCAAAGTTCCTCTACATTGTTCTTGTATCATCCCTCCACCAAAAAATGGCATCTCCATGAACCCCAAATGAGACTTGCTCACTACACATTCTACAGCAAACCTTGGGCACGTCGACTAGCCAGCTTCGTGCCCGAGTTGCCTCGGCATTGAGGTGGGAGCCCGTAAAAGAAGTAGGCGATGTGGTGCACTTCCGGCGACGAGGTGGAGACCGGAGCTTCCGCAGGAGATCGGGACGACGACGAGAAGACCGGAGGACTTGGATCAGTCGGTATATCTCTCTTCCCCATCTTGTAGTTAGCTAGGACTAGTTAATGGTTCGATCCGGGTATTAGTGCGCGGCGGTTTGCTAAGTTCGCAAAATTAAAGTTTATCACTGCTTCCGCATTTGGCCGTCGGATTGACGGCCGGGGCGCCGCCGTGCACTTACAGTGGTATCAAAGCCTCGCCATTAACTTAGTCTAGCTTTGTTTAATGTGTTTTACATTTCCGATCGACCAAAATTCCAAAATCCGCATTTTTGTTCACATCAGTTTTCTGTTGAAATTTTTTGGAGTCTAAAAATTTTTCAGGTTGTAGAAAACTGATGTACAAGAAGTTCTAAGAGTTCTGGGAAAATTCGAGACATTGATCGTTCAGGTAGAGCGCGGAACCGCGGCCAAACCCCCCTTGGCGCCGCGGTTCCGCCGCAGGTTTGAGGGATCAATGCGTCAAAATTTTCTCATGGGCTTGTGGGCTGAAAATAGGGGTTTTGGAATATTAAACTTGGGCCCAGAATTTCTGTGAGTACTACAATATTGCTTGAGGGCCCACTTGTTAATTTTTGATCGATCGGATATTTTAAACACATTATTTCACAGTATTTACATTATATCTGCGACCGTGAATGTCACTTGATCGGTAAATCCTGTCTAACTGCTATAGCCCGGTTAGACGGATTTGCGAACGTGACTTTCACGTTGATGTTCTGTGTTATGCTGTGATGTTGCGGATCGGTCGTGGGGGATAGCCTGGATGCAATGCTAGTACAGTTGTGGTTGTATTATGTACATTTGATATTGCGGGGCGAGCGTCCGACATGCGGACTGCCGTCACTGCCTGATTGTATTATTATTTTGGGGCACGGCCAGGTTGCGGTCGATGTACCCGTAGTATGTATATTTTACTTTCTGTACTAGGATTACCCCACGGTGGGGTGCACGGATAGCCGGGTTCCAGAGGGCAACGGGACCGCATCTCATGGCATTGAGACGGAGGGGGCCTCACTCTAGGATTGGCGGGCTATTCGCCGCACTCGTAGGGGGTACAGGTTGACCCAGGAGGGGTGCCCAAGTTACCGGATTCCGTGAAGTGCTGGGTGGTCCATTCACGGTACTGAAAGGGGCAGCCTCACTTCAGGTTTTGGCGGGTGACTTGCCGCGCCCGTAGGGGTCTAGGATTTCATTGCACAGGCTATCCACACGACCAGGGGAACGTCGGGTTTCAGTAGTGGCTCTGTGAAACCCGGGGATCCCAGATATCTGTATTGTTTCTGTGATGCTGTTCATTCTCTGTGATGTTGCATTTTTCACGCCTTGAGCGAATATAATATATTGGTATATATATAAGTAGATGTTGTATATGTTTTGCATCCGCGCTAGTCCAGTCCCCGCTCTGTCGTTAGTTAGCTAACCTAACGGGTAATGACGGGACCCAGTAGCGAATGCGGATGGCATATACGTACGTCATATTATTTTCATTCTTTGTGGTGTGATCAATTGATGGGACTGCGTTGATTCGGATCAATGCAAGTTAAAAACAAACCTAATCTGATGTTGTTGGAACACTTTTCAAAAAGCTGTTATTGCAAGGACGTTCACTTTTGTTTTGCATCGTGGTATTCTGTTGGAATATCCTGCTCCTCAGTCGACGAGGCAAGGGCCGAGATCCCTTCAACGGGAATGACCCCTTAGACAGAATTTTGCGTCAGGGCATTAACTTCACTATAGCCGATTACTTTTGCTTTGCATCGTGGTATTCATTTGGAATATCCTGCACCTCATTCTACGGGGAAAGAGCCGAGATCCCTTCACCGGGAGTGACCTCTTTAGCAATGGTTTTCGTCACTATATTTTAAAAGCTATCCGTTCCTTCAACGATATCAAGTTCTTTAAGTTAAAGGTTTTCGCCAGATACCATTCGTAGCCCTCCGTCGTTTCATATGAGTGTTCAATAGTATTCAAGCTGTGTATGTTGGCCAAAGTCAAGGCACAGTGATTGGTAGCTATTGGGGCATTCATATGCAGCATAGATAGATGCATTGGTTTGGAACAGTCGTACTGCCATTTTGGCCAAAGTCAAGGGTAGGTACGGGTGGATTCAAATTAACCTGGAGAATGACGGGTAGAACTTGACATGTGACTTATGATATGTTGGCCAAAGTCAAGGTCATAAGAGCATGGGGCAGAAATCACATCGGGAGTTTCAAAAGAACTGAAACTTGCCAGATATGCGCATACCTTCTGGAGTGTGGTGACGTGAGCGGATTCCGTCATGTTATCATGCGGTGATAGTTGGATCCCGATTCCCACTGATGAGTTGGTATACTCCTCGGGTGATCCCGACTAATTCTTTTTTCAGGTTTGGAGGAGAATTTGGCGGTACAGTGGGAGGTTTCCAGATTAGATAAATTGGTAACCATTCTGATCTAGGTTCGAGTGCACGCTGAGTGTTTCTTTTCTCTCTCTCTTTGGCAGCAACCATTGACCCGACCCTAAGACTATGACTCAGTGACCAAGTTGACCGAACCTTCTTAACACTTGCTTTTAGATTGTCAGAGTTGCGAACCTCATTGCCACTCCTACTTTTACCCTTTTCTCCAGGACACCCCGTACTACTACGAACGTCCACTTCCATTGGACAAAACCATCGTATGGTTAGATACGAACTCGAAGGGATTTATTCGAGGATGGTTTCCGGTTCTGGAGAAAACGGATAGGATTATTCAGTTGTCTTTTCCTTTTACCTTCTCTCAGGTTGCGAGTACTCCTTGGTTTAGGAGTAGTACACCTATTACGCAAATTGGATAGTCTTCTTCCAAACCTTAGGCTGGTGCCGACCGGTAGGGAATGAAGAAAACCAATTAGCCTAACGATGGTGTACAGAAGGTATTGAGTTAAGACAAAGCAAGGGATTAGTAAGAGGGCAAAGTAAATTGCGACTGCTATTCACGACCAAACAAAGTATTCCTTCGCCAATCCTAAATCACCTTTGTATTTCTCCAGAACACTCCGTATCACTACGAAGATCCACAGTTTATTGGATACTCCATCGTATGGTTATATACGAACTCGAAAGGAACTTGTTCCAGTTCGGGGATGGATTCTGGTTCAGGAGAAATAGGAATAAGATTTATTCTGGTGTCTTTTATCTTCACCTTCTCTCGCAATGCGAGTGTTCCTAGGATTAGGACAGTACACCCATTATGCTTATTGGATAGTCTTCTTCCAAACCATAGGCTGGTGCCGAACGGTAGGGAAGGAAGAAAACCATTTGGCCTAAAGGGGTGTGCAGAAGGTAATGACTAAAGACATATAAAGGGATTTGGAGAGGTGGCAAAGAATCATACGGTTACAGTCGTAAATCTGGAAGAGGCATTACTAGGAATACCGGGATACCCCATCGAAACATTTCAATGTTTCAGTTTCACTGTGTACTGTTAAACGAAAACTGATTTCCCAATTAGTCCTTACTCCAGGGTATGTATTTACCAGGTATGATTCTCACATCTGTATGGTTTTACAGATGATGAGTGGGAGTGGGTTAGTGGGAATTAGGTGATCATCCTCATTATATCGGGATTCATTGTAATCGGTGATATTTGAGGAAATCACCTGGGCTGTTTGCCGGTCGGCAAATATTTGGTTTTGAATATCCGCTGTTGTGCACCAATTTCAAATTGATATATCTGTACGTCTATTTTCATAGAGTGAGATATACCTTTCTGAAATTATGTCTACGACATTTACCTATATCAGTGGATGGTTAGGTAAGGAGCATTAAACAGCGGTGTAATTTTTCTTAACCATAAGTACAGTTTTCAATCTACGACACACGGTGAATGAGTTATCAGACTCAAGGGACTTATACAGAGTATTGTATATTGTCCAGGGTCCATCAGGACAGAGGGGTTGGTCTTCGTACTATATTCGGTTTACTTATGACTTCTCGAGTTTTTAGACAAGTGTTTCGTGGAAACACAGGGTCCGAATTTTGAGAAGTTATAGGTATTTGAATAAAATAGAGAACCAAGTATTGCATGTATCGGGATTCTTCAAAGTGATCGGAGATGTAGATACTTGTGTTTGGTATTCAGTTGATAGTAGTGATTAAGAGAACTTGCTTCTCTTTCAGGTTACTCATAATTGGAAGCATTCCTAAGTTGAGTAACGCTGATCGGCCTCCTTCCATTTAGTTGACATGCACTAGAGACAGCTGCATGATTTGAATCTGGTTCAATTAAATCAGTGGCTCTGGTTCTATATTGGATATAGAACAGTTCATATCTTAACGTTGTTAAGGTACGGGGAGTTGTCCAGCTTATGATTAAAACCAGACTCTGTATAACTCAAGGCACGTTTCTGTAATGGCTGTTTGTGGGTTGACCCAGGCTATGACGAGGGTTGACTTTCTACCATCTGGAAGATCAATAGCGATATTGTTCTAGACTCGCCACAGTTTTATTAAAAATGGATTTTTTCAGAAAACAGTAGTGGGAGTATGGTAGAACTGGAAGTGATTCCAGAACCACAAACGATTTCTGAAGATTTGATAGGAACCTAAAGATTCAATCTGGCTTGACATTCCATTAGCCACTCCGCAGATAAGGTGGGTAACCTCCGGCACCCGAGAGGTACTCCGGTAGCCTCAAGGACGGTGACAGGGAGGTTCTTGTTTACCCACACTTGCCATTGCTGTTGTTCCAGACTGTGAGACCCGGCAGGAGGATGAGTATAGCGTCGTTCTAAACTTGCTTTAGAAGTGTACGTTTATATGACTCTGCCAGAGGGTTGTCGTAGTCAGTGCGAGCAGCGGAAGCATTGGTGGACATGTGGCTTATGTCTATTTGTAGACTAAAGCAGATGTAGCGGAGATAGATCATCAATTTCTGATGTGACAGTCATAGGTTTGACTTCATCAGAATAGGGGATGGATCTGTTGAGAAGGTAGTAGGGTGTGATGTCATGGTATTTGGATGACATACACAGAGTAGGAAGTGATATTCCTACACTACAATCAGTTATACTTTGGTCGTCACACAGTGGTTTCTCCACACAGGACTTGGATATTATATCAGACATACTGGTTACTAGATCTATGGTTTTAGATCTAGATTTGGGTAGTTTACCAATTAAGTGTACTTAGACAGCATTCTAAGAGTATTTAGAATGGACGACTCCTGGCATGGTGGTGTACCTGCAGGTGATGGAGTCACCCTCTCTAAAGGTGTCTTACAGACTAAAGAGGAGAGGGATGTGCATGATTGGCAGATCACTTGCTTAGGCAATTGAGTCAATCATGAGATGTCAAGTACCACACCAGATGTTGTTCTTGCACTAGATGCAATAAGTTGACATTGATCCAATCCGGGAGAAACAGTCGGAAGCAGTTTTAGAACATAAGTGGATGTTCTAGGGATATGATAACGACAGCCTCATTCGGGAGACAGTTATCATTCCAGGCTTCCAAGGTGACATGGACGACAAGGAGGTTGTCAGAGTTATAGTTTTCCCTCTGACGAGGGGCAGTATTTTGGATAGGTGATCCAAGGCAATACTGAGGGTGGCATGGCGCAGGATACTGATTAAGTTCAGTTGACGATACAGTCTAAGAAGTTTGGATTTGGAGTTCATTTATGAGCTAGGTCCCATCAGACATCCAGACACATTCTAAGACAGGTATTACTCATTTCGGGAGATGGGTTTTCTCCACGAACTTGAGATATAGAGAGATATAGAAAGAGACATCAAGGCGGATCCACTCACTAAGGCTATTCCTCGAACGCAATAGTTACGCAAGCGAGCTTTGTGAGACTGACTAGTAGAGGAGTTGGGTGTTCGGTATCACACGTGATGTGAGTATGCGATATCGCAATAATTATCCTTGAGTGCAAGTGGGAGATTGTTGGAGATAGTGCCCTCAGAGTCAATTATTGGATCACAGGCACGTGATTACAATGATTGATGGAGGACATATCCTGCTAGGACAGTCTTACTCATGATGATAGTATGCTATCTGGTTTATCATTATCATCGTGTACTGCTTTAGGTGACCTGACACGTCGCTATAACACGTTGATAGAGCCCCTAGGATTCTTGCTTGACCACCAGCAGTATGAGGGAGATCATATACGTGGGAGCTGGCTGTCTATAAGCATATCCTTAAATGGTCCCTAGTCGTGAGAGTTTCGAGACAGGGCATCGATACTCCAGAGTAGACTAGTGTGTACATTCAAGACCCCGACGAGGGGCGGTGGCCGGTCTCACAAGCCACTGGTGTCAGTTCGTTCACCTAAGATGTATACAGGTGCTCATTGGGTTATGAGTACACCAGACAGGACTCGCCGGGAACATGCTAGTTGGTCATATACCAGACGTCAGATGGCAGTTCCCTGGTGACATGTGTACAGGTTAGTTCATCGACCTGGGGATCGTCATTTGTCTCGTGTGAGTTCCCACTGTACTTTGATTACTACCCTACCACGGCTCAAAGGCGTCGTGCAAACAGGTTTTAGTTGGGTACAGTCCCGAGCCACATGGAGGCAATGAGCGCATCTTCAGGGGTTTGTCTCTCCCGGTATTGGGGGTGAGGTCGCGCTGTGTCTAGGAGAGCCATTCCACGAAGCCCTCGGCCGAGGCAAGGAGATTTACTGGTAGGTATTCCAGTAGTATCTCAGGGTGTTCTTGGCTACACTCCGACACGACTTGTACTGCTTTTGGTGGTACGACTTTTACCAACCCCCTAGGCCGGACATGCGATGCTCATAGACGAACGGACCGGACTGTACGGATATTGTCACTGACAGGCTCAGTAGGGTTGTCAGGCTGAGTTCGCTCACAGACGTCCCTTTTAGTCAAAACCTGGTAGCCCATTACGTATTGGCTTATACCTCTGACGTGCTAGTCGTTAAATCCACAACCAAGGTGTTGACGAGTCTTTAGAGTCCCCCACATTCAGTTACTCAGCTTTCGGGCGAAAAGCTGTAGAGGCCGTATGGAGATATGGCAGGGTCCGATCAGATACGTGCGGTATTGTACGGATCAGGATCTGACAGTTTGTACTATAGGCCGTATGGATATATGGCAGGGTTCGATCAGATACATGCGGTATTGCACGGATCAGGATCGAACGGATAATACTAGCCGGCTTTGGTATAAGCCGGATCCTAGTATAGTACAGTGTAGATTTTGTCTCATTGCATTTGTATTTCGGTCGGAATACAAATGCGGGTGTTTATGCACAGTATCGGGGTTTTCCTGTAATTTATTACGGGACCAGTTTTCTGGAGTTGACAGTTTGCTTTCCGTTTCGGCCAATTTCCTTTGTATCGTTCATTGGCCGAAGATTGGTGGAGGAGGGCTTATTTGCATTGTTGCAAATAAGTTTTTGTGGAGGGGTTCTTTGCATATTCTTATGTCATGATGGTTGCACCATACTTTGACCTTGACTTCTTCATGATGGCTTGACTTTTTGAAGTCATCATGCTTGATGATGGGTTATGATGTGGTTGTTGAGTGTTGGTTTTACTAGTAATCATTTCCACACATCATAACTCCACACTCTCTCTCTTGCATTATGACATACCTTCCCCTTGGCTTTTTCTCTCTCTTGCTCTTGCATTTTTGGCCGGCCATATTGGGAGGGGGCTGCCCAATTTTTGTGGGTGTGGGGTTTTGTTCATTTCATGTTCCAAAATCCCCAAAGTTCCTCTACATTGTTCTTGTATCATCCCTCCACCAAAAAATGGCATCTCCATGAACCCCAAATGAGACTTGCTCACTACACATTCTACAGCAAACCTTGGGCACGTCGACTAGCCAGCTTCGTGCCCGAGTTGCCTCGGCATTGAGGTGGGAGCCCGTAAAAGAAGTAGGCGATGTGGTGCACTTCCGGCGACGAGGTGGAGACCGGAGCTTCCGCAGGAGATCGGGACGACGACGAGAAGACCGGAGGACTTGGATCAGTCAGTATATCTCTCTTGCCCATCTTGTAGTTAGCTAGGACTAGTTAATGGTTCGATCCGGGTATTAGTGCGCGGCGGTTTGCTAAGTTCGCAAAATTAAAGTTTATCACCGCTTCCGCATTTGGCCGTCGGATTGACGGCCGGGGCGCCGCCGTGCACTTACAGCCTCTATAAGTAGTATCCGACAAAACGTTGCTTCCAAAATGGAGAAAATGGACCGAGATGTCCTTAAACTAACTACGGACTGAGATGTCCCTAAGCTAACAATGGACTGTAATGTCCTTAGACTAAATACGTCGCCTCAAACACGGCGATAGTAGGATTCAAGTCCACAAGTCCCAGCAGCAAGGACTACAACTCAAGTCCCGCTGGCTGCATAGCTGCTCCGGTGACGAAGTCTTCCATAAGTTCCATTGGCAAACAGAGGGGTAAAAAAATGGTACGTCCACAAGAAAAATGGGCACGGATGAAAACCAGAAAGGGCGTCGTGAGTAAAAACAGCAGGGCTACCGGCGAGCTTGTGAAAACCTGAAAGGGCGCAATCTTGTTATAAAAAAAAAGGTACGTCCGCAAGCAAAATAGGCACAGATGAAAACCTGAAAGGGCACCGTGAGTAAAAACAGTAGGGCTACCAGCGAGCATGTGAAAACCCAAAAGGACGCAATCTCGTAAAATTTTAACTTACGAGATCATCTCGACTCGTAAGAAGAACTCCCCCTATGAGACCCTCATGGCTCATAGGATTCAAAGCCTTAACCTATAGGGACCTAGACCTGTTCTTAAGCCGCCATATTTCCCAAGTTTCCCTACAAGCGGTACAATGCTAGCCCTTATATACAATCCACGGGAACAAATAAATGTTCCCCCCACCAATGACGAGGAATGTCCTCATGTGGTGAACAACACTTATAAGTCCTCTCGACTTGTAAGAAGAAAACACTCTTGTAAGATCCTTATGACTTGCAAGAGAAAATATCACTTAGGAGTCCTCACGACTTCTAGGGAGAACCTACACCTACGGGATCCTCTCAACTCGTAGGGAGAAAACCCTTTATGAGACCCTTACGGCTCATAAAATCAAAAGCCTTAGTCGATAGGATTCTAACCCTGTCTACTAAGCCACCTTTGTTCAAATCAGCAAAGGCAAATGATGATTCGCTCCTGGCAATATTCCACTGGTAGCGATGTTGATGCCTGAACAGGTGTCGATTTTTATGTCCTTTTACGACAAATGATGATTTGCTCTTAGCAATATTCCAACCGCAATGGTGTTGATGCCAAGATTGGTATCAGATCTCAAGTTCCATACTCATAACAAAAATCTACGAGCAAAAAATGCATATGAAATAGCCGAAATGATGGGGCAACTCGCAATAAAAAACAGCAAGCAAAATATATGCATATAAAAACAGACGAAATGTTTGGGAAACTCGCAATAAAAAACAACGAGTAAAAAGAAAAGAATAGCTGAAATGATTGGGCAATCACGACTTTCGCGATATAAAACGCTGAAATGATAGAGTATCATGGGAAGAAATAAAAAAATAAAACTTTTTCCCTATAGGTGAGGACACATCAACCCCTGTATACAATCCATGGGCACAAACGAAAAGAGAACCACCTTTTCCCACCAGGCTCCATCAAAGGAAGAGCCAAGTCTCGATGGTTCATGAACAACCTAGAGACCACCTCGACACTCACCTCGTTACAGCAGACGCAGTGTCACCAACGGCGTTTCTTCTCACTCCAACAGGATGCAGACGCGACGTCAACAAAACGGAGCCATAGCAAAGTCCCTAGTTCCAAATCTCGATGGCTTAAAGATAGCCTAGAGATCAACAGCGACGTTTCTTCTCACTTCAACAGGATGCAGACGCGACGTCAACAAAACGGAGCCATGGCAAAGTCCCTAGTTCCAAATCTCGACGGTTCACCGACAGCCTAGATATCAACAACGGCGTTTCTTCTCACTCCAGCAGGATGCAGACGCGACGTCAACAAAACGGATCCATGGCAGAGTCCCTAGTTCCAAATCTCGACGGTTCACAAACAATCTAGAGATCACCTCGACATTCATCTCATTACAGCAGACGCGATGTCAACAAAGGAAGCGAAGGCCAAATTCCTAGGTTCAGGGTTTTGACGGCAACTCAAATAAAACCTAAAAGACTATCGGAGATCATCCCACACCAGCGTGAAATGGCTATGACTCATCCAGGCTCCCAAACTGAGCCTAACCTCAAGTAAAAAGCGTTATGGAAAATTCCTAACGTTGGCTCTTCCGACGGTAATATGACCTAAGGAGATTACCAGAAGACGTCTTGTCCAGCCCCCGAAGGGATCAGAGACACGACAGTCGCGAGGCTACTCGAATAACAGCATAAAGTTTGCATATCGGGGAATGCATCAGCCAACGCGACGGTACGACGGACAAAACCCTAATACCACAGAGCCTAACGAACCTCTGTCGTAAAGAGCATGGGTTAACTGTAACGTTAGGACAAGTTTGCCTACAAGCCCAAGGAAGGAAAACTACAAACTCCGAAATGAGTTCATAAACTAAAGACTCCGGGATGAGTGAATAAACTACAAACTCCGAAATGAGTATATAAACTACTTCACGTCAAGTCAAGACAGAAAGGCGCAACCCATGAACACCAACCGTGTACTATGTCAGGCAGTAAGGAGAGTATTTGATTCACACCCGACTATGCGTTCATTCACAACTGCATACGTATTTAATTGGAAACAGTGTTCAAAGCATGCTGATTTATGTGTGTGTGAGAAGGATTAGCGCATGACGCAACAATGGCGCTCGCACTTAGCAAAAATTCATAAGAGTAAAGTATAAAGCTCATGCACAGAGGCGAGATACACGTACGAATATATGATGAAGAGGAAACATTCAACAGTCAATAATAAGAGAAATACATTGAAATAAACATACTATTCTACAGGGAAAAGATCACCAAATATAGGATCAGAGATACAGGGGTTAACAAAACAATAAACAAAGTTCCCTAATTCCCTCTCTGCCCTCTCCACTATGTCGAAGCGGCGGTCTTCGCGAGGAGTTGCTCCCCATCGATTAGCGTCATGCCTATCAGCGAAGGCAAACATGATAGCCCGCTGAGCCCGTATCAGACTTAGAAACTGAACTGAACGGTCCTTCAAAGACTGGGAAATCAAATGTGCCTCGTAAAAGCACTCGATCTTGTCCTCCGCCGCATCGAGAATCTTCGGAGTCATCTCTGCCGGATGAGGGGGGATGTCGGCAAGCACAGATAGGAAGAGGAGAGCCCCTACGAGTCATGAGCTCATACATCACCGTGTCACATTGAGCGTCGGTGAGAAAGGGATCTACTAGAAGCGCAGCAAAGCGAGGAATAGTCTCCTCGATGGGCACCTCCCATGGTTGCCAAAAAGTGTGAGGACGATCGCAAGCCATAGCTCTTGGTTTGTACCTTTGGAAAATGGTTTACCTTGAGTTTTGTTAATAGAAATGGGTTTCTCTTTGTGAAGGAGGAAAACATAGGTTCGGATTATAAAGAGAAGAATTCAAATCTAGGCACGGAAAATTCTGTGCATGGTGGAACTATTTCCAAGGCTGGGAAAAAGGGCATGGGGAAAGAAGATAGTTGACCCATAGGAATCAGATCAAGAAGATGAACCGATTCCAGTACTTCATGAACGGTGGAAAAGGTGCCACCGCTGCACTCGCGTGTGAGCCACGTGAGCGCAACGGTGGGGGCATTTGTTCCCCCAATAAAATAGCAAAGCTCTGTTCAAAAACTCAAGAGGCAGCGCTTCACGTGTCTACCACGAGGGCGCCAGCGCCACAGTTAAAAAACTCTTAGAAAAACAATACTCTGTTCAAAACTCAAGAGGCAGCGCCTCACGTGTCTGCCACGAGGGCGCCGACGCCATAGTTAAAAAACTCTTAGAAGAGCAAAACTCTGTTCAAAACTCAAGAGGCAGCGCCTCACCTGTCTGCCATGAAGGCGCCAGCTCCAGAGTTAAAAAAACACTTAGAAGAGCAAAGCTCAGTTCAAAACTCAAGAGGCAGCGCCTCACGTGCCTGCCACGAGAGCACCAGCGCCAAAGTTAAAAACTCTTATTAGCGCAGCACGTGTGCGCCGGAGCCTAGTAGAATTAAATTCTACTCTCTGTTAAACAGATCCGTTGGATCAAAGATCCAACAAATATGATAAATCATAAGAATGCAGAATTAAATTCTGTTGAGGAAATATTCCTCAAATCTTTCTAAACAAGAAAGATTGCCCTCTGTAAAACAGAGTACCGTTGGATTAAAAAATCCAATGGTGATTAAAGAATCACCGATCTACAAAATAAATTCTGTGTGGGAAAATATTTCCCTAATCTTGTTAAGAATAAGAAGAATACCCTGTGTAAAACAGAAGCCCTTGTATCAAAGATCCAATGGTGGGTAAATCCCTAAATCAATTAAGATCACTCAATAAGAGATTTCTTCAACTAATCAACAAACTTGCCTCTACTATATAAAGGACCCAAAACTTCAAGTCTAACAAAGAAGAACCCTCCCCCCCCCCCAAGCTTAAAAAAAGGAGAAAGCTTTGAAAGAAACAGAGAATTAAATTCTCGAGGAAGAAGAACTCTCTTCTTGGAATTTTTAGGTAAATAAAATTATATAAAGATCCTGTGGATCATTCAAAAAAAGAGAAATAAAGAGTGCTTAGCACTCAGTGGCTAGCGCTTAGCGCCCAGCGCCTCACGTGCCCCTCACGTAGGCGCTACAGAATAAGGAGTGCTTAACACTCAGTGGTGCAGCATCCAGCGTCCTACATGACCCTCACGTGGGCGCCACAGAACATAAAAGTGCTTGACACTCATCATTCAGTGCCTAGCACCTCACGTGCTTCGCAAGTGGGCGCCATAAAGTGTGCTCAACACTCCATATAGAGACAAAGAAAAGAGAAAGTAAAGGATGAGCGTCAGAACTCACATAAGTGCTCAGCACTTATTGCATGAAAAGGAGACTGAGCCCAAACCAGTGCTTAGCACTTCTTTCAAATAAAAGAAAATTGAGTAGGTCAAGCCCAAGTTGGCTAGTTCCCTAATTTAGATCAACTGAGCCCATAGGTTCATTGTTTCCCAAACATGACTCATGATATCCAAAATGATGTTCATCCCATATTTCCTAAGTTAATCTTAGTCTCCCAAAAATGGCTAATGATTCTTAGATGGTCCATCATGATCTCTTCCCTCAGACACGGAAATTGGTTCAAGGGTACATCACTCCATACCTCTGTTACATGTCGTTGTAATTCCTCAACGTCTTCAGAGAGGTGGCGGGTCCCGACAACCAACTACTTTTGAGTGCACTTCCCAAGCTTACGTGCACACTTTAAACCAAACCACACTCCAATTGGGTGTATCCCGCATCATCGCCGTACATCCCATCACGTAACAAATCTTTTCTCATCCGGTTAAACAATTGGGTGCCACCGCAGCACTCACGTGTGAGCCACGTGAGCGCAACGGTGGGGGGCATTTGTTCCCCCAATAAAAGAGCAAAGCTCTGTTCAAAAACTCAAGAGGCAGCGCCTCACATGTCTGCCATGAAGTCGCCGGCGCCACAGTTAAAAAAAGTCCTAGAAAAGCAATACTCTGTTCAAAACTCAAAAGGCAGCGCCTCACGTGTCTGCCACGAGGGCACCGGCGCCATAGTCAAAAAAACTCTTAGAAGAGCAAAACTCTATTCAAAACTCAAGTGCCAGCGCCTCACGTGTCTGCCACGAGGGTGCCGGTGCGAGAGTTAAAAAACTCTTAGAAGAGCAAAGCTCTGTTCAAAACTCAAGAGGCGGTGCCTCACGTGCCTGCCACGAGGGCGCCAGCGCCAAAGTTAAAAACTCTTATTAAAGCCGCACGTACACAGCACGTGAGCGCCGGCGCCTAGTAGAATTAAATTCAACTCTCTGTTAAACAGAGCCGTTGGATCAAAGATGCAACAAATATGATAAATCATCAGAATGCAGAATTAAATTCTGTTGAGGAAATATTCCTCAAATCTTTCTAAACAAGAAAGATTGCCCTCTGTAAAACAGAGTACCGTTGGATTAAAAATCCAATGGTGATTAAAGAATCACTGATCTACAGAATAAATTCTGTGTGGGAAAATATTTCCCTAATCTTGTTAAGAATAAGAAGAATACACTCTGTAAAACAGAAGCCCTTGGATCAAAGATCCAATGGTGGGTAAATCCCCAAATCAATTAAGATCACATAATAAGAGTTTTCTTCAATTAATTAACAAACTTGCCTCTACTATATAAAGGACCCAAGACTTCAAGTCTAAAAAAGAAGAACCCCCTCCTCCTAAGCTTAAAAAAAGGAGAAAGCTTTGAAAGAAACAGAGAATTAAATTCTCAAGGAAGAAGAACTCTCTTCTTGGAAATTTTAGGTAAATAAAATTATATAAAGATCTTGTGGATCATTCAAAAAAGAGAGAGAAATAAAGAGTGCATAGCACTCAGTGGCTAGCGCTTAGCGCCCAGCGCCTCACGTACCCCTCACATAGGCGCTACAAAATAAGGAGTGCTTAACACTCAGTGGTGCGGCGCCCAGCGTCCCACATGACCCTCACGTGGGCGCCACAGAACATAAAAGTGCTTGACACTCATCATTCAGTGCCTAGCGCCTCACGTGCTTCGCACGTAGGTGCCATAAAGAGTGCTCAGCACTCCATATAGAGACAAAGAAAAGAGAGAGTAAAGCATGTGCGTCAGAACTCACATAAGTGCTCAGCACTTTTTGCAAGAAAAGGAGACTGAGCCCAAACTTGTGCTTAGCACTTCTTTCAAATAAAAGAAAATTGAGTGGGTCAAGCCCAAGTTGGCTAGTTCCCTAATTCATATCAACTGAGCCCATAGGTTCATTGTTTCCCAAACATAACTCATGATATCCAAAATGATGCTCATCCCATATTTCCTAAGTTAATCTTAGTCCCCCAAAATTGGCTAATGATTCTTAGATGGTCCATCATGATCTCTTCCCTCAGACACGGAAATTGGTTCAAGGGTACATCCCTCCATACCTCTGATGCATGTCGTTATAATTCCTCAACGTCTTCACAGAGGTGGCGAGTCCCGACAACCAACTACTTTTAGGTGCACTTCCCAAGCTGACGTGTACACCTTAAACCAAACCACACTCTAATTGGGTGTATCCCACATCATCACCATTACCATTGGTGTATCCCATATGTTAAACACATAAAAATACAAGGGTTCTTTAACAGAGCATAATTCTCTTGCTGAAGGAAAGTCCTTACTCCTCTCAAAACCCTTGTATTTTTATGTGTTAAGCGAAGGAGATATTTTGATCTCTGTTTTCTTTACCAAGGGTTTTGAGATGAGTAAGGACTTTTCTTCAGTAAGATAATTGAATTCTCGGTTGTAGCTGCCAAAACATATGGAGGGTTCTCTATGTGTGTGTGTGTGTGTGTGTCTGGGACTTGAAGTCTCGGATATTTTATATAGAGATTGCAAACTCTTGATCAGTTTTGAGGAAATCTCTCATTAAGAGATACCAATTGATTTAATTATTCTCGAACATTATTCGGGGAATTTTATCCACCATTGGATTTTTGATCCATTAATTTTCTGTTTAACAGAATATATTTTCTTATCTTTAACAAAATTAGGAAAATATTTTCCTAATAAAGAAATTGATTTGATTTTCTAATTTAGTCGATGATATTATAATCACTGTTGGATTTTGAATCCAAAGTTCTCTTTTTAATAGAAAAAATGTTTCTCGTTTTAGAAAGATCCGGGGGATATTTTCCCAAATAGAATTTAACTCTATATAGAATTTAATTCTATTTGAAGCTAGTGCTTCAAAATTTTGTGCTCATGTGTTTAACACGTGACCCCCAGTGTGGGTTTTAGCCTGTCTATATTTAGTGCTCATATACTTTGCATATGAGCACTCACGTGTTTGACACGTGAGGCCTATTTGGGTTTTGGTTACTTACTTTCAGCACTCATATGTTTTGCACATGAGTGCTCATGTGTTTAACATGTGGGTTCTTTTTGGCCCTTTAGTTACTTATTTTCAGCGCTCATATTCTTTGCATATGAGTGATCACGTGTTTAACACGTGGGGTCTTTTTGGTCCCTTAGTTATTTATGTTCAATGCTCATATGCTTTGCGCTCACATATTTAACACGTGGGGCCTAACTGTGCATATGAGCGCTCACGTGTTTAATATTTGGGGCCTAACTGTAGGTTTTAATTTTTCTTAAAACCAGAAAACCCACGTGCATTGCACGTGGAAGGAATTCGCTTCTTTTTCCTCTCTTCCCCCCTTTTTGTAAGGGCATGGTCGCCATTCGAGCTTGTTCCCGACGGCCTATGAAGAGCTTGGAGGGGTCTTCTATAATTGGATGGACACGTGCGTTGGAGATAGTGCCCTAAGAGTCAATTATTGGATCACAGGCACGTGATTACAATGATTGATGGAGGACCTATCCCGGTAGGACAGTCTTACTCAAGATGATAGTATGCTATCTGGTTTATCTTTATCATCGTGTACTGCTTTAGGTGACCTGACAGGTCACTATTGCACGTTGAAAGAGCCCCTAGGATTCTTTCTTGACCACCAGCAGTATGAGGGCGATCATATACTTGGGAGCTGGTAGTCTATAAGCACATCCTTAAATGGTCCCTAGTCGTGTGAGTTTCGAGATAGGGCATCGATACTCTAGAGTAGACTAGTGTATACAGTCGAGACCCCGACGAGGGGCGGTGGCCGGTCTCACAAGCCATTGGTGTCAGTTGGTTTACCTAAGATGTATACAGGTGCTCATTGGGTTATGAGTACACCGGACAGGACTCACCGGGAACATGCTAGTTGGTCATATACCAGACGTCAGATGGCAGTTCCCTGGTGACATATGTACAGGTTAGTTCATCGACCTGGGGATCGTCATTTGTCTCGTGTGAGTTCCCACTGTACTTTGATTACTACCCTACCACGGCTCAAAGTAGTCGTGCAAACAGGTTTTAGTTGGGTACAGTCCCGAGCCACATGGAGGCAGAGAGCGCATCTTCAGGGGTTCGTCTCTCCCGGTATTGGGGGTGAGGTCGCGCTGTGTCTAGGAGAGCCATTACACGAAGCCCTCGGCCGAGGAAAGGAGATTTACTGGTAGGTATTCCAGTAGTATCTCAGGGTGTTCTGGGCTACACTCCGACACGACTTGTACCGCTTTTGGGGGTCTGACTTTTACCAACCTCCTTAGGCCCGCCATGCGATGCTCATAGACGAACGGACCGGACTGTACGGATATTGTCACTGACAGGCTTAGTAGGGTTGTCAGGCTGAGTTCGCTCACAGACGTCCCTTTTAGTCAATACCTGGTAGCCCGTTACGTATTGGCTTATACCTCTGACGTGCTAGTGGTTAAATCCACAACCAAGGTGTTGACGAGTCTTTAGTGTCCCCCACATTCAGTTACTCAGCTTTCGGGCAAAACGCTGTAGAGGCCGTATGAAGATATGGCAAGGTCCGATCAGATACGTGCGGTATTGCACGGATCAGGATCGGACAGTTTGTACTAAAGGCCGTATGGATATATGGCAAGGTTCGATCAGATACGTGCGGTATTGCACGGATCAGGATCGAACGGATATTACTAGCCGGCTTTGGTATAAGCCGGATCCTAGTATAGTACAGTGTAGATTTTGTCTCATTGCATTTGTATTTCGGTCGGAATACAAATGCGGGTGTGTATACACAGTATCGGGGTTTTCCTGTAATTTATTACGGGACCAGTTTTCTGGAGTTGCCAGTTTGCTTTCCGTTTCGGCCAATTTCCTTTGTATCGTTCATTGGCCGAAGATTGGTGGAGGAGGGCTTACTTGCATTTGTGCAAATAAACTTTTGTGGAGGGGGTCTTTGCATATTGTTTTATCATGATAACTCTTCTTTGACCTTGACTTTCTTTGTGTCATGATGGCATGACTTTTGTGGACATGATTGTTGATGATGGTTGTGGTTGAGTGTGGGTTTGGGTTTGTGATGATTTCCTTTCATGATATCTTTTGACCTCTCTCTCTCACTTGGAAGAGGGTATGGCTCCCTTCATTTTGGATACACTCTCACCCTCACATTCTCCTCTCTCCCTCATTGTTTTGTCCGGCCATTCTCTCTTGGGCTGTCCCAATTTTTGGTGCAGGGATTTACACCCATTTGGCTTGGCAAAAGACATATTAGCTCCTCCTCCAAAAGCTTGTATCATTTCCTCCACCATATGGCAATTCCTACAACCCCAAAATGAGACTTGAGCACTACATTCTACAGCAAATCTTGGGCACGTCGACTAGCCAGCTTCGTTCCCGAGTTGCCTCGGTATTGAGGTGGGAGCCCGTAAAAGATGCAGACGATGTGGTGCCCTTCCGGCAAGGAGGCGACGACCGGAGTTTCCGCAGGAGATCGGGACGACGACGAGAAGACCGGAGGACTCGGATCAGTCGGTATATCTCTCTTCCCCATCTTGTAGTTAGCTAGGACTAGTTAATGGTTCGATCCGGGTATTAGTGCGCGGTGGTGCCGGTTCATGAAAAATTAAAGTATATCACCGCTTCCGCATTTGGCCTCGGGATGGAGGCCGGGGCGCCGCCGTGCACTTACAGTGGTATCAGAGCCTCGCCATTAACCAAGTCTAGCTTTGTTTAATGTGTTTTACATTTCCGATCGACCAAAATTCCAAAAACCCGCGTTTTCTTCACATCAGTTTTCTGTCGAATTTTTTCTGGCTCGAAAATTTTTTCAGGTTGTAGAAAATTTATGTACCAGAAGTTCTAAGAATTCTGGAGAAATTCGACACATTGATCTTTTAAGGGGAGCGCGGTACCGCGGCCAAATCCCACTTGAGGCCGCGGTTCCGCCGCAGTATGGAGAGATCAATGCGTCAAATTTTTCCAGTGGGCTTCTGGTGTGAAATTAGGGTTTCTGGAATATTATGTTTGGGCCCAGAATTTCTTGATGTGCTACAGTAGTTCTTGGGGGCCCACTTGGTAAATTTGATCGATCGGATATTTTAAATACATTAGTTCACAGTATTTACATTATATCTGCTACCGTGAATGTCACTTGATCGGTAAATCCTGTCTAACTGCTATAGCCCGGTTAGACGGATTTGCGAGCGTGACTTTCACGTTGATGTTCTGTGTTACGCTGTGAGGTTGCGGATCGGTCGTGGGGGATAGCCTGGATGCAATGCTAGTAAAGTTGTGGTTGTATTATGTACATTTGATATTGCGGGGCGAGCGTCCGACATGTGGACTGCCGTCACTGCCTGATTGTATTATTATTTTTGGGCACGACCAGGTTGCGGTCGATGTACCCGTTGTATGTATATTTTACTTTCTGTACTAGGATTACCCTAAGGTGGGGTGCACGGATAGCCGGGTTCTAGAGGGCAACAATCCCGCATCTCATGGCATTGAGACAGAGGGGGCTTCTCTCTAGGATTGGCGGGCTATTCGCCGCACTCGTAGGGGGTACAGGTTGACCCAGGAGGGGTGCCCAAGTTACCGGATACCGTGAAGTGCTGGGTGGTCCATTCACGATACTGAAAGGGGCTGCCTCGCTTCAGGTTTTGGCGGGTGAGTTGCCGCGCCCGTAGGGGTCTAGGATTTCATTGCACAGGCTATCCATACGACCAGGGGAACGTCGGGTTTCAGTAGTGGCTCTGTGAAACCCGGGGATCCCAGATATCTGTTTTGTTCTGTGATGCTGTACATTTCTGTGATGTTGCATTTTTATCACGCCTTGAGCGAAATATAATATATTGGTATATATATTAGTAGATGTTGTATATGTTTTACATCCGCGCTAGTCCAGTCCCTGCTCTATCGTTAGTTAGCTAACCTAACGGGTAATGACGGGACCCAGTGGCGATTGCGGATGGCATATACGTACGTCAGTATATTTTCGTTCTTTGTGGTGTGATCTATTGATGGGACTGCATTGATTCGGATCAATGCAAGTTAAAAACAAACCTAATCTGATGTTGTTGGAACACTTTTCAAAAAGCTTTTATTGCAAGGACGTTCTCTTTTGTTTTGCATCGTGATATTCAGATGGAATATCCTGCGCCTCAGTCGACGAGGCAAGGGCCGAGATCCCTTCACCGGGAGTGACCCTTTGGACAAAAGGTTTGCGTCAGGGCAATAACTTCACTATAGCCGATTACTTTTGCTTTGCACCGTGGTATTCAGTGGGAATATCCTGCACCTCATTCTACGGGGAAAGAGCCGAGATCCCTTCACCTGGAGTGACCTCTTTAGCAAAGGTTTTTGTCACTATATTTTTAAAAGCTATCCGTTCCTTCAACGATATCAAGTTCTTTACGTTAAAGGTTTTCGCCAGAAATCATTCGTAGCCCTCCGTCGTTTCATATGAGTGTTCAATAGTATTCAAGCTGTGTATATTGGCCAAAGTCAAGGCACGGTGATTGGTAGCTATTGGGGCATTCATATGCAGCATAGATAGATGCGTTGGTTTGGGACAGTCGTACTGCCATTTTGGCCAAAGTCAAGGGTAGGTACGGGTGGATTCAAAACAACCTGGAGAATGACGGGTAGAACTTGACATGTGACTTATGATATGTTGGCCAAAGTCAAGGTCATAAGAGCATGGGGCAGAAATCACATCGGGAGTTTCTAAAGAAACTGAAACTTGCCAGATATGCGCATACCTTCTGGAGTGTGACTGTTAGTGTTTATGCCCTAGAAGGCCATTACTGTATCATACTAGCTTGTATATTACTTAATGGAAGCTTGGGATATTCACATGTATATAACAGTCTTGCTAAACATGGTAGTATGCTACTTGGTTTTTCTATCTTAATATGTGAGTATACGTATTGATAGAGCTCTTAGGATCTTGCTTGTCTACCAGCGTTGTGATGGCAGTCACACTTGTGGGGGCTGGGTAGTCTACAAGCACATCCTTTTTCAGGTCCCTGGTCGTTGGATTATCGAGACAGAGCATCGATACTCCGGAGTAGACTGGTGTGTACGCTTCTCATCCCAGTTGGGGAGATGGTCTGTCCCACAGCCGTCAGTACGTAGTACTGGAGATAGTATACAGGTGCTCGTTAGGTTACGGGTACACCGGACAGGACTCACAGGGAACTGTTGGTTGGTTTGATACCAGTCGTCAGTGAACAGTTCCCAGGTGACATGAGTACAGCGTAGTCCGCAGACTTGACACTGCTACTTCGCCTCGAGTGTGTCCCACTGTTCTTAGATTGCTACCCTACCACGGCTCAAAGGAGTCGTGCAAACAGGTAGCAGTTGGGTGCAGTCCCGAGCACTTGGAGGCAGTGGCGGTTAGACAGGATTCGTCCCTCCCGGTATTGGGAGTAGATATCGTGCTGTGTCAGAGAGCCATTACGCAAAGTCCCTGGCCAGGGCAAGCGAGATTTGCTGGTAGGTTCCAGCAGTTTCTCAGGGTGTAATGGGCTTCACTCCGACACGACTTATACCGCTATTAGGGGACTGACGCTTGCCGCCCCCCTAGGCCCGATATGCGATAGTCTTGGACGAACGGACCGGACTGTATGGAGATTGTCACATCAGACTCAGTAGGAGTTCGGATGGGTTTACTCATCGGCCTTCTTATCGACAGCTACCTGGGGACCGTTACGTACAGCTAGTGCCGCTTGCGGTCTGTGGTTAAACCCACTGCCAGCGTAGTAGTCGAGTCTCTAGAGTCCCACACAGAGAGTTTCCTACTCCAGGCGAAACGATATAGAGGTTGCATGGTTTTGCGACAAAGGGTTCGGACACATACGTGCGTTTACGCGCGTACGACTTTCGGACAGATTTTACCAGTCGGCTTTGGTTTAAGCCAGTTACTGGTATCCGGTTATTGGATTTTTACAGTCTAAAGTTTTTCCGTATTTTTACGGATCGGAGGGGCGTTCTCGTAATTACTCGAGAAGCTTCTAGAAGATGTGACTAAGGAGGTTTGTTTTGGAAAGAGAGTGAGTCATAGTGGTGATTCATTCACTTCATTAATGCACATTTATTGCTTAATGACTCATGTTAATGAATCATCACAAGATATTTTGTGAAGCATGCTTATTCATTTCCTTTATTGATTTATTGAAAATAAGAATGCTTCATAATATTATGATACACTCTCTCTCTTCTCTCATTATCATATCACACATTCTCTCTCCTCAAGCTCTCATCTTCAAGATACTAACCTTAATCCTCATGTGTTGAGAACAAAGGTTTAGTTAGACTAAACAATCCATAACCTACACTCTTTATCATTCTTTCATCTTTGATTAGCAATCAAAGTTGATTAGTTACCTCAAGTTAGAGGTTTAGCTTGGAGTTTTGCTCTCGGGTGGATCGTCTACTACCTAGAGAAGGCCGAGGAGAACCAAGGAGGACATAAAGAAGAAGGACCGGTTCATTAGGTATAATCCCTAATCACTTTTGTGAAAAGAAACTCATAGAATACGGTTATTTAGAGTTTAGCTTCGATTCAAGCGGTTAGTCGATGTTCGTTGTTTAAACTTGATAAGTTTTTTGTAAATTCCGCCTCCCCATAAGTACTAGGGTGTACTACATCGACTTACAGTGGTATCAGAGCCTCGCTAAACACTAAATAACTTAATCGCAAATTTGTACGAATTTCGAACGAAAAAACCAACCCGGAAAACCCTAATTCTGTATAGTTTCTGTCGAACTGAAAATGAAGTCCTAAAATTTTTCTGGAGTGTTCAGAGAGCTAGAAAGGGGTCCAGGAGAACACCCAAGAAATTCGAGCCCATGAATCGGCAACTCGGCCGCGGAACCGCGGCGGATCGGTGGGATCTGCCGCGCTTCCGCGGCGCTTTGGCCGAGTCATGGACTCGTCTTTCTTGTGTGGGTCCCCTGTGACATTTAGGGTTTTCTGGAATATTTAATTATTGCTCAGGTTACTGTTTAACAGAGCAGATTTTGGAGCAATTTTGAAGTTGTTTATTCGATCGAAAAATACAGTATTTGCGTATTGGATTATATCTGTGATTGTTTGATGTGTTCGTAAACCTCCCCCAACTGCTAGTATGTCGGTTGGCAGGGGGTTGCACATTTCTGAAATGGTTATATCTGTTTGTGCATATAAACTGTATTGGACTGTTGTGGTGTATAGCCGGGGTTAGCAAAGGGTTATTGTTTAATTCATTTGTTGTAAATGTAATTTGTTGTAATATTATTTTCGCGGGGCACTTCCAGGTTGCGGTCGTAGCCACCGTTGTATTATTTCATTTTACTGTTTTTGCTCCTAGGACTGACCCAAGGTGGGGTACACAAACTGCCGGGTGGGTAGTTTGCCGTACCCGTAGGGGTCGAGGGTGGGGTAAACGGCTATTCATCACAACTGTGTAATCTGTCTTTTCTTGCAGGCTCGAAAGAAATACAGATTGCTTGCAAATCCAATATTGTTTATCTGTGTTCTGGAATGAATATCATTGCGTCAGACGAATGTAAAATATCTATATTTACTATAGCTATTTAGACGTCACTTATGTTTTACACCCGCGCTAGCCCAGCCCCCGCTCTGTCGTTAGTTAAGTAACCTAACGGGTGATGACGGGACCCCGTGGCGAATGCGGATGGCATAAGAGGACGTTATATTTTCGTTGTTTTCTGCAATGATAGGTTAATGATGGGACGCATTATCTATAATGCAAAGTAAAACAAACCAAAGTATAAATCGTTGGAACAATTTAAAAGAAACCACTCGGTTATTTTTAAAACAGATATTTTTAAATGCGGAGATTTAACCACTCCTTTTAAAAGCTATCGGGTTCCTTCGGTTATATCAAGTTCACTACGTTCACGGTTTCGCCAAAACCAGTCGTAGCCCTCCGTCATTTCATTTGGGTATTCAGTAGTATTCAAGCTATGCAGTTTTGGCCAACGTCATGGCATAGTGTTTGGTAGCTGCTGGATATTCATTTGTTGCATAGATAGATGAGTTGGTTTGGGACAGTCGTATTATCATTTGGCCAACGTCAGGGATATATACGGATGGGTTCAAATTAACATGATAATGATGGGTAGAACTTGACATGTGACTTATGACATTTTGACCAACGCCAAGGTCATAAGAACATGGGGTAAAAACTTATATCGGGAATTTCTAAAGAAACTGAAATTTGCAAAGAGATGCATACCATTTTGAGTTTGATGAATGTTGGTAGCATTCCTACAGCATTATCAGACGATGATATTTGGATCCCGATCCTACTGTGAGTATATGCTACTTATCAGGATATTCGTCGCTTAACGATCAATGCTATAAACCTAGTAGGTGTCCAGAAAAGTGTCAGCGGGGTTACGCCCCCAGAGAAAAGAGGTTCTTTAATTAAGGAACTTCGCGAAAGCGTTGGAAAACCTCCCTCGAAGTATCGACACCAGCCTGGCTGAACGGTTAAGCAAGTATTGTACGGTGAGAATAGTCTTGGCTAATTCTTCTTTTATGGTTTGAGGAAGGATTCGAGAAACAGTGGGAGCCATCCAGTTTAGATAAACTAAAAACCACTCTAAACTTGCAAGAGCATCATGCTAAAGAGTTTTCTTCTCTCTCTCCTAATTGCAGCGACCCTGAAAATGACTGGACTTAAGTTACTTTTAGAGAAAAATATACTGACAGGGCCAAACTATAAAGATTGGCTGCGGAATGTCAAGATGGCTTTGACCTATGACAAACTGGGGTACGTCCTCACCGCTACAGCACCTGCTGTCCTTGGTCCCAAATCCAGCAATGCGGATAAGGAAATCCGTAAAACCTGGGATTTAGATTGCGCGATAGCCAAGTGCATCGTGCTTGCCTCGATGAATAATGAACATCAGAGGAGGCACGAGGATATGTCCCTAGATGGCATATTTCTCCATACAAAGGAACTTTATGGAGAGCAATCTCGTATAGCAAGATACGAGACCTCTAAGAAATTATTTCGAGCGAGGTTGGCTGTCGGGTCATCGGTAGGTGAGCATGTCCTACAGATGATCGGCTATATTGAAGAGCTCGCGGACCTTGGGACGACTTTGGATAATGAGCTCTATACAGACCTTGTTCTCCAGTCCCTTCCTCCCACCTACGCCCAGTTTATCCTCAACTTCAATCTTCAAGGAAAAGAAGTTGAACTTGCGGAACTCCTGAACATGTTAAGGAGTGCAGAGGGCACCTTGCAGAAGGCAAGGGAAACACCCGCTATGTTTGTTGGCGGTTCATCTTCTTCCGGGTCCAAGGCTAGGGCCAAAGGAAGGAAGAAGAAGGCCGCACCCAGACCTAGAGGAGGTGTTAGTAAGGTGGGAAAGAAGGGAAAGAAAAAGTTTACAGCACCGGTAGTTGGCCTGGATGAGTGCTTCCATTGTCACAGGAAAGGGCACTGGAAGAAGGATTGCAAGGCGTGGAACGCCAAGAACCAGGAACCGAAGCAAGCTGTGGCTTCGACTTCAGGTGTGTTTGTAATTGAGAATTGTCTGTCGATCAACTCTACTTCCTGGGTATTGGATACCGGGTCAGGATCTCATATTTGCAATTCATTGCAGGCACTGAGAAACCGTAGAGTGCTGAAGGAAGGTGATATGATCCTCAGGGTTGCTAACGGAGCTAGCGTGGGAGCTGCGTCCGTCGGGGATTATCACCTAGGATTGACGAGTGGACACATTTTGGTTTTACATAACTGTTATTTTGTACCCAGCTTAACGTGTAATATCATATCAGTTTCCTTGTTATCAAATAAAGGTTATGATTTCACGTTTGTAAGAGATGTTGTCAACATCCACCTTAATCATGGTTTGATTGGGTCCGGTACTCTAAATAACGGCATATATGTGTTAAACCAACTCCAAATTTTCAATGTCCAGAACACACTAAAAAGAAAGTCTCCAGATTTAAATAAAGCTTTCTTATGGCATTGTAGACTGGGTCACATCAATGAGAGAAGGTTGACTAAGTTGCATAGAGAAGGATATTTGGACACGTTCGAATATCAAACTTATGACACTTGTCAATCTTGTCTCAAAGGAAAGATGACAAAGACTCCATTTACTGGACAAGGAGTAAGAGCGAGCGAGCTCTTAGGACTCATACACAGTGATGTATGCGGTCCAATGTCTACACATGCGAGAGGTGGTTATTCCTACTTCATTACTTTTACAGATGATTTCTCTAGGTATGGGTATGTTTTCTTAATGAAGCATAAATCAGAGGCCTTTGAGAAATTCCTGGAATTCAAGAGTGAAGCGGAAAACCAAACAGGCAAAAGTATTAAGACACTAAGATCTGATCGAGGTGGAGAATACTTAAGTGCCGAGTTCCTAGGTTACCTAAAAGAGAAAGGAATTCTCTCTCAGCTTACTCCTCCATACACTCCACAGCACAACGGTGTATCGGAGAGACGGAATCGAACCCTATTGGATATGGTACGATCCATGATGAGTAATACTGAGTTACCACGATCTTTCTGGGGATATGCGCTAGAATCAGCGGCATATATTTTGAACAGAGTTCCAACCAAAACTGTGCCTACCACACCATATCAGATGTGGAGTGGGAAGAAACCCTATCTTCAGTATGTAAGAATTTGGGGATGTCCAGCTTTTGTAAAAAAGCAGCATGTGGACAAGCTCGAGGCACGATCAGTACTGTGTAAGCTTGTAGGATATCCAAAGAACTCCAAGGGATATTGCTTCTATTACGCAGAGGAACAAAAGGTTTTTGTTTCTCGTAATGCCCATTTTTTAGAACAACAAGTTTTAGAAAAGGATACAAATGGGAGCGAAATAGAACTGGAAGAAATTCCAGAACCACAAGCTGTTACTGAAAGTTTGGTAGAACCCGAGGTTCAAGAAGAACAGAACATTCCCGCACCCCTCCGCAGGAGTAGTAGGCCGTCTCGTCCGCCTGAGAGATACTACGGTTTTCTCATAGATGGGGATAGAGAGGATTGCATCATAGATGATGATGAACCTACTGACTTCAGGCAGGCCATCCAGAGCGGCGACTCGGTACGATGGCTAGATGCAATGCGGACCGAAATGGAGTCCATGTACACCAACAAAGTATGGACTTTGGACTTTGCTCCAGATGGGGTAAAACCCATAGGATGCAAATGGATCTTCAAGAAAAAGATTGGTGTAGATGGACAGGTGGAAACCTATAAGGCTAGACTTGTTGCAAAGGGTTTTCGTCAAAGACCTGGTTTGGACTATGATGAAACCTTTTCTCCAGTGGCTATGCTCAAATCCATTCGGGTCCTTCTTGCTATTGCTGCCTTCCATGATTATGAAATCTGGCAGATGGACGTAAAGACGGCTTTTCTGAATGGAAATTTAGAAGAGAGCGTCTATATGGATCAGCCAGAGGGTTTCAATCAGAGTGGGAGCAGCGGGAAAGTGTGCAAGCTGCTTAAGTCCATTTATGGACTAAAGCAGGCATCGCGGAGTTGGAACATCTGTTTTGATGAGACAGTCAAAGAATATGACTTTATCAAAAATCCAGATGAACCGTGCATATATAGTAAAGTTGTGGCCAGAAGTGTCGTATTCCTCGTCTTGTACGTGGATGACATTCTATTGATAGGAAATGACATTCCTATGCTACAATCTGTCAAAGGATTCTTGTCACACAGGTTCTCCATGAAAGACCTGGGTGATGCCTCTTACATTCTGGGGATCCGGATCTATCGTGATAGATCCAAGAGGATGTTGGGACTTTCGCAGTCCAGGTATATCGACACTGTACTGAAAAGATTCAGTATGGAAGATTCAAAGCGCGGTAATCTACCGGCTTGTCACGGAATCACCCTCTCCAAAGAGATGTCTCCCAAGACTGATTTGGAAAGGGAACGCATGTCTATTATACCCTACGCTTCTGCGGTAGGCTCTATAATGTATGCGATGTTGTGTACCAGACCAGATGTAGCTTACGCACTAAGCGTGGTAAGCCGGTATCAGTCAGACCCAGGGGAGAAACACTGGATAGCAGTAAAGAACATTCTCAAGTACCTGAGGAGGACTAAGGAGATGTTCTTGGTTTACGGCGGAAAAGACCTCAGGTTGGAGGCCTTTGCTGATTCCGGCTTCCAGAGTGATAAGGACGATTCCAAGTCCATGTCGGGTTATGTCTTTACCCTCAATGGAGGGGCGGTGTGCTGGAAGAGCTCCAAGCAGGACACCGTTGCTGACTCGACGATGGAAGCGGAGTATATAGCTGCTTGCGATGCCGCAAAAGAAGCAGTCTGGATGAAGAAGTTCCTAACAGAACTTCAGGTGGTTCCTACCATAGTTGATCCAATACCTCTGTATTGCGACAACAACGGAGCTATAGCTTTAGCGAAGGAACCAAGGTCCCATCAGAAGTCCAGACACATCTTAAGGCGGTATCACCTGATCAGGGAGATCATTGATCGTCAGGAGATCGAGGTTCGGAGAGTTGCTTCAGAAGAGAACATTGCTGATCCATTCACGAAGGCCCTTCCTCAGATTCAGTTCGAGAGGCTACTCGAGATCATTGGTCTGCGATATGCCAGTACATGGCCCTAGTGCAAGTGGGAGATTGTTAGTGTTTATGCCCTAGAAGGCCATTACTGTATCATACTAGCTTGTATATTACTTAATGGAAGCTTGGGATATTCACATGTATATAACAGTCTTGCTAAACATGGTAGTATGCTACTTGGTTTTTCTATCTTAATATGTGAGTATACGTATTGATAGAGCTCTTAGGATCTTGCTTGTCTACCAGCGTTGTGATGGCAGTCACACTTGTGGGGGCTGGGTAGTCTACAAGCACATCCTTTTTCAGGTCCCTGGTCGTTGGATTATCGAGACAGAGCATCGATACTCCGGAGTAGACTGGTGTGTACGCTTCTCATCCCAGTTGGGGAGATGGTCTGTCCCACAGCCGTCAGTACGTAGTACTGGAGATAGTATACAGGTGCTCGTTAGGTTACGGGTACACCGGACAGGACTCACAGGGAACTGTTGGTTGGTTTGATACCAGTCGTCAGTGAACAGTTCCCAGGTGACATGAGTACAGAGTAGTCCGCAGACTTGACACTGCTACTTCGCCTCGAGTGTGTCCCACTGTTCTTAGATTGCTACCCTACCACGGCTCAAAGGAGTCGTGCAAACAGGTAGCAGTTGGGTGCAGTCCCGAGCACTTGGAGGCAGTGGCGGTTAGACAGGATTCGTCCCTCCCGGTATTGGGAGTAGATATCGTGCTGTGTCAGAGAGCCATTACGCAAAGTCCCTGGCCAGGGCAAGCGAGATTTGCTGGTAGGTTCCAGCAGTTTCTCAGGGTGTAATGGGCTTCACTCCGACACGACTTATACCGCTATTAGGGGACTGACGCTTGCCGCCCCCCTAGGCCCGATATGCGATAGTCTTGGACGAACGGACCGGACTGTATGGAGATTGTCACATCAGACTCAGTAGGAGTTCGGATGGGTTTACTCATCGGCCTTCTTATCGACAGCTACCTGGGGACCGTTACGTACAGCTAGTGCCGCTTGCGGTCTGTGGTTAAACCCACTGCCAGCGTAGTAGTCGAGTCTCTAGAGTCCCACACAGAGAGTTTCCTACTCCAGGCGAAACGATATAGAGGTTGCATGGTTTTGCGACAAAGGGTTCGGACACATACGTGCGTTTACGCGCGTACGACTTTCGGACAGATTTTACCAGTCGGCTTTGGTTTAAGCCAGTTACTGGTATCCGGTTATTGGATTTTTACAGTCTAAAGTTTTTCCGTATTTTTACGGATCGGAGGGGCGTTCTCGTAATTACTCGAGAAGCTTCTAGAAGATGTGACTAAGGAGGTTTGTTTTGGAAAGAGAGTGAGTCATAGTGGTGATTCATTCACTTCATTAATGCACATTTATTGCTTAATGACTCATGTTAATGAATCATCACAAGATATTTTGTGAAGCATGCTTATTCATTTCCTTTATTGATTTATTGAAAATAAGAATGCTTCATAATATTATGATACACTCTCTCTCTTCTCTCATTATCATATCACACATTCTCTCTCCTCAAGCTCTCATCTTCAAGATACTAACCTTAATCCTCATGTGTTGAGAACAAAGGTTTAGTTAGACTAAACAATCCATAACCTACACTCTTTATCATTCTCTCATCTTTGATTAGCAATCAAAGTTGATTAGTTACCTCAAGTTAGAGGTTTAGCTTGGAGTTTTGCTCTCGGGTGGATCGTCTACTACCTAGAGAAGGCCGAGGAGAACCAAGGAGGACATAAAGAAGAAGGACCGGTTCATTAGGTATAATCCCTAATCACTTTTGTGAAAAGAAACTCATAGAATACGGTTATTTAGAGTTTAGCTTCGATTCAAGCGGTTAGTCGATGTTCGTTGTTTAAACTTGATAAGTTTTTTGTAAATTCCGCCTCCCCATAAGTACTGGGGTGTACTACATCGACTTACAGTGACACCGTGAGCGGATTCCGTCACGTTATCATGCGATGATAGTTGGATCCCGATTCCCACTGATGAGTTAGTTTACTCCTCGGGTGACCCCGACTAATTCTTCTTTCAGGTTTGGAGGAGAATTTGACGGAACAGTGGGAGGTTTCCAGATTAGATAAATTGGTAACCATTCTGATCTAGGTTAGAGTGCACGCTGAGTGTTTCTTTTCTCTCTCTCTTCGGCAGCGACCATTGACCCGACCCTAAGACTATGACTCAGTGACCAAGTTAATCGAACCTTCTTAAACACTGGCTTTTGGATTGTCAGAGTTGCAAACCTCATTGCCACTCCTGCTTTTACCTTTTTCTCCAGGACACCCCGTATTACTACGAACGTCCACTTCCATTGGACAAAACCATCGTATGGTTATATACGAACTCGAAGGAATTTATTCGAGGATGGTTTCCGGTTCTGGAGAAAACGGATAGGACTATTCAGTTGTCTTTTCCTTTTACCTTCTCTCAGGTAGAGAGTACTCCTTGGTTTAGGAGTAGTACACCTGTTACGCAAATTGGATAGTCTTCTTCCAAACCTTAGGCTGGTGCCGAACGGTGGGGATTGAAGAAAACCAATTAGCATAACAATGGTGTGCAGAAGGTATTAAGTAAAGACATAACAAGGGATTAGTAAGAGGGCAAAGTAAATTGCGACTGCTATTCACGACCAAACCAATATTTCATTACCACTCCTAAATCACCTTTGTATTTCTCCAGGACACTCCGTATCACTACGAAGATCCACAGTTTATTGGATACTCCATCGTATGGTTATATACGAACTCGAAAGGAACTTGTTCCAGTTCGGGGATGGATTCTGGTTCAGGAGAAATAGGAATAAGATTTATTCGGTTGTCTTTTATCCTCACCTCCTCTCGCATTGGGAGTGTTCCTAGGATTGGGACAGTACACCCATTATACTTATTGGATAGTCTTCTTCCAAACCATAGGCTGGTGTCGAACGGTAGGGAAGGAAGAAAACCATTTGGCCTAAGGGGTGCGCAGAAGGTAATGACTAAAGACATATGAAGGGATTTGGAGAGGTGGCAAAGAATTATACGGTTACAGTCGTGAATCTGGAAGAGGCATTACTAGGAGTACTCGGATACCCCGTCGAAACATTTCAATGTTTCAGTTTCACTGTGTACTGTTAAACGAAAACTGATTTCCCGATTAGATACTTACTCCAGGGTATGTATTTACCAGGTATGATTCTCACATCTGTATGGTTTTACAGATGTTGAGTGGGAGTAAGTTATTGGGAATTAGGTGATCATCCTCATTATATCGGGATTCGTTGTAATCGGTGATATTTGAGGAAGTCACCTGGACTGTTTGCCGGACGGCAAATATTTGGTTTTGAATATCCGCTGTTATGCACCAATTTCAAATTGATATATCTGTATGTCTATTTTCATAGAGTGAGACTTACCTTTTTGAAATTATGTCTGTGACATTTACCTATATCAGTGGATGGTTAGGTAAGGAGCATTAAACAGCGGTGTAATTCTTCTTAACCATAAGTACAGTTCTCAACCTACGACACACAGTGAATGAGTTATCAGACTCAAGGGACTTATACAGAGTATTGTATGTTGTCCAGGGTCCATCAAGACAGAGCGGTTGGTCCTCGTACTATATTCGGTTTACTTATGACTTCTCTAGTTTTTAGATAGGTGTTTCGTGGAAACACAGGGTCCGAATTTTGAGAAGTTATAGGTATTTGAATAGAGTAGAGAACCAGGTGTAGCAAGTATCGGGATTTTTCAAAGAGATCGAAGATGTAGATACTTGTGTATGGTATTCAGTTGATAGTAATGGTTAAGAGAACTTGCTTCTCTTTCAGGTAACTCATAATTGGAAGCATTCCTAAGTTGAGTTACGCTGATCGGCCTTCTTCCGTTTAATTGACATGCACTGGAGACAGCTGCATGATTTGAATTTGGTTCAATTAAATCAGTGCCTCTGGTTCTATATTGGATATAGAACAGTTCATATCTTAACGTTGTTAAGGTACGGGGAGTTGTCCGGCTTATGATTAAAACCAGATACTGGACAACTCAAAGCACGTTTCTGTAATGGCTGTTTGTGGGTTGACCCAGGCTATGACGAGGGTTGATTTTCTACCATCTGGAAGATCAATAGAAATATTGTTCTAGACTCGCCACAGTTTTTATTAAAAATGGATTTTTTTTCGGAAAAACAGTAGTGGGAGTATGGTAGAACTGGAAGCGATTCCAGAACCACAAATGATTACTGAAGATTTGATAGGAACCTAAAGATTCAATCTGGCTTGAAATTCCATTGGCCACTCCGTAAATTTGGTGGGTATCTTCAGGCACCCGAGAGGTACTCCGGTAGCCTCAAGGACGGTGACAGGGAAGTTCTTGTTTACCCACACTTGCCATTGCTGTTGCTCCAGGCTGCGAGACTCGGTGGGAGGATGAGTATAGCGTCGTTCTAAACTATCTTTAGAAGTGTACGTCTATATGACTCTGCCAGAGGGTTGTCGTGGTCAGTGGGAGAAACGGAAGCATGGTGGACATGTGGCTTATGTCTATTTATAGACTAAAGCAGATGTAGCGGAGACAGATCATCTATTTCTGGTATGACAGTCATAGGTTTGACTTCATCAGAATAGGGGATGGATCTGTTGAGAAGGTAGTAGGGTGTGATGTCATGGTATTTGGATGACATACACAGAGTAGGAAGTGATATTCGTATACTACAATCGGTTATACTTTGGTCGTCACACAGTGGTTTCTCCACATGGGACTTGGACATTATATCAGACATACTGGTTACTAGATCTATGGTTTTAGATCTGGATTTGGGTGGTTTCCCAATCAGGGTACTTAGACAGCATTCTAAGAGTATTTAGAATGGACGACTCCTGGCACGGTGGTGTACCTGCAGGTGACGGAGTCACCCTCTCTAAAGGTGTCTTATATACTAAAGGGGAGAGGGATGTGCATGGTTGGCAGATCACTTGCTCAGGAAATTGAGTCAATCATGAGATGTCAAGTACCACACCAGATGTTGTTCTTGCACTAGATGCAATAAGTTGACATTGATCTAATCCTGGAGAAACAGTCGGAAGCAGTTTTAAGAACATAAGTGGATGTTCTAGGGATATGATAACGACAGCCTCATTTGGGAGACAGTTATCATTCCAGGCTTCCAAGGTGACATGGACGACAAGGAGGTTGTCAGAGTTATAGTTTTCCTTCTGACGAGGGGCAGTATTTTGGACAGGTGGTCAATACAGAGGGTGGCATGGCGCAGGATACTGATTAAGTTCAGTTGACGATACAGTCTAAGAAGTTTGGATTTGGAGTTCATTTATGAGCTAGGTTCCATCAGACATCCAGACACATTCTAAGACAGGTATTACTCATTTCGGGAGATGGGTTTCTCCACGAACTTGAGATATAGAGAGACATAGAAAGAGACATCAAGGCGGATCCACTCACTAAGGCTATTCCTCGAACGCAATAGTTTCGCAAGCGAGCTTTGTGAGACTGACTAATAGAGGAGTTGGGTGTTCGGTATCACACGTGCTGTGAGTATGTGACATCGCAATAATTAGCCTTGAGTGCAAGTGGGAGATTGTTGGAGATGGTGCCCTCAGAGTCAATTATTGGATCACAGGCACGTGATTACAATGATTGATGGAGGACCTATCCCGGTAGGACAGTCTTACTCAAGATGATAGTATGCTATCTGGTTTATCTTTATCATCGTGTACTGCTTTAGGTGACCTGACAGGTCACTATTGCACGTTGATAGAGCCCCTAGGATTCTTGCTTGACCACCAGCAGTATGAGGGCGATCATATACGTGGGTGCTGGTAGTCTATAAGCACATCCTTAAATGGTCCCTAGTCGTGGGAGTTTCGAGATAGGGCATCGATACTCCAAAGTAGACTAGTGTATACAGTCGAGACCCCGACGAGGGGCGGTGGCCGGTCTCACAAGCCATTGGTGTCAGTTGGTTCACCTAAGATGTATACAGGTGCTCATTGGGTTATGAGTACTCCGGACAGGACTCGCCGGGAACATGCTAGTTGGTCATATACCAGACGTCAGATGGCAGTTCCCTGGTGACATGTGTACAGGTTAGTTCATCGACCTGGGGATCGTCATTTGTCTCGTGTGAGTTCCCACTGTACTTTGATTACTACCCTACCACGGCACAAAGGAGTCGTGCAAACAGGTTTTAGTTGGGTACAGTCCCGAGCCACATGGAGGCAGTGAGCGCATCTTCAGGGGTTCGTCTCTCCCGGTATTGGGGGTGAGGTCGCGCTGTGTCTAGGAGAGCCATTACACGAAGCCCTCGGCCGAGGCTAGGAGATTTACTGGTAGGTATTCCAGTAGTATCTCAGGGTGTTCTGGGCTACACTCCGACACGACTTGTACCGCTTTTAGGGGTCTGACTTTTACCAACCCCCTAGGCCCGCCATGCGATGCTCATAGATGAACGGACCGGACTGTATGGATATTGTCACTGACAGGCTTAGTAGGGTTGTCAGGCTGAGTTCGCTCACAGACGTCCCTTTTAGTCAATACCTGGTAGCCCGTTACGTATTGGCTTATACCTCTGACGTGCTAGTTGTTAAATCCACAACCAAGGTGTTGACGAGTCTTTAGAGTCCTCCACATTCAGTTACTCAGCTTTCGGGCAAAACGCTGTAGAAGCCGTATGGAGATATGGCAAGGTCCGATCAGATACGTGCGGTATTGCACGGATCTGGATCGGACAGTTTGTACTAAAGGCCGTATAGATATAGGGCAAAGTTCGATCAGATACGTGCGGTATTGCACGGATCAGGATCGAACGGATATTACTAGCCGGCTTTGGTATAAGCCGGATCCTAGTATAGTACAGTGTAGATTTTGTCTCATTGCATTTGTATTTCGGTCGGAATACAAATGCTGGTGTGTATACACAGTATCGGGGTTTTCCTGTAATTTATTACGGGACCAGTTTTCTGGAGTTGCCAGTTTGCTTTCCGTTTCGGCCAATTTCTTTTGTATCGTTCATTGGCCGAAGATTGGTGGAGGAGGGCTTACTTGCATTTGTGCAAATAAGCTTTTGTGGAGGGGGACTTTGCATATTGTTTTATCATGATAACTCTTCTTTGACCTTGACTTTCTTTGTGTCATGATGGCATGACTTTTGTGGACATGATTGTTGATGATGGTTGTGGTTGAGTGTGGGTTTGGGTTTGTGATGATTTCCTTTCATGATATCTTTTGACCTCTCTCTCTCACTTGGAAGAGGGTATGGCTCCCTTCATTTTGGATACACTCTCACCCTCACATTCTCCTCTCTCCCTCATTGTTTTGGCCGGCCATTCTCTCTTGGGCTGTCCCAATTTTTGGTGTAGGGATTTACACCCATTTGGCTTGGCAAAAATCATATTAGCTCCTCCTCCAAAAGCTTGTATCATTTCCTCCACCATATGGCAATTCCTACAACCCCAAAAATGAGACTTGAGCACTACATTCTACAGCAAATCTTAGGCACGTCGACTAGCCAGCTTCGTGCCCGAGTTGCCTCGGTATTGAGGTGGGAGCCCGTAAAAGATGAAGACGATGTGGTGCCCTTCCGGGAAGGAGGCGACGACCGAAGTTTCCGCAGGAGATCGGGACGACGACGAGAAGACCGGAGGACTCGGATCAGTCGGTATATCTCTCTTCCCCATCTTGTAGTTAGCTAGGACTAGTTAATGGTTCGATCCGGGTATAGTGAGCGGTGGTGCCGGTTCATGAAAAATTAAAGTATATCACTGCTTCCGCATTTGGCCTCAGGATGGAGGCCGGGGCGCCGCCGTGCACTTACAACGTGTCGAAAGTTGTATTCCCTAACCCTTGCCTGCTAGTTTTCTAGTTTTCGTGTTTGGATCGATCATTAGGTTTTTGTTTCTAGTTGCCCTCTCGATATTTTTTTATTTTTCGCTTCCACATCGGCGGCGGCCTCCGCGGCGAGGGTACTAGAAACTTACATTGTTTGCATCCATAATTGCCCTTGCGTATATTCTTGGTTATAGTGCCCTCAAGTCAATTATTGTAATCGCAGGCACGCGATTATGATGATTGAGGGAGGGCCTATACGGGTAGAACAGTCGTACTCAAAATGATAGTATGCTATCTGGTTTGTCTCTATCATCATGTACATGTATTATGTGGTATTAAGATCACTATTACATATTGATAGAGCCCATAGGATTCTTGCTTGACTACCGGTATTCTGATGGATATCATATACATGGGAGCTGGGTGGTCTATAAGCACATCCTTAAATGTCCCTAGTCGAGGGAGTATCGAGACTGGGCATTGATACTCCGAAGTAGGCTAGTGTATACTTATCGAGACCACGACGAAGGACGGTGGCCGGTCTCACAAGCCATTGGTGTCAGTCAGTCGCCTAAGATAGTATACAGGTGTTCATTGGGTTATGAGTACACTGTACGGACACGTCGGGAACATACTAGTTCGTATTATACCTATTGTCAGATAGCAGTTCCCAGGTGACATGGGTACAGGTTAGTCTGTCGACCTGAGATCATCATTTTTCTCGTGTGAGTTCCCATTGTGCTTTGATTACTACCCTACCACGGCTCAAAGGAGTCGCACAAACAGGTTTTAGTTGGGTACAGTCCCGAGCCATATAGAGGCAGTAAGCGGATCGTCAGGAATTCGTCTCTCTCGGTATTAGGGGTTGATGTCGCGAGGTGCACGGGTGGCCATCACCAGAAATCCTTGGCCAAGGTAGACGAGAATTATTGATTTGGATCAGTAGTTTCTCAGTGGGTGATGGGCTTCATAACGACATGAAATATCGTGTTATTAAGGGTCTGATTTTATCCACCCCCTAAGACTGATATGCGATACTCTTAGACGAACAGACTGGACTGTATATAGAATGTCACAGACAGGCTCAGTAGGGATTCGGATGAGTTAGCTCGTCGGACTTCCTTTCGCTCAATACCTAGATAGCCGTTACGTACAACTAGTGTCGCTGACGTGCTTGTGGTGAAACCCACTGCCAGCATATTGACGAGTCTTTAAAGTCCCACACAGAGGGTTTCCCTGGTTTTAGAGAAATAATGTACTAGCCGTATTGGATGCGTGCAGAGTTTCGATCGATTGATTATACTAAATATCCTGACTTTCGATCGGACAGTTGATAATACTAGCCGGCTCGGGTTTGAGCCGGATTATTAAATCAGGTATTGATTTAATAATTTACGTATATGTATTTTGATATGTATATTCTAGTATTATATTCTTTGTGTTATTCTATCTCTTCAGGTATTCGTATTTCGGTACGAATATGTAACGCTTTGAAAATTCGTATAGGTTAATTTCGTGTTAATTAGCGAAAATACGTGTTTTTAGTAAAAACCTAGTTAATAAATATTTTCCATATAAACAAGAATATATCTATTTGTTGATGGGAATATGTGTATAATTGTGCTTTATTAGTTAGCATTTAATTATTGTTCACTTGATTATTTATTTTACTTATTTACTGTTTACTAAATTAAATTTCAAACAAAAACATACACACACACATCTGGTGTTAATCATAGATGAGTATAGGGTAATACTTGTTTATACAACCATGGCTACTTAATCACAATGTGTAACACTTTTTTTAGAAAAGAAATGGAGATGGTTCTAGAATTTGTAGAAAAAGAAAATGGAAAAAAGAAATGAAAAATTGAGTCATGGGGGCATTAAATGCCTGGTATGGCTCACTTCTCTCTCTCTCTCTCTCCCCCCCCTCTCCATGGCAGCCACCATCTCCTCCTCCTTCGTTCTCCCAAGGTCAACCTCTCTACCTCACACATAAATCCCTAAAAAACTTTAAAAAATCAAATCTAAACACTTAAAATCAAATCTTTTGTTGGTTCTTGAGACAAGATTTCAGTTTTGAAGGCAAGAATCTCAAGTTTGAATCACTTCCATCTCCCCTTGAGGTATATAGCCTAACTTAAGTATTCTTTTTCTAAACTTTTGGTTTATTAAGCGTAATTTGGTGTTTAAGTGGTAATTAATGCAACTTTGAGATTTAAAAGTGAAGATTAGGTTAGGTTAGGGTTTTATGGCTTAATTAGGGTAATCAAGAGTACTTAGTGCCTAATCAACCTATTGATCCAGCAAGTTTACACTAAAATGCCTTAATGTCACAAATTAGTATTTTAATACGGTTTTTAATCTAGTTTTTAAACACTAAGAATCTTCTATTACCGTGGTGGTTTTTAAAACAAACAAACATGTACATTAGACTATACATTGTGTTAGGAATGTAGTGTAGAAACCTGGACCCTTTTCACCCGATTTGACCCGGTGACACCCCCTCATGGCCGGCCTAATTTTGGAGAAAAACGTTGAAACTTTGCAGGTAGTTGTCTGTAGGTATTATAAGAGGTTTGGTCTTTCTTGTTTTTCTTGTTTTTGCTCCAGGTAAAATCTGGGACCGATTACCTATAATTAGTGTAGTGGGACTTGCGCGACATGTACATTCCGAGTTTAGGTTTAGTGTTTGCTATGTATCACAGCCAATTGGGGTGGTTTCAAATGTTGGCACACACGTTTTGGTGCTTCGAGTGCATACATGTTTAGCTTGTGGGCGCTAGTTTTCTCGTTTGGTCTTGATATCGCGTTTTGCAGAGTATTAGCCTTATGTGTTGCATCGTGTGATTCTAGGATCTGTCGCGGAGACATCGGACGCAGTATGGAAAGGAAAGGTGCTGATCGGATCAGATTAGCCGAGTCGTCCCGGTGAGTAGATGTACACATCTACGGGAGAATCGTCTGGATGGCGCAAGACGCCCGATAGTTAGAATTTCTATTAGTATTTGCATTATATGCGTATTCCTAGTTATTCATCTCATTGCAACACATCATCTTTTATATATATGTGTGTGATATCATTTCATAGGACACTCTCCCCATTATCATTGGTTTATGCTGCACGGGCACTATTCATGTGGACACACACGCCCTGGTAATTGCTATGCCACGAACACTTTAGAACTTGTTTAAATCAGAATATAAAATCCTTGCAACATATATGATACCCAAGACATTTGCATCATACATGATACTTAAATTAGTAGTTGCATTCTTCATCTCATCAAGATTTATAGGAAGGATTGCTAGTCGTATATATATGCCTTATTTCACTTTCATCCATACATGGTATTCTAGTCTCGCATCGCATTTCATATTGTTGATATCACAGACATTCATCAATTTCTACATGTTCATGTATTGTGATTCTTCTCGAGGATTTTAGTATTTATGAGATTTATGGATTTGGAGAAACCACAAGGATTTAAGAACGTATTACCATTTTAAAAATGTAAGTTATGGTTTTCTCATGAATTGTTGTATGGGTCATCCACCATGAGATTTCTCGGTTCTTGAGCGGTATCATACACCCGATTCAAGGAGGAGGAGGAACCGTCTGTGGGTGCATAGTGGACCCAGTACGGTACCCCGCGGTAAGATAGTCGTAGATGATGGCGTTGAGCCCGGCAGGGGAGCACTACCGACCAGTTATTTGTGACGCGGCGGATATCCGGAGGATACCGACGTAGTCTTGGGATTTGATAATTTGGGCCAGTTCGGATTGCCGGAGCGAGATTGAGATATTGATACATCGAGACATTGAGATATTCATACTTTGTGTCGATGCTTGACACAGATTTCTATTGATTTCATTGATGATACTACAGTTAAATTACAGAAGTTTTACTAAGATAAGAATACAGATTTTCTCGTACTAAACATATTCAGATCTCGTGTTGATTACGCATTCATGTTAGTACATCGTATTATATCGACATGTGTAGGTTGAGACGCATTTGCGTGCATGCTTACGATAGCCTTATTAGATGTTATTTACTACTAATGAGTTGGTAACTCACCCCCGTTGTGCCACAGTACCTTGCAGGTTGACCCGTCAGCGCAGTAACGGCAGGCGTTCTTCCTCTTATGGCTTCATTTGCTTGATTTGCATCATTGCTCGTAGGTGGGTTGCGATGATAGTTTTATTCTATCATGTACATGATATTGTATCTAGTATACTCCATCTACCCTTGTATATTTTACATGATAGTGAGACTCGTGAGACTTGTATTTGTGGTGTTTGGTGTCGATGCTCACCTGAGCCGACATGATGCTTTATTACTTTGTGCCTTTATATGCTTATTTTGCTCGTTGATGATATTTATTGCGTGTGATTGTGAGTCCGCCTTTGGCGAAGAGCTATCTCCCGCTTGGGGATGCCTTATTTCATGATGTACATATATTCTTGTTTTGTACCCATTTGGGGCCAGTATTTACAAAGGAGACTCTGCCGAAATTTTCGGAAAAGTGTGATGTTGCTTTTAATGTTTTGATGTGACTTATTTGATAATAATCGCTTTCCTTACTTGGTTTTCCTTCACTCTACTGCTTTAATTGGTTTTGAATTCTGGGTTTTGGTTTACTTAGATTATGTACGCCTCGAGACGTTTCGTAATTTAAGTGCAAGTCACGCTCCGTACTTTTCGTGTCATGACAAAGTTGGTATCAGAGCGTTAGGTTTTACCTTTGTGAGTATAGGACGACCTTTGGTAGATGGAGTAGGTGACTTAAGCAGAGTGACGTAATGTGCGTATGTTCCGCGGCATACTTACAATACGGTACACCGACTAAGTAACCTTAGGATATATATTTTTTTGTATTTCCTTCCTTGATTCCGGAAATCCTTTGATTTGATCACAATGTTCCTATCAATCATGTTCTTGCTCCAGACACTATGCCGCCAGAGACAACGAGGGCCAGAGGGCTGCCATCGGGAATAAGATTAGAGTAGACTCGTTTGAGACGAGGACCGATCGGGATGGTACGCCTATCCCTCAGGGAAAGAGTGATACGCCTTCTCCAGTATGGATGGCTAGGCTGGAGTCGAGTTTTTAGGACGTATGACAGAGGGTTGGATCGTTAGCAGAGGCTAGCCGAGCTCCGAGAGCTGATGATGTCCCTCCTACTGCAAGGACTGTGATTGTACCTGCTGCACAGGCAGCTGTTTCTGTTGTTACCAAGATTATTTTCGTATCCTTATAGGAGTTTTTGAGGCTTAGGCCTCCAGTTTGTTTTCACCGGCATAGATGCAGCGGAGGACCCGTAGACAATCCTCAGCGGGATGGTTATGATTTGTCGTTCACAGAGATATTTTGACGAGATTTGGACTGAGCTTGCGAGTTTTCGTCTAGAGAGGTCTTGCTCAGACGTGGTGCGAGTCAATTGAGAGAGGCTGAGTTGCAGATCTACATTATATGACTTGGGATAAGTTCACAGCTATATTTCTTGCTCGTTTCCTTCCGGAGAGCGCTCGAGATACCCGAGCCCGTAGTTTCGAGCCTTTACGTAAGACTTCAGGGATGACAGTGTCCGAGTACGACATTTAGTTTACTCAGCGGTCCAATATGCTCCTTACCTAGTGGACAGTGAAGAGAAACGGATAAAGAGGTTCGTGTGGAGATTTGACATGCAGTTATTTCTTGCTGTTGGTGCCCAGCATTTTGACTCTTACGTCGCTGCTATGAACGCAACCTTACTGTTGGAGGAGCGCATTTCTAAGACTTCAGTCATTTCTGTACCGAAGTGATATTGTACCAGTATGCCAGCTCAGAGGCGGTTAGATAGACGCTGTTGTGACAGTTAGTCCTTCGGTATTTCTTCTAATGTGTATTTCTTTCTGGTGTTATTTCAGTGTTTTCATTCGATGTGCATATTTCTTTTATTGTTTGAACTTGTATCTACGCACTTTGTACTGAGTTTAGACTTGTTTAATCTGTTGTTGATTGTTATTATTCCAGTAGGCGAGTCTTTTGTCGCTCAAAATGTTTTTCGTTCATGTTCGTTTTGTTGTATCGGAGATATTGATTATTCTGTCAATTTGATTTTCTCGATATGTTTTGCTTTGAAGTTCTTCCGAGCATGGATCGGTTAGCCACGTGTTATTCATTAGTGGACTACCGTAAGAAAGCGGTCAGATTTAGTTTTCCGGGTAAGCCAGTTCTTAGTTGTTTTTGGGGAGACCGTAGCATCGCCTTTCCCAGTTGATGTCTTCTTGTCACGCTAGTCATCTTTTGAAAAAGGATGTTAGGAATTCTTGGCGTATGTTTGTGATGTTAAAGCCGCAAAGGTCCCGTTGGATCAGGTCTCGATTGTGAGAGAGTTTCCAGATGTTTTCCTGCCGAGTTGCTTGGTTTGTCGCCAGAGCGCAATATTGAGTTCTGCTTTGACTTGGTCCCCGGTATAGAGCCTTTTTCTATCGCCATATCAGATGGACCCGGCGGAGCTTAAAGAACTAAAGGATCAGTTGCAAGAATGTTGGATAAAGGGCTTGTTCGTCCGAGTGCATCACTTGGGGAGCTCCTGTTCTGTTCGTCAAGAAGAAAGACGACAGTTGTGTTTGTGCTTCGATTTTTGTCAGTTAAATAGAGTTACTGTGCGGAACAGATATCCCATAACTCGTATCGACGATTTATTTGATTAGCTCCTGGGTGCGGGACATTTCTCGGAGATTGATTTGCGATCAGGTGACCGTTAGTTGCGGGTTCGAGAGGGTGATATTCCGAAGACTGTTTTTCACACGTTACGGGCGTTATGAGTTTTGGTGATGTCGTTCAAGCTCACCAATACTCCAGCAGCGTTTATGGATTTGATGAACCGTACATTCAGGCCATTTCTTCAGCAGTTATTATCGTGTTCGTTGATGACATTTTAGTACACTTTTGGAGCCGAATGCGGCCTAGGCAGTAATTGAGGATTTCGTTGCAAACCTTAAGGGAGCACCAACTATTCGCTAAATTATCCACGTGTGTTTTCTGGTTGGATGTTATTGACTTCTTGGGTCACGTAGTTACGAGAGATGGTAAATATGGAACCGAAAAAGATCGAGGCCGTTCAACACTGGCCCAGACCTGTATCAGTGATGGAGGTTCGCAGCATTTTGGGTTTGGATGAATGCTATTGATATTTCGTACAGAATTTTTCGCAGATAGATGCAACGTTGAACGGGTTAACCCGGAAGGGAGTTCCTTTTCTTTGGACCTAAGCACGCGAGCAGAGCTTTCAGCAGTAGAAGACTCGTTTGAGTACGACACCAGTATTATCTTTTCCTTTAGGATCAGGCGTTTTTTTTGGTTATTGTGATGCTTCTTCGAAGATGAAGAAGCATGAACAGAATTATTCCACTCATGACTTAAAGATAGTTGTGGGGGTCCTTTCACTTAAGATCGGGACACTATTTTTACGGTGAGTCGTGCCAGATTTCACGGACCATAAGAGTTTAAAGTACATTTTCTAGCAGCGAGATCTAAATTTAAGACAGTGCCGTTGGGCGGAGCTAGTGAAAGATTATGACTGGGAGATTCCTTGTAGTCCGGGAAAGGAAAATGTTGTGACAGATGTTTGAGTCGGAGGACCGGAGATAGCTTTTCTTGTTGAGCACAGTTCAGAGACTGTCGACGGCAGATTGGCAGATACTATGTGACAGCCGAGTACAGTTCGAGTTTACGTCGACCGGGGGACAACTTGTCCGTGTCCGTACACATCCACAGTTATTTGATCGTATCCGTGATACACAGTTCGGTGACGTTCGTTTGTCAGAGATCATGGAGCAGGTTCGACTGGGCAGAGATTCAGAGTTCGTGATTTATGATCGGGGAGTACTAAGATTTGGGATTCGACTATGTGCGCCAGATTCCGAGGGATTGAGACGTGAGATTATAGAGGAAGAACATTAGTCAGCATATATGAATTGTGATTTGAGAGAAATTTACTAGTGTGAAGGGATGAAGAGAGATGTCGCAGATTTTGTTTCGGGATGCTGACTTGTAAGCAAGTCAAGGCCGAGCATCAGAGGCCAGCTGTAGAGTTACAACCTTTATCCATTCCGGAGTAGAAATAAGAACAGATTCCTATAGAATTTATTGTGGGTCTACCTAGGACAAGTCGAGAGTATGGCTCTATTTGAGTGATCGTAGCTTGATTGACGGAAGCAGCCCATTTTCTGCCAGTCAAGTCCAATTTCAGATTCGTTCAGTATGCTCAGATATATGTTGATGAGATTATGTGACTACATGGAGTTCCGACTTGTATTGTATCTGACAGAGGCACCCAGTTCACAAGCCGGCTATTGTAGAAACATTAAGAGACTTTGGGCACCAGTTTGAGCTTCAGTGCGGTTTTCTATCCGCAGACCGACGGTCAGTCAGAGCGGACCATTCAGATTCTTGAGGATATGCTCTGAGATTGTGTTCTAGATTTCGGTGGCAGTTGGGATCGCCACTTGTCCTTGATAGAGTTTTCCAATATAACAGCTTCCAGGAGACAATTCAGATGGCACCCTTCGAGATATTATATAGGAGGAAATGTCAACCACCAGTTTGTTGGACAGAGCTCAGTGAGAGCAGTATTTTGGGGCTACAGATTGTGCAGGAGAAGACCGAAACGATTCAGATGATTTGGGATAGGATGAGAGCAGCCCAGTGCAGGCAGAAATCTTGTAGACTGACGTTGGTGCAGACTTGAGTTCGTCATTGTAGATCATGTTTTCTTGAAGGTTTCTCCGATGAAGGGCGTGTCGAGATTCGAAAGGAAAAGGAAGGCTTAGTTCTAGATATGTGGGTTCTTTGAGATTCTCACGCGTGTCGGTGTAGTTGCTTATCGTTTGGCTCTTCCACCCAGCTTTCCAGATATTCACCCCGTGTTTCATGTATCAATGCTCCGCAAGTACCTTCTTGACCCCTCTCGCGCGATACAGCATCAGACGATTCAGCTGGAGCGCAATCTTTCTTTCACCAGGATATCGATAGACATTCTAGATCGGCAAGTGAAGAAACTGAGGTTCGAGGTCATAACGTCCGTATAGGTTCTTTGACGTGGACGAACGGCGAAAAAGGTCACGTGGGAAACCAAGGACGAGATGCAGAAGAAATTTCCCCATCTCTTCGAAGGTACGCATAGTAAATTTTAAATTCGGGGACCGAATTTCATTAAGGAAGGAAGATTGTAACGCTTTAAAAAATCGTATAGGTTAATTTCGTGTTAATTAGCGAAAATACGTGTTTTTCGTAAAAACCTAGTTAATAAATATTTTCCATATAAACAAGAATATATCTGTTTGTTGATGCGAATATGTGTATAATTGTGCTTTATTAGTTAACATTTAAATTATTGTTCACTTGTTTATTTATTTTACTTATTTACTATTTAATAAACTAAATTTCAAAAAAAAACTTGCACACACACATCTAGTGTTAATCATAGATGAGTATAGGGTAATACTTGTTTATACAACCATGGCTACTTAATCACAATGTGTAACACTTTTTTTAGAAAAGAAATGGAGATGGTTCTAGAATTTGTAGAAAAAGAAAATGGAAAAAAGAAATGAAAAATTGAGGCATGGGGACATTAAATGCATGGTATGGCTCACTTCTCTCTATCTCTTCACTCTTGAACTCCCCCCCCCCCCATGGCAGCCACCATCTCCTCCTCCTTCATTCTCCCATTGTTAACCTCTCTACCTCACACACAAATCCCTCAAAAACTTCACAAAATCAAATCTAAACACTTAAAATGAAATCTTTTATTGGTTCTTGAGGCAAGATTTCAGTTTTGAAGGCAAGAATCTCAAGTTTGAATCACTTCCATCTCCCCTTGAGGTATAAAGCCTAACTTAAGTATTCTTCTGCTAAACTTTTGGTTTATTAAGTGTAATTTCGTGTTTAAGTGGTAATTAATGCAAGTTTGAGATTTAAAAGTGAAGATTAGGTTAGGTTAGGGTTTTATGGCTTAATTAGGGTAATTAAGAGTACTTAGTGCCTAATCAACCTATTAATCCAGCAAGTTTACACTAAAATGCCTTAATGTCACAAATTAGTGTTTTAATACGGTTTTTAATCTAGTTTTTAAACACTGAGAATCTTCTATTACCGTGGTGGTTTTTAAAACAAACAAACATGTATATTAGACTATACATTGTGTTAGGAGTGCAGTGTAGAAACCTGGACCCTTTTCACCCGATTTGACCCGGTAACACCCCCGTTGTGGCCGGACCAATTTTGGAGAAAAATGTTGAAACTTTGCAGGTAGTTGTCTGTAGGTATTATAAGAGGTTTGGTCTTACTTGTTTTTCTTGTTTTTGCTCCAGGTAAAATATGGGACCAATTACCTATAATTAGTGTAGTGGGACTTGCGCGACACGTACGATCCGAGTCTAGCCTTGGTGTTTGCTGTTTATTACAGCCAATTGGGGTGGTTTCTCGTATGGTCTTGATATCACGTTTTGCAGAATATTAGCCTTTTGTGTAGCATCGTGTGATTCTAGGATCGGTCGCGGAGACGTCGTACGCGGCATGGAAAGGAAAGGTGGTGATAGGATTAGATTAGCCGAGGCGTCCCGGTGAGTAGATGTACACATCTACCGGGGAATCGTCTGGATGGCGCAAGGCGCCTGATAGTTAGAATTTCAATTAGTATTTGCATTATATGCGTAGTTCCTAGTTATTCATCTCATTGCATCGCATCATCTTTTATATATATGTGTGTGATATCATTTCATAGGACACTCGCACCATTACCATTGGTTTATGCTGCACGGGCCCTATTCATGTGGACACACACGTCCTGATAATTGCTATACCACGAACACTTTAGAACTTGTTTAAATCAGAATATAAAATCATTGCAACATATATGATACCCAAGACATTTGCATCACACATGATACTTAAACTAGTAGTTGTATTCTTCATCTCATCAAGATTTATAGGAAGGATTGCTAGTCGTATATATATGCCTTATTTCATTTTCATCCATACATGGTATTCTAGTCACGCATCGCATTTCATATTGTTGATATCACACACATTCATCAATTTCTACATGTTCTTGTATTGTGATTCTTCTCGAGAATTTCATTATTTATGAGATTTATGTATTTGGAGAAACCGCAAGGATTTAAGAACGTATTACCATTTTAAAAATGTAAGTTGCGGTTTTCTCATGATACGTTGTATGGGTCGTCCACCATAAGATTTCTCGGTTCTTGAGTGGTATCACACACCCGATTCGAGGAGGATGAGGAACCGTCTGTGGGTGTATGGTGGACCCGGTGCGGTACCCCAGGGCAAGATGGTCGCAGATGATGGCGTTGAGCCCGGCAGGGGAGTACTACCGACCGGTTATTTGTGACGCAGCGGATATCCGGAGGATACCGACGTAGTCTTGAGATTTGATGATATGGGCCAGTCCGGATTGCCGCAGCCCGAGAGATTGAGATATTGATACATCGAGACATTGAGATATTCATACTTTGTGTCGATGCTTGACAGGGATTTCTATTGATTTCATTGATGATGCTACAGTTAAATTACAGAAGTTTTACTAAGATAAGAATACAGATTTTCTTGTACTAAACATATTCAGATCTCGTGTTGATTACGCATTCACGTTGCATTCATGTTAGTACATCGTATTATATCGACATGTGTAGGTTGAGACGCATTTGCGTGCATGCTTACGATAGCCTTATTAGATGTTATTTACTACTCACGAGTTATCAACTCACCCCCGTTGTGCCACAGTACCTTGCAGGTTGACCCGTCAGCGCAGTAGCGGCGGGCGTTCTTCCTCTTATGGCTTCATTTGCTTGATTTGCAGCATTGCTCGTAGTGGGTTGCGATGATAGTTTTATTCCATCATGTACATGATATTGTATCTAGTATACTCCATCTGCCCTTGTATATTTGACTAGACAGTGAGACTCGTGAGACTTGTATTTGTGGTGTTTAGTGTCGATGCTCACTTGAGCCGACATGATGCTTTATTACTTTGTGCCTTTATATGCTTATTTTGCACGGTGATGATATTTATTGCGTGTGATTGTGAGTCCGCCTTTGGAGAAGATATATCTCCCGCTTGGCGATGCCTTATTTCATGATGTACATATATTCTTGTTTTGTACCCGTTTGGGGCCAGTATTTACAAAGGAGACTCTGCCGAAATTTTCGGAAAAGTGTGATGTTGCTTTCAAAGTTTTGATGTGACTTATTTGATAATAATCGCTTTCCTTACTTGGTTTTACTTCACTCTACTGCTTTAATTGGTTTTTATTTCTGGGTTTTAGCTTACTTAGATTACGTACGCCTCGAGACGTTTCGTAATTTAAGTGCCAGTCACGCTCCGTACTTTTCGGGTCATGACAGAATACATGTATGTATATACAGTAGAGTGTAATCCGTATTTGTACAGATAATATTCTAGAAGGTGGACACATCATTTAGATTTTTGTCCATTTATTTAAATGGGAAATAAGGTGGAAAATGAGAGAGAAAATGAGAGAGGGGGGGGGGGTATGGTGAGAACCATGCTTGTATAGGGTTGCACAAATGAATTGTTAATTCATTTGTGCAAACTATTCAAGCATGGGCTTGACTTTAAATTTGAAAATTTTGTTTTACAAAATCTAGCATGATAATTTCCTTCTCCATGGACGGCTCATTATTTTTTGAGATGAGGAAACACTCTCACCATCATGCTTCACTCTCCTATCTAGTTCCTTAAGTTCTTCCACCTTCATTCTTAACCTCTTCTCTACAATCTCATGAGTTGAGAATCAAGAGAGGAGGTGAGATAGATAAACACTTTGAACACTTCACTACATTCTAGGCACTAGATTATCAATCTAGAGTCCTTAGTTGCTTCACTTGATCTTCGGTGTGAAGCTAAAGCCAAGAGCTACATCTCTCGGGTGGATCATCTTAGACGGAGGAAGATCGGCGACCAAGTTCAATTGAGGACGCCTCAAGGAGCTTATGAAGATGGTAGAAGACCGAAGGATACGGATCATTCGGTATAAAGCTTCTATCATATTAGTTTAGTTCTTTGTTAGTTTGCTAGTATAAGTTTATGGTTCGATCTAGACGGATTCGTTAGTGCCAAATTTTTTAAAACATCATTTTTGTTCAGCATCGGCCACGGTAGATGGCCAGGACGCTATCGTAACCAAACACTTGAATCATTCTTGTTGACTTAGGAGATTGTCGTAAAAAATTTATGCCTACCTTCAAATTATTTGACTCGGAACATCTCACCATTTTTTTTTTCTATTTTTAATTCCCTCGTGATCTATTCCATTTGAACACCTTCTTATCAATTAGAGTACCGATTGATATAGCGCAACGATGGAACGTGACCGCGTTATCCTAAATATTTTCCTTGCTCTATTGCAACATTCCCCTTGAGTAATTTCGATGGCGAAATTATTTTTAAGGAGGATATAACGACCTCAAAATCCTTATACCTTTGTATGTTCTTTTTTTTAATAAAATATCGCTTCCTTTCGAACATTAGCATATATTTAATTTTTGTTAAATATGTGCAAGAGTGACCATGTAGGTTATTTGTTTAGTCCTTGCATTCCTATCCCACAGGTCATGAGTTCAAACCGCAGCCTCTCAGAATTATTTATTTATTTATTTTAATCATTTTACATTATAAAAAGTTGTTTCTAAAGAAAAGGAAAAAGAATTGTGTTTATTATTATTTTTTATTTAATTAGATTTTTTAAAAGAGAATTTGTTTTATTAAAAAAATAGTTTAAGAAAATGATTTATTCCGTTTATCTTTTAAATTATTCACTTTTGAAACTCTGGATATATTTGTTTCTATTTAATTATATGCAAATAAGCTTGTATCCCATTGGTTAAGTGTTTACACTATTGTCTTATTGTCCACATGTTCAAACCTCAAAACTTGCAATTATTTTTATCTTTTTGTTAAAATCTTTTTCATAATCTACAAACGACCTTTCATTTTCTCTTCCTTTTAGCTCCCACCATCAATTAGATGGTTATGAATATAATTATTTTGTTCATTAACCTTGTTAATTCTCTTTTAGTATATATAATTCTCTCTTCTCAATTCTACCATAGTTCTTTCCCTTATCAAAATCTAAAATCCTTTCCTTCAAGCTTGGAAAAGCACGGTTCACTTAAGTTTCAAAGTCTCAGTCAAGTCGAGATTTTTCTTACCAAATCGGTGAGCCGGTTGTTATACCGACTCACACAACCTGTAAGTCCCCGTCTCTTTCTTTCTTATTGAATCTCCCTGCTCTTGTCATGTTATCGTTGATGTCGATACTTGTTTCTGCTCCGATTAGTCCCATGATAAAATAATTTTTGTTAAGTTAAAATATTTACTATAAAGAACCTATGTTTAGTTTAAATTCTCGCATGCAATAGTTGATTACATGTTAAGTAATGTTGTTTTTTAACTCATATTATTTGTCGCTAAAATTATAATCATTTATATTTAATTTTTGCATAAAAGAAAACAAAGTTACAAATAAATACCATGGTGTTCGTCCTTTCTAAAAACACGATCATAACAACATCTTTACCGGTTCTCTTAAGTTTCGAAGTCTCAGTCAAGTCGAGATTTTTCTTACCAAATCGGCGAGCCGGTTGTCATACTGACTCACATAACCTGTAAGTCCCCGTTTCTTTCTTTCTTGTTGAATCTCCCTTCTCTTGTCATGATTTCGTTGATGCCGATACTTGTTTTTGCTCTGATTAGTCCGATGATAAAGTAATTTTTGTTATTTGATATAAAGAACCTACGTTTAGTTTAAATTCTCGCATGCAATAATTGATTACATATTAAGTAATATTGTTTTTAACTCATATTATTTGTCGCTAAAATTATAATCATTTATATTTAAGTTTTGCATAAAAGAAAATAAGGTTACAAATAAATAACATGGTGTTCGTCCTTTTTCAAAATACGACCATAGCAATATCTTTACCTTCAAATTAATTTTTACAATTTAATCGTGACACCTGTAAAACCCAAGAAATATTGTTAGGACCTTAAACACATTTCTAGGAGCTCTATAAAAATTTCTGATCGAACCGCATAACGATTTAGGAATTACGTCGACTTTTTATGCACTGTTTTTAAACCTGAAAAAACGCTTTGATCGGTCACTTTCGAGGACACATAACTCGGTCTGCGGATATCCATTTTGAGAAAACTCAAGTGTTTTGGGTATCTAGATCAAAAGATCTATAATTTCTTGGTTATATAGATTTTCTGAAAATCGATATAAATTATAGAAAACCAAGTTACAAAATTAAGTGACGAATCAGGATAGAAACTACCATGATTCGCATACTGTTTTTAAATAAGACATAACTCGAAATCCCGATATCCATTTGTGACAAATTTATATGTATAGATTCATAATTGAAAGACCTATAATTTTACTATATATTTGGTGTCCCAAAAATGAATAGAACAACCCGATATACGCTTTACAATACAACACATAGTTGTTGTCCAAAAATCATAATTTCTGGTTTAATCCCTGATGTTAAAATAACCATAACTAGAGTTTCAGGAATCCAAATCGCACGGAACTTAGTTGTTTGGATAAATATACCAAAATACCTACAAGTTTCTAATAATATTCGAAATCTGAAAACCGACGGAAAATAACCCAAACTGTGTTTTAAAAATGTGTGTCGGGGCTGGTCAGATTCTGATCTGTTCTGTATCACTATACGAAAACGTGTATATCTCCCAAACAACTAGTCGTAATTAGGAGAGACTTGAACTCACGTTTGTACAAAATCTAAGGCTATGTTTCTTGTTTAATCTCTGAATTCAATTGACTTGAGTAGTTAGTAGTTCACGATACTTCTTTACAGCACTGATTCATGATTATTATTTGAATGTTATACTTGTCTCATTTCTTACCCTTCAAACATGTGTACGCTTGTTTCTTGATCTTTAAATTGTTGCATGTACATAATGAAATAATTAAATTGATCTTTAAATTGTTGCATGTACATAATGAAATAATTAGATATTATATGCTTTACATGAACCTTACCCGA